>JAHFWJ010000620.1:681616-1363232 GCA_028555115.1 Himalopsyche japonica
TTAATGTTAATAAACTTAAACTTATACTTTTGAGTAATGTCTTACACGATGAACACAAAATGTGCTACTGCGCAGTAAATAATTATTAATCATATCTACCAAGTATTATCTGGGTTTTAAATAATAAAAACACATTTTTTAGTACTTATTTCCACAATATATTTTTTGATCAGGACCGGTTTCGCTCATCGCGAGCATTATCAACTGATAGAATACAATTTACAAACAAGTCTATTTATACAAAACAAAAAATTAATTTGAGTTAATGGTAGCAGGTGTACAAAACCATGGGTACAAGAACTAGGAAACGATTTACATAAAATCATACAATATTGATACAAATAAAGTAAATTAGTATAAAAATTAAATGTTCACAATCACTTATTAAGAATTAAAATAACAATTATGGTAAATCAATAATCCATTAGGAGCTCTAAACAATCAATAAGGAAGTAAGGAGTGGGAAATTTTTAATGACGAAAATAACCCACAATCACTACTTAATGGAACAAAATAAATTAATATATGAGAAGTCGATTAAAGATGAATCGATGAGATGGGAAGATATGGTCAGTCAGGAGCGTTCCAATATTTTCTGTAAAAAAATTTAAGTAAAAGGAGGCAATATCATTTTTCAAAAAAAAAAAAAAAAGGGAAAAAAATAAAAATAATAATATTTATTTGAAATATATATTTATTAATCTAATTTAATGAGTATAACAATGGTGACGACGCAAAAGTAGTTTGTTCATTTATAAGGTTAGAATTAGGCAAAAATTTATATCGATTAATTTCAAGGATTTCTTGTTTATCTAATTTCAGTAATTTGTTATTGAAATGCAACAACAATTTTTTTACAGAAAATATTGGAACGCCCCTGACTGACCATATCTTCCCATCTCATCGATTCATCTTTAATCGACTTCTCATGTATTAATTTATTTTGTTCCATTAAGTAGTGATTGTGGGTTATTTTCGTCATTAAAAATTTCCCACTCCTTACTTCCTTATTGATTGTTTAGAGCTCCTAATGGATTATTGATTTACCATAATTGTAATTTTAATTCTTAATAAGTGATTGCGAACATTTAATTTTTATACTAATTTACTTTATTTGTATCAATATTGTATGATTTTATGTAAATTGTTTCCTAGTTCTTGTACCCATGGTTTTGTACACCTGCTACCTTTAACTCAACTTAATTTTTTGTTTTGTATAAATAGACTTGTTTTGTAAATTGTATACTATCAGTTGATAGTGTTCGCGATGAGCGAAACCGGTCCTGATCAAAAAATATATTGTGGAAATAAGTACTAAAAAATGTGTTTTTATTATATAAAATATAATGCCTTTCCATCAAGAAGTGACAGTTAACACCTTAAAAATATTATCTGGGTATTTAAATGTACATTTATGTTGTTATTTAAAACAGATAGGGTATTTATTTCTAAAATGAATATTAATATGTATTTATATTTTTTGTCTAAAGCCTATTTATACCACATTGTTTGCTTTGATAGATAAAAATATGCAGCATCTAATTAACATCTGACAGTCTCGTTTAGGTATAAAATCGATGCAAGATTTACATGTTATGAAGATATATATCAGTCTAAATAAACCTCTAAAATATACTTAAGTAGCATCACAATACGGTATGGATTATCCAGTAGTAGATTGCCAAAAATAATACGAGCAAATTTAGAAAAATAAATGGCTTTATGTTATTCTCAGAATATACAAAAATGTATGACCATGCAGTTTCATGACATGCCTAGTAAACATGTAATTTTTATTTTAACATTTCCCTATTTTAAATTGGTGCAGAAAAAGCAAAGGAAAAAAATGAGCATAATAATTCATTAAAATAAAAACTTGTGCAAATTTCAGCGATTCGCCACAATCTACAACTTTTTAACGGTAATTAAACATAAAATTCACATTTAACTGTCAGATGCAAAACATTTGGTAGAATTTATTATTTTCCACGTCGTTTAGTGGCAGACGCGTGCGTCTAGCAAAAACATTTGGATTACGTTTAATGCTGAATGACTATTTAAACAAATCATTTTGAAATATTGTTAGCGCTAAGATAGCATTGGGATACTTATAACATGTTCACTTACGAGACTTGATCTTTTGCGTTGTATTGCAAAGTAATCAAGAAAGTAGTTTTCTAAATGAAATAATTCACGTAATGGTAGTTTGATGCCATGCTATTTAAAATTACAAAATTTAATAATTATAATTTTACAAGTTTTGTCTCGTTTTATACAAAACGCTTTTGTACCATAATCCTAAGAATAAAATGTATAATTGAAAAATAAATTTATGATTTTTATGCGGAAACACTCTCAAAAATACAATTCACTAAATCATAATGTAAATTTATGGAATATAAAAGTCTTGATTGAGCTTTTTCAAGACCTTAAAGCATTTCTTAATTCTAGGTCGGCAATACAATTGTAACACTTTTGACAAAATTGAGAAAAATACAGCCTCCTCACAAGGATTCGTGTCACTCATTTTGATTTAAGTCACCGTAGAATGTTTTCGGATGATTTTACCTGGGTCGATGGTTTTAAATGTCTTAAATTTAATATATTTGTATGTGTATGAATGCAAAAGGATAAATAGTATAATATAAAGTTTTTGAATTCAAACTTCTGCAGAATAAATGATGCAACAATAATTGATTTCAAGTATATTGAGAATAATACAAATTTTATTATAGAAGTCGTAATTTTTTATATAGATTTATTATATGATAAAAAAACGTCTATGAAGTGTCAATTCAACTTGCATCTATTTTCGACGTAAGATTGAGTCAAATGGATGACAGTTGTCAAATGTGATGTTTCCAAGGGTTGTGTGCCTGAAATGTTTTCGGTTTATAAATGATGCAAGTTTGTTCACTCTTCAATACCACCAACGGACCACTTGTCTCAGCTCGCCTCATAACTTACTTAGTTTCTTGACTCAGCTTAACAACTTTTCAAACTTGTTCGGAGCTTTGGCGAGCTTAAATTTTCAAATATGTTATTGCATTTGATGACGTGACTTTGTAGACAGACCATTGCATTTTCAAAATCTAGTGCAATGAATGACCACGTGTTTAGTAAGACTTTAGTAAGCTTTGTCTTAAAATTATTTTATTTTAAGCAACCAATAAACATTTAAATGTTGAAACACAATATTTAGAACCAATTCCATAATTTCATATAAAAATATCATATACAAATTAAGAAAACGTATTAAATGTTGTGTTTTATTATTTAGATACAATGTTTTTTCATCAAAAAGTGACTACTAACAGCTACAAATTGATCAATAAATAATTATGTTTCGTCAACATTATGATCAGATTCGGTAAGCTTTGTAAAAGTTGTTTTTTTAACACTTAATTTAATCATTAATTATTATTTAAAATAATGTTAGTTTTTATAATTAACTTAATGTTTATACCATTTATCAACTGCGATTTAATTTGATAATGATTTAATAAATACAAGACAATTTAAAAAATTCATAAAACACGAGTCGATGGCTGCAATATGTTTTATCGATATTTTAACATAAACATGACAAAATGAACACTGTAAAATATCATACGATGTGTATTGGACACTTCAACTGAGTAAGAAAATCCAAGATTAAATTATAATCAAACCGATAATCTCATATGTTTTGTTTTATTTTAGCGCTTATCTTTTCGTACCGTGACTAACTATATAGCATAATTTTTGATTAATGTTTCTTAAGATTACATTACTGATTGTAGAATATTCAGAATTTTCGTAAATGTCAAAAAATATCAAATATCTAACAATATGTAATTAACATTAAATATGTATAACTTTCATAATAGTTGTTGCGAAATTCTCATGATCCATTCGTTATAACTGTGTACAATTGCTAAACTCAAAAAATTGCTGGTTGACGCTACAAAAAAAAATTATTCGACGATTTGGTACACAGTTTTACTCCTCAGATTTATGAATTATTAAAACTCATAATTTTGATAAGGTTGGTAGAATTTTCATCAATTAATACTTAAATAGACATAGTTTCTGATTATTTTTAAAGATTTTATTCTGTTGTTTATAATTTGACTTGTTAGTATTTGATAGAATGTTACAAATCATCAAAGTCTAAATTCTCAGGTTTCTATGATTGTGTGAATAGAATAAATTTTTGCACTGGCAGATACACCATTCTGGGCTGTCTCTCATCGTTTATTTTGAAGCCTAACTCAATAACAGCAATTAGGTGCCATTAGTGATTCAGATCACATGTTCTGGGACCGAGCCCGCGCCTGTGGGCTGTGGTCGGACGCACCTCTAATTCCAAAACAAACCGCGAATTATTTCATCTCACAGCGGCAGCTGCCTTTTGCGACAAATTGTGTTACGTCACATCTAACGAACCTTTAGCGCACATGTTTATGTAATTAATACAACCACCTCAGAGGTGTTTTCCATCTTTAGACAATATAAAAATGTATTTGACTACACATCATGATTTTGTTAATTTATATTGTTGCAGTGGAACCCCGATCAATTGTTCTCGCATTCACTGTTTTCTTACATTCATTTTTCAAGATTGAAAGCTCGTAATAGCTCTTTTATGTATTTCCTCATTCATTATTCTCATTTTCATTTCTCTGAATAGATCAGTTAACTATAGTAATTCTGTTGCAAAAATTTTACAGTTCGATCGTTGTTTTTAACATTTTACAACCTACCAACTTGTACATACAATTTTGCTGATGCATCATTTTACTATATTATTTCCGCCACAAAATTTAACACAAACTATTGTTTTTTATTTCCATTTTTATTCAGATTTTCATGTACGATTATATTTGAATAATAATGTATATTATATAAAAACAGACTGCAAAATGCGACGTCTTATAATAATATCTTTGAACTATTTTTTTCCGCTGATGATTCACTTCACGAGTACCTATACATACTGTGGGTTGTTTTGTGTAGTTAGACGTCGTTTGTTTTACGATATGATTTCATATCATTTATTATTTTGACAAGTAACTTAAATGCCCTATTTGAAAAATATTAAGACTCCAATTGAGAAACTAGAATTTGTTATTTAGTCTTTGTCTAGCATTAATCGTTTTTTTACATCTGTTATTGATTTCATTGCAAATTTATACTAAAATAAAGATTACCGTGCCATCTCTGTTTAGATTTTTCGACCAATTGAAATTTTATTATTCATTAAGAATTAATTATTTCGCATAGTTATAGTGCTGATGTTTGTGAAGCAATAATAGTTTTCGCAAATAAAGAAAATGTGTCAGAACTGTAATGTATTTATTTTCAATTTAGTACATTGGCGTGAGCAAATAAATATGTTGGTTTTCGATTAACGCGCGTTAATTTTGTTGGTTTTAATGTCGTTTATCGTATGCATTCAAAATGCATATTGTGGCAGCATTAAAAGCAAAACTAAAGGGGATTGTGAGTTTGCTAGCAGCTTGCTGTTCGTTCAAACAGTTCCTTTGACTATGTGAGGTTTTCGACATATTTCTTGGCGTGCATCAACACTTTCTGTAAAACATTTTATGTAAATTTTTATCGCATAAATAGTAATATAGAAGATACTTATGAAATTATTCAGATCTTGAACTTAAGTTCTTGTGTGCTTATCAGTGGAAGGCAAACAAGATTTTTATTGGCAAATATTAATTATTTATAAAGAAATTTACCGTTTTCTTTAAAGCATTTTTTAATTATTTTAACAAAAACAATCCGAATAAAGCTATAGTAACATATTGAAATTGAGAATGTAAGCCTTTTTGACGTGTTTCCATTCAACTGAAGCTATTTTTATTGTTTTCGTTCACTTATATTTTGTTTCTTGATTACGGCATAATTTTAAACCGATGAATGAATGCAGACATTTGATGCGAAAAGATTTTTTTTCTATGGCTTAACCCAAAATAAATTACGAACGAACGTTGTAAATATATGAAACAGAAAGATATTTCCTTTTGTCCAATTTTATTTACCTTTAATTGCGATAAACTGTGTATTTGTCAATAAGAGTTCATATTCAATTAGAAATAAAAATCGAGTAATCATAAAATTAATTTTAACTCTTAAATACTCTTATAAAAACAAATTTTAATTATATTTTGCATACTTTGATTTGTCATATTCAATTATACATTTTACAAAGCAGGTGGATGATTTTGTTTTCTGATGTTTCATTAGAAATATGGATTATTCAGTTGATTTGTACTCTATTAATTCTAATATATATATAGTCAATTCAGAGAATTATCACTCAATAAAAACTCATGTTTTTGATATTTTCTACATGTCATTTGAAATCAAATAAAAAAATAGAAATAATTTATTAGTCATACCACTTTAATTTGGTAGAAAATAAATGTCGAAATTCTTGGAAATGTTTTTCACTTTTTATCTGTTGTGGGAAAATATTAGTATTTACATACTTAAATTATGATACATACACTAAATGAAAGAAATTAATATACAAAACCTAAATATCATTGAAAATAGTTTGATAGTAAATAATCAAAGGTATTTTACGCGTACAATTCCTTTTTTCAATTTAGTCTTAATAAATAATTTAAAATTACAAGATGTTTAAATTATTAACAGTGTATGGCCTTGTATGTGTTAATAGAATCCTTTCTATGAAACTACGCTTAATTTGTGTTAAAGGCATTTCACCGCGTCTACAGTTTACATTTGCGCCATGAGTGTTCCCGGGAAAAGCTGGGATTTAGCGATAATGTATTAACTAAAAACGCGAGCATTTGTTCAGATAGCAGATAATTTTCCGTGTGCTATTTATGCTACACAGCCAAACACTTATTATGTAGAAATTTCAACAGGAACATTTGAAAATGCACAAGTTTTCCAATAAACATTTACACTTCATCGAGGAGAAAATTTTAATGTTTTTGCGTTAAAAGCATTTAAACAGTAATTATTTCGATAACACATCACTAAATAATATTCTAAATTAAATCTAAAGCTATATTTACTTTAAATCGAAAATGAGATACAACCAAAAGTTATTGGCGAGTTGTAAAAAGTTTTGAAGATTTGGCCAAAGTATATTTTATGATTCATCACGAATTATTTGATTAAGGAAAACCGGTCTGGTCCTAAAATTTATTGTGAAAATAGTTATAAAAATGTGTATTTATAATAGAAAATAACATACCTTTCCGTTTAGAAGTGGCAGTAAAGTTTTCATTTAAATATCCTATTCTCATCCTTTTAATTTAGAGATATTTTTATTAGTTGAATGAATTTACGTTAAAATAATACCATTTTCTATTGACCTGTATCAGATTTGTATTATATTAGGCGATAAGAGATGTTCTTGTGAAATAGAAAATGAATCTAACTTAATTATATGATGTAAAAAAGATGTTATGGCTAAAAAATATTGGTAAGTAAATATTATATATTTTGTAAATGCAACTAAGCAGCTTGTACAACTATGCTTTATTTTTTAAATAGTGATTACAGTGTAATACATGTAATATAATGTACAAGAATTTTGCATTAAAGTGCAAATGTACACGCGGTTTCATAACAGGATTAGATGTTATAACCCAATGTGTAAATATTCTATTTAATAAATGAATACATAAATATATATTCAATCTATGTGTTCTTAATTTATCGATGGTATCTACTAAATTTTATGTTATTTATTGGAAAAATATAACATACTTAAATTATATAGAAAAAATCGATTTATATTTAGAGTTACTTTGATAAGTTCAATAGGTTGTTTAAATGATAATATAAAGTTTTCCATTGATTTTTTCAATAACCAAAGAGTAAAAGTATTAAAGTAGTATTGAACATCAAAAAAAAAAACGTTTATAATATTGGAATATTCTTCTAACTAACATCTAGTAAGCAGAATAAAGTAAAACAAAATGTATTTATTGAGTTCTGATTTTTGCCAAAAAAACGAATTTAACAATTAAGACACTGTTTACCGGGGGGTGTGAAATCCTGTGGTTTTATATCACGTCTATTCAAATAAAATTTCAGTTTACTTACAACCAAGCGTGAGCCTTTTGCACATAGACTAAGTTAGTGGAGAATCTTGAAAGTACAACAGAAGATTCAAACCCAAATGAAATTAGTGAAAGTTTGCTTCAAATTTCTTAGGCCCTTTGCTAAGGTTGTGGGGTATTTGAAAATTACGAAAACCTTCAAAGTCAGCTACTGCCATCTGGTAATGACAAATTCTGGCTTACTTTTATTTAAATATTCAAATGTTTTATATGAAAATATCGACTGGCTTAAAAACACCTTGTTATGATGTATTTTTAGGCTAAATTACAACTTAAAGTTACATTGAATTTTTGTATTGAAAAACTTGATTTTTTCATGTCAGTAGTATTATTTATTAGCACAAGAGCATCAGTAAATGATATTTATTTGATTCATTTTTGAATGTTTTTGGTAATGCTATGGATATTTTTGATATTTTCACCATAGCCAATGCTAAAAAACTTAAAAGTGTGGTACTTATGCTGTACCAAAGAACAAATCGTTTAAAAATTTCTTCTATTAATAATTAATTCTTCAAAAAAAATTCTGAACGACATGCTACTGGATTACTCTCTAAAATATTGAAATATTGGACATAAAAATAACAAATTAAAATTTCAAAAGACATTTCAGTCATATTAATAATCTTATTTGTATTACTTAAACTGATATAAAATAATATTCACATGAATAAATTTTCACATACAATATTTTAAGCCAAAGAAATTTTTTCACACCGACTCAAACTTTTACTTTTTTGTTTGTATTATATTTTGCGATCGTCTCCGAAGAACTTGGTTCCGAGAAAATATTTAATTATTTAAATAATTGAGACACCTTTACGTTTTAAACATCCACCTTTACTCAAATTGTTATATATTTTCAGCTTAAAAGAATTGTCTGGATTTTTTAATCTTCATATTTTTTTTTGTTTATAACATGTTTTTGTCACTTAAACTTTTGACATCGAAAGCAAATATTATTTATATTCATCAAACCTTCGTATTTGAAACCTTCTGGTAAAAGTGTACACATTTTATCGGTTGAAAAATAACAATAAAAAAATCGTAAAAAGTTATGGTCAACTTTTCAAGCTATAAATTAAATTATAGTATCTATGATAAAATATATAAGTAATGTTAACTGAACATTTGCAGTCAGTATTCGTTTGAAATTTTAGACCCAAGCAACTGCTTTCAGTTGATTTCTTATAAAGTAAAAAGATACTTAACTTGAACACATGAGCGTTATATAAAACAATAACTTAGCCAATAAGCAGAAAGCGCGCCCGGGAGAGATTTGATGGATAACAATAAATTTGAAAAGCTACATTTAACTATGCGAAATATAAATTCATGTAATGTCATATGTATATGTTAATTAATTAATACTCGCTGTTTTATTGTAAGGTTTTTAGGAATCCGCGTGTTAAGCAAATATTTATTGTAATTAATACATTTAGATGATTCCGCATAATAATGCTTACACTAAGCAACAAAACATCACGCGCGGGTTAATGTAGCACTTATTTAGTTTTCGTATGGATTACAAAGTTGTTTGAGTTTGTGTCGTCACGTGATATGCAAACAAAACGCATTTGTAAGGACGGTGCGCACCCTTTCCCTCTTTGTAACATTTCCGTTGTAGACAGATTACAATATTTGACTACCTGATTAAATTTGTGTTTGAACACCTACGCACCTGCTGAAGTAACGTTTGCTGCGATTGTAGCACTCGTAGCTGTTATGGTGTCTGCATTTGTTAATCACTAATGAAATTAAATGTATGTTCTTTACATTCAAATTCAAAGAATAAGAGCTAAGTATTCAAAAAAGAAGTTAATTTATTTAAATATTTACTTACATACACAGTCTTGCTGAATGAAGCCGAAGCATATGGGTTTTTGAAAAACCTATAAATAACTACATTTTCATCGTTTTTTTCTAAGAAAATTTCTTGGTATCATGATCGTTTTTTCGGTGACACTTGCTAGACCTTAAATTTATTTGTCGTTTTTTGCTAAATAAAATACAACACTATCGTTATAATCTTACTTCAAACCACTTGTAAGTTCTTGCCTATATATGCTTCATGCTAAGCGATAAATTTGTATTTATTTATAATTCTCGTTAAAATCAGCCTTTTTTCTATGTTAAAGTATTATGGTAATTCATAATTGTATTTCAACACATGTCTGGCTAGTAATTATAAAAACTGTTGTTCATAACTTTGTCTGGTATTTTTTAAATATTTTTTATCGACATACTTATAAATTAAATCGATATATAAGTTGATTGAATTGGGATTTACTTGGCATTTGGTAATTTGATTATTAGTTTAACAAAAATTATAAGATACATAGTTGATAGCTATTTCGGCCCTCGCGTTTGACAGTTCTGATGAAGTGTGAGCCGAAATAGCTATCAACCATATTTCTTATAATTTTTTAGAACTAAAACACATTGCTATTTTTTCACCGTACGATATATTAGTTTTTGTTTTTAGGTTAACATGTTATTTATACAGTCTCTTTAATTCATTTAATTTTTAATCTAAAAATTTCATACAACTTTGATTTGAATAAGCCTAGCCAAATTTGAATATGTTTCTACCCAAACGAAAAGCATTATTTTTTAAAAACTTTCAAACACAAAGTATATTGTCAATTTAAATTTTACGCTGTGTTAAAATAATATAACTAAATTAAATTATGCATATATTAATATATCGTACGAGGTTGTAATATCATCAGTATAAATGATGTAAAATGAATCTTTGATTGATAATTTTTTTTATAAAATTGTGTCTGGGAAAATTTTTATAAGCTATTTTTGGATAAATATAAAAGATAAAATCTCTAATCTAGCAGCCATTTGAATATTTATTGTACACATGCTTATTAAAAAAAACTAACAAAAAAAATATTCTAAGTATAAGATAAAGAATAATCGAAATTGATAAAATTGAGCACATGCATAAATGAAAAGATTACTGGTAATCAATTCAATGTATAATATAAAAATAAAATATTATATTCTCAGAGTGACTGATCCACAGTGATGATTAATTTTGAAATTTGTACTGAATTTTGGTTTAAATAGATAACAAGCGCATACTTTATTACTCATATACACCATAAATATGTCCCTATAAATAAAATAAATATAATACAAATGTTAAGAATATGTCGTTTGTTTCGGTTGACGTCACGTAAAGGTTCCAAAATATATTGATTGAACGGTGATAACACGGTGAAAAAATAGCAATGTATTCAAGTTCTACAAAATTATTTTTAACAAATATAGTTGATAGCTATTTCGGCTCACGCCATCGTCAGAACTATGCTTTGACTAACATTCGCTTATCTATATATAGCTGTGAAGAAAAGGCACACAACACATCCTCTCTCCTGTTCCAACGGCCTAGCTTGTTACTTTAACATGTAATGTTATATTAAAGTAACAAGCTAGGCCGTTGGAACAGGAGAGAGGATGTGGAGAGAGGATAATTGGTGTCTATTGATTTCCAGCTGTTCCATTCACATTCCATATCACAAAGGATTCTTAACGAACAAACTAACATAATAGTATCGCCACTTGTCCAGCCGTTGTACAAAGGGGTGGTCTGATTTGCTTCCAGAAGGACCACTTCCGTCCCACATATAATCTTATTGTCATAGACACCTATTGTTACATTTAGAATTTTGAAAATTTAGTGTCATTGTGTTAAAGTAACAAGCTAGGCCGTTGGAACAGGAGAGAGGATGTGTTTGTGTGCCTTTTCTGCACAGCTATATATAGATAAGCGAATGTTAATTTAAGCATAGTTCTGACGATGGCGTGAGCCGAAATAGCTATCAACTATATTTGTTAAAAATAATTTTGTAGAACTAAAATACATTGCTATTTTTTCACCGTGTTCCAAAATATACACTACATGTCATTATAAACTATATAAATGTGCATTGTTTTTTTGAGAAATTCAGGGCTTTGGAGTCTGAAAAAACACGACTTCGACATCGACCGAAAAGAAACTCCGAATCCGACTCTGGCATTGACCAAAAATATGACTCTATCCTCTATTTATGAGCATTCAATTAAAGGTCAACCAATCATCCTGGAAAATTGTTAATTGACATATTTTTCAAAATTGTCTAATCGAGAAAGTAGTTGGATTCACTCGTTTTTCTCGACTCTGATTCCGACCCCACAGCCTTGGAAATATCTAACGCTTTAACCAAATTCATTAAAAAAATAATTTAAATAACGCTTAATACGCTAAATCATACCAATATAACAAAAGAGATAATACTCGTATTTGGAGAATTACTCTAAATTGTGTTTTTTTTTGTGGTTCAATCTAGGAAGAATATTTATTATTATGTCACGTAGTAAATAAAGTTATACAATTGAGAAATGCATAGTAATAAATGTAAATAAATTTATTCACTATGAATTTTCTAGAAACAATTACTTTAGTTTGAGCCTAAAAAAATAATTGCAGTCTGAGTAAACATAGTTCGATATTGACACTGATTCCTAGAAAGAAAGCGGTTGAAAATACAGTAAATTTTATGATACATGATTAAAAGTGTAATTTCTTTGAATTTTATTTTTTCGTAAAATTCTTTTATTAATTTGAAACAAATGAAAAATATAAGCCCGAATGCTCAAAATTATTGACAGATATGTGCAGCATGAATATCTGAAGAAATTATAATTATTCAACAAAAAATACGGAACTTGCAAATGATAAAAGACATCACAATATTTGGACGTACATGTACGGCCATACTCTTCAAAGGGTTAAGAAAGTTATACATAATCTAAAGGGGTTTTTTCAGTATTAAGCATAATTTAAAATAGAACATTTCTTATATTTTCAGGTTTATGAGATGTTTGTAGCAGGGTACCAGTTCCAAGTTCTGTCACCAATATTCACCTGCCACTGGGGGTTGCAGAACAAAAAATCCCGACCCGCATGGCGGGAGCGCCAGAACAGCATGAATAGGCGTCACTTTGATGTCTTCAAGCGAGAAGTTTTCGCACGTTATCACAAGGATCCACTACGTATGTTGCAGCCTAGAAAGGGGCAGAAACCACTGAAGGCAGGATGAAAAACAGCCCCCGCCGACTGCTATTATAAAGTTTTTGGGTGGAAAGTCTTTAAATGGGGGTGTCGTGCCAACTAGTTTTAAATAAAAACATTTTGACAGAAACTAATCAATTATTTACTGGTAAAAGTGTAACTTTATGAACTAATAAAAGTGAATTTTAATGTCAGGTTATTAGAAATCTAGTAAATTTAAATAATATGAATGCAATACATGCATATCAGATTTTATTGTTTTATCAAACTTCAAGAATGTGTATGTAAATATAATATTATATATTGAAAAAAATCTATGTCATATCAATTGAAGTGACCAATATATAACAATGCTGGTTTTAAATATTTCAATAAAATATATAAGTGGTCCGGAATGATTAACATGAAAATTACGCCTTTTCTTTTAAAAGCTTTGTTCAACGTTATTGTTTTTAGAGCGATTAAAATAATAAAGTCGTGTATAAAATACTATCTGCTTCAATTGTTTTATTAGAATCAGCTTCTTTTTATTAGAATCTTAAACATTATGTAAGTGGTGTTAATTCACTAAATTAGCACGACACGTTCCTAAAATTTATTCATCCATATTTTGGTATCATACTTGTTGTAAAAAGGTTAACTGTAAATAATATGACTTCATAAAATATTTAGTGAATTTGACTATTTTCTAAAACATATATAATCAAAACACAACATCAAAAAAATTAGAATACGATAAGTTGTATGGTAAAATAAAAACTATTTTGTAAAAATAGAAACAATTATTGTTACTTAAATGTCTGTCAAAATTGTCCACATAGATGCTTCGCACATGACTAATTGATATTATATATAACAGTTGTAATTTTTAAATGAATAATATTTTATATGTCATCCATGTTTCATGTTTCTAGCTGTACAATAAATATATAAATATAATATTTTAATGTGAAATTTTCAGCACAATGCGTTTTAAAAAAGATTCTTATATTTAGTTATGTGGCAAAACTTGATATAATTTAGCATTATTCATCAAGAGAGTAAGATATCGATTATATTTTAGATGGTTAAAAGAAAAATTAGATTTATTATTCAAACTTTAATTATGCAATCATTTATCATAATACTTTATAAATAGTAGCGAATTGTGAAAAAAAAATACTAATTTTATGTTATGAGAGTTTTCGTATGCAATAATTAATAGAAACGACAATCTTGATTTCTTTTGATTGTATGAATGTCTAAAATAAATTCAAAATGTGAACTAGTGTTATTTGATTACAATAGAACAAGAGATTACCTACTTTTATACTAAACGAAAAAATGAAAAGTTATTTACTGTATAGGCAGTATTGAGCTTGGTCCGAGA
Organism: Himalopsyche japonica; assembly: GCA_028555115.1. Lineage (NCBI taxonomy): Eukaryota > Metazoa > Arthropoda > Insecta > Trichoptera > Rhyacophilidae > Himalopsyche > Himalopsyche japonica. The sequence continues at coordinate 696,153 of JAHFWJ010000620.1, forward strand.
AATTATTTGTAATTTTAATAAATGTATTAATAACAAAAAATAAACAAAATATTTGACAAATCATTGAATTTTTTATTTATTTTTTTAGCACGTTGCAATACTATTAAAATCTTTTTGAAATGTGCGCTTAAAAAATTATGAATTTCAAAAAATTTCAATAAATAAACCTTTTTATCGAGAAATTCTAACCATTAAAGAAAGATGAAAAATAATTCTAATTAATATATGTATCATCATATTATTTTAAAATTCATATTTTTTTCATTCGAATATTTGTAAAAAGGTTTTTTCAGCAGTCCCAAAAATCTGCGAGAAGTTGATTTACCTGTTTTTAAGTAAGATAATTGCAAGAAACTTTATCCGTTTGTGACAGAAACTCTGATCTGCTTGGAATGAACTACTGAAGGAGGCACCAATACATCCTATGTAAGATTAATTTTACTGGCAAAATTTTTTAAAAAAGTTAAAAAACATTTCATTTTTTATTCTGAAATTATTCATTTATGTTTGTCATTTTATATTAATTTAAACGGTGAAACAAAAGTATTCATAACTATTTTCTGTGTTTACTTATAGTAAATTTATCACGTTTCAATCAAAAAGTGTTTTTTTATTTGCCTTAATTAATACATACAACCGCATTTATTGTCTGGAATTAAACATTGCATTTTATTTTTCATTTGAATCAATTGTTTTTGTATATATTTTTCACTTAAAGGGAGACTCTGGTGGTCATTAAGTCCAAATGGTATTTAATATGCTTAGTGGCGAAAATAGCTGCTCTGCCGGGAACATTCCGGGGCTCTATGAAAGATTTTCAAATTGCAACAGAGATTAAATTAAACAAGTTTACAAATTATGAGAAACATGCTGTATATTACATATTTTTAAAAGCAGTCTGAAATGTCTTCAAAAAAAAAAACAACCAATCTTAAATAAAACATTTTATTTAATAAAAATCGTTTAAAATATAAGAAATATATTTTCGTTCTAACTGAGACGCTTGCTCGAATGAAATGAATTTGCGTTCCAGCAACACTGATCTTAAAATAATGAGGAATGCAAATTTTTGCCCTCATATATAACTCGCCTTATAAAATGGTTACCATATTTTATTAAAATTATTAATTTACAATTATTCGGTAAATATTTCAGTTAATAGTCATTCACAGCATTCTTTGAAAAATTCAATGAATAATATTAAAATTTTTGGCTTTCAAAATAATTTATTTCAATTGGCTTAAAGCTTTTGAATATATACAAATTTGTCAGCCATTGCTATGATGCGGAAAAAGAGGAACAGGAAAACTCCAAGAGTATTTTATTTATTGATTTTCCCTGGGGGGTTGTGATGCTCACACCATCCTATTGAAGTTGTCAGTTAGTAGCTGGCCATGTTGAGTTCAATACAAAACGGAATTTTATTGAGGAAGAACAAAACTTTCACCCGCAGTATCTATTTGAATAGTTTTTTTTTGCTTGCATCAAATGAGATAGTGATAAAATACTTTGTATGTGAAATAAAAATTGATTTTATACAAAATATAATAAAAACTTGTGCATATTATTAATTGTGACGGTTACTTGAATTGAAAGAATTTGCGTTCTAGCAACACAGAGGTTAAAGCAATGAGAAACGCAAACTTTCTTTTTGGATATATTACAGCTCACAGAATGGAATAATCATTATTTTTCATGAAATCATAATTTAATATATCAGTAAAAAGTCATTCACGGAGTGTGGGGTGCGCGCTTATCAAAAATAGAGCGCTTATCTCATTGAAAAAACGGACAATATGCACAAAAACTATTGAATTAATATGTACTGAAACTAAAAAAATGCCATGGTGAACATTTTTTCGACCAAACTCTTCCTTAAAACAATTGTTACATATGTATCATTTCATTCAAGAAATGAAAAAATATAGATTCAAACGCAATTTAAGCGATCAACAATGCTTGGCGGCAAATTGAATTGTGAGGCATTTTAGAGGTCTGCCGAGCTGTATAGAAAAACCCATCTCACAATTTTCTTCTTCCGAAAACCTGTAAGATATATTTGTAAGTTTATATTATTTTATTCATTTAAAGAACATAATTATCAATTTTAAAGCACGAACAGTCGAATAATTTACGTAAAAAATACTCAAATAAAGCGATGTCTCGATTAAATGCCTTTTCAATTCATTTGATTTTAAAAATGGTGCTTAGTGCTAGCTTATGTTGCTCACTGATCACAGTTGTTGGGTTTCATAGCGTGCAGATCTCGAAAATTAATTTAATGAAATATCTGGTGTATACTTCAATTATTTTGATTTATGTCTACATGATTTTCGATTATTATAATTTATTTAAAATATATCTTGTAGAGTTATATTTTAAATTTAAAAAAAAATCATATTAATATACTCCATAAAAAGTACATAGTCGGCAAATTACTATTTGGTTTGAAAAATCCAACAGTTATCAATATCCGTTTTGAATTATTAAGCTTGTTTGTGCTTAAATAATGAAATCTTAATTGCTGGTCGAGTCTTTGGAGTATAAAGAAAATCACGTATGAATTAATTGTTGTGTAAAAAGATGTCTTATTTTTCCTGAATAGCTCAACAACTTTATTTAATACTGACACTGTATGATCGGGGACTCCGAGAAGAACTGCGTTTATTTATTCTAAGATAAGTTTTGTATAATTACCAATGATACTATAAATAAAAGTACATAAATGGTATTGCAAATGAAGCGAGTAAGGCTGTGTCAAAAATATATATATGTAGAAAATAATATTGTTTATAAACCGTCTTCTTTTAAAAGTTACCAGATAACTGCAGTACCAATATCTCAGTAAAATATCAAGTGCTATGCTAACGGTAAGAGGAAATATAAAATCATGTTTTGAAAATAAATAAAGCTGTTTAAAGGACGGGCGACTAAAAGAACTCAAATTTAACATTATAATCTATCAAATTATTTCGATCAATCATTTCTTCTTGATAGGTTTTGTTAACTTAAAGACGGAGGAATTCTTTCAGGTCGACAAAAACAAGAGGATACTAAAACTGAAACTTTTCTCAAGTTTTGTAAAACCTTAAAATGAAGCCGTTAATTGATTGAATCGGCATTCACTTGGTAGAAGCCGTTAAACTTGATGGCAATATTAAAATAATTTGATTGATTATGTACCGTTAATATCGAAATATTTCATTATATATTGGCATAAAAAAGCAGGGGAAAATAAGTTGTGTAAAAATCTTAAAAGTGCATATATTACAATATTATTATGCGGCTATATATGATATGTTATTATGATTAAAATAAAGAATACAGAAATACAGAAATGAATATCTAAAGAATATGAAAACTATGAAGAGTGTCAGCGAAAGCTTTTATTATCAATACGTACGTTCATAAAATGCATATGAGAATTTTACGTTTACGATACTATCCCTGGAAATTATTATATTGTTTGAAAATGAAATTTTTTAGACCTCTATATGAAAAACTTTGATGTTCACAGAGTCGGTAGGTAAAATTTTATAACGTATCCATTTTTACAGTATTTATAGAATTAACGCAAACACACAATTAGTTTTTGATTTTTTTAAATTTAAATTTATTAAATTTGAAGTTGCGTGAATTATAATCTGTAAAACAACATGTTCAATACAAATGTTAATTGTTTATCGTAAAAAAAGTAAGAGTAAAACAATCCGTCATAAGCTGTATTAATTATAATGAGCTTGGTCCTAAAATTTATTGGTAAATAAATATGTTTTTAACGAGAAATAAGCAAAATATTCGACAAATCTTTGAAAATTTATATTTATTTTATTTGACACGATACTGTCAATCTTAGACGATTGTGGAGTTAGTGTTTTAGCAATGGTTTGATATGTAGATCATTTTTAAATAAACAGTAATATATTATCCAAGTAAATAATTTTTACAGTGAAAACCTTAGCATATAAAACACTTAAAAAATGATAGCTGAAATTTATATGGAATACTGAAAAAGTTTTTTATAACAATAAATTCATGTCAACAAAATAAAAAGGAAATAGAAATTTTGTAGGCGAATCGTCCAAAAAATTTTATATACAAATTAATACCTTTCTACAAAAAATAATAATCTATCAGGTTTTCCATATATTGGAAATGGCCTAATAAGAGTTATGATCAGTATTAATTATGTGTAAATTTTGAATTGTAATTATAATATCGGATCTGATAAAGAAGTCATTCATCAAATATTCATAAAAAATATTATAGATAATGATCCAATTAAATAACTATAAATAATACAAAACGATCATAAATCACAAAAGTGTTATGGTTTCTTCGTAATCCAATTGCTGCTTTTTTTTGTAATTGGATTCCTTGCAAAAAATTTAGTAAAATAAAATATGTTTCCATCTTGCATTTTTTTAAATATAAATTTGTCATGTTGAGCAGATTTTTTTTCCAAATATTACCATCTCATTGATTGATTAAAATGAACTGTTCTTTTCATATGAAATATTAAATAAATGAGAATCAATTTACTTTTATAGTTCACGTCTATTCTTTTGGTATTTTTACGTTTTCGCATAGACAATCAATTGTTAACAAAAAATATGCGCACAAGTGATATGAAAATATATCGTTTGACAATAAAAATATACTTAATTTGCATAATATATAACTGCTTTCATGAAGTTCATGTCATTCAAATTTCAAAGCGAAAACAATCTTATAAAGATTACACATCATTTATTGCAACATAAATGTTTTTAATCAACAATAAAAGTTTAAAATCAATGCGTCGATGATATATATGTATATTGATTATTATTTTGAAATATGTCACCACTAAAAGATTATTCCATCAGCTATTTATGAATAAGTTGGAGATAGCTTATAAAAAATAAAGTTGTTTTTGATTGGCATCAAATTTTTTATCAAAATCTTTTCATTAACAAGGGCATCTATAAAACAAATATAAATATTTATCAATTAAAACATCACCATGAATTTTTTATAATGTGAAACGCAGCCATTTTAAAAACGTTTTAGAACAGAGAAGATGGATTGTGTACATTTCCTGGACCACTATTGAGATAGGCAAATGTACGTTTAAACATAGTTATGAGGTAATGAAGTATAGAGGGTATAAGCCGAAATAGCTATACTCAACTATATCCTTATCATTTTTGTAGGGCTGAAATCAATTGCTGTTTTTTCTACCTGTTATAATGAAATTCTACCAAGTAATTGCCAATTAAATCAATAGAATATAATGTCATAAACGCAACTATGAAAAACGTCAGCGGAAGCTTCTAACAACAATAAATACGCACACACATAAAATTCAAATGAGAATTCTGCATTTACGTCATTATTCCTCGAAAGAAAAATTTTTCTCGTTTATTATGTTTGGAAAATAAACTTTTTAGACCTGTAAATGCAAAACTTCGATGTTCATTAGCTCGGTAGGACAAAATTCACTGTGTTATCACAGAATATACATATTAACACAGATTTGATGATAGCGTTAATTTATTTATCGTAGTAAAGTAATACGTTATATTGTAGTGGAAGACGATATGTTTTTTATTTGTTTTATTTTTGGTTTATAATCGTCAACCGTTGATGATTGCGCTAGGCCAGTGGTCGGCAAACTTATTAACCTAAGAGCCAATTATGAACAATACAACAATTTAAAAAAATTGGGAGCCAAATCTGCTTGTAAATAAAACTTAATGTCAAACTTAATAAATATTTATTAATGCGAACAATGTGCTTGCATCTCCTTGGAAAGTTTGAGTAAGTCAGGTTTGTATGTTGTTGTTTTTAATTTTAGGCATGATTCCAAGTTCTCATCAATATGACGACTTCTCAGTTAACTCTTGATAATGTTTATGCTTGAAAAATATTGTTCGCATATTAGAGCTTTTTCAGCTGATTGTAAGAGTCAGGAATACTATTCCATGTGTCATCATGTCTTCCTTCTCCAGGTCATTCAAAACAGACCACTCGTGTTGTGGTCTAAGATCACATTTTTTCTTCTCCAATATTTCCGATTCAACACAAAGACGTTCGAATTTAGAGCGCCATATCTCTTTGTTTTTTAAAGTAATTGTATTTCAAAGTTACCAATGTCAATTTCAAAAGGAGAAAATTTCAACTCGGTTTTAGTAGCACTAAGAGGATTTTTGACAAATGCTAAAGTTGCTCTGCTGTTTAAATTCCTGACACTTGCTGAGAAATGCTTCCTCATATTTAAAATTATTGTTTTAAAATGGTGTTTATCAATAGAGGAATTATTTTCTTGGCAGTAGCTTGTACATGGTTTGTGTTTACGTTTACGAAAACTAATAAAATTAAACTCGATGTTCGTTACGTATTTTTACAGCAATATATAAAATTTTAATTACCCATCTATCTTTTAACTTATACAAAAAATTATACATGTTCTCGATTTATAGAAGAATTTTAGTTTATCAAAATAATATGTAATTTTTTTCTTAACAACTTTTTTTTAAATGAAAATATTATTGCGCCTTCCTTGGGTATTTGTGCCAGAGCCGCACTTTGCCGACCACTGCGCTAGGCAATGCTTGAAGGCATTGAAGTTAATTTTGAAAATGGGGCCAAATACTACACTGCTGTGATAACCATACTACTAAAAAACTACATTGATAATTAAACATTGTTTGCTTTTCTACTATACCGGTAAATGTAAAGTTATTAACTGCATATGTTATATTGAGTTTGGTCCATAACGTTTTTTTTAAATTAAATTAATGTATAATAAATAAAACGTATTTGGCACATCATTGAACTTTTATTGTTTTAAACGATACAATACCATTAATCTTAGGAGATTTTTGAATAGGCAATGAAAAAATTCTTGGCTTGACATGGAAGTGTTATTCAAATAAATTCTTATATATTAACCAAATAAGCTTTTTTGTGAAATCCTAAGCATACAAAAACATTGAAAAATGATAGCTGAAATTTATGATGGAAAATTGGAAAAGTGTTTTATAAAAATTCATGTCAACAAAATAAGAAGAACATACACCTTCGAGTGAAAAGCGTTCAAAAAATGATAAAATACATAGAATTATTTAAGTAATATTTTTCTTCAAAAAAAATATAATCTATCGGGTTTTACCTAAATTGGAACAGACTTCTGAAAAGTATTAATTCTTTATATATTTTAAATTGTACTTAACTGATAGTATCTTGTCAAGAAGTTATCGTATATTTATTAAGAATATAATAGATAATGATCTAATCAAATAACTATAAATAGTACAAAACGAGAATAAATCACACAAGTGTTGCGTTTTCAACGTAATCAATATGTTGCGTTTCGTTGTGTTTGGCTTGCTGGCAGCATTTTTTGTGAGCGGTAAGTAAAAAGCTTTTTATTTCGCATTTTCAAAAAATTGTAAATGGATTTTGTGATAAGCTAAGCGGATTTTTTTGTTCAATAATTATATGTCTCATTCCTTGATTAAAATAAACCTGTTCGTTGTAATATGATATATCATATGTGTGATAATTATTTACGTTGTAGTGTACATTTGTTAATATTGTTTATATACGTATATAAGCACAAATAATCAATTGAAGACCAAAACGCCATCAATTTAGACTCAAATGATGTGACAATATATCAACACATTAAAAAAAAATAAAGCTTAAAAATCTGCATTTATTTTCTATACCACTCATATTTTAAAACATTTATCGAAAATCGATTCATTCAAAAGACGAATTCATTCTTTTAAAGTGAATACATAGCATATTGCAACCGGCAAAGTATTAGTAATCAAAGACAATGTGTGTGCTTACTTCATTTAAAAAAGTGTTACCGATAAAATATTAATCTAGCAGTTATTTATGACTTGTTAGTAAGTTTAAAATTTTTTTTTATTGCCAGTAGTATATTCAAAACCTTCTTTTAACCTTAATTGACATCAATTTACCTAATATTGTATCATAAAAAACTTTATCATAAATTTTGAATAACGTGAAATGCGGCCATTTAATACTGTACTTAACAAAACCAAAGATAGATTCATAATATTCCCGTCGTAATTTTTCCATATAAATAGAAAACCATTTAATAGGAATGAAAGAAGTCTAAACAGAATAAAAAGTAACTATATTTTCCACAGAGGCTCAATCCCTTGGAAGGATTGTTGGTGGAAAAGAAACAACCATTGAAGTTAGACCATACCAAGTATCTTTACAACAAAAGGGAGTCCTCAATACTTACAGTCACTTCTGTGGAGGCTCAATTATCAGCTCTAAATATGTGTTGACTGCTGCACATTGCACTACGTACGTAATTTAGTGTATATTTTTTTATTATCTTTTATTTACGATTTAAAAAACCATATTTCTCAGTAAGTATCAATTTGGTTACAAAATAAATAATATTAAATTCATATGCTTTTTAAGATAAATGTTTATTCAAGGTTTGATGATTGAAAAATTATTTTACTTACTTTTTACAGAAGCCTTACTAGCTTGACAAACGTATTTGCTCGTGTAGGGTCTACTGACTATAGTACTGGTGGACAACTCTTGAGACTGCAAAGAATTACTCGTCATCCAATGTATAACCGAGACAGATTGGAATATGACTTTGCTTTGGTCGAACTTGCAGATGAAGTTGTTTTTGGACCTTCAGTGAAGCTTATCAGGTTAACTGATACCACTAATCCTGCCGAAAATAGTATGGTTACCGTCTCAGGATGGGGTGTAACTAGTGTAAATAAACGTTTATTTTTTTTCTTTAAATCACTTTCAAATTTAATACAGATCATAAAGAGCCTCAATATCGATACTCTTTGTCTGTTAACTCTTATTAGAAGAGCACTATTAAAAAAAAAAAGAAACACAGCTGTGTTCACCCTGCATTTGATGAAAAGTTAAATTGAGCAAAACTGAACCTTACTCAAAAATAAAAATAGATGTGTTTTTTGCAAAACATAAAAAAGACAAAAATAAATCGTACTACTTTAAAAGATTTGCTCAATATCACAAAATGTAACGAAACAAGTATTGGAAGTTAGTCGATCAATCCCTCTGTGTTTCGTTAACATTCGTGTGTGAAGGTGTAGGATGTGAAATAATTAGAACTTCAAAAACATCCCCGTGCCGCGTCCGTCAATCGCTATAAAAAAGTGTTTAACATTTTTGCAAAACTAAAGAATAGTTTTAGTCCAACTGTCATTATACGATTGTATACGATTAGCAGTTTACTGTATTATATGATTTCAATAATTCTGCGACTATCTTTTCTTCAATGATATATGTCAATTATATTTTATGCTTTTACACTGATAGTATATTATTTAAACGTTTTTTTTTATTCAAATATTTTAGGAAAGTTCTTCCAGCAGTCCCAAAAATCTCCGTGAAGTTGATTTACCTGTATTTAACCAAGATAATTGCAAGAAAATTTATCCATTTTTGACGGAAGCTCAGATATGCTTGGGAGGAACTCCTGAAGGAGGCACCAGTGCATGCTTTGTAAGAAACGATAAATTTTCTATAAAAATACCATTTCATTACAAAATTATTATTAACATACATTTATGTTTTTTAGATTGATTTACTAACGTAAATAAAAAAAAAACAAGTATAATTTATCTATTGTGTCAACGTAAAGTGAAAATATTTTTTAAATACATTCAAAATAATATAAAAGAGAAAATCGTCTTGACGAAAACATATATAATATAAAGCTCGTCAAAATGACAAATGACTTGCCGACTTTAAATATTTACATTTTATTCATTTGAAAAAGAATCTTATTTTTGCTTCATCTTGACATTTTTAAATCCTCATTGATTTACGAGAAAAACTAAATATTTTTTAATGAAATTCAACACAGAAAAAAAGAAAGAATTTAAAATATAGTTTTTTTTGCACGTACAGTTGTCAGTAAACTTAATGGAAAAATGGTAGATAGGTCTTAATAGCCTGTGATGTAAATCTGTTTTTTTTCTTTGTTTTAATTGTCATGTATTGTATGTACTATGATTAATTCTTTTTGTTATTTCAAGGGTGACTCTGGTGGTCCAAGCGCCCAAAACGGTATTCAATACGCTTTGGTAAGCGGTGGAAACAGCTGCTCTGCCAAGAACGTTCCAGGTCTCTATGCAAGAATTACAGTTGGCAGAGACTGGATTAAACAAGTTTCTGGAATATAAAAAGCATGCTGCCTATTAGCTATATTTTAAAGCAATGTAAAATATCTTTCAATAAAAAAATGTAAAACAAAAAAGTTTATTTTATACGAAATACGTGAAATATACGAAAACTGTTTTCATTCTTTTTTGCGTCCAAGTAACACGGACCTTAAAACAATTAGGAGTAAAAAAATTTACTCTTAGATATAATTCACTTAATAAAATGGTTATCATATTTTATTAAAATTGTTAGTAAATAATTAGTTAGCATATATTTCAGTTAATAGTCATTTACAGCATTCCTTAAAAATTCCAATGAATACCATGAAAATTTTTGGTTAAAAACTAATTTATTCCAATTGGTCTAACGCTTTAGAAATGTACGAATTCGCTAACCATTGCAATAAAGCAGAAAAAAGAAAAGGTAAACTTTAAGAGTATCTTTTATTCCTTGATTTTTCCTGAATAATTGCAAAAAAATGCTCACAACATCCTATTGAAGTTGTCGGTAAGTAGTTGGCCATGTTGAGCTCAATAAAAAATGGAATTATTGTATATTAAAAAGCACAAAACTTTTGGCCGTTTTCTTATCTTACATTATTTCAAGCAAAAAAAATTGCTTGCATTCAAGGAGATAGTTATAAATTACATTTTTTCAATTTATGAATTTGTGTATTCAAGTAATGGATAAGTTGAAGTGTATTATTGATTGAATTGGCATTTAATTGGTAGAAATCTATAACAACACGGTGGAAAAATAGAAATGTATTATATTTAAGTTGTACAAAATTTATAAGATATACCGGCGTGTTTTAGTGTATTGCAAACTTGAGAAGATTTCAAATGAAAAACATAACATATGAATTAGCTGTCAAACTTACAGACGTGTTGAGGAAAATGGCTCTTTAGTTTCAATGGTTTGACGAGGTGGAGATGTTTCAAGTAAAATGTTTATATTAAAAACTTACTTACTCTAGTCGTTTGAACGTGTAGATAATGACGTAACTTTGTTACGAATATTGAATAATTTATAGAATTATTTCAATTATATTTTTTCGTGCATTAAGAGAATACTTTGTCCAGTCTTTCTAAAAAATTTTTTTTAAATATTGCAATTTTTAGCACTACTTTAATAACTCTGGAAAACAATCATCATTTTAATCAGCTCATATTTTTTCTTTTCAATTTCCTATTAACCAAGGTAACGGGTGTTTATCATTCATATTGTTGACCTAAATGTGTATCATTTATGCTGTCAGACCATTAAAAAAATATTTTGATGATATTAAAATCATTTTTGATAACATTTATCAGACATGTCATATAAGAATTTTTTGTTCTTGTATAGATAAAAAATACAGACATATAAGAATATTTATTATCGGCGAAAAATTCTTGCTTTGTTTTAACATTCTATAAGTTAGTACGGCTTAAAATATTATCTTTTGACTTATATTTGATATTGTTTTATTATCAAATATTAATTTTGATTTAGATATAGCCGTGATAATGATAAGATGAATTAAGTTACAATGACTGTTCCTTAACCCATTAGTGCCTAAAAGAAAACTAAACTAATTATTTTTTTTTGTTTTTAAAAACTACGGAAAATTCAGAATAACTAAAATGGCGTAAACGGTTGTATAAAATGCGTGGTTTGGTAATCAAGCATTTGTATACAGTGCGAGGTGTATCAACACAACGTTTTCATACGCAGTACGCAACGTAACCTCAACTGTAGCAAATAGCACAATACAATGATTTTTCGATGTACTCTGTGATGTGAATGTTGTTTTTCAGCTCTATTATTAGCATTACTTAAGATTTCAGACGACTTTTTTTATTGGTATTGGTTTTATTTTATTGGTATATGCACCGTCGTGCAATCATCCATATGAAAAATAGCTGATCTATTTAAGTCACTTGTCTAGTCTTGTTAGGTATGACAAGCAATCGTTAAGTATTAGAAGTGGCCACATCCAGTTAATAGTTAAACATTACACACCTCTATTTATTTACACTTATAAGCAGCAAACAAGAAAACTGATCGACTGATCCATTTGGACAAAGCTGCCCATTCATTTTTTTTCATTTATTAACTATCATAGGACATTTGATTCCATTGTTGATAAAATAGTTATAAATCAAAGGAATTCAGCCACAGAGCCATCCACGCACATATTATTAAGAAAAAAAATTCTCACTGACAACTGAGTTTCCCTGAATGAGATTTTGCAGCAATTTTACTTTTGAAATACTCGAGCATTTTATCATTCGAAGGTCTTTTTTGTAAGGTGATTGCCGGCATTATTTTATCTCTAAATACAGAAGAACTTCGATTATCCGGACTTATTGGGGATAAAGATAGTCCGGATAAGGTCAAATCCGGATAATCGAAATCATAATTGACAGGAAAGGACAAGTGTATTAATCAGTATTAATCATTTTTATTTAATTAGATTAATGAATAACTTTAACATTACATATGACTGCCAAATGACGAATACTTTCAAGATATATAAGTCGTCCTGAGTTGCACTCATATTGACTCTCAAACCACTTCATGGCAACAGCTAAACACTGAAAAGTTTCAGAATGTGTTTGGCGAATGTGTCTACTTTCAAAAAACTCTTTTTCCTCTTCTTGATCTTGTTCATTTGAGGCAGATATTTCTTTAATTACTTTCAAATTTGGAATCCAAAATCGCTTAAATAATTCTTGAAATCGTACTCAATTTTTATAGAAACAAACGTTTAATACGCATCAAGTTTGGTCGATTACTGATCCATATTTTACACAGGACTTGTTGGAACAATTGCATACGAAACGAACGCAGCGATAGAATTGTTAAGATTGTATTCCATCACGTTCGTGGACGCAATTCGCCACATGCATATCAGCAAATTCGTAATATTTTTATTTGAGTTGACCAAACCATATTGGTCAACGCAAACAAATTGGGTCATAATTTTTTGCTGCATGATTTTAATTTTACATAATCGACGCAAACCGTATACTTTCGTTTAGGAGTATTGCATCTATGTGAAAGAATGGATGACGATTTCGAAAATTGAATCCCGGATCGTCAGTGACAAAACATATGGACTGTACAAAGTATTAACCATTCCATTTTGATATTGAAATTTCGCCGAGCACACTCAATCGATACTGTAAAATACTCTTACACACTTTACACATTTGCACACCTTAGATTATTAACCTAGATTAAGAAATATTTTTTTTGAACCAAAGACATATATTTAACAACTTTTTACAGCGAAGACGACAAAAAACAAAACATTCATTTTTTATAATAAAACGCTGCAAGATGATCATATTTTCCCGAACAATAAAATAAGCACGTTTAATTTTAATATGGCATGATATTATGTAATTTTAATATTTAATAAACTTATCTTAAGTGCAGTAAGCAACATAGTACTTAAAATATTTCAATTTTTATGTATTTTTCTATCTGAAAACTCATCATATATTTCTAAGAATGTTTAATGCATTAAAAAGCAACATTGTTATTATTTTCATTTTACTTTGATCCTAGATGTATATCTGTTTTAAAACTAAATTAATACATGGTTGAGCACTCTAGCTTGTTTTTATCATTAGAAACAATTAAAATTAGTCAATTTACCAAAAAAATCATCGAACATGGCTACGAATGCTCATCGTATAAATACACAGTATTGCAAATTATATTTTAATAAGTCTTCAATCTACGCTTAATACAGCCGTCACATTATATTAAAGTTTAAAATATTTCAATAAAAAAAAAATGTTGGCACCTGTGAAATATTTTTTAGTCTTTGCGTTATTATGGAGTTGTGCTGGTGAGTCTATATTACTTTTAAATATAAACTTTGACACATTTGACAGGAAAATAATTGCACATATTATTTAGAAACAATGATTCGTATATAATTTATTTATTCAGCAATGCAAATTCAAAACATTGATAGTAGAAATATTTTTTAAAATTGAAAAATTTCAAAGATAATAACTTTTATTTACACATAAATTTGCACTTTGTTGTGAGAAATGTTTTCTTTCATCAGTAATATAGAAAACAGAAATGTCTACAATTGACGAACAGATCAACGTGTTAGAAAATAAATGTTGTGTAGAAACTGGAATATTGTATGTTATTCATATTTTTTTTTATTTTGAAAATGTGCGTAATAATTTAATTTGATTATTAATTCACCATGTTAAGAGAAATTGGTTTAATATCTCAGAGTCATCAGCTGAAATGGGAAGAATTGTTGGTGGTGAAGAAACAATGATTGAAAAACATCCTTATCAAGCGTCTCTTCAATACTTACGAGATGGTACTATTTCTCATTGGTGTGGAGCGTCTATACTTAGTACCAAATTCCTTTTGTCTACAGCACACTGCGTTCCGTAAGTGATAGAGTCTTATATTGACTCAAAAGAAGAAGTTCGTTATTATAGTTTTTGAACGCCGTTTTTATTTTGCATAAACATGCCCGTATCGTTAATTTTTCTTTGTTTTGTTTGTCTGAATGTTTAACATGTGATTTTGTGCTATACTATACGCTGTTTGTAATATATTTGTTTAAATCATGCTCTTTGTTATCTAGTATTTAATGTGAAAGTAAAGGATTTGTGATTTGTAGAAGCCTTTGTTTCGAAAAAAATAATCTTAAGTTATTTAAAAAAAATCTTATTTTCTAGCAGATAATTTACAGAAACTCACAAGTAGTTAATCTATTTATTTATGTTATAGAATTGACTTATGAGCAAAAATTTTAATTATTTATTAAAAAATATCTATATAACTTGGCAAAAAATATGTTATCGCAAATTGAAAAAAATGCACCATTATGTCTATAAACGACTTATAATTATTCTGTTAATATATTATAATAGTGTCTTCGGTAAAACTTTATATTCTAGATCAAAATCGGAGGATATGGCACAGTTATACGCACGAGTGGGAAGTACCATGTATAACGAAGGTGGCCATTTAGTAAAAATTGAAACATTTACAAAGCATCCTAAATACAATAAATTGTGGTTAGATTACGATTTTGCTATTGCATCCATTCAAAATGGCGTCGAGCTTATTTTTGGTCCAAAAATCCAGCCTGTAATTTTGGCTGACAATCAAAATCTGGACACCAAGGATGTCGTGACTGTTTCAGGATGGGGACTAACAAATGTGAGTAACGCATTTTTGATTACATAATAGTAATATCAAAAATATTTTCTCTAAAAGAATACTGTCATAAAATTTCAGTTGTTTTTTGACCACTTTGTCTGTACGGAAAAAAAATTATATAAATTATGTGATTATTAAAATGCCCACTACATTGACGATTTTAATTTGTTGGTCATTGAATTTTAAATAATTGAACAAATTGAATAGCATTACATTTTATCGTTATTTTTTTGTGATTTTATTAGAAAACAATTGAATATTTGTTTTTTTCTTGCAATACAAACTGTATGAAAAAAGTAAAATATGAGAAAACCAAATTCTGAAATAATTTAATAAAAATTGGTAGTATTGAAATATGATATAAAAATTTTCATCCTCTGAAAACATAGCCTTCGTTTTAAATCATATATTATAACTTTATATATTATACAATTTTCTATCGAACTTTGAAAGATATTATTCGTAAAATATTGTTAAATTTGATTTACAGGAACATGATAAAGATTCAATTCCAAGAAACTTGAGACAAGTTGATTTACCAGTTTGGTCTAGTTTAAAGTGCAAATTAATTTATCTTTTCTTAACGTCGAGGCACATCTGTATTGGA
The DNA here is from genome assembly GCA_028555115.1 of Himalopsyche japonica. Lineage (NCBI taxonomy): Eukaryota > Metazoa > Arthropoda > Insecta > Trichoptera > Rhyacophilidae > Himalopsyche > Himalopsyche japonica. The sequence continues at coordinate 712,150 of JAHFWJ010000620.1, forward strand.
GGACTATCAAAAGGAGGCAAAAACTCATGCTTTGTAAGTGTTTTTCACTTTTAAGTATAGTCTTTAATTCAATGATGTATGAAATAAAACATATGCTATTTTAATTGTTTCAATAAATTCTTGTTTAACTTAAAGGGTGATTCTGGAAGCCCAGCGGTTCAAAACGGTATTCAGTTTGGGATTGTAACCGGTGGGAACAGTTGCTCTAAGCCTAATATTCCTGGGATTTATGGCCGTATTTCAACTGTACGACCGTGGATAAAGCAACTGAGCGGTGTTTAAAGAAAATATTTAATGCCGACTGTATTTAAAAGCGATGTACCTTTTCATCTCTACAATGTAAAACAACAACAAGATTTATTTTACGCTTTATGATTTATTTCTTCAGACAAATTTAACAGTGGATTTTAATTTTAAATAATAATTAAAACCACATTTCTTTCAAATTTTTATTATATTCTTAATATTGAATGCTTTCTGTTAATTAGTAAAATAGTATTATTTTGTCATTGAATTTTATTATGATTTAATTTAAAAAAATACAAAAGTCAATCTCTTCTTTCATTTTGTATACTGTGAACAAACATATTGACATACTAATTTTATAGTTGTTCAAACAGTTATGGATGGAAATAATTATTTAACGTATTTATTTGTGATTTTTTTTAAATTGTATAGGCACATCTTGATAATGATCAGAGACAGAAGTGCTTCTGGCTTGCTATAAATCGTATTGACTGTGTAAGAAAAGATATTGTGGGCGTTGAATTAAGAAAAAATCCATTCTGAAATAATTCCAAGCAACGTAATACCAATGTCATTCCAACACCACGAAATCTTCATTTGAATTATTATTTGGTTTCCATATAGTGGTAAATAGTCAGTATATAAACAATGTGCATATTATAAATAAATGCCTCGGTATGAAATGTGGACGTGCATTAATAAACTGACATGTTTATCTGAACCCGTGTGAATGACTTAAATATTTGTTTGTGATTATTATATATATTGCTTTACATACGATGCGATAGATTTGCTTGAAATATAGAAGCACACGAGACTGTTGTATTGATTTTAAGTTATTGTAGAATTTTTGGCCTATTTCTACCCTTCGTGTATGAATGCATTTATTATCCATAATAGGGGCTGTTTTCCAAGACGAAAGTAGTTTTTAATTGAAATCTTTAATCGAAAAATAGACAATTTTATTTTGTTAGTTATAAAGCTTTCTTCGTTTTTAAATGATCCTTTCCTATCTTCGCATAAAATTTTTAAATTAAAATCGTTCGGATTATTATTTAAAAAGTTGATCCAGATAATGTTTTACCCTCCATAGATTGTTAATTGATTTGGGAATTTCAATAACATTTTTAAGATACAAACAATTATAAGATTTCAAAGATCATTTAATTTTTTATTGCCTGCCACGCTAGGTGTGGTGAAGGGTTATGGTTTACTGCGGCGCTTGATTTCATTTTCTTGCAAAATAAGAATTACTTCTTTTGTATTAAATTTCTTTCAAGTTAATCTGTTGATTAAAAATTAAAAATATGGATTGTTTTAATGTTATTTTGTTACCAGATCTAAAATATATTTTGCTATATTCTTTAACATTTAATATCATGGAAGTGAAAACCTCAGTCACAAAATTTATTGAATTAGCTTGTAAACAATATACAGTTGATAATGCTTGCAATGAGTGACACCAGTTTGGGCTTTTTTTCTTTAATAAATTTGGGAAATAGTAAAAAATGGTATGTTTATTTTATTAAAATAAATAAAATTTTATGCTTTTCCGCTAATAAGTGACATTTAATTTAATTTAACATTTAAAGAGGGTGATCATTTACATTCCAAAAAATCTTTCTTGTGTTTTTATGTGATTTAAAACCTCAAGAGTCAAGAACCATTAACTTCTTACGACACAACGACATAGGGATGGGTACTTAACGAAAACCAACAAGCACGTAGTCGGAAGCCGGAAGACGAAATACGACTGCAACTCAAATAATAACATTTAAAATTCGACATTTATTTTAGCTTTACCTTTTATTTGTTCCCTTTTGTTAAGGTAGTTGCGTTAATTTTATATCTAATAATATTGAAATGAACGATTCCCTAAATCAAACAGTTTTGTACGCAACAGCAGTTTGGTGTTAAGTCAAACTGTTTGCGTTTGAATTACATATACTTAAAAGCCAGACTGGACAAGTCAACCTTCGTAGATGTTTTTTTAATGTATCACATTGCTCACATATAGTAACAAAAACCTGTTTTTCTCCGTTTTTCTTAATGCATCCAAAAAAAATTTCTTCTTCGTTAAATCGTTTAAAATCCAATGCTAAAACGTATCAAACAAAAGTTTTTACGACATACAAAGGATTCATTGCAATAAAATCAATTAAAAAAATGTAATGGAATCACTTCATTAAAAAGTATTTTACTTACTTTAAGTAAAGGTTTCAAATTAAAAATTTTCACCTATTTCTATTGAATATTCATTGAAATCATGTTTTCAGTATTACCGACAAAACTGAATCTCTCGGCGTATTAGTTAGGTTGCCGGAGTGCTTTAATATTAAAGTTTCATTGAATAAATATTAAATTATGTATCCTTATGGTATACAATTTTAACAGATTTGTGAAAACATAATAATTTCGTTGATTGAATTGGCATTCACTTGGTAGAACTCCATTATAACACGGTGAAAAAATAGCAATGTATTTTAGTTCTACAAAATTATTTTTAACAAACATAGTTGATAGCTATTTCGGTTCTATAGGCAGAACTATACTTCTGACGATGGCGTGAGCCGAAATAGCTATCAACTATATTTGTTAAAAATAATTTTGTAGAACTAAAATACATTGCTATTTTTTCACCGTGTTATAATATTTTCGAGTTATTGCGTAAATTCCTGTATAGATGCTTGGAATATATTTTTTAAATAAAGTTTGTTCTATATAATAAAGTTTTCGTCAAAAGTTTACACTTTTTTTCAAATTTTGGAGCAGAGATGACTTGAATCGTTTTATTATTTTTAAAAATTAGGGAATTTATCCTCAATTTCGTAAAGCGCGCACGTGGAAGGAGTGCCAATAAGAAAGGAAAAACATTTGCATGTTTCGTTTAATTGTGATTGTTAATTGTTGTTATTCTTCTATCTTGATTTTTTATACTAGACATCCTCAAGATTGTCATTAAGAAGATGTTTTTATTTTAATATTTTATAAATAAATTAATCGGATTTATCATAAATAAGTTGATTTTAATTTGAACTTTTTAAATCACTTAAATGTTACATCTATTGTAAAAAAAAAACAAAAAATATTGTAAGTTTAAAAGAGGTTATGAATAATTCATAAAATATATTGTCGAGCATCCTACATAAAATCCTAAATCTACAGGTTTATGGAGAAACAAGAGAAGTTTCAAGTATCTATTTTAATGATTTATATTCAATAAAAAAGGCTAGGTGTTTTTTGCTTTGTTATGTTGTACGTTTGTTTGCAGTTTTTATATTGAATTTTTATTGCATATATATATATATGATATAAATATTTATTTTAGTATAAGTTGAAATTACTATAGTGGTTCGTAACTTTTGGACAGTGTCCAATATGACCTAGTTTCTCAGGAAACTAATAAAGCCAATATTTCAGGAATGTTTGCTTGCAGCTCAACTATGCGACCATAGATTGGAATTGCCGGTGTCTCAATGTACTAAAGCAAATTTTGATGAATAGAAAATTTATTCGAGATCAAAATACATATAAAGTGATGTTAAGTAAAAGTTAAATGTCTGCGCTTGGTTTTGATGGAATGAAAAATACGCATATGATATGTTATTTTACTAAGAAAAACTAAATTAAAACAACACCCGTATAAATTATATATTTGCAATCACAAAACGATATATTCAATAAAATTCGACTTATATACATAATAATAAATATTAAATAATATTTATAAAATATGCAAATTTATCATTGGGAAATAATTAAAAAAGGGAAAACAGTCTCTCTCTAAAACGCAAAATAGTGCATGAAATATACAGACGTCGCCTGCTTTTAATATTGCAAGGTGGCCAAAATGGATTTTGCATTTCAATGCAATTTGCGAGTCACATATGGATACGCAAGACATTAAAAAAGTCAGTATTGCAGTTTCAGGAGAAAGATTTTCTATCTTGTAACATTTTTTTTATCTCTAACAAATAACTAACCTGTCAACTGGAGAAAGAGCGCTCGACAGCGATGCCTGGAGAGAGGTTGTACAGTCGGCCATGGACCTGAACGGCCCCTAGCGCCATTCTATATAAATAACTAAATAATTTTACTAATTTAAACAAAAATCTACTGAATGTAGTTATTGCTCCTCCTTCAAACTATTGCTATTGAATTTAACAGGAATAAATAACACAAATTTCACTTTTTTATGTTTATTTTATATGTCAACACATAAAAGTATTATTGAAAAACTAAGCTTGTATCTTTTAAGCTTAAACCATAAGTCACCAAACAAATATATATACGTAGTCTTTTTATGAAAATGGAGTACAAAAACATTGGAGTAGTAAAACAGCCTAATAATTATGGTTTTTATTTAAAAAAAATATTATCCTTATTGTATCAGAAAAATAAGTAGTCAGTATCATATAAAAAGGATCGTGCCCATTTAATGTATTGATCATCTATTCTGCTCTAGATATATATATTTATTGCAAAAGTGTTTTATAAACCTAATGTAATTGATTCTATTCGACAGTTTGACCAGACTCTTTGTATTATCAACAGTGTCATATTATCTAAAAGATATCTGATGAGAGATAAAGCAAGAATGTTTTTAATCTAGGATCTCTGATCTATTCTATTTGGCAAAGTAGTACGATGTTTGGGTCCACTGCGTGAGAGATAGTGGCTCTCACTAATGTAGTTACAAAACTTTTGGTGTTTGAGATCACCACACAAAAACAATTCAATGATATATTAAATAACAAAAAAAAATATACCATTTACATTTACATTTTTATGATCAGGTCCAGTTCCGCTCATCACAAGGATTATTAAATGGTCATTCAATTAAGGCTCGCGATTACCGAACCGCTTCTGTTCAAAATACACATTGTAAAAATCATTTTCAAAACGTGTTTTTAATATTGATAATATGTTTTTCCATCAAGAAGGGAGAGTAAGTACCTTAAAAATTCTAATTATACAAGAGTCAATTATATCTTATTCAATGAAAGTCAATAGTTAATAAAATGTAAATTCACAAAGTTTTCTTTCGTATCTATTAAAAAATTGGAAAAAGTTGTGAATTTTAATTAAGAATAGCTTTTACTATATGATAGTTTTACCAACAAGAACTTACAATGAATAATATATTTAAATTTATTGCTTTAACCTTACAGTATAGCAGTTTGCAAAATAAATCATTTAATTTTTTTATATTTTCAATTAAACATAATATTTGCTTTCATTTCTTTTTTATGCAGTTTTAAACTTAATTACGATAGAAAAATACTGTAATATATAATATTTTGTTCTAGCTTATAATCATTTTTTGTAACGATTCTACTCACCTATCATGTGCAGAAGTAGAACGTTCGATTTCGCATAAAGTGTTATTTTTTTACAATAATAAAAAATGAGAAAATACAATTTTTTATTCGCTTTTTTTGTTGTTCTAAAAGAGGAGTTCTTCTAAATTTATTTGGGTTAAATGTTTTCACTCTGTCTTAAATTACAGGAGTTAATGTCATAAATTGGTGGCGACCCGAAGTTAATAAGCTTTTAAACTTTTTCTTTACATGATAATAAAATAACCAAGGGTATTTCAAGCACCTCTGGTCTGCCAAAAATGGGTCTCCGTAAAAGTAGGGCTACTTGACGCAAACAGAAATTTATAGGGAGTGTCTTAGCAGATATAATTCCGCAAAGTGAATGGATTGCGATACAGTCTGTTAATAATTTAGGAAACTTTACTCGTTAAATTTAACCATTGCAATAAATTGAGCATAAGTATGTATAGTATACGCAACAAACCACAGGGAAGACTGGAGTTGAAGTAAACAGAAACAAAAGGGTTATTATAGAGTTGGTTGTTGTCGACAAACTACCGCAAATTTCCAGTGTCAAATTTTCCAACGATAACATGTGGATTTGCGAAAAAGATAACACTCTGTACAACACTGATAAGTCAACTGATACGTATGACATATTAACTATTATTTACTGTTTTTATTTGTATTATTACATTACATTTTAATTATATTTAAACGAAACAAACTAAACAAAATAATAAAAGGTGTGACGTCATTCACAGTATAGAATCAATTTTCCAATATTAAAAAATATGATAAATAAAATTGATATATTATACTCGCACAGAATTTCAAGCACATTTCAATATTCGCTTTACAAAAAAGACTTTTGTATTATTTTTCTAGCATAGGTTGCGGCTTTGAAATATCACCATAGTAATATTAAAATGCTTCTATAATAACAATTGACCTTATTGGCTTTGAAAAAATTTGCAATATTTTATGTTAATGATGTCAAATATTAAAAACAGTGACGGTAAACTCGAAAAGACAATATTTATTATTTCATTAATTAGGTTAACTTTAAGACAGTAAAATATTACAACGTTTTTCAAAACTTTCTAAGCTGGTAGTCAATAAAAAAAATTATCTATCGATATTCTCTCGATCTCTTGAAGTTCTCGAAACATTCTATTTAAAAAAAAAACCCGCTTCTTTTGTCAGCCGTTACACACTCTTGCCATAAAAGCAAACAAAGAACATATATACTCAAGAGAATTGTATTATTTATTTAAAAAACATCGAAAAAATGAGCGATGTCAAAAATAGTCTTGTCATAGAACGTTTTCCTTTTTTTATCATATGTGTTTATCTAAGCTATGGCATTGACAAGAAGCACTCGTAATTGAAAATTGGCTTTACTTAATTTTCGTTATGAAGATCGAATAATGGGAATAGAAAATATATTCAAACGAAGATTTAATCATTAAAAATTATAATTTAATAACTATTATTTCAAATCAGTAGTATGCTTACATAAATGACAACATATCTACAGGATTATTTCTTTTATATATCTTTAATTTGTTGTTTTATGTAACGTAGTATGACCATGAATGGTGAAAGAAATCTTATTAGGAAGGAATTTTGTTATTAAAGTGTTAATTTTCATTTCAGTGATAATGTTCGCAATTCGATAATGAGTGAAACCGGTACTGATAATAAAGTATATTGTTGAAATAGTTTTATAAAATAAATAAAAGACTTTTGACCCTGAAATACCTTCAAATGTATTTTAAAAGTACCTGCAAAATATGTCAGAGGATCGCCATCGTTGAATTAATGCATTTTGAATTTTGCTTGCACAACGGAATGTTCTTCACAAATTTATTTACATACAGCATATTATGGAAAGTCGTGAATTTTAAATATGATTTATTCATGTATGATTACAAGATTGTTATCGAATTTACGAAATAGCGCACGGTAAAGTTAGTTTGAGAATAATGAGATAATGTAAGTCTATAGTACATTCTTTTCGTGGATTATATTTTTTAATAATAAATGGTTTATTGGTTTGTGCCGTAATGCATCAATGTATGTTATTTCTTCATTCTTATTCATCTTCTCTCTAGCCAGCTAAGAAAACCAGATTAAGAAGCAATTTTGTTACTTATTTATATTTCCAAAGCACTCTCACTGAGAAACGTTTTTCAAAGTCGCTTATCATTTTTTATTTTACAGATGATTTTTTTGACAATGTACTTTTAATGATTCTTTAAGTGTTAATTTTCACAACTTGGTTGAAACGAAATTCATTTAAATAAATAAAACATATTTTTTAAATTACCATTTGAACATTTCATAATTATATGCTCAAGACAATATGACCATACTCATAATGTATTGATTGAATTGGAATTTACTTGGTAGAAACCATTATAACACGGTGAAAATACATTGCTATTTTTTCACAGTAATACTCATAATGCTTGAAGTAAGCGAAACCGCTTCTGATCATCAAAATATGATATTACTATTAAGAGCTGATATACACTATAATAGTCTTAAGAAAACACCAATCTAAGAAATTAATGTTATTAAAAACAATAATATAGTTACAGATTCCACTATCACTAGAATATCATTATTTAAATTACTTGTTGATGACATATGAATATACAACAGAGTAACAACTTTTTACCAAGAAAAAAGACCTAACCGGTTAACTGCCAAAAGCGTCTTAAGACGCACAATTTTCTGTGAACGGATTGCCGCTCATACAAAAATTACGTGTTAAGACGCGCCGTTTTAAATGGGATTTTACTAAAGAGAATCAATTATTTAAAATGTTAATTAAGAAAAATAAATTTTATGATTATGGATAAATGACTGCACGACTGGCGCGCTCTTCATTTATTTGGTAAGTTTTATAAATAAACTTTATTACACTTTCAATAACGATATGCTTAGAAGGTTTTATTTTTGTCGTAAAATTCGCGGCGTGCTGGGTACCGCCATAAATACCTGCCGGCAGTTAACCGGTTAAGTTAAACTAATTTCATTTAAGTTATGTTAACCGAATATGATAATAAAATTATTCATAAAATCTCACATGCGGTGTTTTACTAAATATAATAGTCTGATACTAAGAGAAGCGTTTTTGAATATATATTTAATATAATTTTACTACATACTATACTTGTTAAATTTTGCTTGTGTATCTAATAACGTTAAAATATGAAACAGTATATAAAAAAAAATATATTTTTCGTCAAAGTTTTTTCATTTATGCAACATAGGTAAATCTTTACACTTATAAAGTCACCTGTATTGAATGTTTGGAAACCTCAAAAGTTTTAGTAATTGAAATTTATATACGAGAAATATGAAAAAAGTTCAAAATAAAACGATGTGATAAAACACGTCACTATATTACCAGCGGAAAGAAATCAGCGCGAAAATGGCTGGCAAGGTGCCTGTGATCCCACTGTTCGGGTGTCAAGGCAGTTTTACACGCGCTGTCGCATCTAGTGTTCCATCTTCCCATACTACATAGGGTAGTAATAGGATTTTTCCAACCATAAGTAATGGTTTTGAACGCCTTGGCTTGAACTATGTATGATCCAGTGATGTGTAGGAAACAAAAAAAAAATACAGGCAATGTTTACTTAATATTGTTTGCCAGTAAAGCAACCAATTTGTATGGCACTGTCGAGATATCCAAAAGATATTTAAGGAAGTATTATTTGCTTATTCGAAATGTTCTTTAACCAAAGACCTGTTTGAATAAAAACATTTTTATTTTCTGTATTGTACGTAAACTGTTAGAATTTTTGATCAAAACATTCCTCGAGTAATACTTATCCAATCATCATCTTATTATGGTATATGTTTCAGTGTTCCTCTTCAAAAGAATGACACTAATTTGAACATGAAATATTTAAATTAATTCATGATTAAAAATTGTAATCAATTATGTTATAAAGACTACTGATAAAATAATAAACTTATTAAGTGCTAGTTCTAAAACAGTATGAAGAGCTATTAGCTAATTATTACATGGAAATAAAGTCGCAGGTTTGATTATCTAAAAATACGCAAATTTTGAAAACAGATATTGTATTTACATATCTCTCATATACTATATATACAAATCTATATAGTTTTCTAGCTTGCAAATCACAAAGAAAATCAATAATGAAGATAAATACATAATTAGTTCGAACCGTATATAATATTTTTATACTACACATACAGTATTATTTTTATTCACAAAACCCTTTTTTAATTTGTCAAACAGAGTCAAAGAATTAAAATATATTTAGCGTACTACAGACTCTATGCTGATATTGGTGAAGAAAATCTTGTATGTTATTAATACATGTAAAAATTGATTGAAGTTATCCAGTCTGAGATATCTCAACGATTTATCAAGCTATAAGGCCCATTAGTAAACAAACTAGCTTGTAAATTTGCATGTTGGGGAAATGAAGCAGACAAATTTGTTCATTAATTGCTGATTATAAACTGGATTTATAGTTTGATATCATTAGATAAATATATTTTTGAATTATAATTAAATGATTTCCTACTGTGCAGACTGTTATATTTATATTATTTAGTGGATTTTAAAAATGATTAATTGTTGTTATGCTTTTATTTTTAGCCACATTAATTTCAAAGCCAGTTTTGATAAATCCATTTCACGGAACATCATTTGAGCAGCGCTTTTATATACAGTCTTTAAAGTATACTTGGTTAATTAACTCACGCTATTAGTTCAGTTATAGTATTCATAAAGGATAATTTTATTTATTTAATAAGTTTACTCAAGAAGCCGTAAAGCTTTATGGAAAGTTTCTCCTTTAGTTCATTACCTCGCGAGCTCTAACGTTATTCCAATCTACCTTAATCTCGTTGTCCAAAAATACTGCTCGCTTGTATTCGGCAACTAGGTAGATAGACTTTTGTCTTAGCTAGTAATTTAGATTCAGGCCATTGGATAATTAAGCTTCCTGAGTATTTATTGGCTTAATGCGACAGCCAGTATCGGCAAAACTAATAAAAATCTCTATAGTTTTCTTCATTTGGAGGTTAACTTTCTCGTTTTTGCACGTGAGATTTTCAGACATGAATAAAATTATCAAAGAGATTACCTTTATAATTGGATAATTTCAAAGCTAATGTCTGAGCGTAAAGATACTAATATTCTTTATATTGTAATTAATATGAAGAATAAAATTATGTCAATTCATAATAGTTTTAATGATTTTTTCAAACCTTTCGTATGTATATTACAAAATGTATTACATTAAAAAGTTTGTTCAGCGCCTTATGAATCAACATTTGACGACAAACTCGGAAACACAACTATGGAATGGTAATAATTTTGTCATACTTTACAGTGTACACGTTTCTATCACTTCAAATATTTAAACTAAAACAACTCGGTTGATTATTAAATTTCAATTAGTAAAAAATGGACTTTTATTTTCATAAAAAATAAACATAATACTTATCAAGTTCAGTTTTTTTTTATTATTTTTTTTCGCTGACTTCTTACAGACATGTGTGAATACTAAATGCGTTTGCTTTCTTGGCAGAGGACCAAAAAAAATAGTCATAAACGCAATTTTCTTAAAATAATCATAAACAATTGCTTAGTTTTGAAACCAATGTTATGTATGCGGTTATCGAATAAAGTAGCATTCAACTATACTATTATTTCACCAATCATTGAAAATAAAACCAATGATGACTATGAATATCAGATGGCTCGCACCAATCATATAACGGTCATCTTGAATTATTCCATAAATTGACTATTAAAAGTTGAAAGCTATCAAAAATACTTTTTATTAAATTCATTATTCTATTTATACAGATCTATTAGCAGAGTCTTCGAGATATTAATGACGTCTAATACCTTGTATTTATTGATACAAATTTTAAAAAAAAGCTGCAATAGACTAATTTTATGATCAATAAAGGAAAATAAAAATATCTCCCTGTATATAAATTTTCATGTTACTTTTAAAAATTGTATCGAGTGTAATAAATACAATTAATTATTATAATTATACTGTTGCACTCTAGTCCCTAATGGAAATTAGCGTTGTCTTAAAAGAAGTAGAACTAACTTGCTCCCCAAGTTCACTAAATAAATTTGTGTTCAACTAATTCTCGTTAATGTGAAAACCCAAATGGTTTCTTGTCAGGTGAGAATACATATAATGAATCACAATGAGTTTTTTCGTAAAAAGGGAATTCTTTAACAAACTTTTCCATCGTAAACTTTTTACATGTCTAGTCCCAGTCATTATAGAACTCCTAGTATGAAAGCAATGACAAAGCAAAGACTGTTTTAAATTGAGACTGTTTTGTCTTTTGAAATAAACCCAACATAAATGGCTACGTTAACATTCAATGTAGTAAAGACCCCAATAAAAAAGTTATCGCTAATTTGAAATGCAAAATAGTTTGTATATTCTCATATATTGTGTCACTTTTTGTCACACAAGTTTTGTCATTGGGCATATCTAGACATTCTATTATATAATAGTATATGAAACAGATCAAACTGACTTTGTAAATATCGTTCTATTTTGAGGATAGCCTAGGTTTTTACTGACTCTAGCTATACATCCACGTGGACTAAAATATATCAAACATAGACAAATAAAGATTTTTTGCCGAACCAAGTGGAATAATAAATATACAGTAAAACTGACTAAATACGTATCCCCTTATTCACTGAAAGAAAATAAGATTTTTATAATCCTAATTTTAACTTCGCGATCTCATTTATATATGTAAAATGTGGGAAAATATAGAATTCATCACAGTATGAGATTCATCTAAAAACAAAAGCAACATACCTTAGGAATTTTCTCATCTTAAACATAAAGTTTTTGATATTAATTATGTAAAATGATTGATGCAATATACAGTAAAAGAAAATTATTGGGCAGATCAGACTTATAATAAATATATAACTTTTCAAAGTTATTAAGTTCTATATTAATTTATTCAATGACATTTTATATTAAATAGTAATGGTTTGTACTTTAACACAAAAACTGCATATGGAGATTTCACACTTCCTCATTATTAAGTTTTTTTTGGTAGACGATTGTTTATTGAAAATATACTTGTGCCAAGATATTTTATTTTTTAATGATGATTATTCAAAAGAAATGTTATCTACAAAATGGAATACATTAAAGTTTTTCTTTGTTTTTTTATTTATTGGAAATAATTTGTTTTAACTTTACGATGGTCTACCTACTTGAAGGTTTAAGATAATTCAATGTTATGCTTTATTCAATGTAGATCAAATCTTACAATAAAACAAATCACAGCTGAAAGAAATAATTTTGCAATCCATTATTGTGTGATGTTAGTACAAGAAGATAGTTGTTGATGCCCTTTTTTGATATATATTATATAATATTTTATGAACGTCTCGTTTTTGAATAATTTTTCTCATTAATCATTTCACTGCTAATTAGCATATTAAAAAAATATTAATGAGAAATATTTGCATTTTTTATTAAAGCATCAAAAATCGAAAGCATGTCAGCATATTGTAACTAAATAAATTGGATTCGAGCGGTAAAAAAAGTGTTTGTAATAGTTTCATGTATCGTGTTATAAACACAACTGTTTTGTGTAGTAGACCATAGCTTATATTGTCAATTTCAAACAAGAGTCGGTGTCTATTTAAGGTAGAGCTACAAATAATTATAAAAGTTTTTTTTTTATCAAAATAAAATATTTTCACCGACAAAATTTATCCATTGAAAACAAAGTCTATATATTTCAGTCAATATTACACCAGTAAATCACTGGGTCGGATTATGGTATGCGACAATTTTAAAATCGACATGGAATCGGCCGCGTTCTACAATATTTATTGAAGTGCATGTAAGAGCATTGTAGTTTGAAATATAGTGTACGTTGTTAAATAAATCTTTTTCAATCCACCGAGACACACGATTTATGGTCGCGACCATCCTTGCAGTGCCGTTAATAAATTCCGGCTTTGCAATATTCGCGCCTATAGCCCCAATAAAATATCGTTCGACCCTATTTGATATTATCGCGTAACGGCGTATAGTGCGGTATGAATATTCTTATTGTTTCAGCGGCCAGCAGATAGGGTATTCGCCACTGTCGTCCTGTTGTTGTGTTTTTTAAATGTAAATTCATATTTAAATTTGAATTGTTACAACTTTGTACGATTCCACATATTTTGTCACTAACGACTCGGGTTTCACCTTTCGGTATCTTCATGCATTCTATCACACGGATGTAACATAACTGACTGTCAGTACTGTACAAAGTTGTAACAATTCAAATTTGATATTGAAATTCCACGAAGCACTTTCAGTCCATATCATAAATGAATTATTTAAAGTAATCGTTCTAAAATATATTCGTTTTCAATATAAATCAGTCTCCTTTTTTTCGATTAACTTAATAAAACACAATGTGGCCAGAAATGATTTGACATTTGATAATGCAATGATTAGAACTGAATCCATTCATCGCGAGCATTATCAAACATACTCGGGATATAATTTGGACAATAACAATATATTATATGAAGTTTTTCTATATAAAGTTACAAACACGTTTTAAATATATGTTACAGTGATATTAATTTTTTATTAAATGTCAATTTAAATTATATCTAACAAAAGTATAGGATTTTTAACAAAATAATTTATCGTTAGTGTAAAAATTGCTACGAATAACTAAAACGAGAATGGACTTTTTGCTAACCAAGTTTTATAAAATTAAAGAAACGATTAAGCCTCTATGTTATACTAGAAGCATAATTACCGTTACAGGTACACGAAACCTGTGTTAAGTTAAAAAGTTTAAGCATTTTTTAAATGTTTAGGGAATTGCAAATTACAGCTATTATTCAGCCTACTACTAAATTATATTATTTAACTACTTTAAATTAACAAGAAACCTTCTAAAAACACTAGGTGTAATTATGTATGGGACACTTTTAGAAAATGTAATTTATGTGTACATAAAATCGTTTCTCATCCACATTTTGCTTTGCCTTTTAAAATAAAAGTCAAATGTTTTTTTTTATTTTCAAACAAAAAACAAATACAAATACCAATGTAAAAGTACCGCAGAGTGGGTGATTTAAATATTTTTTTTTGTAATATCGAAGTCGGATTTTTTCAGTGAGATTTTTCAATAAACAATAGCTGTAGGTTTGTAGGTAGGTAGGTAAGGATTTTAAAATGATACGACGAATATGTTATCGAATGGCTACCAAAATATTTGGCTTACAACACACATACTTCAAAATCATGGAATTTTTTTCTATATTTATATTGAAGATAGTTTCGATCATATCTTCTTACTTTTAAAGTAAGTTGTTTATTAACGTCTAAATCATAAGTAAAATTATGAAAGATTGTGAAATGCTTATCCGTTCAATTAAAAAAGAAAAGATATTATTAACATATTTGAACAAATAGATTATATGTTTTTCATATGATATAATATAAAAAATAGCATTTTAAAGGTAAGTAATGTAAATTATCATCCATCTTCCATCCATCCGACCTTCGGTCGATATCTAAAATTACTTAATTTATTTATATATGATATCGTCTAAATGTAATAAATAAAATTTGATATAAAATATCTATTTAGTTACATTAAAAGTTTGTTTAAAAAGAAAATAAACTTTCACTAATGGAAATATGCTTCCCTTTTATTGGTATTAAACATGTCACTTCTAGAATCATTGCTGACAGAAGTGAAGTAGTCTTTTATTGACTTAATGAACCGTAATTTAATTCTACTTGTGGTGTCGATGACAGCTACCGTTACGAATCAAACATCACTGGAAAGAATCAAAAAAAAATAGCATCTAGATGTGTGCTACATTTAAAATGGTTTTGATATGTCTAGATACAATAAGTATGCGTTTATAAAGGATTTTACTGAAATGCAAGTAGAAATATATTTTTGCGTGCTTGCACTATCACTAGGATCTATTCGTATATGATTATATTAAAACTCTTGTTTGTTAAGTGATTGATATTGTTTGAGATGCTGTCATGATTTCTATTATTTTATTTATATAGAATAAACAATGAACATGCTGATTAATTACATCCCCTAAAAACTTTAAAATTTATTTCTACGAGTCATAATTTTTTTAATATGCCTCACAAGAGTTAATTGATGTTTTTAGATGCTCTATCGTCATTTTTATGAGATTTTTGTACAGCATTAGCCATCTCCAGACCGACAGTGAATGTCTCTGATTTTTTTTTAGAAAAATTACCCGTTTCACGAGCCTCAAATGGATGAGTGTATTATATTGTTCACTCAAGTGACACTGCAGCTGGGTAATATCCAATGTTCACTTTTCTACTATTTTCCATAAAACCAACCAAATACAACCAACTGCTGATAATTTCTCCTATAATTCAAACTACTTAAATGACAATATCGCCAACGCGGGTGTTGTACATTGTGACACAAACAATTACATCTTTATATTGTTCACGTAGATTCCCAAAATACTGCGCGGGAAAATAGCATTTTCTATTGTAAATATAGGTCCATTAAAATTTGATAGATTCAGATTGAGTGTTGACACTTTTAAAAACGATAACAAATTTTACGATTTGTGCAAATGGTTGGTCAGCCTATTTTTGGACGAAAAGCACACAAGCTCAAACCTTAATTAGTTAAAAAAATAAAATATTTATTTTCAAATCGATTTACGAATATAATTTTTTTAAATGGTTAATTTTTTAATTGTATAAGATAATATTGTTTTTTTTTTGTAGTAGATTACTATTTTTCATAGTCTGCCAGCGGGATACATAAACAAGAAGTTTTCTGTTATATTCTGAAAAATTATTCCACGTAGGCACACTAGGTTAGTTGAATTTATTAATATGGGCAAATATTTTTTGACGTGTGATTGTACCTAAGCTTATTTTTTTTAGTTTCCGAAAGGACTTTTTATCTAAGATTCATTACAGCAGTTAACACTGCGTTGGTATTGTAATAATTATAATAATAAGCATGACTTGAAATTTTAATACAAAATACGCACGTAATTTGAGTGACATATAGAATGATTTTCGTTAAAATTATGTTCTAAAATGGGTACAGGCAAGATATAAAAATCTGACATTAGGTTATTAAAGACTATTTAAAATCACATAATGTCTATAATTTCAACAAAAACTATTTAGAATACATATTTTTAATTATCTTATTTTGAACTTACTTGTTTATACATTGATATCTTTTTGGATTTTACCAAGTATTTGTGTTGTGTACCAAAGACTACTTTTTTTATTTACAAATATTTATATTAAAACAAAAGTGCAGAAGTTTTAACGTGAGCCAGCCTACAACTTAAAATGAGTTTAGCCAAACTTTAATCTCACACTATACATATACAAATCACGTAAAATTATTTTACAAAATTATTCAAAATAAGAAAAACAGAATTTGGAATGACATTGAAAAGGTCTGCTTTATTGATAATTTAAAAAAAATTGTCACGTTGCCAAAAATTAATATTTAAATTTTACGAACAATAAATGAAAAGAGTTTTTTTTCAATCGTAAAAGCTCATTTATCACAACAAAAAATAATAAAATAATGGCATACTGACAAAATTTTAAATCAGCATTTAATAAATATTCATTTATTGATTCAGCTTAACGTTCTATGTCACTTTATATGGACAGAGAATGTCTAAAAGTGACTAAATGCTGACGAATTTCAATCTAACCACAAAAAATTTACATACAGTTGTTACGCACTATTATACCCCGGTGGTAAATATCCGTTTACTTTGACGTCAATCGAAAATAATGTTTTTATCCTGTTTTCACCCTCCGTTACCTACCTCCAGTTCTTTTATTCGCTTCAATTTGATAATTTGGTGAACTATGGAAATATTATATTTACATCTCTCTGAAAACGAAATAATTTTATCGTCTTTAAAAAAGGTTTTTTTTTCCGTAAAAATTTGTAAAATTAAGTATGAAAAGTAATTAACTGTTCTGCCGTCGTCACAACTTTAGACCTGTATGTATGAAAATCTATTATTAATTATCGTTATGGCATATTACTCATTGATATTTAACTCATTAGCAAAATTGATTTCTATGATTTTAATTTTAATAAAACAATAGAAATTCTCTTATAATTTAAGCGAAGACAATAAAACTATTTCATAAATATCGATAATAAATGATTGTATAATGTCAAAGATGGAAGCTTTCGATGAAAATTTTCTGCTTTAAATATACTTTCTGGTAATATATATCTATTTAATATTATTAAGTGACTTTTATTACTCTGTTTCCATAAAAGATAAGAAATAATACTCTCTATTTTCGATAATTTATCTCAGTATAAATTAATGAAGAATATCTTCACTCCGACTTTATATTTTATGTTACTCATTTAGGCTACATTACTAAATATTTTATCTGCGATAAGAGTATGATTTTACCATAATAAAATAATTTATCAATGTATCTGCGAGAAATATTTAGATCTTAGTTTACCTAAAACATTAATTCCTTCAGTATAAGAATATCTTTCAAGGAAAATTTGTTATATTATCAAAATAAAAGCTTTCAACTATTTTTTATCAAGTTATAAATGTTATATAGAAAAAACACTATTTTTAGAAGTAAATACAGTTAAACTATTGAATTGAAACGAACGATATAGTAGCTAATACTAAACAATATTCATTTATCGAAACATACATTTTATTTTGTTCTCAGATTTCGAGTATCTATCAAATAATTTATTTTGTTTTTGACGACAATGGTATTTGATTTTGTTACCATTACTTTGAGGCTTAAAATTTTCTCTCAGACTCTAACCCACTTCATCTAAAGATATAGTTGTAAGCCGTAACTGTAGAACTATAACGAGACATCTTTAATAAACGTACAATGCAGAGTTAAATTAAATAATCAAATGCATCTATTATTTTATCAGATAGGCCAGATTAGAAAAAACTTTTCCAAATGGGTCATTGTTTTACTACTTTTGCAGTCCACAGATGTCGCCTACGGCACGTCCGCTAATAAAAACTGCGACTGGAGTTGGAATGACCGTTCACTATAAGCATTTAATAGATTGCAAGATAGCTTTTTATTTATTAGTTTTCAAAACCGCGAACCGGTAGTGATTTCACTCAAACACGTGTGTGCATACGGAAGATTAAGTTAATACATTAAAAAGAATATTTTCGTGATTTTACAATTATCATTCGAAAGCTGTTGATTCCTATGCTTTATTTGAATAGAATATACTTGCGATCATTTCGAATTTTCATCCATTGAATCGGTGTCTTCGGAGTCTTATTATCTATATTAGAAAAATATTACATAATAATTTTTGAATAGAATTTTATTGAAAGCACAAACGTCAAAAAGCACAATTTTCAACGAAAAATATTTTAATTTCTTTCATTAATTTACTTATTACTTTATTCTCAACTAAAAGTTTTTGGATTGTTTTTCCATTTTCAGCCATTGAAAATAACATTTTATTCGTTAGTAAATATTGTATAACACATTTTTTTCAGCATCACTATAATTAATGTGCTTTAATGATTGTAATTAAATATACAAAAATATCACAATGAAATAAAAAAATATATACCCTAAGTATGAACTCATCATAGACTGTTACATTTTCATTTAAAATGCATAGTCGCAAAATCCAGTAATTTCCATCCCTATTCATGCATCATTTAGAGCTTAAATTATTCATTACATAATATTATAGTCAACCAGATGGCGTATACTCTTGACAGTAATTTCACTAATTAATAAATTGATTTAAAAGTACCTTTACAAAACTGTCAGTAATTACTCTCCTGATTCTAGGATTTTTTATAAATTCCAATGAATAGTTACATTATAAAAATCTTTATTGGTCATGTTTTTTAACTAAATTTATTTGGGAAATATACCTTTCAACGCAGCACCTAACATTTTAAACAAATAACTGGTATGCGGTGTGATCGGTGATTCTACTTATACGCTGTAAAAAGTCCTGTTTCTTTATATTAACGAAATAAATGTCTAATATAAGATGGCTTTGAATATTTGACGAAAGGTCACAGGTCATATATACAAACATAAATAAATATTAATATTTATTAATTAATTATAAATTTATGATTTCAACTGAATTTTCTTGATGGAATTTCAATACCAAATTTGAATTGTTACAACTTTGTACGATTCTACATGTTTGTCTCAAATCCAAGATGCCAAAAAGCGAAACCCAGGTCGTAAGCGAAAAAATATTTGTAATCGTACAAAATTGTAACAATTCAAATTTAATACATAAATGTACGTAATTGGCAGTTTAATGGAACAAGAGGACAATATAATTGGACGAGAAATGTTCTACTAACCTAGAGAGAATGCCATTATTTTAACAATTAAAAAATACTGTTTTACAATCGTGGAATATCTTGTAAAAAACTAAATTGAATATTGCACAAAATTCATGCATTATAAGTATAAAATATAATTGAATAATCTCTTATCTCAATAGCGGAAAAACATTTTTTCAATTAAAATTTCGTATTATTTAATTGGTTTAAAATTAGAAGATCGTGTTTTTTTTAAGTCGCGTGCTACGCAGACTTTTTGTACTTAATTTAAAAATATGTTTATGTCTTTATCGATCCTAAAAAACAATGAAACACTATGCTTATAGGGAACATATCATTCATTTATATTTTCTGTCAATTCTTGTAATTAAGGTTCAATCACACGAAACAAAGAAATTATACGTAACATCGTAAAAATCTGATTAAATTGAAATATTATACTCTTCTTT
The DNA here is from genome assembly GCA_028555115.1 of Himalopsyche japonica. NCBI lineage: Eukaryota > Metazoa > Arthropoda > Insecta > Trichoptera > Rhyacophilidae > Himalopsyche > Himalopsyche japonica. Next base: position 732,594 of record JAHFWJ010000620.1, read on the forward strand.
CTACAAATGAATAGAGTATGAAAATTTTTATATAACAGCTTTTAGTTTCAAGTTAATTAATTCATAAGCTATCATCATATTAACAGGTGATTGATAAAGTGTGTTTACAATCAATATTACAAAATTATTTTCTTATAAAAAGCTTTTTTCTTGATTAATAATGTTTTTTAACTTGAAAATAAATGACTTTGAGTTTTGAGATGACAAAAATCCTTAAATATGATAATTGTAAGACCAAATATTTAGTAGTTTTTTTTAAATTAAATTTCTTTAATCTACTTAAAAAACCATTAATACAATTCCATTCATAAATATTATGAAAACATATTATAAAGGTTTTATAATAAAGTTATTATTAGACAGTCATAAAAACCGACAGGAAAAGCCGACGGGTAAATATTTATGATTTCAAAGATGAATGATAAACCGCGTGGTATCGTCAAAAAATTAAAAATACATTTTTCCTTAAAAACATGTTGATGGGCAGTAAAGATTTTAACGTTTTAATGCTCGCTTAAGCACCGGTGATGATGTCAAGATAGTAAATCATTTTTATAACAATTGAAACAAATATTTTCTGACGTATCAGCCTTGTTCATCGCTCTTGTGTAATTTTCCTAATTTCATTTAAAATAATATAAGCACGCAACCATAATGATTTTACAACCCCATACGTAACACCGTTTACCGGTTCTTTTCATTGTGTCCTATTTTGATGCTCGGAAAATATGGGTGACAGTAAAAAAGCAAGCAGTTATTTTTTTTGGAACTGTATTATTTTATTATCGTTATATTTAATAAGACATGGTTTCTCCTTCATACTAATTAGATGTAAGTGAATGAAAACTTATAGCTCTCATGGTGTCAAATATCATTTCTGTGGTGAATGGGCATTATATTGTATTTCATATAATAAAAACATATTTTTAGAGCTATTGCCACAATGTATTTATGATCAGGACCAATTTTGCTAATCGTAGTATTATACACTACTAGTATCAGTATATAATTCTTGCAATGACCAATATACCGGTATTGGTAATGTATAATTAAAAATATACTACGGAAATAGAATTAATTGTACTACTATTATAACTTAACAAAATAACTTTACATTTACTTATTCAGAACATGTTTTTTTATATGTATCTTTTCTGATGAGAGAGGTTGAATGAATGCATCCTCGTGTCAATAATTTTTGTTTCGCATTTGGAGAAACAGGATAATATAACAGAAAAAGAAATGTTTTAATGTATATTAAACAATTCGAAGCGATTTTATAAATTATTAGTATATGTTGTTTAAAGGCGAGTGTTTATAAGAATTTTGTTCTTTTCATTTAAAAATCTAAGAACATAAATTAGCCTCATCTTGCCGCAGTCAAAGCCAACGTAATAAAATATCATTTTTTTCTATAAAGGCTATTTTGTACCCGGGATATATCAAAAGAAGCGTAGAAGGGAATAATAAACGAGCAGTTGAATATTTTATTCTTTTCGTTATATTCACATCCGAATAAATATTTTTATTTACTGCACGATAGAAAATTCTTGATCAGGTTATTAATATTTTTCATGGAAAAAGAAAATAATTAAATTAAATAAAAATAAAACACATATAAAATCATTTTTTTACATCGGTTTTGGTTGGTAAGTGTAACTTAATACAATTTTCAGAAAAGAAGTATTTTCTTCTAGTTTAATGTCAAAATCTAAAAAAAATAATCGAATGTCAAAAGAATGTATTTTATATAAAAAAGTGATCTTGTTTAGAATTGTCTATATGTGAACAATTTGTAAAGATTTTTTTTCTAAAAGTATATATTGTTATGAGGGATTAATATTACAACAAAATGAACTAATACAAATTGATTTTTAGGCAATTATTAAGATTCAAATGCGTTTATCATTTTTTTTGACACCATATAAGTTAAATAATTCCTATATTTTTTAATCATTTCCTAATTTTTAATAACCAAAAAGATTTAGCTTCAAATTAAAGTTTCATTCATTTATGAAATATTAACTATTTGAATTATTTTTTGTTACCAAAATAAAAATATTCAAAATTTTGCTCGAGGTAATTTTAAGAGTAGGCAAAATAAAAAGACAATATAAAAATATTGGTGGTTTTTTTGATTGCTTTAGATATATTTTTATCATTAAAATATCGTATTTACCCTCTTCATTCAGTAGCGTTTATATCATGCCCTTGTTAATGTCTATCTCGTAACCGCTTAGTATCCACATTAGGAAACCAGTAAAAGATATTAATTCCCAATCGATTGACCGCGTGCTGAGTTTTAGTGCAGTGACGTCCTGGATCATTTACTGATTTTTACATAATTTTATTTAATTATTTATAAATTTTAAATGAACCATTTACATATATTTTCAAAATACTACTTTTTATATTATGTATTAAAAAATTGCTCGTAATTTTGCTTAAAGGAAAAATTTATTTCTACGCCGTTAAAAATCAGTTTTTTAGTTAATACTCTTATTGTTTTGGTGGATTTAAAAATAGCTAAAACAGAAATTAAAGAGTGAAGATGCCAACAATAAACTTTTATAGTAAATTAGGCCGATTTTGTACGACAATTACTTCAAGTTATTAAAATTATAATGAAATAGTATTTGAAATCACTCAGCTAACCAACTTATGAGATAATTAATGATCTATCGAGAAGAAAATGTCTCATGAATCTACTATTCCTTTCTATCCTTCTCTAAAAAATATAAAAAAAGAAACGAAGTTAAGTTAATTTTTTTTTTATTTTATTACTTTATAAATATTAAATAAATTCAGATATTGTTAATGAACGAATTTCGAATAAAGCAATATGCTGTCATATTTTTTTGGAGTGCTGGACGCAATTTTGTGCAGTGTAGAAGAGTAAATTTTTCACCCTGCCTGTAATTGCGAGTCCCAAATTGAAAAAATATAGAGTAGTTGTGCGCCATATCAATAATAATTGATTGTAAATCGTTAATCGATGAAGGCCTTAAGTCTAATAAAAAATATTTCTGACTAAGCACGCTACTGTTTCCACCCTTCCGGAAGTCCTAAAAGGGATGCTTTCATCGCTCGGCGGGGGATGTCGCTAGAATACCCGAGACCGCGTGTCGAGTCCGCGCACGCGCTCTGCCGGTCAGCCTTTTTCCTCGTACGAATATCCCGGCAAATGTGTCAGTCGATAAGCGCCTTTCTTAGGCGACGTACACACCTAAAGAAGCGCTTGGTCATCCTTTAAAGCTTCCGCTAAACTTCGCGAGCTTAATACGTAAATGAAAGAAATGAGGAAATCGAAATTTAGTCTCAATTGAATTTTCAAACTTAAAGGTTTTCGTGGTTGAAACTATTTCATTTAAATATATTAAATGAACAATTTTAAAAGGTAATGAATATTTTTTTGTTGATTAAGAAAAACGAATAACTTCATTGGACAAATCTATTTAAACGTTTCAAATCTACGCCTACATGATTGAGGTTGCTTTAGTTATGTACAAACAATTTCAACAGCTCAAAAGTCGTTACCGAAATGTATACAAAATGTATAGTTAAAAATGATTGTCATTTTGTACGCCCATTTAGTTTTTCAGAACAAAGTGTTTAAGTAATATTTTGGGTAGTGAATTTGTGTAATTTTTAATACTTAATAGTAAAACTCAATTTCCCATATTCTTAAATATTTAGTGTCAATATCTGCACTGCGGAAAAGTAGCATCTGCAAAGTGTTTACCTGTACCTAGTGAATATAAGGTAAGCACAAATTTCCTATAAAATAAATTACGCAAAAAGTAAAGATTTTATATTTTTTTTTCACGTATAAACATCACAGTCAAATTTATGTTTATTTAATAATATGTAATGAAACGATTATAAATAAAATATTAAACTTTAAAAAATTAGGACGTCAACATGTGTTTTTATTGTGTTTTACTACTATGAATAATGCAAAGAGCATTTCGGAACTTTATTATTAACGGTAAAGTTTATATTTTTAATGAAGTCTCAAAATAAAAAAAAAATATTCATATATGGGAAATTATGACTCGTATATTTGTAATATATTTCTACAAAATAATTAGTATATTATGTTATTTTAGAAATTATTGTCGATTGAATATTTTACAGCTTTTTTACAATGATATAAACGAGGAATGAAGAAACGAAAATGAAGATATTTCATTCACGGCCCGTAAAATCTTTTATGTATAAATAATAATATAAATAACGTAAAAATCCTACATATTATTGTGTATGGAACAAGAATGAAAATGTCATTAGAATGTGATACGATTATTATAAAGCAATTCACATGAAAGCATGCTTTATTTTATATTTTTATCATAAAATATATTTTGTGCGATGTTAATGTACTCAGAAATTTATTTATTTTACATATAAAATAATATTACTAAAATATATAGAATATAAAATAGTTTGAACGGTTGAAATTTGATAAATATTGGTATACGAAAAATAAATGAGATACAATAACAAACGAATGAAATAAATAAAAAATTAATACAAATCTGCTGGTAAGCTTTGACAAACATCTAATTATTGTTTGTGTCACAGTTGTTATACGACGTTTTCAAACACGTGAGTATTACGTTACTTGCTATGCGGAATAGCGTACATAGTTTCAAAATGATATTACAGTAAGAAGACGTAACATATTTGTTGAGCTTTTTTTTAAATAATACTAACTGACAACTTAAAAAGCTTTTATGTTTTTAGCATCGTTTAAGTACGCTTTTTTAAGTTGCTTAAAATATGAAAACTTTTATTTTTTATATTGACATGCTTGTTGCTGTACAAAAAAGATACCGATAACTGGTATAAAATCATATTAAGAAGATTTACGACAAAAAAAAGTTTTATTTTAATACTGTATCATTTAGATTTTTGTTTACAATAAAAAAACTGTAAATATAACATTTTCATTCGATACATGTATTGAATTTAATATACATTATATTTGGTAGAAAATTAGAAAAAAAATGATTTAAGCGCAATGATATTATTGTTAAAATAAAGCTTTAGACACTATTTATACGAATGTTATTTGCTGTTTGATATATCGGGTCATTTATTTTTGCTTATCGCGAATGTTGGTAATACAGCTAAGCAATAATAAAAAAAAACACGCAGGCTGCCTATAGAATTTAAAGCAATGTTTCATTGGAATGGCTTCACGGGCACGTTATCTGTGTGCACTGCATGCAATTTCGTACAATTAAGCATAATCGATACATACAATTTTGGCAGTTTGCCCAGGGTATTTAAAGCCTTGGCAATAAATTCACCGTTAGGAATTGTTTTCACGTTACCGATTTCATGATAAATACTACAATCATGGTATCGCAACATTAGAAAAGTAGTTCTCGTCTGAATTCGCCATGAGACGCCAAACTTAAGCCGATTTCCGCTGTATTCGATATCACGCGCTTGAAAAAAAACTTTTCATATTTTTGTAAATTTAGAAGTAGGTTCTTAGACTGAAAATATACAAGAAAAATCACATAAAAAAACTTTTATTTTATAGTTTTCTCTAACTTATTCATGCACAATTTTAAAAAATAATAATAATTTTAAGAACCTATTTAAAAAAGGATGTTATTATTGAAAACATTAAGTCTGTTAATGAAGATTACGTATTTTATGGTGTTTAACAGACATTTATCTAGAAATTCACAAATCTAAGCCACCTTATCTTCGTGTATACTCTTATATTCGTATACTCTTTTGTTTTTATGAGTATCGTTGATAATAGTCTTCCCTTAACTTTTTTCTTTACTTGGTACTATGTCAATAACAGAAAAAATAACAAAACATATGATATGACTCAGACAATGTCTCATCTCAATTTATGAGCAAGACATTTATATTTGGCTGGTGATTTATTGACTGTGTTATTATGCTAGAATAAATATTAATCACAGCGCTTAAAAAATGTAATATTTTTTTAAGTAACTTTACTTTACAAAAAGAGATTTGTATTTTACTATTTTCAAAGTGGCTTTAAATTATTTTATTCAATTCAAAAACTAGAAATACATTAATTAAAAAGACTTATTTTGAAATTTCAAAACTTTAAACTCTAAATATATGTTAAAGTATGAAAATACTAATTGAATTTCGTCTGACTTCTAAAATTTCCCCGAAATGAGTATTTTAGTATTTGAGTAATTAACTTATAAATTTTATATAAACTCGCTATTACTAACAACAAAAGCATCGGCGAGCTTTAAATAATTCGACGTATTTCAAATATTCTAAAGAATATCAAATAGCGATACTCTATATTCATGATTAAAATGTCCACTTAATTGACTCAGGTAAAGTAGGTCTCTAATATTTGTTTAATACAGTGATATACAGAACTCATTTTTTGTGAATAAAACTTCCGGTACTTAACCCAAGTGTATGTTTGAACTAAAATACACTCATATAAATTAGTAATCAGTGCTGGAAATGAGTAAACAAATATATAGTCATTGAAAAATCAATATAAAACTGTATACATGACTGCATATAAGCCGAACCTATTCAATTTTCTCATTGATTGATTATAATCAAGCAATGAATTCATAAGTGGTTTACTACGGGTAAATTATTTCAGGTACTTTGTTTTGAGTCCTAATTCAAAACAAAGTCATATATTTTATTAAAAAATTTAGATTAGTCTTACTGATATCTTTAATTATAAAATGATATTTTTGTAAATTTTTATATCATAAGATAGCGATACCGCTGAGGGAATTAAACGATCTTTTTTTCTAGTCATCATTATACATAATTAATTCTTCCACATTGATCATTTTATTTATTTGAGATGAACGCAGTGGAAATCTGAAATGTTTTATCACTTTCTATTATCTCATGTGGATTTACAAAAAACGAGCGATATAAATGCTTTTTAATACTCAAGTTAATTCTTCATTCCATTTAAGACGGGGACAATTTAATATATTCATATAATTTTAACAATATTATTTAAATGAATAAAATTATGTTTTTATACGCAAGCAAATATAATATCAAGTCGTGGAAGTTTTTTTTATATCTTATTTTGAAAATAGTGAAAGGAAAATGTCTATTTTGCAATGAATTTATATTCTCTCAAATTTAAGTGATTGGTTAGCAGCATTCTTTTTAATAGTTGTTGTCTTCACTTCATAATTAAAATATAAATTTCAATTGTTTGATTATAAAAAGACAAAAGAATATATTTTAATAAATTGAGTGGCATTGTATATTAGAAAAAATATTATCGTCTGTGCGATTCAGAGAGTAGCAACATGTTAAATAAAGTTAATTATCTTTGTCCTGTCAATTAATTGACTTATGAAGCTTGTAATTATCTGCCGTACTTACAATCAGATGTGATCAATAGTGCTTATACAAACCAATACTGACGATGTAGTAAAATACAATAGGGTTTTGAAACAATGATCAATCTGAATAAAAATATTTTTTTAATATAATTTAAATGGTTTTATTTTTGTTGATTTGCTTTCATACGCAAGAAGACAGCTAAAGGCAAAGAGAAAAATTATGATTAGTTATACTTATATATATATATACAAAACGTAATTTTTTTTAAAATTTAGAAATTAGAATTTGATTTATAAGCAACTTAACAAACGAATGTAATTAACCACTAAGCATTGACAACTGACATTACAGAAAAGTTTTTGTAAAGGACTTTTTTTAAATTCATATTTTTGACAAAAAACACAAAAAAAATGAGGAAATTTTAATGTTTTTGTGGTTTCTCTTAATTTTAATTCAAACATAGATCGCGGACACAATTAGGTTGAAAAAGCAGGCTACATTAAATAGCTGAAAATTTATAAAAAAAAAATACTTACTAGCCGTGATAAGGTAACGCCTTTCTTTTCTTAAGTAAATATAGATAAAGCGATTACTTGTACTTTATTTTCATTCAGCTCAAAATAAGGTTCTGCTTTTCATTTGCTAACATTAGAAACTCTTTATGATAACATCCCATTTAACAAATGATTCTGATTCAGGCACATCAGAATCCAAACGGCCACAGCTATGAAATATAGCCCGTATGAAAATGAAATATGACCGCGCTGAATTTCTATGACATATTATTTTTCTCATCCCGGGAAAAATCATGTCTCGTACGTATTTCATGTAGACTCTCTCCCGGGGTGTAATATTTAGGGTGCCTTTATTTTCACCAGGCTCCACTGAATGTCAACGTATCTCATATTTTATTGGTTTATGTAAAATATTTTATTTCTGCTCTAAATGACTTAACGCGTGTCATTGGTTATCATATTATAATGACTTTCGTTTTGAAAACAACCCCATTTTTTCAGAGATGTAGGAGATTTTTGTTATAATACAAAAACATTGATTATATGATTGTGTATGTAAGTTTAAAAAGTTTAACAATTCGGTTTAATTTTTTGTACATAATTATTATTATTTATCTCGAAATATTGTGTGAATTTATAAATCTAAAATACATAATAGAATTAAATCATTTATATATTGATGACTAATTTTTTTTCTGAATAAAAATATATATAACATTCACTCAATAAAAATCAAAGCAGTTTAAATAACTAGATAAATAAAAGTATTTTCATTAAATAAATGTAATACATAAATAAATAATTAAAATATATTTTGAAATATGTAAAGATGAAATTAAAAAGAGAAAGCTCGATGACAAATATTATATATGTAAGGATATTTGCTTTATTGTGATTGTGCTGTAGTTGCGTTGATATGTAACTTTCCTCTTTATTTTTTTGGTAAGGAGTAAATGAACATTAAAAACCTAAAGAAAATATTTCTATACCTTTTAGTCGATTTATGAATCCCTTAGATTTTTTTATTATATTTTATTAACATAGTCTTTGTATGTTATATCGAACATTATGCCTAATATAACATAATATAGATGTTTTTTCATTCTCTTTTGTTATAAAATAATAGCTGTGGCTTATGAAAGAAAAAAATGTCTCGCCAGTGAAATATGGGCGAAAAAAGTTTTAGACGTGCGTTCAAAAAGTTGTTTTGATAGTCTGACGGCGTAATCAGTGTTGCGGTGGACGTTTGGATCGCTCACAAAGCGATATAAACCATTTGGTATTCCCTTTTTCTCGCAACTATATTGGTTCATTTGCCATTGACCCTTGCGGTATAAAACACCCAAATCGAAGTATAACTGAGTACGTTACTCATTCTCAACAGTAGTTATTTTGGGTTGTGCTGTGTACACTCGACAATCAAAACTAAGCTTGTCGTATGTGACACTGTACAGAAAAAACGATCTTTTATATTTTCGATGGAATATTTTTTTAAAGGTCATTAAAAAGTTATTTCAAAACTATTCTACTTTAATTTTGAATTGTTACAACTTTGAACGATTCCATATGTTTTATCACTAACGACCCGGATTATGCCTTTCGGCATCTTCAGGCATTCTATCACACGGATGTAACATCCGTAACATTCTGTTGCATCCGTCAGATAGAATGCCTGAAGATGCCTAAAGGCGAAACCCGGGTAGTTTATGACAAAACATGTGGAATCGTACAAAGTTGTAAAAACTTAAACTTGATATTGAAATTCCATCAAGCACCTTCAGTCGATACCATACATTATATTCTACTTTGAAATTATGTTTTAAAATATCTATGAATACCACATTGAACGTAGCAATGAAACTAAAATTAAACAAATAATATTTTGTTTTTACTTTCAACGAAAATTAGAAATAAGAAAGAATGTACAACATACTTGTGACATGGGTTTATTGAAAAAAAAATCGTTTGCATAAGTAAGTATAATCAGCAGATTAATATTATATAATTTTATTCTTGATATTCAATGTGTATTTCTTAAATTTTCAACGTTATACACTTTTTGCAAGTCTTTTAATTTATATAATTATATAGATAAATTGGACTCAATAACGAAATGTTTTTGTAATGTTAAACAGAAAGGTTAATCGTAGCTGATTTAACGTGTTTGGTGGATGGGTTGAGGTTTCGATAAAATCGTTTACAAGAAGTACTTCACCGAAAGCGCACGTTTTTGTGCACCTACAGATGGTAGTTCGTACCAAGATGAATTACTGCACTTCTATATTCAACGCTTAGTTTAAAAGCAGTCATTAAACAGGGACAGAAAACCGCTCTGAAGACTTTTCACCGCGGCTCTTGAGAGTGATGATATAATAAACTTGTGGGGAAGGTGTTAAGCATTTACTAGGGGCAAAAGTCTCCTGTCAAAGTGTTTTAGTTTAAGTAATAAAGTGGTGGCACGGGAAAGGGTGAGATTCTTGAAAACTAACAGTCGATATAACGATAGTTGATGTTAGTTGACGAGCTTACATGTAAAGTATGGAGAAAGACATTGCAATTTGGAATACATGGGAAAATCATATTGGTAAGGTTGTACAGAAATCTACTCGAAAACTACTAAATTAACATTATTGAGCCAACAACAAATAAAACTTTTCTTAAGTAAACGGTTTTTAAAAATATCTTAATATTAAATTAGAGCTTAAAGCATAGATAGTGTAGCTGCTAGAACTGTTTGCATCATTCAATACACATGCGTATATTCAAACAAAACTACAATAAATTTTCTATCAGTGAGCAAATGGCATTTGTCATCCTTCACATGTAAGTTGGCTAATCTCGTACAATGTGAAAAATATGAATCTTGTAAATTTTCCTTATATCCAAGAAGTTAAGTTCTTATTATACCAGAAGGCTTAAATTCAACGTATAGAGACAATAAATAAATTGAAATTTTCCAAAACATCATTTCAAAAAAATCAATAGAATAAATAACAGAGGCGTTTAAATAATTAGCTTCACATTTTAATATTTAAAACAATCTGACCATTACAATTTGATTTGTTTCCTAAACGTTTTTTTATTAACAATCACTATAAATCAATATATGTAAATAACAGTTTTATGACAGTGAGTATTTTTATTATTTGATGTCAATCTCTCCACTTCCAGTAAAAATGGAAAAATCTAGCCCGACTTTCCATTTTCAGGCTAAGAATTAAGCTCTCTGCTTAACTTGAATGAAATAAAATTACGATACGGTTATTTTGAAGATGCTTTTAAAAGAAACAAAACACGTGTCAATACTAATAACAAACCGAGTGGAAAAGTAAACCTATCAATTTAAATTTCGTCTTTCACAAAATAGCCGCCGAATTCATCGAAAACCTAAAAGTTCCTTCTGCTTGAGTAGTATTCTTGAACAGCCTTTGTATATTTTTAGTACGTGATCTTTTCCTATTTCACAAGTTTAAAGAATAATGAAAAGCATTTTCCTACCGATCATAAATATCATTTTCAAGAAAATATTATTTCACTTTGGTACTGTGGGCATTCAGCTTGGAATTTCTGACTTTTATAGAAAAAGACATTGTAAATTCGTGACTTTCCTTGCTTACTTTATTCCTTTGATGTTTACTTGACCGCTTGTACAGTACCTGTCTCTAGTGATTGTTTCCTATTGTAAAAGAGACTTCGTGACAAATCGGAAACTTTCGGGATTAAGAGAGAGGAGATGGTTTTCTTGCTGTGAGAAATAAAGACTTCTTTCATATTTATACAGATAAGTTCTCTTTATAAGTTTCTGTTTGTAAAATCATTCAAAAGATAATTTTCAAATAAAAATTAGGTAGCTGTTTAATAAATTGAAGATAATTTCAGTCGTTTTTTATATATAGTCTTATAATAACCTTAAACATTTTCTGTGGAAAAGCAGGATTTTTTTCAAAATGGTAAGTTCTGTCTTAATAATTTAAAAATCATTTAAAATGTTTTTTACTTGAAATTAATTGCTTTTCAGCAAAACAAAATCATGAAATAAACAAAGCATATATATTTTATAGTTTTATTTGAGTTATCTATCAATTTGCGAAGATTTTGACAACGAAAGCAAATACATCCATGAGATTAAAGATTTTTTTAAAATAATGTAATGTTTTTTTTTTTGTTGATATCTTATTTGCAAGTAGCATATTTCAGTTACTTGTAATATTTTTTAGGCGCAATATCTCTATAGATCAACAATTAAAACGTTTTTGAGATAGACCAATCCAGAACAATTAGAAATTCATTTATTCAATCAGTCGTAGTTATCATGGAAATGAAACGTATAAATATTATTTATTTGTTCTAATCACTTAGTTATTATATCAAATAATAAAATATCGTATACTTAAAAGTAAAATGCAATATGAATTACATAGAAACAGTCTTGTGTTTGGTCAAGCAGTTGTATAAGCAGTCGATAGTTGAGATCTCTTCGGTCAAATCCATTGTCTGGACAAGAGGAAGCCTTTTACAGTTAATCTCTTGTTATATAGTGTCAGCGTCAAACTATATTGCCCGAATAATTATGCTTTTGTGGTATGCTTTGAGATTGGCTCCATAAAAATTTCAAACTTAGAAGATGGTACGTTGATCGACGAAACATGTTTGGAACAAGTCTTACTGGTGAATATAATAAATACTTCTCAGAATGAACATTTGCCTCATGGAATGTAATGGATTTTCACGTATAAACTAAAATTTTTGATTAGTTGTTAAATCGTCATCTTAGTTAAAAAAAGATGGGGCATAGAGATATCAATAGTTGACTTTATGAAAAATAACTCAATAAATATAAAACTGATACAACAATAAAACATAGACAAAACGCTGACATATTACAATATTTTTTTTGTCGTGTTGAAGAACCAAATCTTAAGAAGTTTCATTCTGGTTAAGAGTAGAGACTACATGGCCTAAAAAATCAACGCATGACCTACATATACAAAATATCCAAGGCTCAAAATCAGAACAAATTTTATGTTAATGACGTTGTTTAATATTTCTGGGCTTTTACAAATATAGTCGAATTGTTCTGCATTGCGAAATCGTCATTAAATATATCAAAATAAACACTGAATGAACACGCAACGAGGCAATGCCGTGCTTGTTAGGAAAAAAAACGATCAAAAAATCAATACAATAATAATGAAGACTGCAAAGCTAGTATCGACCATTCACTCGAAATGTTGAGCATATGTACTCATTGTGGAAACTATTGTACATCCATATATTCTCCTATAAGTATGTTTTACTTCATCGCTAAGCGTTTCCGACAAATCATCAATATATTGGAAAGAGTATTTTTAAAGATTATATTTTTCAACGTATCCTGAAATGTATCATAGTGCGGTGAGAACAATATAGGAACATTTCGTAAGTACTTTTAAGGTGTTAACTGTCACTTCTTGATGGAAAGGCATGATATTATAAATAGTAAAAACACACTTTTTAGTACTTATTTCCTCAATATATTTTTTGATCAGGACCGGTTTCGCTCATCGCGAGCATTATCAACTGATGTTGATTTCATAAGTATATGATTCACTCTTTGGTTTTAACCCGTGGAGATTACAAACAATGTTGATCCCTCGACTAGAAATTTTATTTACATTTATTTCGAGTAATTATTTATTTTTAATGGTTAAATTTCATTGGTTAATTTCATTAAATCGTTGTTTTATTTATGCTCAATGAATAACAACTGATGTTTTACAGAGCATACATGTAAAACGTATCACATTGCTATCTCTTAATCTCATCCATAAATCCAAGTTGAGAGAAAACAGTGTAATAAGCATAAATATGTGGTTTATAATTAAAGTGAACCAAAACGCTGTCTAAAAATGTCGAATGCGGTCGCTTGAATATTTTAGCATGTGCCCAAAGTCGGTAAGCGAAACGTTTGACCTCGACTGTCGCTCGCTACAAGGCTAATGGACATTACAGACCTATTCGGTCTAGGACCATTGCTAATAAATTAACTATTCTAGGGTTAAATGAATGGGGTAACTTGGTCCAACAGTTTGGAAACTTGTGCATATTTTTAATGTAAGCTCACAAAAATGTTTTGGCAGCTATTTTATAAATGTTTAGTATCGATAGCTTATATAAGTGATAATTAACGGTTATAAGGGAATCTTCGACTATATCTGCTTTCAATATGGAGTACACTGAAAACCAACGAAGCTTAGAAGTTTTATATGAACACTGATTATTATTTATTTAAGGCTCAGCCTTCTTTTTTTTGTAGACAGCTACGGTTGACACAATCCATACTTCAAAAACAAATCGAAGCAGAAAACTTGACCAGTTGGCTAGAGGCTCAGCAGAAAATGAAACTATTTGGGCTGAGCAAGTTGGTTGAAAGGCAGGATTGCACTTGTGGACAACCATCAGGACGCTAATCACGTACTGTGGGACTGCCCCGAGATGAATGCCGAACGAACAGAGCTGTTTGCTGTGGTCCGTCCTCATACGGGCCCAATAGGCCACGCTGACTTAGTATCAACCAAGGCCAACTTTGAGGCATTCGATAAATTTGAAAGATCATACGGGGAACAAGACATTCTCGATTCATCTTTGGATTCAACTCGTAGTACATTAAACTCTTCCGCCACGGTGGATTTTCAGTACACAGATACACAGGATACCTAATATCACGTAGACTAAGTGGCTGAGCAAGTCACGTTTTCTTTTTGTTTCTTTTTTTCTCTTCTTTTAAGCACAATAGTGCATGGTTTAACGATCGGCCCGTGCAGCTCAGTATCGGGCCAAGAATATGAGGAGTAAAATCGCGAAATCTTAATTAAGAAGATATGTTGTTTAAAAAAAATATACCACTCAACATAATGCGGTATTTTTTTCACATTTATTTATAAAACGGTAAAAAAATACATCCGTAAAAATATTACTTGAGATAGCTAGCATGGAAAATTGTAAGGAAAATGCTAAAGTATTTTCCCACTTTAGATCATATGAAATTATAAAACTTTAATCAAGCACGTTCTGCAATAAAAAAATCAATGCTTTGAGTGGTTTTCTAAAGCCAGTAAAAGCTTTGAAGTGAAGATTAGTTCATCTTTCTGTGTTCAATATCTTTTTTTATGATAACACGTTTCAATATGTTTTACCCAACATTCATTCTCAGAATAATTTGATTTTTTTTATTTTTTCATTTGATTTTCATACTTTATATCCAAATGACGTGTAAATAGTCTGGAAAATAATAATATATATATGTTGCTATTCAACAAATTTTTAGCATTATTAACAATTTGAATAAATTGTTGTAGATAGGTATAATATATAGGTATAAATCTAGATTAAAAAAATGTAATTATGGATGAATGGCATTTAGAAATTTATAATCAGAGAAAACCTACCCACCCTTAAAAAAGCTATTAATATAATAAAAGAAAAACATCAAAAATTTTTAAAAAACAAAAACACGGATTTTTGCATGCGTATAAATCTTAAATATGTTAAAATAAAGAATCGATTAGAAACTAAAATTTTGAATGACGAGAGTTTTGAAGAAGAAACGTCGAAAATTATTATGTGAAAGTATATAAAAATATAATGTCGTATTTGTCTGCATTTTTATTTCAAATGAATTAAAAAAAAAAAATTTAAAAGCAGTTTTTATTGACAATCAAAAACAATACATATTATCATACACAACAATACAACATATTATCTCTATTGAATATGATAAACAATAATATTATTATGATAATATACTATTAAATGCATTAAACAAAGATCTATCAGCAGTAATCTTCAGAAAATTTATTTAAAACGACTGAAACTTACTGCAAGAGGGTTCGTTGCGTTTTTTATCGTTACCCTCTTCTGGTTCAGTCTACTAAATGCCCGTAAAAATACGTTTTATCCAGAACCCTAATGGACAGAAAGGCTGATCAAACGGACATCTGCCAGATAGTTCGTTTAATACGGTTAGCGCAGAGTCCGTGACGTGATAGGTGGATATCTACTTTTTCCAACTTGAAAAAAGTCATTTTTGGAAAAAGCTCTTTGATGAAGAAATATCCTCAAAGTGCAGCAAGCAAACAAAAATCTTCTTTCATTTTTTATGTATTCTTTTGAAAGCTTAATAATATTGAATACCGTTATAGAATATTGTATAAAAATTAGCGATTTATAAGAATTTTCATTCTTGATGTATTGAATGGAAAAATTATCGTTTTCATATTTATTGTACTAAATATTTTGCAATAAAAATTATTGATGAATATTTATGTGAATTTTGTTAAATTTTAATTGTTACAACTTTGTAAAACAAATTTAAATTTAATCTTATAGTAATTAAACAATTGCCTGTGATAATTTTCACTGATAATTATTTTTAGCTGCCATTTACTGCTTGCTTTGGCGTTTGTGATTTCCTGTAATTTATACCTTTAGTATAAAGATCATATTAACTGTTTATTGTACGTCAGTTTTGTTAAATCCTTGGGATAGCATGCCTGAAGATGCCAAAAGGCGTTAGTGACAAAACATGTGGAATCATAAAAAGTTGTAACAACTCAAATTTGATATTGAAATTCCATCAAGTACCTTCAGTCGATATCATAAATTATAGTTAATCTACTGTAATAATAAACAATAGTTAAGCTCCATGACTTTTATATTGTAAGTTGCCATAGTTAAGTGTCCTTCTCAAATTAGGCAAAATTCAAACTTTGTGAGGTGTGTGTGTTATTCGGTTATAAAACTTATATTATGGATCATATTGTAAAATTATTTAAATATTTTCATCGTTAAAAGTAGTGATTTTAAGAGTAAATGAAAATCACTTAACCAGATAATATAAAAAATAAATAAATAAGCTAAGAATGATACGTGATCTTGGCATTTATGTAAGAATTATTTTATTGATTTGAGTTAAGCAAACGGTAGTTTTCAATACAAAGATAAATATAAGTCCCTTCATGATGAAGTGACATTTTACCCGGTAAGAATGATCAATGGCCATCTATTCTCATAGCTTAGTTTGGTGGCAATCTTGTCGGAATTCTAGTCTAGACTTGTGGGATCGCTAAAACGTATACTTTATTAAAATTACACCTAGACCGACAAAAACAACCATCATTTATAGAATTTCTCTGTTTTGACAATTATTGTTCTGTAAAAAAAACTCTCCAGTACTATTTATTTTACTTATGGTGAGGAATACTCTTTAATATCAACAAAAGTTTAGTATATTTTTTAAAGTGAAGTATTAATAAAGGTTTATAATTAAAAGTAAGGCTTTCTGATCCATCTTTCAATCAAAATATTTAATTAACAAAATCAACAGCTCAAATGATTATAATTTAGTATGAAGGAAATTCACTTTTAATTACTGTTCTGTTTACCTTTCCCAACTATTTTATATACAACAAAGGGCACCTTATCCCTAAAAAGGTAAAATTTATTAGTAGACCAGGTCTATGCCAAAGCCGGATGGCTTAACATTTTGTTATATATGATACATTTTGTGCTCTGGGGACAGTAAAATATGTAAACAGAATGCTATAAAAATGTTAGGAATACGGGAGGAGTATAAGTCACGTTTCCATTTTATTACCCTTCATACTTTCTGTGCGTTGACATGTAAGCAGAATAAAAATAAATGTTTAATGCATTCGCCGTAACTATTACTTAGAAAATGGCAAATTTCTTTTTCGTCCAGTGGGACTAAGTCTAAGCCTGAGCGTAATAAATTGTGATACAAGCCAGATCTCGCCGAATCTTACAGTTTGTACAAGGTAAAATTGTATCCCGGAAACTGTGTAATTTAAATTATTATTTTAGCGTTAGTGTGCTGAATATAAAGAATACAAAATTTCAGTAAGTAGTGTTGCAAAAAAGTACTATTTCAGAGTTATTTAAGTAACCAAACAAGAATAGAATTAACATTTAAAAATTGTATTGTACTAAATTATAGCCTGAGAAGTTCAACAGCTATTGATTAAACATAAAAACTAAGCTCTTTCTTATTCCACGGTGGAAAAGTAACAATGTATTTTAGTTCTAAAATTTTTTTTATAAGATATAGTTGATAGCTATTTCGGCTCACGCCATCGTTAGAACTATCTTTCTTATTTGTTTTTTCAGGATTATGATAGTTTGAAATTTAACTTATTAGAATTAAGATTTAATAATGTGATAGCTGCTAAAAATCAAAATTGAATCTTTTCATATTTCAAAAACAAGTATGAAAGTTCATCTCACTACTGGTTGATATTTTTTGTTTAAAATTTTTTGTTCGTAAAAATAAAAAAAAAATCTTAATTAATCAATAAAACCAAAATATAACATATGTTTGAAATAATCTTGTAATATTTTGATGCTTAATATAAAAAATGCAAAAAAAAATGTAGTAACCTATTTTTTCGTGCATAATACCAATTTTCCAAACACCTACACAATTAAATCGAATTGAAAAATTGTGTAACCAAAATTTACCCACCACAATATTCAATTCAAAGATATGCAAATTAGGCAAGGCCGATATAATTTGACCACCCGAAATCGACTCTAATTACGGTAATTAAATAGTGTAACAGTATAAACTTTACTATAATATCTGATAACCAATGAGTGGAACTGATTTATCTCTACTGAACCGTCGACTTCTCGCAAAAAGTTTTACCAAATTCGAATAAGGTTAAGCGACGGAAATCCTATTTTGTCTGAAGTTCAGGCAATTCGACCAATAGGAGTGATAAAGTTATTTCAAATCGATTATTATTCATCATTTTTTTTTTACCAAAAAAAAATTTGTTAAGCTTTGAATATAAATTTATTATTTAAAGTTATTAGCCATACATGAAACATATGGAATCGTACAAAGTTTCAATAATTCAAATTTGATATTGAAATTCCATCAAGCCTCTTCAGTCAATATCATAAATATTCTTAACTAATATTATATATAAAGAAAAAGTCTAAAACATATGTCAAACTAATTATACGGGCAGGTTATGTAAAGTGGTAAAAATATTAACGCTACTGCAATTACTTTGCGATTCATCCAGATTTTCCTGTTGACAAGTAGTGCCACAGACCATAGGATGACGGCCGATGATCTAATTTACTTGTTTTTAATAAACCCAAAAACGAATTTTCAAAACATTTTTGAGTGACGTATGACGAGAAATATTTCAAGAAATTGAGTAAAAATATTCCATGTTCGCAAGATTGTCTGCATTAGAAGTGTATTTGTAAACGAGTGTGGCATGGCGCGATTTTAAAACAAAAAAGGTTTTCTTAATTGATTTTGATGTTTATTACAAATTTAAATATACTATTTTAAATAAAAATGGACATGTTCAAAGTCACTTGTATGACTTTTCTAAAAATAAATTACCAAGAAAATTCCCATATGAAATGCATTTATTGCTTTATTGATTGAGATGTAGTCAAAAAAAGATATGTAATTTTGATTAATGTTCTTTATGAGTTCATGGTAAATACATAAACGTCGTTAGTGTTATTGATGGTGCATCGGGCTCAAATCCCAACACAGAGAGTTGAGATGTCTGAAATGTCCAGCCACTGATAAGCCAACATTATTAATTTCTTATGTTATATTTATCTATATATCATTTTCACTGAATTACAAACAGTTGTTATAGAAAAACTTAATCAGATATAAACTTCATAAAAGAGTGTTACTTTATTTATATAAAACTTTATTTTCTTGAAGAATTATGAAAAGGTTGGTACCTTCAATTAATTAAATCTACACACTTTTGTCGAACTGTATGGCTATGATTTCCCATGAAACGCCCCATCTATGGGTCACTCGATTAAGCACTGTATGCATATAGAAACCTCTGAATAACCCAATTGTTTGTATATAAATAACCTAAACTAATTTGAGTTCGGGGTTAATAAGGTTTTGCTCGGGCTGTTATATGATTTGCTTCTTCTAAAGTATATCGCATTCAAATTTGAAATTATTTTATTGGAACGAAATTTATTTGAAAATATTTTTTCTATTTCTAATGGGTTTTTCGGCTTAAAAATTCTTTTATGAGTTTTTTTTTTGGAATGAGATTTATTACTATCGAAATGTTCATAAATTGTACTATTTATCACAAATGCTTTTAAAAAAATGCTTTAAAAGTATAATGGACAAAATAAGTTGACCTGCTTTTTTTTCAATTTCGGAAAATGGTTTGGATTTTTATACAATAATTTTGAAAATTATTTAAAAGTAAATTATTAATATAATTGAAACGACAATTAAGACGTTTAAAAATAATCTGCACAATTCGTAGACAAACAATATTGTGAACCATGCACGAAAACAAATGAATTAAAACTTTCACACAGTAACGTTTTCATAAACGTTTTACTCTTACTTAAAACCGTACATAATAGAATGAAGTTTAATTCTGCAAAGTGCTGAAGCGGCAGGGATTTGGTTGGCATAGACAGTTGGTTTCTAAAACACTGTGATTATTTATCTTGATGCAAATGCTCTCGGTGGAATTATTCCGTTCTGGAATAACTACCATCATCTTTGCTATCAGACAATTTCTGTACTGGTCCCAGCTTTTCGGTTGGAACA
This sequence comes from Himalopsyche japonica, assembly GCA_028555115.1. Taxonomy (NCBI): domain Eukaryota; kingdom Metazoa; phylum Arthropoda; class Insecta; order Trichoptera; family Rhyacophilidae; genus Himalopsyche; species Himalopsyche japonica. Next base: position 753,084 of record JAHFWJ010000620.1, read on the forward strand.
CTTTTGAAAGCAACAACCATGAAAACACTAAGGAGACACTTTGCTGGGCTCAACTTGATATAATTATTGTATCATTTGGAATTTGCTAATTAAATTAACACGCTCAAAGACTTTGCAAAACAAAAACAACGTCAACATTATAATAATGGAATGGCGTTATAAGCATAATTTATTTTAATATAAACACAACGTGTTAAAAACTCAATTATGATTTATCGATTGAATTGGCGTTTATTTGGTAGACTCCATTGTAACACGGTGAAAAAAATAGCAACGTATTTTAGTTCTAAAAAAATTTACAAGATATAGTTGATAGCTATTTCGGCTCACCCTTTTGTTAGGACTATATAGTAAACATTGCTATTTTATTCACCGTGTCAATTGTGATGATTTAAAACAATGTATTTTGGATTCTCAACAAAATTATTGTTGATACAAAGTCTTCTGACTTCACCCCACGATATCAATATAGATTAAAAAAAAACCTTTTTTATAGAACAATATTTTTGTAGGTGAGTAGAAAAGTAGATCGAGTCTGCGTATATAGTGTTTATAAAAATTTAAATACGGTAACACTTTATCCACTATAATATTTTCTCTCACTTTGCGCATGCAAATCCCAAAAATAATGTGACATGCCATAACTTTGAATGATTTAAACAATACGCAAAGAATGATTCCAAGCGAAGGTAGTTTGTCCAAAATATATTGCTTCTCGTAAGTTTAATATAAAAAAACGTATCGTTTTTATGGTGCCCGTATAAGAGGCCGAAAAAATATTTTCGTGTTTTGCAAAGCTTTGAAACGTAAAACCGCAAGAAGCGTAACATTTTATGCACAAACACTCACATATCACTTAACTTACCTCCTTTCGCATTCATGTATTCGCACAAAAACGTGTCAACAAAAGAGGGAAAAATAACTATCTACAGTTTCGTGGGCCTTATTTGTGGGTAAGAAAGCTCGTCGCGTGACGTTCGGGAGCTTTCCTTAGGAAGGAAAAACATTCTTTACACGGTAGCCCGGTCCCTAGCGGTCACACTCTTACATCCTATTACAATCAAGTACCTACCGCATTCAATTCAAACCGTATCACGGTAGGTAGAATTTGAAAAGAGTTTCTTTTTTACAAGGAGAGCTGTATTTCTTGCGCTGACAACTTTTTCTTTTGTTAGATTTTTAAAATTGATTACGCAGACAAAAACGCACCGAGAAATTTTTGAATTTATTCTTTACGCTCACAATATGTTGAAAACAAAACTTGTTCGTAAATGTCAAAAACGTTTCTCGGTCACCTTGAATACTCTGTAGAAAATAGTCTTTGGAGATATAAAGCTAGAGTTCAAAAATATTTTGTGTCAACTCGTATAACATTATTTACTTTAATTTAAGCATTGTTGTCGCTTTTTCAAAAAAATTATCGAAACCAATCTATTCAGTATATTATTTGGGTATTTTGCTGTAGCTGTCGTAAAACCTCAAATGTATTTCGCAATTTGTGGATACATTTGTTTTACAAAACAGATTTTTTCATGCATTTTTTTATACCTTAGACGCTCAGACATTAATCATCTTCAGTTTTAATTCTTCAATTATGTAAATATTTCTAATTTTACAACACTTGAGGCATATAAAGATATGATGGATAAACAGTTTATTACAAAACATGTATGATAATTATAGCATTAGACTTCGCTGTGTGTCATAATGACCAAAAAGGCTAAATTGACACATAATAGCAATGGAATGAACAATCAAAAAATATACAATAAAAATGAAATCCAGCAACACACTTTCTGTAAAAATATATGGTTATATGTCTTTCTCATGTGCAGGTGAACAGAATTCATTAGTCAGCATCGTATTCGGATAAACATTGTATCATTTTTCTATAAAAAATAATTATCAACATAAGTTTAAAAAAATCTATAAGTATTTAAAAATTATAAGCACTTTACAAAAATTATTTACGTCTCGTATCAATTAATAAATAAAACATTTTCAAAACAGGTAGACGAATAGAAAATAATGATATTGTTCAATAAATTTAAGAAGTTTCACTAGATATAAAATAGTTCATCTAGTTCTACGTACGTTAAAGTTGGACCAAAATAAACATATTTAGACTAACATAAAACGATCATACAAAAATTCAAAGAATATTTTTATTTTAATTTTGAAATTTTCTTAGATTTTTCATTTTGAAAATTCGTAATGTTAATCTGAATTAACATTTTTTACATTACAAAATCCTTACGAGTACTAAGCTATTTTAATGAGATGTGAATATTTTATAGTTTGTTATACAATTTTCTCAATAAGTTTCTTCACTGTAATGGAAAAGGTTTTTTAAAAAATAATTTCTTTAAACATTTTGCCTGTGATGAGCTCTAGTTTTTTGTCTCCGTGGATTTAGATTTCATAAGTTTTGCTCTCTGAGCCTGTGCCGAGTGCAAAAGAGAGAAACAGAAATGATTGGATGGGTGTGGAACAGACAAAAAGGAAATAAAAGCAGCCAACTGTAGCCAAAACGTGTGAAAATGTTTATAGTCAAAGCCCTTCAGGCGAAGCATTTTATAGTCGCCTTTCCGCGGTCTTAGCTACGGAGCAACGAATCAAAGATTCTGAGGCGAACATAAAAATTACCGCTCCCTGATTTTATTGCAACTTCAGAAAACTTTTCCTGATCATATTTTCTCTGTGTTTTGCGAGGGAGCGGAATGGTAGATAGCCAAGTTTAATTTAAAAAATAATATGAGAAAAATAACACTGCAAACATAATTACATCACATAAAAGTCAATAAACTTAAAAAAAAAATAACCGAGAGGATTGCTCTTTGTCATTTTTCTAAGAAAGTTTTGTTAAATAAATCATTGATAAAAAGATTAAATGACGGCTTTGGAACAGCTGGAGATCAATAGATATCAACTATCACAAAGGATTCTCAACGAACAAACTAATATATGTCGGTCACCATTATTGACTCCTCTTACTGGTGTCTCTTTGTTTCTGTAATGTAGCATTTTTGTGCCATATTTAAACTTATTCATACAGCCGCCTTTTTAGTTTCATTTACAATTTTTAGTTTTATTGCAAACAGGAAACAAGCTAGGTCGTTAAAACAGGAGAGAAGATGTATTGTGTACCTTTTCTACTCAGCTATATATAGATAAGCAAATGTTCGTTTAAGCATAGTTCTGACGATAGCGTGAGCCGAAATAGCTATCAACTATATTTAAAAAATAATTTTGTAGAACTAAAATACATTGCTATTTTTTTCACCGTATTAAAATAAAAATTGGAAATTGAGTATGTTTAGAAAATGTAAACCTTTAGAAAAATAAAATAACAATTTATTTGATTGAGATAGGGAGAAAAATCCGTCATCTATATATTATATGTTTATATTATAGTATGCATGTTAAAAACCACGTATATCATATAAAAAATGTATGAAACATACATTTATTTCCTTCTTGGTGTTAAATAAGTTAAAATGGTTCTTCCTTTTTTTTAACGTTAAGTTTTTTATGCATTTTTATATTATGTCAAATATGGTTTGTCGGGATTTTGTAATGAACCAAATAAAAAACGAAATATATATATTTAAATTGAATTTTAACTGCCATTGCTGAGGAAATAAGAATTTGAAAATTTTCTCAACTATATTAAAAAAGGTAAAATTTTCTGCGAAAAACATTACGTTTACCTCGTTGCAATAATTGGAAAACGTTTTTTTCAAGCCGAAACATACAATTTCTTTCGGGGAGTGAAATTCCGACAAACGATGAAATGTCATTACATACAAAAATAACTTTTTACGTTTTTCAAAAATATTTCTATAAACTTTTAAAACTCATTAGGTACATGATTTGAGACAAGCAATTTTCATCGCTGCTTTATTATTCTTCAAACTTTGTTGTTTCCGAGAACCACGACAATAGGTTCGAACGGTTCTATATAATTTGCCTTCTTTTACTTTTCAAAGAACCTCTTTTGTGTTATGGATGCGTACGAAAATTTTGTGTATCGGTTGGAAAACTTCAGAACATAAAACTTCACGAAACTTAAGGGGTATAAATAAAGTACCTTTTTCGCGTTCGAAATTTGGTAAAAACATCTATAGAGTTTGCGGTAATTTTAACAGTATGCGAAATACAGGTACAAGGAAAGAATAATCAATTACTCAAAGGTAATTTAAGTCTCCATGCTTTACAAAATCAAAACAAAGTTATATTTTAAAGCCTTAATTTTTATTATAATTTCTTAAAGTATGATTTTTACATAGTATATTTTTATTCAACAAACACATACTGGGTAAATAAAAAACATCATTTTATTTCGACAACGCATTGCTTTTAAAAAAATAATTGAAAAGATTTTTTTTAACAGCAATAAATTATCGATATGTAGTGTTGATAATGAATTAAAAACACTTAATTTTATTACTGAAAATTATTGAACGAAATAAAAATTAAAAATTATTTTCGCACCTCTTTTTTTCTATTTATTTATGATTTATTTTAACAGAGGCATATAAATTAACTCTCAGTGTTTGTAAATTTTTTATTGTATTTATGCTTACTTACTTACGTACATTTAATATATCACATTTATTCAAAAGAAATGTTTCGATCCAATCATTTTTCCATTAGGTTGCATATGTTTCGCTTATAAATATTGAAACACATATGTGTCAAGAATATACAGCAAAGTTACATGTATGTTCCCCAAATTAAGGTTCGGCCTTTTAGCTGTTCGTTTGACTTATGGCTTTAATAAGTCAAGACATTAATCCTAAATAACGTTCTCATGCATTCCAGTAAGCGTTGACATTCCTCCGATATATATTATTTCAAATTACATTTAATTGAAAATTATGAACACTGAACAACAATAACTAATTACTTTCAAAGAATATGCTATTTTTTCGTTCTTCGTAAAGTTAATTAAATTGACATAGAAAAAAAAATATTCGATATTATCATTGAGCATTTTAGATTACTAAATTATATTTACAAATAAATATAAATACAAATACAAAAAAATAAAAAAAAAATAAATATAAATACAAATTATATTTTTTGTCCAGTAAGTAATATGATGATAAGAATATATTTCACTGTCCCATTATTTTCTATTGTTGATATTCATGAGAATTAGTGTTATTTAAACTAATTATTAAATATAGTAAGATATTTTATACAATACTTGACATTAGTAAAGCTTATCAAAAAATGAAATAGAGATACATATTTTGAAATGTTTATTTAATTTTAATCAGTGATTTAAAAATCCTGGATCCAAATTTTATCCTTTTTCTCCTTACAGTGTAGAATCAAAATCAAGAGGCTTATTCATGCTTACATTTATAATCAAAGGGTTACTGCTTGTTATAAATGCAAGTTTTATTTTATTACTAAGAATTGTGAGTGTAACGCATAAAATTTATGTAATAATTTTTATACGTTGGAAAATATTTTATAAAAAACATAATTTTTTTTTATAATAAACTATCCATAAATTGCAGCATTGTCTTCATTTAATAAATATTCTAAATAATAAAAACACATTTTTTTAGTACTTATTTCCACAATATATTTTTTGATCAGGACCGGTTTCGCTCATCGCTCAGTTGATAATGCTCGCGATGAGCGAAACCGGTCCTGATCAAAAAATATATTGTGGAAATAAGTACTAAAAAAATGTGTTTTTATTATTTAAAATATCATGCCTTTCCATCAAGAAGTGACAGTTAACACCTTAAAAGTGATAAATAAATATTCTATACTCATACCGAGTAAGATATTAATGCTTTATCAAATCACTTGCTATGTTTTACCTCGTTTAAAACTGTTCTTAGTGTATGGAAAAATCATCCATTAAAACTATTTAGCTCACATTGATTATTTCAATTAAAATTCAAATCATAAAAATTATTTTAATATCAGAAGCTTTCACGAAAAAAATACACTTAAGACATTTCTTATTTCAGAATAAGATTGAAATAATGTTTATGTCGCAATAATTGTATCTGTACTCATCACCAATGATCATTTTCATTTAATCTAGATTTCCATGTTAATAAAAATTGATTCTTTGTATATGGTTCATAAAAACGAAAGCTATGTAGCCCGTGATTTTTATTCAGCGGTGCAAAAACAGCCACTTAAATTCGGTAGACTTCCTTTTTCTCCCTTTCCATATGCTAGAATCCCTAGAGCCTACACCCCGGGACGTACTTCCGTTATGGAAAATGTTTTGAATACGTCATATATTTATACGTTTTTTGGTTGTATTATTAACATTCGTTTCCTTAGTTATGTGATACTTTACGTTCGATTTTCTACAAAAAACATGTGATATTTGCGGCTAACATAGTATTTTTTTACGCTTGCACATATTAATGTACGCCAACACTACAACTTTTGTATAACTCTCGTCCTCTTTCAAATAATTTTTAGCTTTGGCACCTTTTTAATATCGATACCACTTAAAAAAGAAATACATTGTATATTTCAAATAATCCAATACATTTACAAGCTTAATTTTTTTTCTTCGCTTTTGAGTGCTTGTTATTTACTTATAATTATAACAGTATATGCGAAACGCAACTTAATGTATTCTATTGAATGTTTGAAATTTAAAAAAAACACGTAGGTTATGCATGACTCAAAAAGTCATATGGCTAATGGTTTTGAAGAAGTACAGTATTTTTTTATTATTTCTGTTGTTCGGCTTAAATATTCTATATCACATTTGCAGGCTTGTATGATGACCTGGCGTTTTTATTTAAAGAAATAGAAACATTTTGCATTAATTTATGTAGCGGTATTTTTCAACATCAATTAATTAAGTTTATTAATCGACGTCAGCTTAAAATGACATTTCTATAGAAAATTGCTGTGAAAGGAAAATATTTGTTAATATTATTTTTACGCTCAAAAATATTTCGTAAGATATTTTTTAAATTTAAGTTACCAAATCCATTGTAGGTTTTTACTATATTGAGAGAAGCATTTGAAATGATATCGAGTTTTCTATACAAGTAGTTTATTGAAAATTTTTTAGAAAGATTTCCGCAAAAGCAATTGGTTTTTCAGATCATTTATAAATTTATATGTATCGAAGGAGAGTAGTTGACATCGGAATCGATAATATAATTCTTTATTTGGCTAAATGTTAATATGAGTAAATTCTGAAATCTATTAAAGTGTAATAGGACACCCATAAATAAAAAATAAGAAGTAAACAAAGAAACTGGTTTTTAGCGTTATATTTTTCAGTTTTAAAGAGTTAACTGTCTCTTCGTGATGGAAACGCATGATGTTCAAATAATAAAAAAGACATATTAGTAGCATATCTACAATACAGTTATATATATCAGAAATAGTACTGAAAATATATATTTAATATTTAAAGGAAAATGTTATTTGTGATATGTGTTTTTACACCGTTTACTATTTTGCCATGGAGTTTAAACGGCTTAAAATTTAAAAAAAAATCCGAAATGATTGTTAGCTTAGTTTGATATGCTTAAAATTTTATCGTAAGAATTATAAAAAAAAAATCTATAAAGACATCATAGTTTTATGATGTGTTTGTAATAAAAAAAAGTAAGATTGATGTTTACTACTGTTAATGTTAATTCAATATTTGCACAAAATTGAAATAATGCTGTACTTTTATCCTTAAGTTTTGAACGTAGCGCATATCAAAGATTCATTTAATTTAAAAATGTATGTAATAAAACGAATTGTACTATCGCTTCACTCCCGTTCTGCGTATCCCTTCTATTGATATCGTGTCAGTTTGATAGCTTTTCTACAGAACGGAATTGTGCACGAGTAAACATTTTAATATAAAAACAGTGAACGGAATTACTCAGCGAGACAAGAGCATCGGCAAAGAGACAGGGAGGACAGGCGGCTAATCGATTCCGACCCAAATCCATGTTTAATGTTTCAAGGTTTAAGGGGTTTCTCAATTTGATTTTGCTCCGTTTCCTTTTATACATTTTTCCTTAGCGGGATGTGGCAACATTAAAGGGCCGATCTGGCCCTGTGCAGGGTCTCATTTGCATCTCCCCGTGCCCAGTTTATGTGGAAAAGCGTCCTCAGCTCGACTTAGAATAACACAGCGCGGAAAGGATTTAGCCAGAATACAAAATATACAAATAAAAACTACACCAAATGGTTTGAGCGATAATTAGAAGAGCTATTTATTTCACAGTGAAAAAATAACAATTTATTTTAGTTATACATTTTTTTTAATAATATAAAGTTAATAGCTATTTCAGCTCACGCCATCGTCGGAACTATGTTGAAACGTACATTTACATATCTATATAAAGCTGTATAGAAAAGGTACACAATACATCTTCTCTTCTGGTCTAACGACCTAGCCTATTTCCTGCTAGCAATAAAACAAAAATTGCTGAAAATGTAAATGAAACTAAATAGGCGGCTATATCAGTGACCTTAAGTATTGGGCGAAATGGTTGTTATGGTTTATTACGGGTAGGCAATAGCCCCCCAAATGGTCTGAGAAGTGGTGACTGACATATATTTGTTCGCTCATTGACATGTCGTGTGAAGATTGATATCTATCGATTGCCGGCTGTTCCAATACTCCAAACAAAAGATCTTACGTGTTCCTTAAAACTAATTAATTAAGGTTGAAAAAACAATTAAATAAATACTGAATTTCTAGCGATTCATATGCAAAACGCATATATAGAACGTTTATCTATAATTATTATGAGAATAAAACAATTTTAAATTCAGATTAAGCAACGTGTAATGTTTTTTTTGTGATATTGAAATACGGACACTCTTATAGTAAGCAAAATAAAAATATATTTCCTTTCAATGATTACAGTAAATAAGAAAGACAATTAAAATTATATACAAAATTAAAAAATTACGTAATAAAAATTCACCCACTCAACTTTTGTAACTAAGATTTGAGTATAATTTCACGATTCCAGCAATGGATACCGTAGGCTGCGGATTGTTATTAAAGCCTTTTGTGTGATTAAAATTTGAAAACAAAACGAAAAGGTTTTGAATTAAAATGCTTTAGCCATAGGTTATTCGATGGAGCTTTAAAGATAGCTTAGATGGAATAAAAGATATTATGAAAAGGAAAATATTATTGAAATGTAATATTGATTACAGTAGGATGAAAACAATATGCGCATAATTTTAATAACCTTGTTTTACAAGTTCGCTTTATCGCATTGAATAAAATTGTTAGTTTTCTCGTGCCACAAAACAATTCATTATTGAACGATATTTACGTTATACAAGTTTTATCAAATATTTAAATAGAGAATGAAACAATGGTGAAATTGAGAGTTTCAAACGGTTGAACATTATAATGTGGTATTATACTTTGTTGAGACATATCACTTTATCTCAAATTATTCATAATGTTACTGCTGCTATTTAGAAGAAAATCAAATGTTAATAAAAAATATGTAAACATTATATTATAGATAAGCATCCATTTATATATATGTAATTATTGGTGCCATCTATCGCATATGATTAATTTAGTAGCGTCGATATTTTTAAAAAAATATTTTATTTTAATTGATTTTCAGATGTGTATTGATGACATTAACAAATATAATAAGAGTTTTTAAACATTGTGATTTTTCCTCTTTACAATACTGAGATTTGTACGTCAAATTCATGAAATTAAACGTTTATAAAAAAATATTCATATTTTTTTAACTACGTATCAACACAACAAAAATCTAAATAAAAAATTCTTTTAGATAAAAGTATGTTGCTTAGCGCAACTTTATATAGATAATAAAAATATACAATCTAAGCTGAAAATTCCTTGAGGTCGAATATTTAATTTATTTCAATTAGATTCATACTCAAATCAAGGCGATCCCGCTTAATTGATGAAAATTCGTTAATTGTAGCAGTTTTCTTCTTTCAATTCTTCTCATCACTTCGTTTGTATTTTTATCACGTTTTCTTTACTTTCCGCTAATTTTTGAAAGCTCCTTCAATATTGTATTTTGTTTCAAGACTACTAACTGATTGTTTGATTTTTGATTTTTAATTACTTTTTATTAATTATTATGGATCAGATTCCATTTATTCCTTATTTTTCATTTAACAGACATATGGTGTTAAATAAAATTCATTTATGAAGTACGCCTTATAAAATCTATTGTATTAATATTCCAATGCAGAAAAAATGGATGGTAATATACATAACTTTATATATTTTATATGATGTAAATTTTCATTTTAGGCGACTATTGCTGGTTCACAGTCATACATTGAAAGGTTTTCCATTGTGACGTTTTTTAGCGAAAATATTGTATATTTCACGAATAAATGTTAATGAACACCGATATTGTTAGGTATTATTGTACAGGTGACACCTACTAAACACAAATGGAGCTATTTACATTTACATTTAAATAAAATATAAAGATTCTATAATTTTTTTTTTTTAATTAATGACTTACTCCTAATAAATTAATAAGTTGGGCTTTAGATATTTCTTGAAAAGATTTATTTTAAGCGTTAATGAGAGAACAGTTTTTTTACATTATAATTTAGCTATAATTTCAGCTCAAATTATCAAAATGATAAATTTTAGTTAAAAAAACGAAATTAAATTCATATAAAAATAATGAAATAAATTCAGTAATGTCAAATCACAATTCAGGTTCGGCTAGTATCAATGAGCGAGAGTTCAAATAAAAACATATTCTTGATTAACTATCATTTTGCTACACGCATTTGTTTGAATAGGAATGTTTTTCAAAAAGTAAAATGAATAAATAAATTCAATTCATTTTTCAATACACATTTTTAAAATTGTTTAGCCTATTTCTTTGGAAATACATTGTTTTCATTGAATATAAACGAGATTTCCTTTATGTAAAATATTTCAAAAAGAATTTAAATTTTACTTCAAACAATAACTAATCTTTGTAGTACTATAAATTGCATGATCTAGGCATATCACACTGTCAACGGAAATGGCATTCAGATTACGTCGACACCGTCGACTGACGGACGGTGGTGAGATGGCGTCACGTTGGGACATCAATCGACGCCAGTTCTAGGATAAACGATGCCGCGTTGAGTATATTAGTAATGAGAAACGTTGGCCTTAATTTTATCGTGTCAAATCTGATTCGAATAAAATTATAATCATGCTTTATAAATCAAATTATTAAAAATGGATGAACTATGTATCAAGTTAAACTTTATATATGTTGAAACTCATTTTATAATTTGATCTTAGCAGATTGCTAATAAAACACTTTCCTATTGAATGAAGCATGATGAGTTTTTAAAATGAGTTTTGGTTGTCCCACCTCCACCCGTTATGTGTACGTAGCCGTCACTCACAATGAGTTTATAAAAGGAAAAGCTTGTATTTATCATTTTTTGCCCGATACAGCGCTGCACTGACCGATCAAAGCCGTGTTGGCAATCTGGTTTAAGTGATTTCTTATAAAACTTAATGTATTTTGTAATTTAATATTTGATTTGTAATCAATATATTTTTTTCGCATGAATTGTAAAAATATGTAGAGCATACAGTTTATAAAGGTTTTAATACGAAAATATTGGGAGAAATGAGTTAAACTGATATATTTTGAATTTGAATTGTTACAACTATGTACGATTCCACATTTTTTGTCATTAAAGACCCGAGTTTCGCGTTTCGGCATCTTCAGGCCTTCCATAACACGGATACAACAGAACTGACTAAACTTTGCCGAACAGAACAACAGAACTGACTGAACTTTGCCGAAAGGGGATACCCGGGTCGTTAGTGACAAAACATGTGAAATCACACAAAGTCATAAAATTTTAAATTTGATATTGAAACTCCATCAAGCACCTTCAGTCGATATCATAAATGATATATTTTGATTTCAAAGAAAATTATTTGAGCTTTTTTTTAATACTTCATTTTAACTATTTGATGTTCACCTACTAAAAGTTATAAATTCGTGTTTTTTCCTTAACCCATTACACATTTATTATTCAAAGGTCCAGATATAATAAGTAAAGTGAAAATGTGATTAAAGAAGGTAAGGTAACATATTTACCTGATGCGCCAAATGATGTCAAAAATAAGTCATCCTGATTATTTGGAGACATTTCCCGATTGATATCAAAATTCGAACGTTTTTACGGGCTCGTGTGTACACATGGGTTAAATGGCGTAAGAGGAAATATGTCGCCCGAGAAAATGGGGCCATAAAGTATCGGATATCAAAAGAAAGAGGTTGACGTCGTTACTATGAACGAGAGCATATTCAGAGATAGATACGGTGTACGTATAAAAAGTTACCATCCCCATTTTGTTACAGACGTATGAGAGATTAAGGTGCTACTGCAGGTCAACATAAATTCCTTTTACACAGTTTATTCATTGACTTTCTTTTGTTAAAAAACTCACCAAAAACCCGTATCGTTAACTTGGAAAAAATCTTGAATTTTTGTCGAATATAAAGTAGGCAATAAGCAATAAATAAACACGCTGAAAGCCTACATTCACTATTTTTGTAGCTAGCTTTAATATTAGCTTGAAGAAAGAAAATTGAGCGCAAGAACGTAAAGAAAAAATTTTATTTTTGATAAATAACGAAAAAGTATGACGATAGTTTTTGTTCGTAGAGAACACCTTGAACCATTGCATAAAATTTCATAATATATATTATCATCAATACAGATAAAATTTCTAACCAAAAAATCAACATTATTTAAAAAAAAAACTACATTACTCTTATGAAAATATGATGATATAAACTGAAATTTTAATAAAAGCTGTGTGTTTTAATATGATATGTTCGATAATTAAAATTACTTTAAATTAGTATTCCATAGCGGTTGACCGAATTGACACAGGCACATAAATTTGGCTTAAATCCACAATCCGATTGCTACGGCCGAATTTGTCGACCATCGATCTAGTAAGTAAGTAATGTCCATCAATCGCTTTGAAAATATATAGTTTATCTCTCTCGCTCCTTGTGAAAAACGAATAGCACTGTCCCATTCTAACCTGGGTATGTACTTATTTAGAATAGGTCCTGTCACTGTAATCCTCGGGGGAAATTTATATGTCAAACTATCCGCGTGTAAAGCTCTCACACACACGCTGGTACGTTTTGAGGGTGACCATAATAACAATTAACAAATTAATGTAGTATTAATTCTATGACACCTTTCAGAATCACATGTTGAGGAAAATGGTGATATCTAAATGACGTGGGATGTGAATTAAAATGTCGGATAAAATTATTTTTTTTTGTAAAAGTAAAAATACCGTGGCTGTTCGATATTCAAATTTTTTAATATTGACAACTTTCTTACCTGTTCTTTCATTGATAATAAATAGTCATCGTCTTTATGCTTTTTTGTATATCACATATATGTATGCGATATGATTTCTGTCAACATAGCAAATAAAATTCATGAGTGAGAAAGGAAACATGATCGATTGTATATATAATGATTTATTAAGAAACTTGAACTAAAGTATTTATTGGTATAATCAAGTTTTTAAGTAACATTCAGCTTAAGATTTCTTTACCGAGCTTCACTTAGAATATTTCAATACTGAATACTTCATTAAATAATTGAGTAGTGTGCACAACAGCATTACAATCTATCATCTTAACAGTCATATTACTATGGAATATACAAGTTTATATTAATATGGAATAAAATTGAACAAACTGAATTCAGTGAAACACAGATAATTCATTTTTATACGGCTACATTTGATTTTCAATAATTCCACAAAAGTAATAAGCATCAATGATATTTTTCATCGTATTAAACTATTTTCACTAAAAAATATTTAACAATTATTTCACATAAACCAAGAGAGGCAATTACAGACAAATTATTTGTTTAATTCTCTTTTTGTGAAATTTTATACATATTTACACAATTCACACATTTACTATTTTGGAAAATTATTTTCACTAAGTAAGTAAGTAAGTAAGTAATGCGCGTTCTAAATTTATGATTCTCTTATTTACCCGCTCCAATGAAATATCTACTTAAAACAACTTTATAGACAGTGACATAATTTTGTTTATTAAAAAAAGAGGCGCGTGTATACAACTACAAAATATGACTACACAAAACAAATCAAATAGTCAGCAGGTTTGTAAATGTTAATTGAATAAATTGCAATATATTGAATAGTTTTATAAACACTTAAAAAAACTGCATGTTACACATTCAACGCATGTATTATTGCCGACCGTCAGTCGGAAAAGTTGAATTCGGATAGTGGATAGTTCGTCAAACTTTAATGGCTCGTTTTCGTTTTGGGCGGTTCGCAAGAAACTTTGCTTGCAGAGCGGGGCGGCCTTTGTCGTGTGGTCGCACCATTAAAAATTCATTCGACAGTCTTGAAACAATTCTGATCGCTAGGGCTTTGATTAGTAAAACATACAAAAGGGAATTAATTTAGGGTATTGCTTGATGTATTCTATGCATTTGGTACTACAGGCAGATTTTTTGAACGTCTCATTGATTGATCATTTAATATTGAGTACACGTTTGAACGTGACGAGATCAGAGATGATTTATAAAACATAGTTAAGAAAAACAAATCATTTTAACACCGAAAGAGTTTTTATATTATATTTTAAACTGGTTACTTAGAGGGCATTTCGATAAGAATTATGTGATAGTCATTTTCCCACAAATCCATTCAAGGATCCAAAAATAATCATTCATCTTTATTATAAAAGAGAGTTTAAATATTTTTCTATAAGGTGAACAATAAATAAAAAAATCACATTTTTTTAATCATCTATTACTTTGAACAAAAATCTAATATTGTACTAAAATTCGAAACCGTTAACAAAGCTTGTAACTTTGACGTCCGCACTAAGAGCTTAAAAATTCTTACGACACAACAAAACTTTCCACCCATTTAATACAAAATATCAGTCATACTTGAAGAAATAAGTCTTTGTTGAGAGATCTTTATAAGGAATAAATGTTTATGCTCCAGATTAAGAAATGACATGGCTTAACATTTTTTTATTCCGTAAATATTTTTTTAGCTTGAAAAATCTACCAAAATATAAGCGAAAAATAAAACATAAATTATTCATTAGTATTGTTGTGATTGAAGTTAATGCGTTGGAGTATGAATATTATATCACAGCAATTAGCTGTACAAAATTTTAGATAAGGCTGTTAGTAACTATTTCAGCTGTTTTCATCATCAGAACAATTAATTATTCTAATTTTTGTTATTTTATATTCAATATCTTTCTAACGGTGACGAAAGCCGAAGAACTTTCAGCAAACATATCTAAAAAAAAAAAAAGCTAAACATTTCGAAGATTTTACATTTGAATAATATGATTCTATCAAGTAAATGCCATTTCAATAAATAAATGTGTTGGCATCGTTTTTATAAATTTGCTCTTGTGTGTCAAAATATAGATGTAAATGCAAGACGCTTATATTACATCCACTGCGAAAGCTCTGTTTTCATAAACATGAATATTTCATGAGGAGCTGTCTTTGATAACGCTCCATCAAATTCGTAGAATATTCATTATCGGCCTGTTTGTCAAAGAAATCATATCTTATCCTTATGCTGAATCTTTGGGTATTTAGATTTCTGGCCGAAAACATAAATAATGCTAATGCGTTTTCATTCGATTCAAAAGATTTTAATTTATTCATGCAAATAAAAAATAACAAACAAAAGCACTTGTAATCGGAAGAAGTTATATTGAAAATTTAGCTATATTTTAAGATTTTCATTGTTTTAAATAAATATACGCAAATATTTATAAATTTGTTGATATAAGCTTGTTAAGCGGCGCCCTGAAGCATTAACTGAAGGTTGAATAATTTCCATAGAAATCAATCAATTTCATACGAATAGTTCTAACTCTATTTATTATATAATTGATTGAATACCTGGTTAAACGTCTTTACAAAGAAGAATATTTGTATTTATTAAAATGAAAATGACATGCATAGAACTATTATTTATTGTTTTAATTGAAATTTCAAAGAATAACGTCGCTAACAAACAGTGCTAAGTAAATAAATCAATGTTTTTAAAGCTTTGCTTAGAATGCGTAATAATACTATTTAATATTTGTTGAATCACAAACCAGCAAGTGAGTTAATGTTAATTTTTTGGTTATAAAAACTGTGGTGAGTGTTCAGTACATACACAAAAAAACAAATAAATACATCCGTACATTATATATAAAAAATTATGTTTGTTTGTCTCGTATGCGTTTTCATACCATTAATCTGATTGCAAAGAAATTTTGGTGGACCATTCTGCATACAGTAAAAAAGATTTATGAATGAGGGAAACCATTAGATCAAGACCGGTTTTGTTCATCACAGTTATCAACCTATACACTGGACTATTTGGATATGCTTCTCACATGGTCAGCTTTATGTGGCCCGCTCACGCATCTTAAAACCTTCTGATTTATTCGCGTACGCAACAGATGGAAAAACAACAAATATTTTATTGATTGAATTGGCATTCAGTTGGTAGAACTCCATTATAACACGGTGAAAAAATAGCAATGTATTTTAGTTCTACAAAATTATTTTTAACAAATATAGTTGATAGCTATTGATAACTAACATAATAGTATCGCCACTTGTCCAGCCGTTGTACAAAGGGGTGGTCTGATTTGCTTCCATAAGGACCACTTCCGTCCCACATATAATCTTATTGTCATAGACACCTATTGTTTCATTTGAATTTTGAAAATTT
Organism: Himalopsyche japonica; assembly: GCA_028555115.1. Taxonomy (NCBI): domain Eukaryota; kingdom Metazoa; phylum Arthropoda; class Insecta; order Trichoptera; family Rhyacophilidae; genus Himalopsyche; species Himalopsyche japonica. The sequence continues at coordinate 769,873 of JAHFWJ010000620.1, forward strand.
AGTGTCATTGTGTTAAAGTAACAAGCGAGGCCGTTGGAACAGGAGAGAGGATGTGTTGTGTGCCTTTTCTGCACAGCTATATATAGATAAGCAAATGTTAGTTTAAGCATAGTTATGACGATGGCGTGAGCCGAAATAGCTATCAACTATATATTGTTAAAAATAATTTTGTAGAATTAAAATACATTGCTATTTTTTCACCGTGTAACAAATATTTTGCATCCAAAAGTACTTCGATGAACAGAATTAAACCAAAAGCACTATATTTCATTGAATTGGATTTGCAACGCATATCAGGTATTTACTAGTATTATTTAAAACATAAAGTGTCTATTTCTTCAATTTATTACATTGATTTATGCAATAATTAATCTTAAAACACCAACAACTTAATAATTCATGATATCGACTATACATGCTTGATGAAAATTTAATATCATATTTGAGCTGTTGAAACTGCTTAATAATTTATTATTTTATGAAACTCAGAATGTAATATTACAATATTTCTTAATTCCCACGTGCGTGGTGGTCGATACGATATATTTTGACAAAGGAAAATATTGAACCATTATTTTTTATCGAGCTTAATAAATATTATTCATAATGCATGAAAACCATATTATAAATAATGATATATATTTTTAACTAGTAAAATAGTTAAAAATATTGTATATACGAGATCAAATTGTTTGAATTAATTTCTAAAAGTATGAGAAAGAATTCTATTGTAATAGTCGTAAGTAAAATAAAGCAAACAAAGTTCAAAGAACCAAAAAAAAAAATAACGAAGACGTGGCAAAGTTTTTCTTATCGGACGTTTTCTAAGCTGCGTTGGTGTTGAGAAAATTGAAAGAAAGGAACTTCCGTTCGTCGCGGCGCCATGGTGCCACGTGTTACGGCCACCCCAAGTACAGCCCTGTGAAACATTCAAAATTATTTATTTACAGAAGCTGCCATACGAAATAGAAAAGAGCACAGGGAATTTGATATTATTGTCTTACTTTCAAAATATGCCACACTAGTTGCTTAGACTAAAATACAATATGCACGATTGGAGACAAATTCGGTCACTCCAGATTTGTTTTCCTTTTGAGGCTGAGACAGTTGCGCTTCAATAAATACAACGAGAAGTCAATATCATATTACGATAGTTGCTGTAATAATTATGAGCTGTGCTTATTATATGATGTTGAAAGTAACAAAATATACTGTTTTAAAGTTTCTAGTTCTTTTTCTTTCCGTTTCTAGTTTTGTATTTTTAGATTCTGGTTGTGGGATTTGCGTTTTTAGGTTTACGAAATATTTTGATTCATCCATGAAATTTATGGTTTTAGCTTCAATACTAGAAACACATTGTCGATAAGATTTTTTAGGATAATCAGCTTTAATTGAATTAATTCACAGCCTTGATATTATTGATCCTAACATATTGTTATAAGAAAAATAAATATTCATCAGTAACTCAACATATCTTATTAGAGACGTTTGCTGTATACAGACGAAATTAAAAAAAAATGTTATATCCTAGTTTCCCAATTCTATATATATGATTTATATGTTATTTTTTTCGCATTGCATACCAAATATTTATTACTAAGCAAAATAATAATGTTATGTGAATTCTTGAACCGTGCCAAAAAATATGAAACATGCTGGAAAGTAATATAGAGTTGGAAGAAAAAAATATTATTTTTGATTATGTAAGCGTTGACTCAATACAACGATTGAAAATATATTATTTAAAATTCACAGTAATGTGTTTCTTGATAATTATGAAGGCGTTTCGACAGTCACTCTGGTGTAATCGATCATTAAAAATTAATTTTGGGGTTACATCGAAAAAGTTGTCACAAAAAAATATTTATTACAAAGTTGGATGTGTAAAACTTTTTACATACGTTTTCGAGAAGTATCTTTTTACAGACTGCAGAGGCAAGTCTCAAGTATCAAAATTATCATTTACACAGTCATTTTAGAACTAGACAAAAAAGATTATATTTACTTTCAGAAACACACTTTTGAAACAAACTGAAGATAGTTCATTATTCTATGTTGTCATTTAACGCTATTAGTCTTGTAAGGCGAAAACTGTTGAATGCCTATCTGTAACTGTCTTTGTTTTTGCCAAGCCATGTGACGTGAATTTAATAGGTGGTTAATTCAAACTCGCATCAATCTGAGACACAGGATGTGTGAAAACCAGGCACAAGGGTTTGTAAGGACGGGATAGAGTGACATTAGATATCTCTATGTGGTGGCGTTGTGAAATTGAATAGAGACATTGATGAACGACCAGCGGGATGGCGTACCAAAATGAAATGCCGCGAGAGCGTTGCCTCTAATGGGTGGTAAAATATAATCAGGCGATGTCAAAAAATGAATTAAAACATAAAGGATGCTTTTACTTCTATGAAATATGATGCCGGATTATATCGCATCGTAAAATATTCCTAATAATTTGAATAATAAATATACCATATTTTTTTGGTATATGACTATATTTTTTAAATACTACAGGTATACTTGGATATACAAAAACACGCAAAAGCTATTCTTACATACAAAAAAAAAAAAAATACCCTTTTTCTGATTGAAATCATTTCTGATGAAACTACAAGTTGGTTTCTTATTACCCGTTATGCATATATGGCCAAAGTTTCATGGCTGCATACTGCAATACTCTCAACAGAAATAAAAAAATCCAGTCTTAATATTTTGGCCCGAAAAGAGCTTCACGGAAATTATTTGTTTCATGCACAAGAAGTATGAGAAAAATATTTTTTTTAGAGTAAATAACTCAGTTATTTTAATCAAATTTGTAATGTGTATTATTTTTTTATGTGTTGTGTATACTTATGCTGAGAACCATTGTTATAAGAAATTTTATTAAGTCTAGCGAGAAGGTTATGGCGTGTGAGAGCGGACCGCATTTCTGTTCATTCGGAAACTAAACCAGAGTAGTTCTGCAGAGCGTGATTACTTACTTTTACGTTACTACTTACAATGATTATTTTAGAATGAAATTCGTTGAAAATGAAACACTCTCTATTTTGACAATATATTTTATATTCATACGGAAAACTGTGTCTAACCATAAAAAGGCCGGCTCGATTTTTTTACTATCAATTTTCTACTATCAATGAAAAATACACATACGTCTTTCTTTGTTAAGAAACTGTTGAAAAAAAAGTGACTTTGATTAAGAGTTTATTTCAATCACGATACTTGTATTTTATCAAATTTTCTTTATAATAGAAGAAGCATCCTGTGGGTAAAAATGCCAACTGATAAAAATATAATTAAAAGGATTAATATTCCATTTTGTGCGAAAAAAATCTTTTTAAATTTTTAGTAATTAATTTTGTAAAAAAAAGGTCGTAATTACTGAAATGTTGTACCAAACACGATGTGTATTCCATGGCGTCTCCCACGTAGCAACACGTACACGCAAATTATATTATTTATTATAATTATTCAAAGGATATATTTAAATTAAAAACAAATTAGTTTCTGAAATTGTTAGATATGCAAACATTTTTCCGTAATATGCGATCGCATTTCAAAGGAATTATGTAAATTGAAAAAGAGTTTCTGTGATTTAAATTACAAACAAAACGAAATGTTTTATTTCATTTCATATGCCAGTGTAGGAAATAGTACTATTTTTTTTTTTTTATGTTAACTGAATTACTAAAATGAAAAACTATAAGTCACTTGTTTTGTTTATTGTACGTAAACGGCCATGGTCATGGTATTATATTTAGTTTATTTTATTGTCACTTTACTTATCATTAATATTTCAAAATTTTTGTTATAGGGACTAGCTTTGTTTTAATTTAAAATGCCCTATTGTATTACAATTAGGATTGTTGGTCAGGTTGCCGTGATATCAATATATTAAGGCGCTTTTCGCATTCGATAGTGTACCAACGGATTTTAATCTACAAACTGATGGACATAGTGTTTAATTTTATGGTTTCATACTTTTATCCAGTAGTTGTCAGAAAAAATAGTTGAGTGAGTGAATATAAAATTAGGTTTTTTTTGTGATTTTCATATTCGTAGTTAGACTCCGTTACCAATTTCAATTTAAACTATTTTTTTATGATGTTGACTAAATTTGCTTGATATAATTTCAATGAAACTATATTTCTATTCTTGATGTATTGCCCTATTTTATTTTTGAACACATTGAATTGTTTTAGTTTTATTCCTGATATTGAAGTTTTGTAAGAATATATTAAAATACCTCTAATTCTTTCCTGCCCGCAAATAACTTCCAAAAAGTTAGTTTTTCTGCTACAATGGTAAGGATGTCAAACTAAAAGGTTCTCATATCGAACACAAAATAAGTTAGTTGTATGTAATGTTTATTATTGTGTTTGTGTGTAGTTAATGAATTTGTTTTTCTTTTTCAGGTGAGTCCTAAAATTTACGGGATCCTAATTGACCGAACTTTTCCAGTAGAGTACCTCATAACTATTTTATTTGTAAATAGGTAAGTAACTATGTTTTACGTTGTTTGGTCAAAAGGGAATTTTTTTTGAGGATAATGAACTTTTGGCTTTGATATAAGACCCAGATTATCTGTAAAACCCTAAATATTGTATTTTTTTAATATTGAAAGTTTGCAAGAAAGACATAAATTTATTTAACACTCAATAAAACGAACGTATATTCATCAACATTATAAATAAAAAGGCAGAAAACATCATTACCAAAACATTTTCAACTAAATCAAATAGTTTTGACAGTTTTTGATCAGATGTTTTGGTTAAGATTAATGTGTTTTTTAGCGTTACAATAAAATTAAGGAACAAGTAAAATATATGTTCCTTTCAAACATTTGGAAAGCTATTGTTGTTATAAAAACAACTTCTTTTTTTAATTGGAGTTTAATATCCAAATTTAAGTCAAGCCATGCCAATATTTTATAAAAAGTATTTTTTAACCTAAATAAACCTAAATAAAAAAAAAAATTATGATTTCACTAGTTGTTCTTTGACTCAAAATTTTGCATTAAAAGCTGAAACTTTGTTTTTATTAAATAATTCGGTGAAATTAAATTTTTTACTTCAATAAAAGCGTATCAGAAGACAATAATATAACCTTTAATAGAAAAAAAAGTATTCTACGAGTACATAACGAAAAGACGCCAACCACTTGTGCGACTTTAATCAAGCGTATTTATTTTGAAGAACACATCCTAGGGCGGGTCACAGATAGCGGCGAAACCTTATGCGATTTGCCCGGGCGTTTCCTTTCGCCATAAATTATTTAAGACGCCGCGGCGGCCGCGACGCTAGCGTTGGCCGGAAATTCACCTTTTCCTGTGGGCATAAGCGACCCGCCTCCTTGGCACGCAACATTTTTGCAACGGCGAAACGTATGAGTTCCAGCTCGCATCCCTTCTGCCACCCTTGGGGAATGAAAAAACGCTTTACAAGTGAGAAAATGATAATTCGGGGCGGGTGAAATCATAAAGCAGATTTATTTGCGACGTTGAAATATGTGAAGTAGTGTAACCGAGATGGCAATCGCTTTAAAAATTCCACGTTTTCGTTCAATAGAACAACGTCAAAAATGTTGTTATAAATTTATCCTTTATCCTATCCTTAATATTCCTTTTGTATTTTGACAGATGTTGCTATTTTTTCTGTTTCTTGTAATTTATTATTTTGATAATTTTTTACGTTGTCGAATGAATTTTTTCAGCACCATTTCTTCGGTAATGAAGAATTATTCTTCTTTTACATTTTTATGAAAAATGTTTGCCATTATTGTCATTAATAAAAGCGTTTTGTTTTTTTAGATTGCGTTAAAAATGTTGTAAGTGTTTTAAAATAAATTCAAAAAAATAATTATCTTTGGTGAAATAAAAAAAAAATGATACAAAGAAACATTTAATGAAAACTTACAAAATATGTGAGCAAAATGTACTAGATTCTTTCTACGAAAAATTATCAAAACTTTAAATATTTTTATCAAATTCGCTGTATAAAATATTTTTAATGGCATTTTTTAAATAAAAAATACCGTTTCTCATAAGCGCTTTATTGCTAAATATATTTTATATAGACGATACATCGTCGTTCTGAAAAATATGAAAACGTCAAAAGTATGGTTTGAGTGATATTATGTATTCGAAACAGCGTATGCACAACTAGAGACGAAAAAAAAGCTTTCACTCAACTTTAAGAAACATTAGCTGAAACGACATAAACAGTTTCCGGAATGTCGCTTCCGACTTTGGCGGTACGGCACTAATGCTGGAGGCTCTCCCTGTAGGCTCAGTTGAGTATCCTTGAAAAATATCCTTTAACACACAATGTTTGAATGTATGTGCTAAAAGTGTAGCTCTAACATCGATGAAATCGCGCTTTAATATATTTCGCTTCTTTTTTTGTGTAAAAATCACTTCGACCCGAATGTGAGATCTTTTTAACGCGCAAAGCTTTTCACCTTAAATCGGCAAACGATTACCCATGAGAACTTAGTCTTGATTTTCAATTTGTTCAGCAGAAACAAATCTATTTGCTTTGTTTCCACTTACAAGTTTTATGTCTGTTAGTATGTTTGTTTGGTGGAATGTTTCGGGCACGTAGCAGTCCCTTCGCAGATGTTTGTGTAGAGAGTTCTGAAAGAACTCTTCTAATTTTTTGATTAAAAAGGTCATCGTAGAGAAATATCTTCAGGTTGAATGATAACGCCTTGAGTACACATTGACAAAATTTATTTAATATTTGCTTATTGTTATAATAAGAGCGTTCATTGTATTTTACTTCCTTTACATGCCTCATTCATTAAGCATTTATATATTTTATTTACGTTCGTATAAAGCACACGTGTTTTTTACAAGACTCTATAATTGTTTTCAAATGTATTCATCTAGTATTGAACAGCCAAATAGTTTGTGTAGCTGCCTTTTAAATCATTAAGTGTAATGAAACGTGCAATTTGTTTATAAAAAACGTCTGTTAATTGACACACATTTTGAATGTTGAATGAAAGATCACTTTTTTTAATATCAATACATGAAAGGCGAGACAACCGTATAAAAATATATTAAATTTAATAGAACACCGAGGCTTATAAAGTTTCTTTGTATGGTGAAGTCGAAAGGGATTTTAACAATTTGGCCTACTATTAAATTTAATCTTTTTGAAGTGTCTCTTTACTATTATATATTATAGTACTACTATATAAAATTCATTTATATCGGATTCAAGAGATTTTTTCAAGAGAGAAATTCATGATATCTAAATAGAGAATTTTTATATTTTGTTAATTATTGTTTAAATATAATCATCACCTCTTTATTATCCAACAATATTACTGTACTATTTGTCTCACGGTGAAAAAATAGCAATGTGTTTTAGTTCTACAAAATTATTTTTAACAAATATAGTTGATAGCTATTTCGGCTCACGCCTTTCTTAGTTCTGACGATGGCGTGAGCCGAAATAGCTATCAACTATATTTGTTAAAAATAATTTTGTAGAACTAAAATACATTGCTATTTTTTCACCGTGTTATAATTGTGAGTTCTACTAAGTGAATGCCAATTCAATTAATAAATTCTATTTGTTTTTAAGTATCTTTGTAAGAAAAGTATATATTCCCAAAAAAAATATTTTTTCAATCCAACATACTGCGAGTACCCTTCTCAGCAATATTATTTTCCTTTATTTGTCAGCAAGTTGATTTTTTTGTTTCACATTTGCAATCGAAAGATTTGATAAACTTTGCCAATCGCATCGAGCCCCAATTTTACATTTTATTGGCTGCCCAAAAAAAAAGAGTAGAAAGAGAACCGGTTGCTCCGAATCGAACCAAAACTAACATGTTTTTGTATCCCAATCGAATTGGAAAAAGGATAGAAAACCCTCTCAAAATCATACAGACTAATCCCGTCGGGGGGCTGGGCCGTAAAGGATTCACGACGTATGTGGTGTAATCAAAGGAAAAACTTGTGCCGCCCTTTACTATGTTTGCAGAAAGTTACGATTTGTTTTCAACGAAAAATATGTATGCGGGTGAATTACTTTCTTCTTTGAATAATATTCTTCTACTTTTATCATTGCAATGAAGCGAAAATTATTTCATTTAAATAATTTCTTTGTACAGGCTTCCTCAATATTTTCTTTATGTAACATAATTTATTTTCCCTTAATGATTGTTTTCACGAAAATGCGGATTAGTATAATATAATGAATTGTGACACGCATACATATGGATGGAGAAATATAAAAGAAATTTAGTTATATCCACTGAAGATACAAAAATTTTTTTTTTTTAGTCTATCTAAGTGCAACGTTGATTCAAGAAACAAAAGATTTTAAAATTATACCTTCTCATCAAAGGTCCTTAATGATTTCTGGAAGGCATTCCAGATTTAAGATGCCTTCAAGAAATGATGAAATAGCTTTCTGGTATTAAAAAATACTATTTTTGTACCATGTATTATTAAGGCTTTATCGTGAAATGGTCAATTGAACTTCCACATTGGTAACAAAGATATTTTAAGGTAATGATCATTTTAAGTAATTCAAATCCATTTTTGGTTATAAAATATCTCCGATACATAATTATGAGTAAAATGACATTTGTTAGGGATAATAAATATTTCTTCATTATGTTCGATGGAGCTAAAAAATCGATTGATTTCGTAACTATAATAATTAAAAACTTCTTTGATTGTTTGTGAGCAATTATATTTCAAGTAAAGTATTTTTGAATGAATAAAAATAAGTGTGTTCGTAAGTAATACTAAAATATTTCTAACTGGATGTTCTGCTGTTCATACTAAAGTTTATTTTTAGAAGTACGGGAGTGTTTTTGAACCCTGCTTCTAGTTAACGGTGTATTAATTATATAACATTTGGTTGAGCAATAGAATTTTGCAAGTGGTGGAATAGTACCTACGTAAGTTTCGTTTAAAGCTTCGTTTATGCTTTTTTTCATCGGTGCTTTCCACGGATTGCTTTCATTTCAAGAGACGTTTCTAAATAGCGCACATGTTTGCTAGGTATGTTTTGGTTGTATAATTTACGTGGAGGTTGTTTGTTTTTTTTTTGCAAAACCGTCAAAGGCTTTAACGGTGAACGCTACTGATAGCGTGTCGCGGTAGGCTATATAAGTATGCCCTTTGATTTTGCTATTAAAGAAGCAAATATGTGATGTTTAAAATGTCGTTACGTTTTTTTTATATCCAGTTAGCCGTAAACCTTTTTCCGCGGAATAAGAAAATCTTTTTATTGTTTTTTACGATCCGGGACTACATTATCTTGGGATAAAAAAGGTTTTATTTCCTTTAGTTATTTTCCCTGATTAAATTTCAACCTTCTATACTTTTATGGATAAATATTACGTCAAGATTCCTTTGGTTGATGGAATGTGATAAAGAAGTGACGTTTTTTATAACAAAAATCTATAAAATTTGTAGTTTAGTCCAAAACGCAACCTTACTAGTTAAATTTTTATTATCATACTATATTTTTATTAAAAAAATGAGAATGTCTTTGCGATCATAAATTTTATAACCTTATTGGGTGATCGATTTCAATTTCGACCGTATAAGCGGTTAATGAAAGATAACATCATGTAAATAACATATATGTAAATAATTTGATAGATATACAAATCCATCTTCACTATGTACTGAAGATTTTGTTTCTAAGTAGTATTTTTTGTTGCTTGTCTGCTTAAAATATTTTGATAAATATCAACAGATATGATCTGAAATAAAAACAATTCTATACCTAAACCTCCCAATACTTCATAAATAAAGACATATTATACATAGCAAGCTATTCGTATGCTGAAACTAATTTCAATTTGAATAAAAATGTTCAAAAACTGAACTAGGCACCGTTAGATATTTCAAGACTGATACTATCAAGTACCATCATTTCAACTACTTAAAGCCGCATCTCACAGCCCATTATCTTTAGTAACAATATATGGAATCTGTGGGAAACAATATAGAGGTCGTTGGTAAATTTTTTGATTATTTACTTGTCGTAAGTGTTAAGAAAATTAATTATGGTCACAAAAAAACTTTGTGAGATCAAATAAGTTTTCTTTGCTTAAAGAATAACACTGGTAACCATTTGCTATTTTTACCTTAAAAATGATAAAGATTGTTATTACACGAAAAAGGTTCGATCGAAATATGTATCTGATTATATACATCTATAAATGAGAGTAAATTTTTTTTTTTGATACTTCTACGGGTATTTTATCACACATATGCAATAAAACTGACAAAATAAACATTTTGCATCGGATGTTAACAGGAATAATAACATGAAAATAATATAAAAAAAACCCTTAGGCTATGAATAAAATATACATCCGAAATAATTTTGATCACAACTAATTTGGTTACTACAACTTTCAATTTTGATAATCGATGACAAATTATTTATTGTGCATTAATATCACTTTTAAGGGTTTTACTGTGGATTTTTCAATGCATGGTTTACTTATAAAAATAATTAAATGTTACTTCAAAAATTTCTTGTTTGTAAAGTTTTTTTGATTCTATGGATTTATCTAAAATTTTCGAAGCTATAAGGCATCTCTTTTCTATTATACGGTTCCTCACAACTGCAAACAATTTGTCACCACACGCTACCCTCGTCTATATGGATTTTTCAAAACTACGAAGGGAGAACGTCTTTCTTTTGCGATTGTGTTAGAATAAGTCAAAGTAAGTTATTCCACAGATTTAGTGAAAATATAATTTTTTTTTAATTTTATATCATAGATACAATTAAACGTGTGTGTTAAAATCAATTAAATAAATCATTATTCGATTAAGTTTAGTTAATTTTTAAATTGAATTATCTGATCTAGGCTAGCTCCTTAGTACGGTTAGGCTTTTGAGAGTTTATAATTACCAAAGTTTAAAAATAATGATTCACAAACAACGATTTAGCTGAATATGTAGATTAAAATAAAATCTTCTTTCATCAAAAATTCAGTCACTTTACATGTATATATTGATGAATATAATGACATTAGAATTCATTCAATACAAAATTAAAAATTTACAAGATGAGCTTATGTTATCTCAAGTTGCGTAAACTAGGAATGCTCAACTGCTCATTTAATAAAAGTAAAGAACTCAACTGTACTCTGCTTAATTCAGAACTATTTCTTAATTAGCTTGTGTGATTACTATTTCATATAAGCGATACAAATGGTATACTTTCAGTTTTATTGAATTCTTGAGATAAAATATACAAAGATATCAGAAGTAAAATATAGGTACTGAGTAACAAAAAATGTTGACAAAGATAAGTTTAAGTGATCTAAATTTGTTGTCTCAAATAAAGGTTTTTATTGAAGTCAATTGTGAAATGAATAATAAATAAGTTTTATATATAAACGAAGAATTATTTACAAACATGAAAAGCTGTTTTTATCAACAACAAAAAATGGCGAAGTAAACTATAAATGTACGAAAAAGGAAGACTGACAAGGGAAAGATGCTTTTAATCCGAAATACTGCTATGGTTTTTTTCCAACATTTTCAACCAATGAACTTTTCATGGCAGTCTGCTATTTAAAAAGTGATGCCGTAAGCCTTTGTAAAATGTAAGGTGAATGAAAGCTTTTTTAGCCTAAAAATTTTATGTGCTGCAAAATGATATACAACTGTCAGGTGAAAGGGTACTGACGCGTTTTAACTCTGTTTACGACTAAGTTTATAGCCTTCACAAAACGTTTTTTCCAATTGTAATTTAATGCTTTTCTACCTTTGATACAGAAATATAAAGTTTTTTGGAACCCGTAGATGTAATAAAATCCCTACAGTGTACGAGAATGTACTCCCGAACAGACCCCTAAAACAAAAATAAAAATTACATTACACTAACTATAAAAAGTATAAAATTACTTGACTTTTTTTTTATAATAAAAATGTTTTATTATAAACTTAATAATATGGCAAGCATAAAACGGTCCGTTTTTGTATTTAAAAAAATATTATTTTGTATAAAGGTTCCATGTAATGTATTTTTTTTATCAATATTTTAGCCATGACAAGTGTCACTGTCGTTAACTTTTATTACACTTATTATGTGAGTGACATGTCACAAACACTCAGATTAATTCAATAAAACTCAGTAAGATATTTTTAATTAACACGAGGAAACGCAAAAGTTTGTAAAAAAATAAGTGTCTGATAACGATGGCATGTTTCAAATGAAAAGTTTTTAGACGTATATTTGTTTTAAAATTAAATGATATTACCAGCATTACGTTTTAAGAGTCATATAATGGTGGGAGTACTTAAATCTCAATTCAAAATTAAACCCGCTTTATAGTAGATACAGTTGAAGACAAAAAAGTAGACCTTTATTCACTACTTGCTACATGGTTGGTTGAACCATCTGATTGTTATTTTACCCAGTACATTTAATTTATGGAACGCTCTCAATGCTTTCAAGCCTAAAAATCAGTACCGTGGAACGTAATCCATAAGAAGCGGTGTGTAGTTATCTGCAATGGGTAAAGTGTTGGAACACCACCTCTGTTAGATAACTGCGTATTAAACATTAACTCGTTACGCTTCACTGTTTGTTCAAAGTTAGTTGGCCGGTGTGGCTGGCCATGTTGCGAAATCATTTAACTGTAAATTATTCAGGTGGGATAGCTTTGCGGGCCGGGACGAATTTGAATAGTCAACTTGTATGGCGAGTGCAAGTTTCACTTCTGGGAAACAGTACTTTGAATATAATATAATAATACAAAAACAAAATAACGCAATTATCAAATTTGCTACGGCCGCCAAAGCGTAACAAGCTTTCATACTCGAATATGTTTAGTTTTGACGTCTAGATAGTCGATTCGGGCTTTAGAGGATAATTAAACACCAACTTTACTTGTGTATGCATACATTCTTATACTTTCAAACCTATCGCAGCAAAAATAGTTTCTTAAGAAATTTCGTGTGAGAAATATCGAAATGAGTCGTTTTGAGAGCATATATTTCAAATAATATTATCGATTTAACTACAAAAAAAAACGTAGAATAATAAATTGGAATTGTCTTGGTAGACTCCATTATAACACGGTGAAAAAATACAAATGTACTTTATTCAACAAAAATATACTCAACATTATAGACATAACGACTCCATAGCTACTGATTATTGTAGGTAATATGTGATTTGGATAAATAAATTTTATGTTAATATCTAAAAAAAATGGCCGATATCCTATTTTATTTTTTGTTGAACAGGCTTTGATTAAAACGGCATTTTAAAAATTCTGACTCATTTGAAAATAATTGCTCGGGTAGTTTTTCACTTAATTTTTAAAACAAATTCCTTGCGCGTTAACGTAATTTACACGCGAGCCTATAAATCATACAAAAATATGAACACTTCAAAGTATTGTATTAGCTGGATTTAAAATGCAACTTAACTGCATGTAGTTTTTATTATTTCAATAGCTGTTGCATGCCAGCACGAGTTTTCAGTTCTTGTTGGTAAGCACGGTATAGCTCGGTTAATGACTGACAGTAGTAAAAAATCCGCTAATTGTTTAAAAATTGTTAAAAAACAAATATAATAATATTTAAATGTGCCTTCATTAAAGGTTGTCCTATTAAAAGTGTTCAGTCTAGACGATTAAGAAGAAAAATATACTTGATTGTGAACATTCTTACTATAGTGCGCTTCAGTCCTGGGAAAATCTAGTTCATCTTAATTTTTTCTTCTTCAATCAACTCATTTCTCCTCCATAAGCCATTCGCCGACTTACCTCTCTACCAAGTTTTGTGACACTCCATCAATCCAGCAAAGCCACGGTCTTTCAACTTTCTGTCTTACCTTATGCCTAAAGATTGATTGGTATTTTGTAGGAGACTGTTTCACGATAATATATGCATTATAATTTAATACATCTGACAAAGTCTTATTCACAGTAAATATTGTAAAACTCACAATTATGAAAAGTTGCTAAAATATCATAATATCAAGACATAAAGGTCTCAGAGCAGTTGTATACAATTGGTCTTATGATAGTTCATTGTTTCAACAAAAATTGAATCTCAATGATATTTATAATAAATTTGAAAATCAAAATGAAACAACGACAATCGAAAACTATATATACGTTTATAAAAATAAATACATGAAAATCATAGTTATAAAACCGCTTTTAATTCACAAGACGCCAATTTCAAATGATTTTAAACTAAAAAAAAAGAAAGAACTAAGCCATTAAAAAACACCAACAAAAAGATTTCTGCAGGAGCTTTTATCATCACATGCGATTAACGATAGAGCTAAAAGTCAAATATTTTATCACGAACAAATAAAAGAAATATTTTATATTTTTTTACCCCACTATGTACCTATACAGCTCTAATATGACTTTAATTTTGTTACTTGCTATAATTAATTATAAACAGGTTATGTTATATTATAAATTGTCTACAAAATGATGTGAAAACTTTTTTAATAATACAGTATTTCAAGTACTAAAAAAGGCTTTTGAATAGATTTCCCTGTCACAACTGACTTTACCGAGAAACACGTATGAATAGGTTATATTACCGAGTTGTACGGAGAAGCTATTGGCAAAATTTGAGTGTTCCCTATTGATTTCAAGCCATACAGAAAAGAGCTATAAATATATTGAGCAACCTAATACGTGTAATTAAATCCCAACCGATTAAGGCAAAAAAAATCTTGCAATGCTAAAATCTATCTGCCTACTCGAAGCCTTCCCCACCTCCGCACGGTCATTATTTCTGTCGTGTTCATATGTAGGTAACCAGCGTAATCCAGGGTATTGTCTCTCACTGTATCACGATCGAGCCTTTGTTTTTTACCGTTAGTATTTGTTTGCAAATACGAAATGCCGTATCCAATTATTTTGAGATTTATGTGATGTTTTAACGTAAAAGAAAATATTTTTAAAAGCAACTAAATATAAAAGTATTTATTCATTATTTTACTCAAATAACATCATTTATCATCAGAGTTAATACGACTTAATATTTATAAACTAATTTTATAAATGATTTCATTTTAGTCAGTTTTGTCTGGCCAAGCCCTCCTTATTTTCAAAACGATAAAATATTGAACGCTTAAATGAAAAGATTATTTAAAAGTATTGCATATTTTGTGCTGAACATGTTTCCAAACTTCAGTATTGAAAATTTATGTGATATATGCATTTCTTACAACTTTATTCTAACGGGATACAAATCAAATTATTGGTTAACCGGTTAACATGGTGAAAAAATAGCAAAATTATATTATATATAGTTGATAATTAATTTGACTTACGCCTTTATCGGAACTATGTTTAAACGTACATTTACCTATCTATTGTATATATAGCTCTGTAGAAAATCTAAACAATTCATCTTCTCTTGTGTCATAACATCCTAGTTTCTTATTGTGCTAATAAATTCTTAAATGTGACCCATTGATTTTATACATATTTCCAAATGAGAGTTTTTTGGGGAATAAATGTATAAAGTGAACAAATATTTTACTGACATGATTTATTACAAAAATGCATTAACCTTCCGTAATGGTATGAGAAGCAGTGAAAGATGTATATCTGTTTGTTAATTGAGAATGTCATTAGATTGATATCTATGGTGATTTTTATCTTAAGTCAGTGTGCTCGTAAAAAAGACGATTTTAAATAAACTACTATATTTCAAATAATTGTATTGGTTGCCACATGGAATGAAATATCTTAATTGCATTGTCATTTTATATTAAAGATGACTCGGTGAAAGTAATAAATATTTATATTAAGAGACTGTTTATAATAATTTTGACATCATGGTATACATTATTTATACCTTCCTAAAACCAAATTATGCATTTTGCAATGATTAAATAAAAAACATAATATACGCTTGTATATAAATTGTATGTATTTTCATCTACATATTGCGTGTATGACACCTTCTTTCATAATACATGACTGATAAAAAGGTACAAATTGCAGCTCATTTTTCATAATAATGAGCTGCACGGGATGAATCTTTTGAGCAGTGCATTATTGTCATTAAAGAACGAAAAACTCATGTGACTCGACCTCTTAGTTTTAATGATATTTGGTATAGTCTGTATACATACGTATATTGAGGATCCATCGAGATGGAAGAGTTGAATTTACTACGCCTTTCATCTAATAAGAAATCAAAAAAAAAACGTTCAAAATGTGACAGATGTTGAAAATTTCTCACGAAGTGATTTTTTTATATTCTACTGATATAAACACAATCAGAATACAGAAAAATATTTTTGTTATTTATTGGTACTGTAAGTACACAGTAAAAGCTTTCTAAGTGACGTTCCAATTCGTTAAACGGACTTTCCAAGACGGTTAAAAAATACCGTCAACGTGAAACGAATTTTCTGAATATACGCAATACAGACGAAAATGGTAACCTTTTGTCAACCTTGGCTCGACCAAAAAATTGAGAAATATTACTTATATCACTATTTTTAAAGCGGTGGTTACGGAAAATTGCTCAGTATACTTTTTGGAAGCCATTCTTAATATTTGAAAATGCTTTATTATACGCTACACAATAATATATTCGATGAGATATCGTTTATTTTTCAGTTCAATGGATAATAGATTTTGAAAAAAGATATTGCTTTGAACCAATTCTGTTCTAGATATAAACATGTTCAGTTCAAACACACCAATATGTACGTCATTAAAAGAGAATTATGTGTCTTTGTAACACCAGCGCTCACTTCTTATGATACGAATATCATTTTTGTATTCCAAGTCACTATAAACTCAGTCTGTACATTTATATAAAAAATGTTAATCTATTACTTACTTAGAAGTAAAATCTCTTTGCGAATTTATTCTTTGTTTAACGTTTCAATTTATCGTACTTTAAATGCCGTGACTTACTTTGAAAGGGATTTAAATAAATCTTTTTAACGTTTTATTTGTTCGTTTGGACATATGTAAGACCTCATAAAACAATCAAATAAATATATACAAGTATCAAGCTAAGGATAAGCTCATTGATTGTCAGTCAAAACATGAGTTTTATAACGTTTCAACTGTGCATTGTGAAAATGCGAGAAATGTATTGACTTGTTTTAAAACATTAAATTATTATTTTTTTCTGATATGAAAGGTTGAAACATCATATATATAGATAACGTATACATAAAAAACTTTTGCGTGATATTTTTTTGAAAAGCATAGTATTTTTCGAAAAAATGAAAACGCGTCACAACTTAATTATTTAATAATACGTTACTTAGATAATATGCTGGAAATTAGGTTAGATAAAAATAAAAATAATGGATGACAGCGTTGATAACTGCAAAATATATCGTGAATTATTAACAGAGTTATTATGTACTGGCGATAGTCATAAAGAAAGTATTTTCTTATTATATAAAACAAATTGATATTATTTTACTATTTAATCTCAATTTTTAATCTCTTTTCACAATTTTTGATAGAAAAAGTTTTTATTCATAGGGTTCAGACAACATGTGGTTTTCGATTTCCTTAAGATATCTTTAAGTCGAAGTAACTATATAAACCTTAATGAATATTTTTCATTTTCATAGCAAAAATTTCCAAGGTATCAAACAAAAATATTTCTTATAAGCTTCATCAAGCTGTAATAGAGAAAATGACTATCATTAAATATCAAAATAGTGTAACAGATAATCATGAATGAAGTTTCACAAAAAAGATATGATAAAATAGCTGTCTATTAAATTTCATAATTATTCAGAAAGTATAAGTAATATGAAATGGTAGTTAGGAATTATTTCAATGGATTTCTCTCAAGTATTCATCAAAAAATTTTCAATAATTCATAAGCATATGTATGAATCCACTATTTTTAAATCGAAAGAAAAGAGCTTTTTATGAAAATAGTAATTGATACACGAGTATCACACTAATAATGTAATGCAATTAAATTAATTCGATATGAAGCAAACGGGTTAGTCGAAATTCTATTCAAAGGTTAATAAAATATGACTTTCAGGTTTTAGTTGGTATCTTCTTTGTGAAAACTGACATAACCTTAAAAAAGAGGTGACGCTGATGAATAAAATTAGAGGTGGTCCGCAACCACAGAACTTTTTAACATTGTTTCCAGAAAATTATATTTGTAAGAATAGATAATTTTGTTATTTTAAATAATAAAAACACATTTTTTAGTACTTATTTCCACAATATATTTTTTGATTAGGACCGGTTTCGCTCATCGCGAGCATTATCAAAAAATATTTTGTAGAAATAAGTACTAAAAAATGTGTGTTTTATTATTTAAAATATCATGCCTTTCCATCAAGAAGTGACAGTTAACACCTTAAAAGTGAGATAATTTTGTAAAAAATATTCAAAGAAAGATACAAGATCTCATAATTCAACAATAAGTCGAATGAACTAATTATGAATTATGTTTTTAACGATGTATAGTATATTCAATAAAAATGTTAACAATCAAAATATTTAAGCAAATTTTAAAATATAAAGGTTACTTCGCTTCAGTATAGTTGTATCCTCACAAAATACTTGTATATGTAAAGATATTTATGTTAAATGTAAAGTAATTTTTTCTTTAATCATTTTTATCTGTAGTTTACACTTACATTAAAAAATGTAAGTAGTTATTATGATTTCAAATATTGCAAGAGCTTTTTATAAAAATCACTTGGGTAAAACAAGCTGTAATTAACGTTATATTATACATAATCTATATAGACTAGCTTAAAATTGGCATGTACCTCTTAAAAGTTTCTCCTTCTCGTCGAACGCCCTCCCGGCTAAAAGAAAGTATCCTAAAGACGTTGGCCTCCGATCGAGTCCCAGGCCTCTCGATATTATCACATCGTGACGTCGAACAATGGCAGGCGAGAGATGAGTGGACTTAATGAAAACCTCACTCAGCGCCATTGTCTGGCTAATATCGCAGAAATCGCGTATGTCAAAAGCGGCATCTTGATTTTAAGCACGGAGCCGTTGTTATTATTTTTCTGCTGCTGATGTCCTTAGTTTGATATTCAGCAATTTCAAATTTGAATTTTAACGAAATTCAGTTTACAGTCATAAAGATTAAGTGTTTTCAAGTTTTGAATAGAGAATGTGTAGGTCGTCGTTATTCAGAATTATTTAGTTTCTTGATTCTAACATTTGAATCACCTTTTCTCTGCGATTGTTAGTCTATACGAATTATTTTTTAAAGTTAATATGATAACTGAATGTTAACTGTAAATACAAAATAAATTTATAAAAATAACAGCACAAATTTTGAGGAGCATAACTGTGAATGAATTGTACCAACTACTATTTCTGACGATGGTATGAGCCGAAATAGCTATCATTATATCGTTTAAAAAATTTTGGAAGTAAAATACATCGCTTTTTTTTCACCGTGTTATTTTTTTTTCGATTTATAAATTCAACGATTTTTTTCCAAGATTTTTAGGCATGTGCGCTTACAAGGTGGAATATATCTCCCAACAGATCATATCAACATAATATTTGGAAACAAAAGTATATTATTGTATGTATATATATATATATGGAAAAAGCTTTGCATTTCGATCTAATGACAAAAGAATACATTAATTAATTTCAATCGAAGTTTTTCCTCACTAAATAAATTTAAATTCTTTGATGAAATATGATTTCTAGATTTTTAAAATGAAGAAGGTGCCATTGTTAAATTATAAAAACAAATTAACGCCCCTTAATTTAATATATTTTACAAGTTATATGTCTTTTTAAAATTTAGAATTTTTATTAAAAGAAATAATTGTAAAAGGTTTTAAAGCATGCCAACACATTTATTTAAAATTCATTACAATATAGCTGTACTTATAAACACGATGAAAATTCTCATTAAATTTTATAAGATTGCTACGAAGTCAGAAATAATACGAACCGAAAACTTAACTGAAAGGCTCGTGATTTTTATTCATCGTTAGAATTTTTTAAGTTTTCTTTTAATATTGAAAAAATTATACACAAAAGTTTTGGAATTTTACTGTTTTATTCACTAAATTACTAAGTACCGATTTTATTATTTCATTCATATTAAATACTTCAGTGGTTAATGACTTAAATTGTGTTGACTGCCACTTCTTGGCAGAAAGAATTGAATATCAAAATAATTTGAATTATTGTTTTAATTTTTGAACCGTTAGTTTTGATATTTATGCTGTTAGTAAAAATTTGCCGTTTAAAAAGCGAAAATCCATTCATATTTATTTTAATATGAAATTATGAAAGAAGTTAATGAGTATATATTATTTATTCAAATAAATATATATTTTCTCTACGCTTTACCATGCATCTGCTATTGACACTGTCAGCATCATTTCTTTTTAATTAACGCTGCAACATAAACTTAAACAAATGAATTGAACCTCTTTACTAGCATGACGCATTTAGTATAGTAATTATTGGTGTAACTAGTTGAGAGGTCTTAGAAAAAGAGTAATAAATAATTACTAAAAACAAAATTTGCTTACAACCATTTAACCTTTTTATCTTACTATTTTCACTTCTAACAACATAAGAAAATAATAAGTACTCATGTTGTTTGATTGTAAGGTTATCTATCGTTCCCACCATTTCATTTTAAAGTAAAGGATTATATTCACTTTACCTAATTTATAAAAAAACGTTCCAATAAAGTCAGCAGATGATTCTCAATTAAGCGAAACACGTGACATATCTAGTAATATGCCGTGTGAAATGACGCAGCTTTCAATTTTAATGAATATGATGATACATTTTATAAGGTTGTATAATTCAATTGGATAATTTATCCGATAACTGAAAATTTGCTCCATTTTAAATTTTCTATCAAATTATAACGGGAATAAAAGTATTATTGAAATCATTTATAAAAAAGGCTTTATTAATTTTAATAAATTATTTTTGTTGATATATCAACTCAATCTTTTCAACTAAAGTATACTTTTCAATCTACCAGAATAATTATTTCCATACAAATTTGTTGAAACTCTTGAACGTAGCTGGCGTTTCCTGAGTAATTTGATTTTCAACCGCAGGGGGTGAATAAGGGTGGATGGCGATAATAAGTGCTGTGGGGGAAAGTATTAGAGATGGGTTGCAAAAGGTGTTATGATTTACGGCAATTGAGCCTCCAGACGTAAACATTAACTCGTCGCTCTCGTCCCTTGTATTGGCGTTTCATTTTAGCCGCATGTCACCAACTTACTTCAGATGTTAACGCCTATTCAGCAAATAACAACCTTTGTTCTGTAAAATTAATACAATTGGCGATATCACTTAACAAAAAACATGTATTCAACTGTTGTACGTACACATTTTTACGACATTTTGCATGTGTAAACTCAGCCTTGACTGTATATGAAAAATGTGGAAAAAATGTAATACTGAGCTTTTTGTATTTTATTTTATATTATATATAGAAATGCTTCAAGCCTGTAGCCACCAATTAAATGGAGTAACTAATTAATAAATACTTAAAAATGTCGCTATTTTCTACTCAACCAAGAAGTTTACGTTTCTATAACAATAAATATCAAAACGAATTTAAAAGTCTGAGAATGTTTTTTTTAATTTCCTTCATGTTATAATAGCAATACTTTTGAAACTGCCTAAAGTTATGAGCGATGAAATTTTGTTACAATTTTTAAGCACAAGACGTTTGAATATCATTAATTATAAAAAATTAAGGATTCCGTTTTCCATTACACAAGACAACCAAACAATACCAATTTCTCTATTGTAACTTCATTGACTATATGTGTAAGCAGAACTAAATAAAGCCTTTCTAAACTTTTATCTTCCATCTAAACTTTTCAAACGTTTCAAAGTGGCTTCAACGTTTTTTTTTCAATGTAATCTTGATTGCTAGTAGTGTGTTTTAAAAATATTGTTAAATAATATTCATTAAAAGGTCGACTTTATTAAACTGATACTATATTTTCATTATCATAGAAAAATATAATTCAAAGAATATCGCAAGTGAAAGAGATGTTATTAAAGATACGTATTTTATATTTTCATACTTCCAAGGGAAGTAAACTTTCGTAATAAACATTCAGCTTTGGTAGAGTCAAACATTCGTTTGGGAAACAAAATATATTATCAGCGGTTCTTTTAATTCAAGTTTTTATGTATTTTTCTTGTATGCAACGCAGCGATAAGAATTGAGTAGCGTTGCGGGCTAGCCAATTTCATT
Organism: Himalopsyche japonica; assembly: GCA_028555115.1. NCBI lineage: Eukaryota > Metazoa > Arthropoda > Insecta > Trichoptera > Rhyacophilidae > Himalopsyche > Himalopsyche japonica. The sequence goes on from JAHFWJ010000620.1 coordinate 792,098, forward strand.
TTAGATGATTCGATCGTAGGATTTGACCTACTTTGTTTGTCACAAAAGCTCGAATATTTTTTATCCGAAGAAGAAACTGAAAGGATAATAAAAGTTATGAAGTCATATTTGCATACAAATAGTTGTCGGATAGTTTATTTTAATGATATATTATATACATATTTACTGGCGTATATTGAACAATAATATGAATAAAAATAGTTTAATGCATGAATCGAAAGAAGTATCTTTTATTTCAACTCATATTTTAATGTAATCTACTCAATGTTTCTCCTAATAGTCTCGTAAACTATTTAATTTAAATTAAAAATTTGACGTTCATACTTCACTACCCTATGATTTTTTTAAAGTATTCAATAAATAATTACAAATGGTTCGCGAACGGAAAATATTAATGAAAATATCAAGACTCCAAATGAATTTTATATTGCGCATCAATTGAGAAGGTAGATTTAATATTGATACAAATTTCCTAAAAAAATTAAAGATTATGTGTTTGCAAAGCAAATCAGTTCTGTTGTAGATAAATTTTGTTGTAAAAAAATCTTTTGGGCGCTGGTACTACTTGTTAACGTAAACTTAGGCACAAATTTTCAAGCCGATTCTTTTAAAAAAGATATTTGATTAATGGTTTTGTACTGAAAATGTATATGTTTGTTTCCAGCTACCACAAATTAATAAAAACTTGAAAGTATTTTATGTTGAGTGAAAACAGCGACTTTCCAATTAATATATTTTATTCAGTACAATATTAATATCCTTACCTTCCATACGATAGTTTTTAAGTGGTTGAGTCCACTTTCACTGGTTTTTATAAAAAAAAAATCAATGAGACATTCTTTGAGGTAATTACAATCTGCCATGGGAGTTCACATATTGAAAAACATGCGCTATAAAATGTATGCCAAATCCGTATATTTGTAGTTAATCCAAGAACATTGTTTAAGTAATAAGAATTCTTTATGGTGACAAGCAAAACTATAAAAGGAAAATGTACTTTGTCATTATAAATACTGTTCATATCAGAAATATAGGCTTTCTTTTCGAAACAATACTATTACGTATCAATAAATATAACTGATATATCTCTATATCACAATGTCTGTTTTCTATTGGTATCATCGAAATATGGATTCTATGTCTCAGTCATTTATATCATTTTGAGAGGTGGGCTTTCAAGTGTGACGGTAAAATATTTCATAGCCATGTGTGGCTATTTGTTTTTTGTTAATGGTTTTTTCTGGTTATAAAATTTTTACTAAATGTTTTTCTGAAGATGAAGTTTGACTATTTATTCTGTCGTGTAATCCTTGCAAAAATAGGTAAAACTTTTCAATTATTTGACTGGAATCCATTTGAGTTGCTTTAAGAGATAAGTAAAAATACTTTGTGAATACTTAACGAGATACTCTCTCAGACATTTTATAATCCAAAAAGGAACAAAGAATATTTTGATTTGGCTTACAGACTTAAAGTTAACTGAAGTATCATTTTAAATCTTTATTGATATACACTCTTGAAAACCAACATTTACATTTATCGCTTTGAAAGGAAAAACTTTCGCAAACATTACAAAGTGGTTAACAATTTTTTGCTGGTGAAAAATATTTTATTATATAAATAAAAGTTTCTCAAGCTCTCGCACCAATAGATGAAAGCTTATAAACGTTACTGAAATTTTAAGTTTTATATAAATTATTACAGTGTTGGAAATTAAACACGAATGTTTATTTATATTAATTTATGTATCTGATAAGTAAATAGTAAAAAATAATACGACTTTTCTGGTGAGATTGAAAAAAAAATATTTTTAGGTACACAATGCCAACCTTTTTCGTTTAGTATAAACATATATATTGTTTTGTTTTAGAAACCTTAAGACCAAATAAATTGATCAATCTAAAAACACTTATAAATTAACCGAAAAAATGTGAAATATATTTACTTGGATTTGAAAATTAAATAATATCTTTCAAAAATCGTTTAAATAAGATTTTTTTTTCTAAAATATATTTCGTTCTTGTAACATTAAAAATAATGACAACCAAATATTTTTTTCGTAATCACTCAACTCTATCTCTTTTGTAAGTCTGACAAATGAATTAAGCCTGAGAAACCTTTCTTGTAACATGCGACCTTTGCTTACCATTGCGAAAAAATGTCCATTCTTCGTAACATAACTGTTTCGGCCCCTAAGGACTTCCGTTATGCTCTTCAGCAAACTCCGAGATTTACAGAGCACTTCTGCTGCCCTCTGGAGTTTTGGACAACCTGGGGACCCTCGTTTGCGACCTCCGCCCCTGTTCTCCCCCACCTCCGGTTCATACCCGCGACCCGCCCACCGGATGAATGAAAGCGAAAACAAAGCGAGAAATAATTTTCTGCCATCTTTGTTTTACTATTTTAAGTGATTTTAATGTAAACAACCACTCGCTTGGGAAAAATTTTCCGTTTTTAGGTAAAAAAATACTTTGCGATAAAAAACTGTTTTATGGTTTATGTCAAAGGTTGTTGTTTTGTATAATATATTACATTGACATTGTAATTGATATTAAAAAAAAATACTATTCAATGTATTATTTGGTAAAATTAGATTGATTGATGAGAAACCACGATGGGTTTTAAATTTTTTAAATGAATACATATCATACGCCCAGTAACGGTGTAGGCGTATTTTCGGCACAAATGGAAAATTAGTACAAATAGTATATAATACACATAGTAGGCTTTAAAATATATTTACCAAAAAAAAGTATAAATAAATATATATAAAAAATAATATATATTGTTTATTTATTTAATTTGGTTAAGATATGCTGTCATTTGAATTTTATAATGTCGTAATGAACTTATCGCTACGATTTTTATAATGTTTCAATGATGTGTAACAAAAATTGAATGTTTTTTTCACGCAGCCTGAATATGTTGAATCCCAAAAACTAAATCCTTTCTCGCAAATCTACCACACGACGGAGCAACAGAGAATCATAAATTCCAACTAAATTCACAGAACTGTTCACAGAATATTTTTGACCTTCTTGTTCACTAAATTGTTTTCATGGTTTGAATAACAAAAATATTTACGTTCTTATTAGATCCTAACATCAAATATTTCATTTTTTATGTTGGAAATAAATTTTATGCTACCATTTCGGATTCTTAGTTTGTTTCTTTTTTCGTCGTTTTCCTCTTCCAAAACGTATTCTACACAACTCTATGAAACTGACTCCTTTTACTATTTCTTTATATACGAAAAAGAGACAATTCTGAAAGTTTTTATTTTGATCGTTAAAAAGTTAAAGGTATGTTGATTAGCAAAGTAAAATAATATATTTTATACGACTTACGAAATAGGAAAAAAATATTCACTTTATCGTAAATAGTAAAAACCAAACTTTATACTTCTATTTGAATTGTTACAATAAAATTACAGTCGTTTACTTCGATATTGGGCAGTGGTCTTGTAGCTTATATATAATTTGAGGCATTATTTATGTAATTTTATTGACTAAAGTCATATGTAAATATTGCTTGAACAAATAAATTGATATTAAGTTGGTTAAAAAGTCAATGTTATTGTTCATTTTTTTTTCTTACTTTACATTGCTTGTGAATTTGAAAGAAACAAGTAATTTATTTATTTATATGATCTTTTATGATCTTTCGAATTGTTATCATAAAAATTATATAAAATCTCTATATTTTTGCATTAGTACTACATCAACAGGATCTTGCGACCACTGCTTAAATTATGCGGAGAATGAAACTCAAAGCATGTTTAAGACGGAAGCAATGAAAAATTAAATTCGTATAAAAAACGGGCACCACTCAATATTTAAACATCGATATATTCAAAAATTTTGTCAAAATTATATAAAACATTTGACATATCATTGTAACGTTTTTTTTTTATATAAACACGAAGCGTATTTTAATATTCTTACTAGATTTTTAAGCCAAACAAATCTGCTGTCAATCTTGGGTATGAAAACTGCTAATGATGTTTTGAGATTAACTCTTTGGTATATCCTACAAAACTGATTGATTTTCAGTTTTTCGACTTCTTATTTTTGAAAAATTATTAAGAAAAATGATATCGCTAGAATATGACTAGTGGTGAGCTAATTGCCTTTGCTATAGCTTACTTTCAGGATCAAATCAAAGTTAAGTAGAGACTTGTTCCTCTTATTGATAATATCTCAATTTTCGAGACGGATGATTAAATTCTGTTGATAGTTTATACTCAAAAATGTTACTGCACTAACAGTTTTAAAAATGTCATGTCCAAAATCATTTTGGTGTTAAATTATTGCCTGATTTATGTTTACTGCCTCCATAAGGTTGTTTAATATCAACGCTTTTGATAAATCGTTGAAGTATTTGTAGTTGAAATATCCTATACATGACTCACAATAAACATTTTATCAATGATTTTTGTGACTGCTAATATTTCTGATACTAACCCTTCTGCCTTCTGGCAAAGCCAATCATTGAAAACATATTCAAGTGTATGTGGTACATATTAAAAGTAACGATTGTTTGACTTATATGTAAATTTAAATAGCATAACTTGAACTAAATTCGTGCGCCCTTCGCTTGCCGGCATCGCGGGATGATAAAACGCACCGGCTGTGTAGAACGATCTCACGCGGAGCGAACAAATTAGGGTGTGAATTTTCCTCTTAATGAATGTTTGGGTCACCATCGTGCATACTCATAGTTATTTGGGCAGGTGCGCTTACTCGTTTAACTTCCTTGCCTACTGCACCAATAAATGTAGAATAACGTTCATATTTTTTTTGGAGTTCAATTACAAAATTTCTTTCGCTTACATGCAAACTTTTTTCAATATTCATAGAATGATAATTCCAGTGCAATTTTTGACATAATGCATAAACTTGAATCTAATTCATTCATTTTACACCTTTTGTATGTTATTCCGTTAAATGGGGCTTTGAATTTCATTTCTTTTAAGTGTCGACTGATGGCACTTTCTAGAGTTTTAATATCAACTTTGAACGATTCGGTTAGAAATAATTACGTTTATAATATATAACACAAAGTACTTTTTTATTACTAATATTTTTCTCTCACATTTTTTAAGCTACTTTGAGTCACAATGTGAAAATCAGAAGATGTTGTGACATCATATTTAATTCAAATTATGTCGGATTCCTTAAACGCTATTCATTTGTTGTTAAGCAAAAATTAAACTAATTTAATTACTAAAAACACATGTGATATGCCTTGAATAAATTTAATTATCAATGTAAGGGGGATCTATTTTAAAAAACACAAAACATTTGGTTGCTTATAACGTTACTCGATTTTATTGAAAATGAGTATTAATTTTATATGTTAAATACAAGTTACAATCTTATGTCATAGATGAATGTTTTTAGCCTGGGTCAAAAAAGTTTAATGACAGCTAGTTTTTATAGCTAACCAAAATCACATATGAATCCACTGTTGTATGGTTTATGACTCGTACAGGTGCGTTGGTGGATTAAGCGACGCCGTTTTCAGGTTAAATACAGCGGGTTAATTTGCAAAATATGTTATACTATTATGCCTCACAGCTGTGGCGCATGAACATTCATTACTTACGCAATCCCAAGGGCCGTAAGTCCATTAAAGCTTGCTTCGGGATGGAGTTTATCAATCCCGCGAAAGTGCTCCGAGAAATCAGAGGCTTTTGTTTATCTATTACGCTAATTGAATACCTTCCCCGAAAAGGCATTTGCCTTTGTTAACATAGATGAATCTACAAGTTTGCCAATTTATTCACACAAAACCTATTTATCATACTATCTTAATATGCTGGAAATTTTTTTAAATAAAATCAGAACACTTATTCTAACATCAAGATATGTTTGTATATAACAGGCAGATGTACTAATATAACTTTTTTCATGTAATTCAAAAATACCTTTTATGATCATATTGCGATTATAAGAAATATACATTTGAGAATAAAATATCATTGAAAAGTCATTCAAGACAATCTAGTGTCGTTCAATTAGTTGTGACTACTGTAAAAAAATTAACATGAAAGTACATGGAAAGCGCACAGTAGAAAACGTTGTAATTTTAGTTTGTTATTTTATTTCCGATAATAATTCTCAACGAAAAATATACGATTGAAGGAAATAGATTGAACTTTTTTTTAAAATTTAAATCGATAGTCTTTTCATGAAAGCAATAAATCCGTAAAATATACGCCTCCGCTTTAATTTTTAAGAGCTTTAAAGTTTTTTTTTATATAAACAAATAATATGTTTAAATAAGTGAGAAAAAAATCACTCTTATAAAAATACATGTAATGCGAATTTTAATTTAGAAGCGGAATGAAATAGAAAACGGTTTAACAATTCTAAAGATACCCGTTTGATATAAAACATTTACAATTCAGAAAAAATAATGAATGTTCAAAGTCTTACGACTCATAAAATGTTCATTGTATGAGTACTGCAATGAACGTCATTATATTACGGCTTACGGTTAGGACGTATTTTTCATATTTGCTTTTTGTTAGAGAGAATAGTCAAATATCTCACATCGAGTGTGAGCGGCTGTATAGTGTATATAAGTTTTGTCTCTAGAGACCCTTTGTTTGCGGTTTCAGATGAGAGTAAATATCAAAATAGTTTTCGGTCTCTCGGGAAATATTTGACAATTGTACATGGCGAAATTTTCTTACGGTATTATTTCACGTCAAATATTATTCAAGTTATGAGTTATTAAACCAGAAGTCGTACGGTGGATTATAATTGCTGATGTCACTTTAAATACGTAATAACTTTATTTTATATACAGACCATATTCGAGTAAAATGTCTATGTTATAATTTTAATATAAACTAGTAAGGATTCACTAAGCTTGTATATCTGAGAAACCTAAAATCATGTTATTACGTAAAAGCTTACTCTCTCCGTTCTATGAAACCTTAGAATAACACATTATTATTATTATTATACCAGAAACTAACATAATCTGATATTGGAGAATATTTATGATCTGAGCAAAAATATTAAATTACCATCGATTTTAAGTAGGTTTATAAAAGCATCCACGTAATATTTTAGATACAAGATACGTACACGGATATTTTTAAGGAAAATTGAAACAATGTATCTAATTTATGAAAAAACAGAAGCAAAGTATTTTACTGAAACATGATGTTTCTTCCAATTTATATCGTTTTTATTTTTTCGTGAACAATAACTGTATCTTAGCTTATAAAAAGCTGAAATTATCATGATTAAAAACGTTGGATAGGTATTTTAATAATAAAAAAAGTTGTTCTATTTATATTCTAATTTGAAGTAGAAGAGAAATTCAACTTAATTAACGATTTAAACAATAAATTTTCTAAATATAATTTTCGAAAAATCGTATATATTTAAGAAGGCACACTGTCATACTGAATCGTGAGTGTATAAATCTATCACTTTATAGAGAATTAGTTTCTATGCTTCTTTCAAAGAGGTTCATTAATATAATATATTTATTATTACTTATTCGAAGCATTAAATCCTTAAGCAGTGTCTTACACGATTCTCTTTTCCTCTCAGATCTCTTTACTTACTTTCAAATCATTCTAGCATCTTATAGTTCGACAAAATTTATTATGTATAGTTATAAAGAATTTACAACGCAATGAAATCTCTTCGATTACCATTATTGTTTGAAAACATCAAGCCCTGAATGCACTTGTAAATAGTATTATGTTATTTCCACAATTTAAAATTAAATTTCATTATAGTCAAAAATATTTTGAAAATTGTTTTATTTATTTTAATATACTGAAAATTTGAGTTGTTAAAACTTTGTACGATTCCTCATGTTTTGTCACTAACGAGCCGGGTTTCGCTTTTTGGCATCAACAGGTATTCTATCACACGGATGCAACAGAACTGACTGACTGACTGAGTCAGTTTTGTTACATCCGTGTTATTATTGAAGATGCCGAAAGGTGAAACCCTTGTCGTTAGTGACAAAATATGTGGAATCTTACAAAGTATTAACAATTCAAATTTTAAATTGAAATTATCAAGCACCTTCAGTCGACATCATAAATTATATAAATATATTTTCTTTCTACCAAGAAGTGACAGAAAATTTGGTTTTAAATGAAAGCATATTTTTAATATTAGTTAAAATTGATTGAGTTGCATTACATTCACCTGGTGTTTTACTAGACGTCTCACGCGTTTTCTTTCATAACAAAATGAACTTTAGATTTTCTGTATCGTAATAAAATTCGTCACTAGCAGTGAATTGATTTTTTTAAAACTTTAAAAATTGTAAGTGGGGTAGAACTATGCTTTTATGTTTTTTTTAAAAATACCCTACAGAATAAAAACCTTGAGATGTTTTCCAAAGAATCAAAACACGTGTCACATCTAGTAACACATAAAGGGAAATAAAAAAAATATTGAACTTTATTTATAGAATATTTATATGTTAAATATAAATTTTAATGAATGAATGAATGTGTTTAATGAATTTTATATTAAGAGATTTTTTCTAGGATGTAGAAATATCTACTTTTATTACGGAAAAATATTTTTTATACCTTAAACCCTAAGTTTATGGACCTGCATATTGTTACGTAGACTAATTTGTACATAAATGAATTGGCTGTTATAGTGACAAACTGAAAATAGCGACAATTTTAAATTCAATTCAAGTTTTTTCAATATCAAAAAATTTATTCAGAACATAAATGCAATTTATCTCATCAACACAACTTCATAATAACGAGTAATATATTGCTTTTTCTCTCTACGATTCAAAACACTTCTTAAGCTTATCTGAAAATAGTATAAAATTATTTGGTGGAAGTCGCCGACAAAATTTTTACTTCGTAATATACTTTAGTTTGTAAAATTACAAATAGTTTACTATTGTATAATATATTTCAATTTAATCCTTCCAAGACAACACTACGCAGTCATAGTAGCATTAGCGATTTTGAATATTTTTGGACTCTGCCAAAAATAGTTATATTAATGTATTTTGAATAACTTATATTTTGATTGGAATGAATATTTTTAATGGTAGGCAGTAATTGCAAGCCCGAAATCCGCAAATCATTTTAATGGCATGTGTGAGCTTTTGTACTTTTATGTTCGAAAAAGCAAATTCCCTGCTATTTTTCAGAAACAAAAGAATTCTCACGCAAGTTTTATTGAAAGCGTCATGATTGTTCTTCCGAAATAATTGATTTTACGCATCATAATGCCTCCACGATCAAAATGATGGATCTTAATAACGTTGCTATTTTACGGTATTTTTTTTTTAACTTTCTGGCGGTAAATATTGGAACCTGATCAGATGTTATGAAAAAAAAAACACTTTCTTTAGTATAAATTTAGAGGTTAAATATAAGGTGAGACAATTAGTATTTATTCAAATATTTAGTTTATTTAATTTGTTCAAAGTTTAAGACTAAGCTCTGATTTTCTAAACGTTTTGTAGTCAAGTGTATTCTTGGCAGACATAAAATAAATATTTTATCGTTATAATCTCACAATTAGTGGTATTTAATTTAATGTATTATACAGAAATTTTGTAACAGATTTAATTACAAAAAGAAGTATCAGTAATCAAAATGTTTAAAGTTAGCATGTCGTGAAAAATAAATATAAGTTTATCGTGACTATATCATATGTAATAATATAAAAGCCTTTATTTTAATTTCATCTTCTGCAATTTAATTCTGTTAGTTTTAATTGAAATTTAAAAAAGTAATGTCAACTATTCATTCAGAACTGAAACTTCGATGTAGCTTTATTTATGAGATAGTTATTCAAGTTTAATAATGTATTAATTCTCCTGTTATCTTTTGCAAAGGATAAATAAGCTATTGATTGAATTGGCATTCACTTGGTAGAACTCCATTATAACACGGTGAAAAAATAGCAATGTATTTTAGTTCTACAAAATACATCGCTATTTTTTCACCGTGTGATAAATAAGCTCTTGAAAATTATGATAATAGCTTATTTAATATTCTTTAATATGAAACAAGTAGTTACAACTTACCAATGTGTATCACTTTCCAATGTGTGTTTAGTTCATACGATGCGCAAATAGAATAATAGTGTGTGATTATGTGTGTTATTTTATGCGTTACATGATATGCCGATAGAGGATTTAGTTTTCTTAGATATACAGATTAAATATAAAAAGAATGCGTTATTGCTTAAGCTTATTCTTTTTTAATTTGTCAACTATCATTTCTTAATGGAAAAACAATATACAAACAGTAAAAATGTTTGTGAAGCTGGTCCTGATAATTAACATATATTACAAAATGGGCAATAAGTTAATATAGGGATTTATTTATTTAAAAATGTTTGCTTATATTTATGAAAGTGTTTGTTTTTTTCTTATTTGTTTCACTAAAGACTTAGTATATTACGATGTCGAAAATAATAAAATTCGAGACTTTATTTTTATATTAAATCTAACTAAAACAACTTTCAAGCAGCTGTAATAGATTGATTTTAACTTCTACGTCAATAAGTAAGTGCCTAGGGTAAAACAATGGTGTGGGGAACCGCGAGGTCGCTTTTAAATTGTTATTGTTATGAATTCTTCCTCTCATTCCACGGAAAGAAAATCGGTAGGACGCTGAAAAAATATGTAAATTGAAGAGAATGTGTGTGTTTCTTGGGCGACCGCATTTTTCTCTGCGTTATAAAAATGTTTTACTGTCTTTTTAAAGTTCCCATCGTTGAATAGTTTGCTGCCTCGTTGTTGTGTACGCTTCAAGTGATTTGCAAAACTGTTTTTTTTATGGAAGTCATTTTGTTGAGTGTTGTTGTAGCTATGGCGCAATTCATTCTTGATCTTTTCAAGATTTTTTCACGGAATAAATTATGCTCTTCCATCATAGCAAAAGTTACTAGAGTCATTACATAGAAAAATGCTGTTTTCTATTGCTCTTAACTAAAAAAGCTTTTTAGTTTCTGAAATATTAATGTGGCAATCCCTTGTAAAAAATAATAAAAAAAAACAATATAATATACGTATTGCATAGATGAATAAGACCAGTTATGATATAAAAACACATATGTTTAGTCATATCCACTTCAAACGTAGAGCTTGTATGTGCTTACAGATGACTTAGGCAAAAACAACTATACGAATTCTAACACGAAACCAGTCGATTCATCCATTATGTATTACATTATTGCATCAGTTAAAATAATAGGTTTCAATAGAAAATTGTTGTTATTCATTTAAGTGATATAAATAACAAATTGCCAATCATTTAATTTAGCAGCTATTTTTAATGAATTAAAACATTGTTCAAATAACGAAATAATCAGCATTAAAATACTGATAAAATAAATTAGCTTATATTATAAAACTGGATAGAACATGATTGTTTTATTTTTTTATTATACAAAGCATTACGATTGTTGCGTGTTTATTATCAAATGTGATGCTTTTTTTACAATCGAAATTCATTCAATATTCCCAATTTTGCCTTATATTTTTGCCACTGTTTCCCAAAGTATAATACGTGAGACGGGAAGAGTATGAGCAGAGAAATGGGGGTATACGCTTCAGCGAGCTTTGGCTTATATAATAATACATAGTTTACAATACACTTTAATAATAATTAAAAATATATTTGATTAAATTTGAATTATTACAACTTTGTACGATTCCACATTTTTTGTCACTAACTACCAGGGTTTCGCCTTTCGGCATCTTCAGACATTCTATCACACGGATGCAACATAACTTAGATGCCGAAAGGCGAAACCCGGATCGTTAGTGACAAAACATGTGGAATCGTACAAAGTTGTAACAATTCAAATTTGATATTGAAATTCCGTCAAGCACCTTCGGTCGATATAATAAATCAACTATCAAAATAACTAACTGTTTCCCTGACTGACCTCGTTTTCATGTAGATTAGGGGTATAAAGATATGGGTAGTACAAGATTCATTGTTAGCTTATTGCTCTTGCTACTGTTTCTAGAATCAGCAGAATAGGAAAACCTCTTGATAAAATCTATTTATCTCTAAATATATTCAATTGTTATTGAAATGTATGTGGAAACGATTATGTACATTATAATAAATAAAGTGTGTATAGATTTTGAATGTTTGAGAAACACTAATATAGGATATTGTCTTATTATCTCATACGAGATGTTCAATATGTTACCTAATTTTAAGCAAGCTAAATTGAAAAAACTTTATTTTTAGCATGAAGAATTTATTTTACAGAGTTAATACCCATAAAAAAATATTGTGAGTAGTTTTTCAACCTTTTTAAAGCAGTTTTAGTGAAATGGCAATGTTTGCTTTCATCCTTATCTTCGCGCATCAACCCATCGGTGGGAGTATAATCTTCATTTGGCATTATTATTATCATCCCCTGTGACCGGGTTGAAATGCTCAGCAAATAAAGGAGCGCTTCTAGCTTGCCGTTTGGATTCGCTCAACGGCGTATTTCAATTTTCATGCATAAGTTTTAGAAGCACACTCGAGAAACTGATGCCCCAAGGGCTTTTCGAAATGTAATAAGAACTCCATTTCGGCAACTGTATGCGGGCTGTGCAGTGAGGGCGGACAGCAAATAAACCACTGTTCAAAATTTACTTATATCATATATAAATTCCTAATTGGATGTAATTAATAGATTTCTACATCTATTCCCTTTGCTCTCGAGCATGATAGCAAATTAAGCAACTAAATCTTTACAAGACAATTCTTCAATAGCATTATTTAAATATCTCGTTTGTTTACCTGAATATTATGTTATTTATTAACATTATTTAAGTATCAATCCAATAAATTATCAAAAACAAATAATTATTGAAATCAAATGTTAATCGAATATTGCAAGTTTCTTACAAATCATTTGGTAAATATTTGCTGTTTTCTAAAAATGGATTTTTTCCGAATATGAGCTTTACGTGTGAATGAAAATTTTTTGAATAAAAAAACAACATGAAGCGAAATTTATCCCTTACCAAAAGTGGTATTGATTGTGCTATGAATCTAAGAATGCAGTAATTTATCATATTTTTTATATATAAATCAAACAAAATATTTTCAAACTTGTTTATTAAAAATGAAATAAAACATTAAATTAAATGTGAATATTTTAACAACGTCCAAAAAAAGCAATTTCTATATAATTTAAAACAAAATGTGTGTTTTTGTAAATGTATCTGATCCGTAATGAATTTAGAGCTTTATGCTTTGTGTACTGACAACTAAATAAACACATATATTATAAAAATATTTTTCCAATATAGAACATATATTTTCTTAATGCAAAGATCTTCACAAAAAAATCATTCAAGAACTTTTTGTTGATCAATTACTCATTATTTTTTTAGTACCGGATCAGAGATTAAGGATCAAGCAAAAAAGACTAGTTTCCTACTCTTAGAGTTGAGTATTGAGACTCAAACCTGTGAGATCTGTCACAAATGCCAATAACATTGACCACTGCACAACAAACAACGATGAAGATATTATAATTGATGTAAAATATTTAAGTAACATATTTAAAGTGTGTTCACACTGCAAACGCCACTGTGATCGTTATACGGGCACCTTAAACGCTAGGATTTGTAAGAAGCCTCTTTGGTTTACCTCCACCTACTGTTTGCTGATGTGATTTACATAAATCGAAGTAGCATAATAAACTTTGCACGCGTGAAATTAGTGCGCTTTTTGTCACCATATATTTTACAAAGCGAGATGGAATCAAAAACCCATGAAAAAGAACAATTTGTAACTGAATTGCGAATGTCTCCTTTCACATAAAAGAATTATACCACAATCCATTTAAATAAAAATGTAATAAAGGGTACAAATGTGAGTTATTCTGTATATGAAATGAGAAATCGGTGAAATTTGGTCGATTTATAGAATTGATTTCTAATTCAATTCAGATCATTATTATAAAAACTATTTTATCACATGTAAGTATTTATTTTTGTTAATTCATTAGAATTTTTAAAACAATTAACGGACATTTGAAAAAAAAACTTAATTTTGCATCATTCAACAACGATTAGATTAGGCAGCTTTATATATAAAATGGAAAATCATAGCTTCACTATTCTATTTACGTAATGTGACACGTGCTGTTTCTCTTCTAAACATAATTTCCGATAAGCACATTTTGATACACGAAGTAAAATACTTAGGTGTCAATTTACAAAATGGACCGAAACAAGTTTAAAATCGAAATATTGATAATAGAATAATGTTGTGGATAATACATTATATTAGATATTAAAACCATCCCATCCCATATATATATATATATATATATATTGATATATTACTTTCGTGGAATACATGAATTCTCATTATTAAAAATGCAGATAGCAGGTAATCACAATAATAAAAATAAATAGATAATTATATGTAAATAAAGTAAAATTGCCTGGTGCTTTGTAATTAAAACAAGCAACTAGAGTCGTTAATCCTGCTAAGGTTAATTAACGAAATTAAATAGGAAACGTTAAGTGAATACTGATTTTGAAAGACAATTTTCTTAAAGTATATTTTTCGACACAAAATACAAAGGGTCTTTTTTACTAAAGCCGTTGTTTTAAATTATTGATTTCATTGTCATTAAAAGGCAAATTATTCAGATGAAAAAGATTATTGGTATAAAACGAAGAAATTATCAAAGTATTCTTTTAAGTAAAATATACTAAATATGAAAGCCATATCGACACCATACAATCTCATATAAAGGAGTATCCAAAAGAAATCCCTCTTGCCTATATTTGAATAAATAATTCTTGTATTCGTTTAAAAATATTCATTTATTTTATTTTAAAAATATTCTTAACATTCATATAAATTTTGAATAAATAATTATGGACATACTAAATAACACCTAGTTATTAAAATTCTATAGTCCTCTCCCACATGATGAATAAATGGTGTATAATTTTCCTGAATACAATTCCCTTTAAGGATTTTCACCCAAGACTTTTTGATCTATAAGCGAAACATTATTTACTTTTTTATTAAAGTTTTTGTTATAGTTTTCTGTTTGACAGTTTATTAAGTGAAAAATGGCATTTTTTTATGAAAACTGACACAATTGTATAATATTTAAATTAGAGATGATAATTACTTTTTGTAAAATCCTTTTATGAAAGAATCATTAAGAATATTTAGTGTTAATAATTTTATTATAAACAATTGATTATCATTATCAATAGTATTTAAGTTGTATATTTGGATCACTGTTTGTATAACAAGCTGTGAATTTTCTTTATCGTAAATTCCAGTTGTATATATCGATGCTAACTGTTTATTGTGAATAATCTGCGTTTAAAATGCCTGAAGATGTCAAAAGGTGAAACTCATTAGTGACAAAAAATGTTTATCCGTACAAAGTTTCAACATATATTTTTTTATGAAAACCTCACTATTGTTTTTTGTAATGTTAAATAATTAAAGCTTCCATTATTCGTGTATACGAACATCTTTAACTATGGAATAACTCTGCATGCTTACCGAGATATGCCATTCGTATATAAAACTATATAATAGCTATTGAGAGTGTGTGTAGAAACCATTTATCAAAAGTGTGCTTGCAAGTGAGATTCGCTGTCAGGGAGAGTTGAAGTACTGTACAAAACTGTATATTCAGCCAATACCCGTATTCTAGTTTGTATTACGCCCCCGCTTAATGTATGCAAATACGAACATTTCTTACCACGAAACTCTTGGTAGGGGCTAAGTGCATAATTTTATTAAGAAAATATGTACTTGCACAAATATTAGGAAATTTTTTAAAAATACGATTAGAATTTTTCTATAGAATTATTTAGTAATCACATTTTTAAGCTGCCGTTAAGCTAACATATAGGTATTAAGTTACATTGGATGTTTTAGATAATAACACAAGAAACCGTTTTCACAAATAGATGCAATCACTAATGTTACACAATATTGAGTTTATAAAATTAAATTAAATAACATTGCTACATTCCACAATATCTTAAATATTGAGGAATGTCTTTTCATTACAAAACAGTAAAAACACATTTCATAAATGTAACGAATAATTGAAAATCTTATAGGAGTGCAAAAAAAATTTTATCGATTTTTATTTAAATTGCATTTTATCACAACTCAATTACGTAAGATTAATTGGATGTAAGTTTTACCACCGTCATATTTTTTGAGATTTTCTGTTACTGTTGTCTCAGTTATATGAGAAACAATTTAAAAAATAGACACGAATATAAGTAGCAAACTTCTTTTTTAACAAATGTTTTTTGAATAAACTGTAATATTATTCAATATTGAATATTTTTTTTATTTCATAAACATTTTAACTTACATGAAAATTCCAAAGAAATCGATATCATAAAATCTAAAATTTAAACAAGAGCTGAATAATTTAAAATTATTATAATGTTACTATTGTGGTTATATAAGTTATTATAATTTTTACTTTAATGCAGCGCAAACTTAGAATCATGTCAAATACATTTTGTGTAGAAACAATTCAAATGATATCATATCGACCTTAAGACCGGGTGAATGTATCAATGCCAGTCGTTTTTCGTTTTTGCGCAATATCAGTTGAAGAAATCAATACAGTTAATCCAACATTTCATTGTTACACTGATATTAGAAGAATATATAATAAATTACAAGTACATGCGGTTGATTTTCAAAGTATTTTAAAATTATAGTTTCTTTTAATTAAATGGTGCAATGAAAATAGTTTGCTCATTGTTCTTCGGACCTGTCAACATAGCACAATTCAAATAAGCTTGACTATAAAAAAATTTTAGAACACAATTTTTGGTCACGTAATTTCATTTGGTTTGTCGAATCACAAGTCTATACGTTGTTCAATTAAAACAACTAAATTACCACCAACACGTATCAATCAGTGGCTGAATTTAAAATCTATCTAACGTTTATCTGATTTGTGTTAGTTGAATAAATCAGAACAGAAAAGCGTTTATAAAAATATGTTAATATCTTCATTACGTTAGCATTTTTCCAATAAAAGGGTTATTTGACAAATGGAAAATGTCGCATGTGTAAAAAAATATTGTATTGAATAATAATCATTTTCGCGTGGATAAGAACAAAGTCAATTTCTGCCATACACTGTCACCAGTTTGTCATTTTTTAAATTATATATAGCTATTGCAGCATGTGAACTATCAATCAAATAACAGTACAGCGCTCAATACTGTCGAGCGTTGGTTGGTGTAAACATTAGCGGAAATTTCCAGTCACGAAATGTATCACAGCCTTTATTTATTTTTAATGACGCATGTTATTTTACAAAAGCCATTTTAATATTTCTTTATTACATGTCAAATAAAAATTTCCATGGAATAATCAAAAGCTAATGTGTTAATGCAATTTAAGTTTTCAATAAAGACATTAAGTTATGCAATATTTTAGCATATCAAAAGGTTTATGATACATGACAGTTTCACCATTCCACATTTTTTAAATCTAACCTTACTCACGCAGTAGTTGGAAAAGCCCATTTTTCTTCTGTTTTCAATAAATTTTGTATGATTATAAAAAAAATATTTTTTGAAAGCACAAATTTAATCCTGTTTTTTTAAGCACAACATAAATTTAATATTGAAACATTTAAGTGGTAAATGATATCGTATCGATATTGCAGAATGAATATTTTATGTGATTTAATGGTAAAGTCAATCGACAAATATTTAAAATGCTATGTTTAATATACGCAACAGAAATATGCTTAATATAAGTGAATTATCTTAATAAAAATAAATAATTTACATCTTGATAATTAACACATCATTCAAATGATTAAAAAAATGTTTATTAAGCCACAATATTTAACATTCATTTTGGCAATTATTTATTTTAAAACTAAAACATAAGCAACACCTAAATTTTCCAGATCAAACATAAGCTTTACCCATATGTTTATCTTTAGTCAATTGAACTTTTGTTTGATTTTTGTTTTGGTATACACAAGAGGATTAACTGTTTCTGTTGATCGAATTTGGTTCGTTTCGTTAGAGAAATTTTAACCTGAAATATATATAAAAAATGTTAAAAGCCACCGATCGGTTTGATTAGGTCTCGTGAGAGATGGAACACAATACTCCCCGAGGCTTCAGAAGAGACCGTTTGCCTCCAGTTTTATTTGTTACCTGGGCCTTATAAAGTTACTTTTACATTTTATTGTACATCACATATCGCGAAAAAGCATATTTTAACAAACTTAAAATCTTTAGATAAGTCAAATATTACTTACTAAACATATCGATTTATTCAATTTGATGATGATCTACACATTTTTTATCAATATTTTCTTTCAGAATAAAGCAAAATTATTTAACATTTTTAAAAATTATCTAAATCAATTTCGGTAATAGCGATAATTTTTAACAAAATTGACTATTTTTATATTTTAACTTGCTTTCATTAAGAGTTCAGAAACGATACAATTAAGGAAATCAGAATGTTTTATTAAAATAAATATGTATACCAAATACCAAAAATATTGAATGCGTGTTGCTAAAATTTTGATCAAAAGTCAGTAAATTGGATGGCTATAAATTCTTCATTGCAGTTATTAATTTATATTGAAAAACAAATTAAAAAAAATATTTTATCACGAATATAAAAGACAAATTTTATAGTTAAAAACCCGATTAGGTCTCAGAGTTTTACCTCAAAATAGATATATAATAGACCTTATAAATTTTCTCAAACCAGCATTACATTTGGAAAAAAATCTTTGCGCTTATATATTGGATTCTAGGTTAGGAGTCATTGTACTATAAAAAAACATAACGTTTTTTTTATCATTGTTTGCTAGTATTTTTGAATTCGTGTACAAAAAAAGCTTTTGCTTTATCAAAATAAAAGCCTCATTGCCAGTTTCATTATTACAGACTTACAAAAACACTAATTCATTCGACGAAATGAAACATTTTCTCTGACAATTCGTGTTATTTTTAGCGAAAATCTCTTTAAAACAGAGCATTTTTAAAAGTCCACTTAGAGAATTTCGAGAAAAATTAAATCGTTCAATTAAACGCCTCCACTGTAAAATGGTACTTGTAAATACTACTTGATAATTATTTTAAATCACAATAGAAGTTTTCACAGTAAACAATATTCTACTCAGCTTATGAACCTTTTGAAATTATATTTTTTTAATATTCCTATCATTAGGATAACTTTGCTTAAAATTACAACATTAATATAAAGAATCTGGAAATATTTATCTCAAAGCTTTTAATATACTAAAATAAGTTTAGAAAATCATTGAATTGTCATTTAATTGGTAGAAATCTATTAGACCTATAGTTCTGATGAGGCCGTAAGCTAAAATAACTCTCTTATAAATCACCTTATAAATTTTGTACATAAGAATTAAAGTACATTGCTATTTGTGTTGAAAGGACATGCTCGTTTGACTTATTAAGTTAAGATTGTTTATTTCAACAGAATATAATATATATTGATATATAAATAACAATTGTTATTTCACTTTCACGAGCCTTAATCAACGACCTACTATATATCATTAGGCAATGTAGTTTAAATACAATCAAAAATATGGGATTCATATTCAATGAATTGTGATACCAAAAAAAAGTTTGCACAACAAAAAATATCTTTACTAAATGAATAAAACATATTAAAGCTAATAAATGATATTTTTTCAATGTAATCAGGGATTATTTCACACTTTTTTTTTAAATTCTAAATATTATGATATTTTCTTACCAAACGTTTCTTCTATTGTATAAATAAAATCAATATAGGTATGTATGTAAGAGTCTATAAACTATTGACTTTTCGATAAAAAGAATCATAAAGTAAGCTTTTCTAATTTAAGCATCCCTTTTTTAAAGCTCATCGGTGCCCGAGTTCCGCTGAATATTTTGCGAAGTCTGCTGCTTTACTCTCACCAAAGGTCCGTTAAGAGAAAACGTAAATACGTCGAGCCTTAATGCAAACAAATTTTAATTAACATCACGATTCAGAGTCACGTGGCATGTTACTCCAGGGAAGAAGGGGCGATTATATTAACACTCTGTGATCTCAGTATCCTAAAATTAATCGAAGCCATAACCGTTTTGATTAGAGGTATTAAACGTTATAAATGAAACACACTTGTGCCCGCGTATAAAATGATTTGTGGAACGAAATTGGCAGTAAAAGCATTGCCTTCTCATGGCGGAGATCATATAAGATTATTACAGACACTTATATTTATATATATATATATATACACAATGTATACGTTTAAAACGAAAATAAATTTTGCAAAAATAAAATTTAATACTTAAATATATTTCGATGAGATCAAATTTGAAAATAATCTTCTTCATTAAACACTCGTATTGAAAATTTATTTTCACGCGTCATTGAAAATAATAAAACACGGGAAAATATAATGAAAAGCTCTTACATACCTCAACGAAAAAAATATTAAAAACTTTCAGTGATAAAAATAAAAACATTCATTTGTATCAAGTATCAATACCAACAATATGTACATAATAGTATACATCAAAATGTGCTTAGTTTAAGTTAAGTATAAATATTTTAAGGATTTGTTTATTTTTTCGAGTAGTCTATATTATGTAATGAATTTTTTTCTGGTTAATTATTTATTGACGTTTTTTTTTCAAAACGTTTTTGTCTTGTGAAATCCAATTTTCAAAGATTGTTATTAATTTAAAATAATTTTCCAACGTTTCACTAACATGAAAAATTGAATATGTGCCGAAATATTTGATTGAAAAGAATAAGGCGATTGCCATTCTTGATAAATGATATTTTTTGATTTTTATAACGAATAATGTAAAATTTTATTGGTTATTAATTTTGCAACAAATAAATCGCACATTGAAAGGGTATTTTATTAATGCATTGAACCAATATAAATTTTCACACCGCGTAAAGCTTCTTAAAAAAGTCTACTAAAATGGAATATTAATTTAACAAAGTTATGAATGTCAGCAAAGCCTGCGGCAATCGCAATGCGGTCCCAGTGGGCTTAGCGATTCGCGCCTCTTGTGTACAGCTTTCGCCGTGCGGCACGTGCTACCCCTTTAGCTTGACAGGATGCCGAACGTCCGTCCCATGAAAATTATTATTCGATGTAATAATTGTTATTAATTTTATTCGGGTATGTGTCCATTTTCCACCATGAAAAGCAATCAAAGAAATTAAATATATATTTTCTTCTAACTGAAAGTATAATATTGCTACTTAATTATAAATTTAAATAAACGAAAACATTAAATTTAAATGAACATAGTGGAAAAAAATACCATGTTAAAATACAAAAAGATATTTTTAGTGTATAACGATTCAAATTTGATTGTTTTTACATTTAAATTTCTATGTATAATAAATAGGAGGTGAGACATACAAATATTTTGTGTGATCATAAATTAGTTTTTTTTTTGCAAAATGGCCATCCATTTCACACTTTCGTTCCGTTTTTCTTATTTAATTGAAAACTTATATACGGCAAATAGGAAACAGTTATTATTTCTTATAATTATACACATGCAATTAAATAATATAATAACTCTTAATCTGAAAATGTTATTTTTATGTGGAAAATTGTCTGAAACACACTTTTATTTCACGCCTATTTTACTGTATGGGCTGCCAGTGTTGCCACCTCTGCATGTCTGGCAAGCGAGAACCCCGAGCCGCAGCTAGACACTAATCCCACGTCTTGGGATTATTTCCGTTGGCTTATTTGCATCCTTAAAGGTGGATATGTTCTTATTTTATTTTTAAGCTAATTGTGTTTTCAAAATTTAACATTTACATTACAAAGTTTTTTAGTCCTTCAAAATAAATAAAATATTTTTTTATTTGTATATTATCAATATTTAATTTGATTCAAAAACTCGAAACAAAGTCCTAGATAATTATCGGAAAAAATCATTTTCAAATACTAATTTCCTCAGGGCATTTTCTAAGCGATACAAAGAAAATGTTGAACAATTTGACACTTCGCACGTTTTTTTTGCCCCAAAATTTGTTGTTAATTACCTTAGAGACTTTGATTTACCGTGTTAACATGACATTACAAATTCAAATATTTTTATTTTCAATCTATGAAAAAAACATAATGTATGACAATGATTAGTATTTGATTTGTATTTGTTCAATTGCAATTATTATTTCAATATTGAATAAAAACAAAAAAAAATATTGTTTTGAATGTTGAACAACTAATTTGGTAGTAAATAAAATATTTTCAATAGTGATAATACAACGCGGTGAATCTTCACATTGAGATATAAAAAATGAACAAGAAAATTCAACTTTCGTTGATACGATATACAAATCAGATTTTTCAGATCGAAGTTATTTCTTTTTTAGTATTTATAGCGCTGTTCCCATGAAAAAAGTTTCCCACTTATGGAAATAGAGCTTTTTATTATAACAATAGAAACTTATTTTTAAAAAAATCTGACCACAAATTGTTTAAAAATATTAAATTCAACAGAATGGTTTATTACATACATTGAGTATTTGTATACACATTTTAACAGCGCATTGATAACAAATAAATTTCAATCTCGACACTTTTTCTATACAAATAATACATTAAGATTTATTTCCCACTTGAATGTTTAATGTTTAAATAGTAAAGAAATAATCATTAAAGTATGTAATGAAGACGTCACTCAATTAATTTTTTTATTGACATATAAAATCATTTGAGTTAAGACTAAATAAACATTTATACCGCACAGAAATGCACGAGGCTTCTTAACGACTCAAAGCAACCGAGAAACCGTTAGATGCCATTGAAGATTTCAAGCGAGGCATTGGTAATGCCACCTAACTAATAGAAACTAGTCATTCGTTTCCAACAAAGCGTTTATCGGTATTCCACTACTATATCAAAACTAATATCTTCCGTACGACCTTATTAATTTCAATATGAAAACAAGTGTGTGAATGAATTGAGCTATCAGAGTGAATCGAAACATAAATTAAGAGTTTAAATAAATTAAATAATAACAATACATATTTTCGTACTATTTCCATAACATATTTGACGATCAGGATTGGTTTTGCTCATTGTCGGCATTATAGACTCATGGACAAATAGAACTCAAAAACATTTGATTTTATTTTGAAAATCATGCTTTATCGCTAAAAAGTGTCAATATACAACCAAAAGATTAAGATGCATCATAAACAAGCACTATTTTCAGTGACAAGTTTGAGTATTGAGGAA
Organism: Himalopsyche japonica; assembly: GCA_028555115.1. Classification (NCBI taxonomy): domain Eukaryota; kingdom Metazoa; phylum Arthropoda; class Insecta; order Trichoptera; family Rhyacophilidae; genus Himalopsyche; species Himalopsyche japonica. The sequence goes on from JAHFWJ010000620.1 coordinate 815,368, forward strand.
ATATTCAAATATAATAATATAAGGTTCAAAAAAATAAGCAAAGAAATTCTTATATATTTTGCAACTCTATCTTTATGAAGATTTTTTTTTTTTTTAAATAATAAATACACATTTTTTAGTACTTATTTCAGCAATATATTTTTTGATCAGGACCGGTTTCGCTCATCGCGAGCATTATCAACTGATGCGATGAAAGCTCGCGATGAGCGAAACCGGTCGTGATCAAAAAATATATTGTGGAAATAAGTACTAAAAAATGTGTTTTTACTATTTAAAATATCATGCCTTTCCATCAAGAAGTGACAGTTAACACCTTAAAAGTGACTTATGAAGATTTTCTAATTGTTCGCCTCTCAGAGTAATAAAATCAATAAATAATATGGTACTTTATTATAACACAAAAAAAAAAATTGTACTATGTATCGAACATGTATATATGTCCTTATTTACTGCGTTTAATCTATTGTATTTAGATATAGCATACTTATCTATGAATAACCATAAAAAAGTTGATAAAACAAAAATTATAATACACGATCGAAAAAAATGCGCAGTAAAATATATTACAACAAATGTAGCACCGGTTTCTTAAAAATATTCATAACTTCTTAAGTGGTTTTGAAAATAGCTCAATATACGAACACAAAAGTTACCGCAAAGAAAGCATTATTCATAACTTGAAGATGATGGATAATCTAAAAACCTTGCAGGTGTTTTGCAAAACAAACATTTTTCAAGGCTGAAAATCCAAAAAAACTTTGGCTATAATATATTTTGATTAACAGAAACCATTATTAAAAAGTTTGGATATTTCTGCCACTTTATTTATTCCTTCACTTAGAATGAAAGAAAGGAAATGAAATTTGAAGTGTTTCATATACAATAGAAACAATAACAGAAATATATAATAAAGTACATATAATCTGCTCAAATTTAAGACTACAAAAATCAAAATTATCTCAGCCACAATTTTTAAATCTAGTCGCTAAAATAACTTTTTAGTTTTATGCAAAGTATCGGCAAAGTGTAAAAAAATATTTTAGTTCATAAACAATCCGTTTCAATCAAATTTGTAGTTTATATAGTTAGTAAATATGTCAACACTTTTTCGTGATTTGAATTGTTTTATTTATGTTCCGTACAAAACAAAAGGTGACGTTTTTAACTTAGCAATGCTAAAAATATTTTTTGGCAGTTTTACGCCAATTAAATTTAATTGAACAATGTAGCGGACATAAAATGAAATGATTCTGTGTGTAACCGAGTACGAAAATTATCAATCAGTGAAGTTAAACGATCAAAGGGATCCGTGTAATTCGTTCATTTAACTAAAAGATAATTTCACGCCGTATGAAGTTTATCCTTACTTTATGGCTTTGTTAAAAATTGTATCAATTTTTTTTCGTATTGCCGTATGAATGGCATCATTTTGTCAATAACTGACACTTTTATGATATTAGTTCTTAAGATGAAAGAATCGATACGATTTACCTTATTTTTTAAACGAATACAAACAATAAAAGCAAGAAATTTTGACGACATTAAATAATCAATGTCTTCGGTTGTGGTGTTCCAAGACTCAAGTTTCTATTTGGACAACGTCAAATAATCATGTTTTAATGCAAAAAATAATTAGTAGCCAGGAAACTAAATTACCTTTGATTTTGTCTGAGAATTTTATCATGTGTATCATTTCGATAAGAAAATACATGAATTTATGTTGAAAAGTATGGATGTGTGTGAAAATATTATTTTTATCATCTCAACCATCCAAATTTAAACAACAAAAGCGATTCATAAACATAGCTTTTTATACAAGATACTCTTCCTATCTGTTTTAAATAATTTTAAAGAAATTGACTAAGAATCTTTAGTCGAAAATATCAACAAAAAAAAAGTTATTAATACATTGATTGTTCAATAAATGTCCAAAATATCTTTATATATTGCAAACTTGAATTCATAACAACATCAAATAATAGTCACTTAATGCATAAAGCTAAAAAGAAAAAAACCTTTATTTTACATGGTTTATTATAAAAAATAATACGACAGAGAACTATCCATCACAAACCATATTGATAAGAAAACAAAACCACAATAGCGAAATATCGATTTCATGAAAAAGTTTTATTTCTGACAAACGACCCAATAAGATATCAACAGGGATAAAGAAACTTTGAAATGCATTCGTAGAATATATGAAAAATGTAACGGGGAAATAACATAAAAGTGTCTTACATCACGTACAATAGAGTCGGCAGAAATCTATCGATTTATAAAAAGTTTTGCGGTCAGCGAAACGTGATCTTCGTTTCTGTTCGCAAGTTTTTGGCTTCGCGGAACATTTTGTACGTGTACATCATGATCTTCAGATGGTTATGATGATGCCACACAAAACCATACAGCCATATGCTGGCACGGAGAGAAAAAATATTTGTGTGAAAGTAATGCAGTAAATAAACGAGAATCCATCATTCATAATATAATAATTGAAAGATACAATTATAGTGGTAACGTTCATAACAATATTTAATAAAATACGTCACATTTCTTGAAAAAGTATATGTAGAGTTATAAGTATATCTCAGTATGTGTTTTAGCATTTTACCGTCTTAAATCAGTTTTCCTTGACCTTGAAAAAGGGTATAATCAAAACCAAATTCGTGATTGTATAATTTCATATTGTGATAGTGCTATTAGTCACAATTATTAATAATTGTATGTTAATTTAGCGCGTTTATTTCTTTATAGCAGCTTACTTGAGCTCTTATGTATAAATATTAGTGAAATAATTTCCGTTATTTTTATTTACAAATCTATATTAATAGTTATGTATGGTAGATTGTTAACCTCTTTTTTATTTGTGAAGAGTGAGTCTCTTTGAATGAATTCAACTTGATTAAATCTTTTTGCTTCACTTTATTAACACTTTTTTTTAATATCAGAGTAAATGCAAAAAATACGTATTTTAGTGTACTACGACTTGCACTACAAATTATTAATATATTTTATTCAAATAAGAGGAGAATAATAACATATTAAAAAGGAAAAAAAAATCCAATTTTTTTCATTACTGATTATTTGAAATCTTTTATCATATATTTGAAAAATACGTAACTTATTTCCGAATAAAGCATAATTAAACATGGATAAATATGAAAAAATTTACAAAATAAATAATTATTGTCATATTACCATATTAGGGATATAATATGTTTTAAGAATACAATAAAATAAAATGAAGCCAATTTTTACATCACAATGTGTAAGATTTAAGATTAAGAGACAAATAGATTATTTTTGACACGGTGAAAAAATAGCAATGTATTTTAGTTCTACAAAATTATTTTTAACAAATATAGTTGATAGCTATTTCGGCTCCAGCAAAAATAGCAAAGATAAAATCAATAAACTGGACAGAAACGGTATTTATAAAATGTCCTGTGGCTCATGTTTATCCGTTTATATCGAACAGACAGGTAGAAGTATATCTACTCGAGCTAAGGAACATATAAGATCATTCAATAATAAAAAAACAGATTCACAATTCGCTAATCACGTTATTAATGAATCACATAATGTAAATTCAAACTCAGCTCCTAAATGTTTGCATCTTTGTAGTAAGGGTCGAAGAATGACGGCTTTGGAACAGCTGGAGATCAATAGACACCAATTATCACAAAGGATTCTTAACGATCAAACTAACATAATAATATCGCCACTTGTCAAGCCGTTGCACAATGGGGTGGTCTAATTTGCTTCCTGAAGGACCACTTCCGTCCCACACATAATCTTATTGTCATAGACACCTATTGTTTCATTTAGAATTTTGAAAATTTAGTGTCATTGTGTTTAAATAACAAGCTAGGCCGTTGGAAAAGGAGAGAGGAGATGTTGTGTACCTTTTCTGCACAGATATATATATTGTAGATAAGCAAATGTTAGTTTAAGCATAGTTCTGACGATGGCGTGAGCCGAAATAGCTATCAACTATATTTGTTAAAAATAATTTTGTAGAACTAAAATACATTGCTATTTTTTCACCGTGTTATAATGGAGTTCTACCAAGTGAATGCCAATTCAATCAATAGATTATTTTTGAATAAGTCTAACAAAATACTCGTTTGAGCTCGTCGTTCATTTCAACCAATTTGATTTATATTTTTATTTACTTAGACTTGTCAAAATATGTTTGTATCATATATAAATTTTAATCACGTTTCAACGTTTCGATCATATAGTACGTATTTCCGCAGTGTCAAAAGTTTACGGAGACCCTGTTGATACCGCTAAAGCTTAGGTTCAGGGGGATAGCCGGCCGAGTTCCGACTGGCGGCGGTGTTATAAGGTTATCGCAGAGCCGTGTATGGGTAGAACTGACTTCACCACGAGTTAGGGGAAACTTGGGTAAGCAGATACTTGTCAACCGAACGTACCTCGCATAACCGGAACGTATATTTAAACGAAATGTGAAGCCGCGTGGAAATTCATACTTATACACACCACACGTATACAAATCTGCCCGCATTTCCTCTTGAATACAAATCTAGAAACTTGCTCTTGCGGTCGCTATATTATCATTATTACAGATGCATGGCATTAGAATAGTTTGCAATCATTTGATGATAGATATCAATTTAAACTTCTTCATTATATTCGGTTTTTTAAAGTTAGTTTTAAAGTAATGGTGGCATAATTATTTCATCAGAAAAACGCACCTTACCATCTGTCGTCAGTATTTTGAATTAATTGAATGGTTTTTATGTTTCGAAAGATTATAAGGCGTAAAAATTTCTTTTGAATGCAAAAATAGTCCATTCTTAGTACTAAGAAGAACTTCATTATAACACTGTTATATATATATATATATTGTATATTAGTTCTACAAAATTAATAAGATATATAGTTGATAGCTATTTCGACTTATGCCTCATAGTTTTTATGAAGGCGGTGGCCGAAATATTGTAACACATATTCATTTACATTTATAATGATGATAATTAATGATATTAATTATCGCTTTTTAGTTGAAAGGTATCATATTTAAATAATATACCACAATTTTTATAATTATGAATTATTTTTTTTTAAATAATAAAAACATATATTTTAGTACTTATTTCCACTATATATTTTTTGATCAGGACCGGTTTCGCTCATCGCGAGCATTATCAACTAATATTTAAAATATCATGCCTTTCCATCAAGAAGTGACAGTTAACACCTTAAAAGTGATATAAATTAATATTTTTTTATTATTTACCTGGTAATAATCAACTCGATATTTTGGAAATATAAATAGTATTAAAAATCAGATAAAAACGTCATTATATCAATATAGATCTTGACGCTTCAAAATTGTGGAAATAGCACAAAAAAACTGTTTTGTTATTTTTTTTTGTTGATTTCATTATTATGTGAGGTCATTTTTTTCAATACCAAACAATGTTCTGTATTCTTATTTGTTGATCTTAACGGAACATTTCGTATATAGGATAAAAGATTTTTTTTTAAATACAGATTGTGGAACTTTTACTATATATATATAATGCTAGATTATGTTATAAATTAGAGAGTGCTAAAATAAATCTGTAAATTTTTTGTTTACTAAAAAAAAAATCAGTTCCTTTACTGGGATAACCAAAGCTAGACCACTTTTTTTTAACTAAATGCAACTGCTTTTTTTTATGGTATCACGTCTGAAAACAAAAAATTAGGGCAACCACAAAATATTTTTATAGAACACTTATTTTTATAATTCGGTCACAGTATAATTTGTTTGTTTATTACTGAGAATCTAATTATTAACTAACAATTTAATGATTAAGATAAAGATCAATTTATTAGATCACTAGGAAATAACTTGTTAGACAATATATATATATATGTATAAGTCATATTATTTGAATATTGATACATTAATTGAATGCATGTTCTCTTCGTATAAAAGTTATTTAAAGTAAGAAAAAATTGTTTAATTTAATTAATTTAAATTTGTATTATAAGCAGTAAATTGTTTATACAGGTTGTGGGATTATGGCAAAAACTTTTGTTTGTAGGCAAATGTGACCATGTGCCCGGAATTATAAGGTACACAATGCAAGATATCGTGATGCTGCTTACTGCTGGGCGATTATGAAAACTTTGCTCTTCGTAAACGTGTTTCACACTCAAAGTCTTTTCAAAGTTTATTTCTCACGTACTGGTCGTCATATCGCAACTAACTTCACGGTATAATTCGTGAGTAACACGGTAATCTGATGTGAAATTTGCCAGCCAAGGTGGTTTATTGCACATTAATAAAATTTTACATTAGCACGTCGCTGACTCGGATGGGCTTTCATCCGTCGAAAGAATTCACAATTTGTAATTATATAATACATCAGGTTATTTCATCGCAGTTATGTGGAACAAGATTAGCAGCGCACCGCAGCACCTTGTGTACCTATCTACACATCTTGTTTTTGAGTTTTATGCAAAAAATATGAACTATTGTCAAGTGAAACATTTTTATTGTTATAATATAATATATAATTCGAATACGGTTTCGTAAAAACAGAAGAGAATATAACTACTGAGTTTTATTTAATGCGAAATTTTAAAAATTAGGGAAAATTCAAGTACTAAATATATCGATACGCATTTATTTTTATTATTTCTATAATATATTATATACTAGGTATTTTCATAATCGTGCGAATGAGTATATAAATATATATTTTAAAATGAAGGAAAAATGTTATTAATTGAGAATAATATTCTTATACTATTTATTATCAAATATACTAGATAAGCTTTCGAAAGAATATATACTTTTTTGTCTCATAAGAGTTGTTCAAAAAAGCTAATGTAATCTTCATAGTAGTCTCATGCAAATGAAGTCAAAGCGGTTTTATTGTGCTGTAAAAGTTAATCCTTGTGCTTCATGAATATTAAACAATATTTTATAATAATTTTACAATCATATAATACAATTTTATCTGCGCTAAGAACAAGTCCGTTTTTGTATGGTTATATTTGAATTGTTTTCTATTTTATTTACGCTGTGAATTATAAGTTTACTAAATTTGATATGTTAGTACCATTTTTATAATTTATAGTCACGTATTAATAAAAACATATTTTAATTGTTTCAATGTTCTCAAATAATACGTTAAGCCAAGAAATTTTAAAATTAAACTAAAAGTTTTTGATTATTTTAGGTAGTGTCTGACTTTTAAGGTCCTATACACTTTCAAAATTTCTTGTGCACTAGTAAAAAAAATCAAAACAACTTTCACAATGCTAGCTTAAAAAATAACAGTCAATATAACATAATACAAATAAAATATTGAGTTTATTATGCTTTCAAAAATTATTAATGTGTACATAATTTGGTTGTAAAATTTTCCCATTCGTTATTTTTCTGATTTTTTTTTCTTTACGTAGCATTGTAACACTTGCTTCCAATGTTCTAAAGGAATGGTTATTTTATTGATCACAATTTTACCAGACAGATGTATTTTTTCGGTACTTTATATAATAAAAATAATTTATCGAAAACGCAAAAGACTAAATTATGCAAGCTTATTTTCTGAATTAAAAATATTTCAACTGTTTTTGGTTTGTTTTTTTCAACTATTTCTCGAAACAAACCAACGACATTATTTTCTCTGTTTAGCTGAGTTATTTAAATGCAGTTACTGTATGGAAAAATTGAATTTCCGTCGCATTTTGCGCAGAACTAAAAATGCATCCGACGTAAAAGTAAAACACAAACTTTGTTCATTTATTACTGCAAATAAAATATTTTTCAATCAAATCAGTTCGAACCGGTTTTCTCCCTCTTTGTGCCAACTTTGTTTGCTTCTCTAACAACACGCCAACAAAGTGAGACTTTCTTTAGAAGAGGATCCGTTTATCAGGGTGAACAAATTGTTTTCTGAACGCCTTTTGTCGTTCATAACACGAAAAGAATAAATTCTCGCCACATGACCTTATTTTAGCGACCTTAGAAGATTATTAAAGTAAAATTCATATTTTTTATGAATACACTCCCAATTGAAACAAATTATCATTGATCAATAATTTTTTCTACCACAGTTTTACAAATTCCGAAGATTTGTTCAAGATATTTACCACGTCATCAAATCAAAATTTATTATTGAATTTTTCACAATATATAAACTATTGAAATGGCCATTGGGGATTGATTTTGTTTTAAAGAATAAACTTTGCCGACGGATGAAAACTCATTAATACAGTTCCTGATCAATATTTTTTTGAAACAAACATTAGTTGAAATGATGATTATGATATAAAACAGTCACATCTAAAAATAAAATTTTGACGTGTATGCATTTGAAAATTTTATTAAAAATATTGTATTTGTCTTTGGGAGATTACTTTTAATGTGAAATAAAAATGAACACATAAAAAAATTGATAACATACCAATTTGGAAGATATAACTGTAATCTTAGTATAGAAAACTTTGTGTGTTTTTTTCGTGAAATCTGCTTTGGGAAACATGTTGTCCCTGCATTTGCAAAGTAAGGTGTCGGCAATGGCTAAGCTACGTCGCTTACTTTGCTGTAAATAACAATTTTGTTAGCAGCAGGGCAAACTTGTGGTGAAAGTTGCGTCACTGATGTACTGTGGCGCTGGGAAACTAGCTCCAAGAATTTCCTTTTTAGAAGCTTGTATAGTGAAGGAAATGTGGGGTTATTTAAATTTTTATTGAGAAACTACGGCCAACTTTTCGATTTACATAAAATCTTTAAAGCTTCTTATAAATACCATACGATGTATACAATATTGAATATTTATCAACGTCTTATTGGATGATTTTTCCGATTATTATTGTAAAATTGTGAAATTTTAATATTTAAACACAAAAAAAATTTGAAATCAAAAACTTTACTGTGAGCATTTTCACACATAATATAATAGGACTTATGTGAAAAATTTGAATTCTTTTATTTTAAAAATGTAAATAGAAATAAACAGGTGGTACTTTCAACAAGGTTAAATATTGGACGAAGATGGTTTATTACGGCAAGACAATAGCCCCTCGCAATGGTCTGAGGAGCGGCGACCGAATTAAATTTGTTTTTTCATTTAACATTTTGTGTAACAATTGATATCTTTAATTTTTTTTTCATATCAACTATATCTTATAAAAAAAATCAAGTAAAATACATTGCTACTTTTTCACTGTGTTAAAAAGAATCTTTCTCAATGAAATTATTATGATTGTATTAGTTGCAGTGGTTTTTATTGAAATCTAACGGGTATGTTAATAAAAGTATACGTACCATTTTTTTTATTTTAATTGCAAAAACGTTCTTGTTTGGTCACAAGTTTTGGAATTGTAGACGCACGAAGTTAGGCAATAGTGGGTGCAAGTGTCGCGGCGCGTCGGGACAGTCAACTGCTACTGCCAATTGGCAACCATTCAGGAGACTCTGCCCCTTGATCCGTAAATGGGATTTAAGGCTTGGCTATGTGAATATTTAGTGATACGCCAAAAGGATGGATGAAGTAAAGCGTATGTAAAAAGGATGAGCTACTTCCAGCGTGAATAAGAAAAAAAATATTTATCGTGCGCAAAGGATCCCTTGTTTTTTTAGGTCTCGCGTTTGCCTAACTGTTTTTCCATTAAATTACCCTCATAACAGTACGATTGAAATATTTTACAATACTTTCCGATTCATTTCTACAATATATATTTGAATCGTTCATTTAAGTTTGTTGTATTGTTGAGATGTCATCGGATTTTCAAGTAAAGATTATATATTTTTCATGAATTCATCCACATGCTGTGTGATGTTTCCGATGTCGTGATTTAATATGCTATTAAAAACTAGCAGATTGTTTTATAATTCACTTTTAAGTTGTTAACTGTCACTTCTTGATGGGAAGGCATGATATTTTAAATAATAAAAATACATTTTTTAGTACTTATTTCCACAATATATTTTTTGATTAGGACCGGTTTCGCTTTCACTTCGATCAGTTGATAATGCTCGCGATGAGCGAAACCGGTCCTGATCAAAAAATACATTGTGGAAATAAGCAAAAAGAAATATGTTTCATAATTCATCAAAACAGTTCAAATTTTTATTAAAAAACTTTCTTATAAAAAAACGTTAAATAACTACTTAGTTTTAACTGTGTTCGTGACGCATTTTATTGAAACCTGCTTTAATTCAGTTCACACATATTTTGTAGAAATAGTACTTAAATAAAATTTATTATTTATAATACCATGTCTTTCCAACAAAAGTGACAGTTGACACAATAAAAGTGGTAAAAAGTCATTTAAATTAATATAACATTATTTTAAACAAAACTATTCTCAGTTTAGTCTCACATTAAATATTTGAATTTGTCAGAACAACTTACCTTAATATTTTTTGAAATGAAAGGAATCAATCTGTTCTAAGTGATCATTATATGAAAATGGTTGCCAAGCTTTATATTTTTTGGAACAAAGTAAAAATCAAACATAATTAACGATATCGAATGATTAATAATCGAGTGCTTAATAAAATTTCATTATGAAATTTGAATCGTTAAAACTCTGTATACTTCCACATATTTTCCACGTTGAGACCTGGGTTTGCCCTTCGGCATCTTAGAATGCCTATTTAATTTTATAAAATTCCTTGTGAAATTTTTTATTTTCAAATATTTTGGCGCCAATATTTAACTCAAAAGTGTTTCAGCTATATGCTGATTTTTTTTTATGATGTTGAACTTGATTTAAATCATATACATATCATTAAACTAGTGTGCCATTTCCACTACTCTGAGCAATATTTTTGTATTTGAATGTTGTATTATTTCGCAAATCCGACAGAATATTTTCCGATATTCCTTAAAATATTGATGAGTGTTAGTTAAGATATTCAGGTAGGAGAAAGCTTATCTTTGATCCGGATTACAAAAATGAAATTATGAAACAATTTTTACTATTTCATTTCATTTAAATAAAAAATTGATAAGAAAATAAATTGATTTTTTTCGTACTAATGGACATCTATATTATATGTGGAAATATTGATAAGTTATTATAAATTTATACAAAAATCAAAATAAAAAAACAATTGATATAAATTTTTAAAATCATTTGATTCGATTGTATATAAAAATAACGTTTCTTGTGGCTAACGAATTTCATTATTGATTTGCACTGTTTTTATAAATTTATTGAGGAAGAATCTGTACCCTTTAATTATTTTAATGACAATTAACGCCTTTATTCAAAGTATTTTTGAATGGGTAATTATCTTCTTAATAATGTTTTTGATAAACAAATTTAAAAGCGATAAATTTTAACAATTCTGAACAATGTAATGATAATTGATTGATTTAAAAGACCATTTTTAAACCCTTTACTTTACTATTAGATAATTAAAAGCAATTTATATAATATTTTTTACTAGTAGCCCTTTTGAAAGCTTAGAATCGTTTTTAATTTTAGACAATCAATTGTGTCATTAGAATTAAAGCTTGGATTGCGTGGTATCTATTATAGCTAATAATTTTACCCAAACCATATTCAGAGAGCGGACACTAATTATAAGCAGGTCTTCTCTCCACAGGGATGCATACAACCTCCAAAACGCTTGACTAGTTTGATTTATTGTAGAATCGTGATTAAATTCCTTTGTAGCGTCATCAGTATACAGTGTACACGCAGGCACAACAATGTATCTGGTCTATTGTTAGATGGCCGAGGGGCTTATTTATCGACTGCTAGTAATTTGCTTCTAAATGAACTTCATTCTTCGGCCGTTATTATGCTCTTATTGTTCGAAAATTTGATGTCTTCAAAAAAAAAAAAAACAACAACACGGCATAGCTTTTTTCGCTGAAGCCCCCAATGGAAAAACTTCCTATTGTATTTTATTATGCTCTGTGATTGATAACATTCATCAATGTACACAGTCATTGCCCGTTTTTGGATAACACATCGCGAGAGCTTTGTTTATATTCTTTGTATTATTTATTCAGCACAAGATAATATTTCTTACACTGTTCAACGATACTGTCGAACAAAGAGTAAAATTGATTTATGGATATAAAATTTGTTGGAAATTACTAATTAATTTAATAAAACCAACGTTATTTACTTGAATTGCAAGGATATTTTAATAAAATATCATTAAAAAATCACGTTTGAAAAAAACATCAGAAAATTTATTGATTGTCAAAGCTTTTCTGACAGTGAGGTGATGCAGAAATTGTAATTTAGGAGCATAATATAAAATTACATATGTATACTTGACTTTCACTTCGCGAAAAATTGGATGACAAAAATATTATAAAACTATCAATTTCTCTGGCTTTTTACAGTCTAAACAAAAAAATCTTTATATTGTCGTACACATTTTTCCCCTGCAAGAGTGTTGTAAAAACAAGATAATAAAATATTTTTCAATGTAATTTCACAAACCCAAAAATTTTAATTAAATCTAAATATTACAGAATAACGATTTTTTATCCAAGCCATCTGTTTCAGTTTCATATCAGCATATGAAATTGATTTGCAAATTAATTTGCGTATAATACATATATTATATTTTTAATGAAATCATTTTTACTTCTCTTTTTACAACATTTCAGATTAAATATGAAACGAAAAACTTAAAAAATTGTTTTTTTAATGGGATATACTGATGTTGATAATGAATTTGGTATGATTTTATCGAAAGTTATTTCTGTTGAATTAATCCTGTCTATCTCGGTGCTAATATGGTGTGTCTACGATATTAATGCAAGCAGTTCTAATTTTTGCCATCTACTCTAAAGTTTTGCACTTCTCAAAGCGACAAGCAATCTTCAAACTATTCGCAACTCTTATGAAGAAAATACATCCTTTCGATAAAGTTAACCATCCTATCATCGCGATCATTACCACTTACGTTTTGCAAGAGTAGAACCACCTAAAATTTACTTGATTCTATTTTAGTGAAGTGTTATGAAATACTTTAGATTTAGTTAATATTTAAGATTTAATAAAAATGGTTAGTATCACTTCTTGCAAAAGTTTACAACGTTTAAAAGGATGTTTAAAATTTCGATTGGGAGAGGATGTAAATCATTTTCATTTTTATTTGAAATTCGGCTTAAATTAAAGAAAAAAAAACACTTTTCTCAATGAATCTAAGCCATCATTAAGCTCCGAATATGTTTAATGACTATATTAATTCATAAGGCGAGGATAAAAAGGTCTATCTTTATATATAATTTAAAATAAAAAACAACTGCATTGCGGACATTGTTACGATTATTGGGAAATGTGAATAAAAGAAGTATTTGTTCATTGTTTTGTGGTAAAATTTGATTTGTATTTGCCGCTTATAATCACAGGGCAATGGAAGGATTTATTATTTCTACAATTTAATTTAAGAAAAAATATATATTTTTGTTCAACTATGATAGTGTTAAATAGATCTATAAGTTAATAAATTATTCTAGACTATTAGTCATTTTTTTGTAACTCAGTAAAATTTTAACATAAGCGAAAAGAAATCAATCGAAATTGTGACATTTATGAAAACAGATACAAATCTTTCTTTTTTCCAAAGAAAAGGCTGCATGTGCACTTTTTAAAATTTAATAATTAATTTTAGACATGAAAATCTGGCTTTTAATACAAAAAAAAGTTGTACATTCTCAACTAGAATTTCATAAAAGAGTAATGGAATTCATTTGTGGATTATTAATCTATGATAACTACTTCATTATAATTATTATATTTGTCAATAGTGTTATTTACTTTATTGGAATTAAATATCTCTGTTGTAGTATAGTAATTTTATTGTCACAAAAAAAAATATGTGTGCATATATCTTAATATCGAATTTCAGCCTTGCGCCTAGCTAGATAGATTCTGACGGCAATGCGGGAGCTATGTAGCCAAACTGGAGCATGCGATGAAATATTTAGGATTCGCAAAATACGAACAGGAAGACACTGTATATATAGACGCTCTATCGCTTGTACAATACTTGCTAAACGTTGATTTCCTTTGAATACGAAAACGGCGAATGTTCGGTATCGTTCGTCTTCTATTGCATTATGACACGCCAAAGCTTATTGTTTGATGATGGATAGCACAAAGTTATACGCTGATTGCTTTAAAGGTATGTGCCATTAGTGTTTATTACTTTTGTGCTATGCGGCACTTGCTCGACTAGCCATAAATATTGGCTCGGCAGTTTGGCATGTTTTGTAAAATCAGAAATAACTTTATGTTTATGTCAAAGCGACAAATTTCTTAGTTTGTAATTCACAACAATAGCTGTAATCGTATAATTCAATTTGGATATAAATATCTGTAAATAAATACAATGACATATTTCTTTTTGAGATTAAACGCTTCATAACTTTTGACGATTTAACAACGTTTTTTTTCCTAAAAAATATTTAACAATATTTTTCAGAATACATTAATTTATTTTTGTATAGCAGAAATTTCCGTGTTGTATCACATCTTGATATAAAATTGTTTCATAGAAATGACACGTATCAATGATTAGTTATTATAAAAATATGACTTAACCGTTATAAATATAAATGATTGATGTATTGAAAAAATATTTTATGACAATGGATAAAATAACGTATATTTAATTTGTAATAGATATTCTGAAAGCATTTTATGTTCGTTATTCAGTATTTTTTCATCAAAAAGATTAATGACAGATAGAATTCACTTGAAAAATAAAGTTCATCTAAAAATAAATGAACATGAAAAACTGTAATAAAAGCTAATTGCCTTAATTGAAATATAAAATTTTAATTGCGTAGAACGGAGACTCCTTTTATCTGGCAACTAAATGAGTTTACTTCCTTCTCTTGAATTATTAATATAATTGACGCAAACGGTTGCAAGCCATAAAACTATCGGAGAATCAAATTACTGGTACCCGCGGACGATTATTGGCAATCCAAAACAGCGGATGATCTGAAAAATGAAATTGAAAAATCTCTGTTGCATTATTAACCGGCTTAGTGGATTTTTATTTTTATATTTTTCACAAACGCATAATGTTTAAAGTTGAAACCAAATTTATAACAATTGATCATGGTTTCAGATTGCTGGAAAAGTTACTATTCTGAAAAATCTTTAAAAACACGTGGATAATATAGTAGTGGTTAGTCGTTCAAGAACCAATATAAATTTTATTGAAAATGCAAAATCGTTTTGAACTTATGTTATTATATTTTTTAAAATTATATTATCAGTTACCAATAACGTCATTATCTGCACCATTGCTGTTTTTCATGAAAATTTTTTAATAAACAATTCTTGGTCAGTCGTTCTCATATCTCCTTAAATAAGATGATGAGAATATAAAATGAATAATAATGTTGTTTTTTTATCTATTTTTTGGACTATGAAGTGCACTGTTGATAGACAAAAAAATCATTGAAAATAACCATATATTTGAAAACATTAAGCTGTATTAAATAATAACATAATGTATTGAATAGTTAATATAAGATATCTTTTGATATATGATACATTATTCAAAAATATTCACATCAAACACAAAAAATGTGATGCAAGATTATATTTCCAGACTTTATGGTTTTTAAATCAGACTTGAAGAGTTAACTGGTTGTTCTACTTTTAACACTTTTAACTTTAACTAAAAGCGCAACCAATGTAGTGTCAATGACAAATTGACCATGAATATTCTCATAACGTCTTTCTTCTATAATTATTTCTTTTCAAACCGATAGCATCAAAAATCATTAAGCATTTTGTATAAAACGTGCAGAAAGTTAAAATTTTAAATCAATTTTAAAATTCACACTAAATACATAATTATATTTTTACTACGATTTTGAATTATGTAGTAATAACTGACAATGCAAATATTTAAGTGAGACACTACTGATTAAATGATGATGCAATTTTACTATAGATAGACTGGTAAAAATTTGTATTTGTAAGCGAGCATTCACTGTTAAACTGATCTTAGAAAAAGCGATCAAACAATTTTGAAGTAAAAAAAAAAAGCTTTGATCCGCAGTATTTTTCTTTTTACAGCATCAAGTAGCAGTGAAATATTTTTCTTAATCTTAGTTTTAACATTAAATAGAAATTTATTTTTACGAAAAAAAATCTTGTTTAAACTGTTGAAGTTCCATATTAATTTGATAAACTACGACAAGACTCGCTTTTACTTGAAAATCAAACTAACTAAATCTAAATAGTGATAATATCTCAAAATAAACAATTTCATCGGAGATTAATAAGATTAGGATAAATATTGGTTCTATAAATTGAGCACTGAAATCACTTCGGAACTCAGAATTATTAAATTATCGCAAAATAAAGCAGACATACATTTCAAGTAAAATGGAGTAACTATTGTGTTATGGTTCAAGCCACTCGACTTCAAACAATTGACTTCCCTTACTACTATTAATAAAACAAACAATGAAGTCATTTATCATGAACCGTATACGTAGAATATTAAGAAATTAAGAAACTAAATAAAAAATAATAAAAGAGTTGAATTGTGTATCATATCATTCTAATTCTTTTATATATTTATGTATATTTTCCATAAATCTATGTCTTTTGAAACATTAAAAATTATTGGTTATTATTTTGTCATCTGCAAGTCACATATAGTCACATTGAAATCAAATCGATTTCATGTCTCACCGTGTCACATTATCGAAGACAATGTTATTTTCTCTGACAAAATGCTGTTGAAAAGTCACTCTATCCGATTATTGGTCACTGTTTTGAAAAAATGAATTCAAAGATTTCTCATTTATTTTTTTATCTAATTAGTATTAACATTGTAATTTTTTTACTAGTTTTTATGTTAACTTTCATTTTTGGCAAAAATAGGATATTTTTATTTGAGACAAAGCACTATGAGCCAATTATTCTGTATAAATAAAAATTTGATCAACAATAAACTCACATATTTAAAGGATTTTAATATTTTTTCAGCACATAAAAATACAGATTTGCCTAAACCAGTCTTAATTACTGACGTTTTTCGCACTTAAGTAATAGATGTACATCAAACTTATCTACAAAACTACAATAAAACAACCATTAATGTTTATAACAAAAAACACTTAGATTAAATAATTATTCTTTCAGTAGAATGTTTTCCACCCACCTTTTTACTTTGTAAAACAAATATATGTTTGCACCTTATTTTGCTATCACTTTGAATCCCCAAGTAACAATTTTCCTTGTATATTATTTATAAATGCAAGTGTATGTGTATTTAATGGCAAATAAAACTCTATTGTAATATGCGAATGGTTCTATGAGTTTCTAAATACGGACTATAATAGCGTCGGAACTAGGCACGGACTTAGTGTATTTTTGCGCTAAGCCAATGATAATGATTGTTTGCATGTTCTGCTACTTGTGTGGTAGAAAGTCAACCGTTACTAGCGTAGTAACGCTAGCAGGTAATCTGGTGAAAACTGCTTCTTATTCGCTTCCCTTATTACAGTGTCAGCACGTTTGCGATCGCACTCCGCCTTTTGTGTGGCAAAAAGGTTATCGTGACATGTAAAAAATAAACTTTCATATAAAAAGGGTACATAAATGTATTTGGCGTTCTAATTTACTGACAGTAAAACCGTAGATAAAAAACGTTAAGTGACTAATAAATTTTGAGAATATCTTCTTTTAATTCAAATGAATTAACCCCATAACATTTTAATTTTGTTTTCAATTGATATTTTTTGGAAACCGAAACTATTATCTTTATGACTCAAATAATAATTTAAAAAAATATACAATAAGATAATAGTGGTCATGTAATCATTGAGATTGAGTTCTCTACCTACTCGGTTACCGCGTTCATAGAGGTCGTCTTTTATTTAATTTTTGATTAATTCGTCAGGCTTTTGGAATAAAAAAAAAGCAATACAATAAACGTAAGACAATTAACTTGATATGTGTAATTTCTATGTGATATCTCCCTTAAAAATGTGCCTGATTTCTTTATGTATCCAACTTGACGAATGCACTATGATAGACAATTAAAATTTGGTATTACTTCTTCACTACACGAGTAACGAAAAGTAACATATAATTAATCATAGATTAAAATTTATGTATGAATTAATTGAAAAAAATCATGATATGATAATCGTAACATTCAAAAATAATTTGAAAAATAATCTGATGACTATGATGAATTAAACAACTTTGATATATATAAATGATCATCATCATCAAACAATTACAATTTAAGTTTCGTGTGAAAAACTTTTAGAATAACAATAAATAATAGTTTGAAATTGTTGGGTTTTGGTAGGATAAAATATCAAACGACGAATTATTGTGTCAAACTAATTAATATTATTGTTTGAGTTCACTTGTCTCAAGTAAAGTATATAAAAATTATGAATGAAAGAAGATTTTCGTTGAAAAATGGTAGATAATAAAGCAGTACTAATAATAAATATAAAAAAAATATCTTGAAAAAATAATTTATGATCTTCGGGTATTGATGCAATATATATTCACCAGCGTTATGCGAGTGACTTTGTGATACTGGATAATTGGCGAATGTCGATAATTCTACGTGTTATCTAAACATTTTGATACTTGTACTAGCACTGCATTGTAAAATTAAACTGTCAAATTTAATCTCAATATGGATTCAATTTCTATTTTCAATTATATATTAGCTCTTTTGCGTTACTTAATATTTAAATTCAATAACCAAACACCCTCATTTAACATATTTAATTATAGCAAACAATACTAAGATTATCTAACTGGTGGCTCCATGATTCACTTATGTAGCAGAAATTCTAAAGAAAATCAATGAAAAAAATGTTTTACTGTTTAAAAGTAATAAGGTTCCATTTAGAAAAAAATTAAAAGGAAAATGTCTTAAATGAAGTCAACCAAGAAAATACAATATCAATTCCGTTCAATGCTATTTTATACGAAAATTATGTATGGCTATTTACATATTAACATTAAAAAATTTTGAGGTCGAGTGTCACTTTAAATAAAAGCTCTACATGTAAAATCGGGTCATGAACAAATCATACTTTCTTTTAAAACAGAATTATTATTTTGGATATCAAATAGTTAGTATGCTCTTTAATAAAAGCACACATAATAATAAAAATAACGTTAGCCACATATATTAAAATTTCAGCACGAAGTACATTTATCAACGATGCTGGAGATTTAACTTTCTTTTATACGTTTATAGCGGATCCTCGGTAATATCATAAAGAATTGAATACAAAACTAAATCTCGCAATCCTCTCTACCTTCAGCCCTTCGCTCGGTTGGATTATCATGAAGAGGGACAACAATGAGCATGGGATTTAAAAGAAACCCCATTCTGCGTCGTAAAGAATCATTTCACCGCGAGTTACGTAGTACAATTCATCCTGTTTGTTGGGGAAAACGGGTAAAATGATCATGAATGTATTGTTTAAATAATGCGTGTACTTTCTTTAACGGGTATTACGTTATTTCCTTTGTAATATATATAGCAGAGAAGGTTTGCTCAGTTACAAAATGTGGCCAATAATAGCAGAATATTATTCACAAAATGCTTTTAAAATAAAACTAAATTAACCATTTAATATGTGTATTTTTTTTGGTATTTTACATCTGAAAATATTATTTGTTATTTCATGAATTATAACATTAAATATTAAAACTAACATAAACATTCATTTTTCAATTGTTTCGCCGCAATGATTTTACCTTTAATTTTGTTTTTGATTCATTATAACGACATTTATTTCTTCACGTATACCTTGACTCATTATTTAATTATATGCTACTATAATATATATAACCACCTAATTACAACGCTTAATTTGATAAAAATTTAAGGTTGATAAATATGTAATGATGTCACAATGCATTCAATTCAAACAATTTAAAGATTCGATTTAAAATTATCACAATTCTTAGTTTTTTTTTTCGATAAAACAACAATTCTCCAAAAAGACCAAATAAATGAAATTGCATTGATAAAATAAAGGTGATTTTAAATTGAATCGTAATATTATTTCATTAGATATCTAAGAATAAAATAATTAATCATATTTGATATTTTCATGAAAAAAGCTTATTATCAAAGTTAAATGGTTTTTGTTATTTTAATGAAAATACTCTTTTTTGTAGCTAAATATGCCGCAATAAATATAAGTTAAATTCAAATAAAAGTTCAATATATTTGACTGAAAGGCAATAAATGCTTCGTAAAGAATACTAATATTGTTTTATTTATTATCACATCGCAAAAAATACGTGAGAAATTTTTAAAGAATGTCTTTGAAGACTGTTTTGCATCATAAATAAAACGAATCTTCTTTGGACTGCTACGGGATATTTGAATGTAATGTTGAAATAAAATAGATATTTCTCAAAGACAGGCGTAATATTTAAGAGAAATTCACGTTTCTTTCTCTAATTTAAGCATATAATTCATCACGCGAAAACAATTTTTTAAGGGAAACGCATTTTTTCATTACATCTTTTAATTTTCATCTGAACCATATGCTTTGAACACAGTATAAATAACGTTGTTGAAATGAAATCATCCTGACAAAATGTCGGGATTTTTTCATTACAAGTAAAAGCAATCTGTTGAAAAAGTCCCTAAAGAATTTGGAAAGAAATCAAGAGCATCTGCTTACACTATCAGCTTCAAGTTATTACGCAAAAAAAGTTTTACGTGATTATACGACATACAATTTTATTACTTCCTGCAAAAGAATAGTATGTTAATTGATGACTTGAAATATAATCTATCGAAAAATTATTTCATTTTTTGTTGCTGATATGCATCTAACGTTACATTTAGAGAGAGTCCATAAGTATTTTTTTAAAGAGAGTATAATAGAATAATTACATATTATAAAAACATAAAACCAATAGAATTTAAAAAATGCAATTAATTAAAAAAATATTTTTTTGCTTAATAGTACCAACTTATAAACTTGTAAAAGTGAACTTGCTAAGTGAAAAAGAATTGGTAGTATTTTGGTCACTCAAATGTTTCTTTCAGAGACGGTATAGAAAAGATGATTTATTTCTTTATTCGTATTTTGTAACGAATTCATGGCTATTAAGTTATAAAAACAAAAACATAACTATTTTAGGAACGAAATCGGTTTTATTATATTTAAAAGTCAAAAAATTAAAAGCTTTCTTATTACACCCAGATTTGTGTAAATGCTTTACATTGAAGTGGTTAATGTATAAAATTTTTTCACAATCTCATACCACTCTACAGGGATAATATAACTATAATAAAATTTAAGTCAAATTGTATTTGTATAATTTTATTGTCATTATGATTGATCAGGTCAACATATCATAGATCTTTTTGATGGAAACTGTTTGGTTTTTCTGAAGTGAATACCAAATACAAAAAAAAACATAGCAATAGTTAACGGTTTTTGTTGGTAACATATTACAATATCATACTGTAAAAAAATTTCTTATCATTTATTTGTGTTGCATTTCAGGCAACTTTAATAAAAAATATATTTTTCATAAAAAAAAAACCAAAGAGTCATCATTTAAGTATTTTAGTATTGTCGTACATATCAAATTTATTATTTTTGACTAAAATGCAATTTTGTTGATGCAAACGCTTATTAATAGTATTATATAATTTATTTAAATATATATGACACATTAAAAAAACTACTTTAATTTAGTAATGTGTATGTTGATAGAAAGAACTTGATGGCTAGAATGATATATTTATTATTAATTGTCTCTAAAAAAATGTTTTTATGGTGCCTTACTTGCCTTACAAATGCATCTTTTGTAAGCAGAGACATTTTTAAGTAATATTAATGCAGTGAAAGGCACTCAAAAACTACATGGTCATATTGCATGACAAACCTGCTTAGAAGCATCCAACCTTATCCCATAATGGCGTGAAAATTATTCCAAATTACACAGCGGTGATTTTTCACGCCAACTTTACTACTTGGCGTATAAAATTTTTGTTGGTAAGTTTATGTAAGACGTCAAATCGGTCGTAAAAATCCAGCTGTATACTTTTATTACGTTTATCTTCTAAAAAAACAGATTGGGAAAAAGATTGATTGATCTCTCTTGAGATTAAACTACATTATTTAATTTGAAATACATATGTTATTTGTATTGAGTAAATGAAGCATTTAATTGAAATAATGATATTATATTTCTGGAATGTAAGCGAATTTTAAAGTGACAATTAATTGATGTATGAATAAACCCAAAAAAAATGTACACTTTTAATAAATAATTTGAAAGAAGTGATATGAAAAAGCAGTCTATTAATTTTGAGGCTATTTTTAATTAAATTGAAATGTTTAAAGTGCTTCAAATATCGATTTCCGTAGG
This sequence comes from Himalopsyche japonica, assembly GCA_028555115.1. Classification (NCBI taxonomy): domain Eukaryota; kingdom Metazoa; phylum Arthropoda; class Insecta; order Trichoptera; family Rhyacophilidae; genus Himalopsyche; species Himalopsyche japonica. Next base: position 837,742 of record JAHFWJ010000620.1, read on the forward strand.
CTATAATATTAAATGTTTTATCATTTTTTTTAAATATCAAATGTGAGATAGCCGCCATTGCTATTGACATATTGCTATGATAATTTAACATTGTTTTAATTATAATTGCATTTGACAAAAATCTTGATGTAAATATATATTTGCGCTCACAAGATTAACTTAAAGTAAATTAAAAGACTATTATGTAAAATAAATTAAGATTAAATGGCTTTATCTTTAGATGCACAATTAACACATAAGAAAAATTTTAATTTATTTTTGAACACTGAGTTTCATTTTAAAATATTATCTCCACAATATATTAAACGTTCTGAATCGGTTTCGCTCATCGTGGGCATTATTTACTGATAAAAACTATCAGTTGATAATACTTGGAATGGACAAAACTGGTTCTTATCATTAAATATGTTGTGTAAATTGTTCTAAAAAAGTATTGTTATTCTTTAAAATATCACACCATTCTACCAAGAAGTAACAGTAAATATCTTAAAAGTAAACACTAAGTTTCATTTTTTGCGGCTTTCTCCTTACTTACAATACTTTTGTTAATAAAACAGTAATATTTTCACCGTGAATCACCTCCTGTACAATTATAACAGTGAATGTAGGTTTTCAAAGGAATAAAAAATTATCGTCAAACTACTCAAATTATTATTTTCTCAAGCTCCTGGATAACGCAACATTTAGTTAAGTATTAGTTTCTTTATGGAGACACTTAGAGATTAGACTTAAAACCCCTGCAGAAGACAGTGAGAACGGAAGCATGTACCTTTCACGAAGGCTCACGGCGTGTTACCATTATTATATCTCCTCATAAACAGAAATCACCATTCCGTAACGGGAGGATTGCGTCATTATGCAGAATTATTTATAGGGAATGGAATCGTTTGGAAACACATGTAGCTGAGGGTAATTTTCTAGATAAAAGTATAAAGGGCGGTAATAAAAAAATACTTTCCAGTTATTCAGCGCATATCAGATGATCCATGATTTTGCATCAGGTGCGAAAGATGTCATAAGCTTTTATTATGAAGAATAAATGATAACGATACATATATGTTATATTTATATGGTGTAATATTTTTATATACATAAAAGTAATGTATTAATCTTATTTTTTGTCTGTTTCAGGTTCGTTTGATATGGCGTTTGATTCGTAAGTTTATATTTGAAGATTTTGTAACCAGCAAATTTCCGATTACAGTTGTTTTTTTAATATGATTAAAAAATTCAAATCTATTTAAAGACACATTTGCATTGCAACAGAGGCTAAGATTATCTTATCAGATATTTTTGTGTACGAACTGAGAGAATAACACAAAGCAATCTTATTAATTGAAATTATTATTAATATCAAATATTTTTAAAAAGGTCAAATTGCTCTTTTATTTTTGATAAATTTTGAGGAGATTGTTCATTTTTTTTAATTTGAAACGTCTTTACTTTATCAAACCAAATGTAATATATAAGAAAATAATTAATATAGTTATGCAAAGAAGGAAAGAAAGATGTAATATCATAAAATAAGTAAGACGGTCATTATACTTTCTTCGGGTGAAAATATGGGAATCAATTTGTTTTTATTTATCAATAACTTTTATTGTTATGAGATGTTCTTATTTTTGTTTTGGAAAAAATTGTTGTGAGTAAACAAAAATGAAGAAACGTACAAAATGTCAACGTTTCAAATTCCAGCTTTCAACAATTTCGAAACAGATAAAATCGAATATATAAACCATCTTTTTTGGCCCCAAATACATAGTAAATTTTGATCTATTACTGTAGAGAACTAGTTTTTTGGAATGGCTTGATGTTTATTATAAACAACAATAAAATATGAAGTTACAACACATTATCCCTGTAAGTGACTGAATAAAATCGTAATTGCTATTTTCATTGGACGAGTTTTTATATTATAAAGCCCATTAAAAACATCTTACAGCTATTCGAGCCTCAAATAATCCCCTTAATATTGCCCAACAAAAGTCCTGCGAGTTTATCCTGAACGCAAACAAAACGGGATTGTCCAACTTTTGTGCTTTTTTCCGTTATTTGTTTTCCCCGCTTAGGCATTTTCAATAACGATCGTTATACCGAGCGTAATCCACAAATCGATGTGTTCTTAGGGTTTATTTTCCGCAATAAATATCAGAGTAATATTGATGTTATTTGTTTTCCGTTGGGTTATAAAAATCTGGCGGTCGACAAAGTTTATGTTGGGCCGTAATTAATAATGCAATGAAAACTTGATTAAGTACTGACTCCCCGACTGTTTGGGGAAATTTTATGTTTTTTCACTTTTCTCACAGAAAATAAACAAGATATTTTTTACTTCTATAAGCAAAGTATTCATGTTTTCGTTCGATACTTTATATTCTACCACCAATCAATGAGTTAGTGCTACGCCTGACCTACTAAACACACCGTTATAAATTTATGAATCCATCGTTATAGTCAGGGAAAAAAACATTTTATTTATTTTGCGAGAGTCATTATTTTATTTAAACGAATAAAAAAATCTCAGCTGGACATTTTAAATGTAAAATTAGAAAAAAATGGTTTTTGAATGCAGTTTTTGATGCTCTGGGTGTTTTATTTTCAATGTGTTTGTCCAAACTGTCTACAAAAAGTAATAGATTCATTTTTTTTTCATTGACCATCTTGAACATGTCTACTTTCAGCTATTGAAAAAAGGCATCATATTATATTTTGATAAATAAAACACAGTTTTTTAAGCTAGTTTCAAAACTTTATTATACGATAGTCAATTTTTTTCCATGTGACAATCATAGTAAAATATATATATTTAGTGTTCTAGATATCATAAATGTTTATGCTCCGCTTCTGTCTATCCTGTCTTAAACCTCATGCTTAGAGAACAGAAGATTCTGCCACTAATAACAAGAGATAATATGCATTGAAATGCAAGTATAGATCTGTATGCTAAATCAACAAAACAACAAGTAATTATTTACATTGGATTGAATTAAAAAGTGTACTAATTTTTCTATTCTGATAGATCTATAAATAGTGTTAAACGAAATAGTAACTTTTCCATGTAACATTTAAAACAACTCTTAACATTTATGAATTATTATATATCGTTTTTAAAATAATCAAATGTTTTCTAAAAAAAATGTTTAGTTAGATAATTATACTACTTATCTTTTATATAGAACTTTAAATACTTTCAAGTGTCACATGTTCGGTATATTAATAAATGTATTATAAATAGTATGCTAATTGCAAAACACTGTTTCTCCTGCTGTGTAATTTGTAAGGAAGTGGATTATAAAACCACTTCAAATGAATCCAGACATCAAAGTAAATAATAACAAAGAGCTCTGAAAGCACTGTCATCACAGCGAACTACGAACTTATTGTCGTAGATAGCAAACAGATTTTCGTGTGACTGAAAAACATAGAATAATCAATTCAGGGTAAACTTCATGTCAGCAAACTACAATGAGTGGAAACTGTTTCAAAGCTTATTTTTATAACGCGTTCGTTAGAGAAAATACAACGACGAAATTAATTTTTTTTTTTTTTTGGGACCTGACGCGAGTGCTTGAACTTTAGTACATAATTTAAATAACATATTATACCCCGTATTGTAGAATAATTCAAGTTAAATTTTATATTAAAATAATGTACAAACTTTGATTTAAAACGATTTTTTAATAAAAGATATGAAAATACAATGTCTGTTCACATGAAGAATACTCAATCTAATTATATTAAAAGTCTGTGTTAAAGAATTTCATATTTGAATCAAAATTTTCTTGGAGAAAATCAAATGACATTTATTTATCTTAAACCATTATCCTTGCAGAGTGCTTGAAGTGCGATATTTTTAATATGTATCTTCGAGAAGCACTTTTCTATGACTCGATTTCAATTTGAAAATTGTGAAGACTCCAATGCACGAGCGCACAATGAAAACTGCGCAGCCAAAAATACGTGAGGTAAGACTGAAATTTTAGAACGTGATATTATTACCTGGTATATCAACAAAATTCAGCGCGCAGCACAAAAAATGAATTTAATCTTGATAGCTGATACAAATTTTAATTTGGAATTAAATTGAATAGAATTTTGCGGTATAAGGTACTTTAATAGCATAAATGTTCGTTAAATTTTTAAAAAACAAGTATTTCGATAATTCTGTAAGCTAAACCAAAAGAATTAGTCAAATTCCTCAAAATTCTATACTTTTCTCATATAATTTGTAGAGTACCTGTAATTATAAAAAAATCTCTTCTAATGTCTTACGTAAACTAAAAATCTATAGTTATATCGATGGCTTCAAGTATAGAATATAATATATAGACAAGTGAACAGGTTGCGATGCTCAAAGAATGTCGTGAAATGAAATTATTGTGCTCTATTTGTTTACTGGAGTGTTATAAATTGGATACCTCCTTATTTAATACACTTGGCAATAATTTGAAAGTGCTTAACGTTGTTTTGTGTATATAAAATAAGGGTTGAGGTTTCATACCTTGTAGTGACGGTTACTGTGTAAAGTATAAGTGGAAGATAGACAATATGTAAATTGATATGTACTCTGTTGTTATGTTTAAAAGAATTGATGTGATTTTCTCCCTGTAGAATTTATTCTTATAACACTTCAATTTATTTCATTTTCTTAGGATCGTGAATTGTTACTTGTAAATAATAGCCATCGATCTACTTTGGTTCTATCTAAACTAAAAGAAGTGTTGAAAATTTCTACGTTTATGATATTGGAAGTTATCGCTACCATCGAACCTCCACTTTCCGTACTTATGGGATTATTATTTCCACTTTTCTCCATTTTCATGAGTATGCTTACTCTTTATGGTTGTGTACACGTGTATATGGTGATTCTGAAACAAAATAAAACTATTAATTTCCTAAGTTAACTTGTAAAACAGTACTTTATTTAAAAAATGTTTAATCTCTACATGACTATTTAAACCGTAAAAATATATTGCTTTGATAATATAAATGTTTTGATTACTATTATATATATGGCTTTAAATATCGTTATGGAAAAAAACCTCAACATTTTTTTCATAATCGCTTGAAAGATGAAATACACTGTAACACTCGACATATTACATTACTAAAAATATATATTTTTAATAATAAAAAAAAAATATTTTTTTTATCAGAAAAAATAGATACTGTCTTTTAAGGATCAATTATGGATGCTCAAGGGATAACATATGTATTTTTATTTTAGTTAATAGCACCTCACCATAATGCACAATTTATGAACGCAATATTGTATATATATTACCAAGAATTTTGTCATAATATTTCATTATTCATTTCAAATAAAATACGCATTATTGAATTATATGTACTGCACAATTAATCGGTTCTACAATTACATAAAATTTATTGTATATTTTTTAACTACAGTGGCTTTTTTGTTTTTTATCGCCTCTTCAATCGTTATTATTCATAATACGAACGGAAAGCTTTGAATACGATTCGCGTAATCGTCTGTTATCTGAGATTATATTTTGGAAACGCTTACATTCAACAGTGTTCAGTTCGTTTAATTATTCACATAAAAACCTTTTTGTACATAGAATTATGTTTCTGTTTACGTATTTCATTTTTTATCGAATTGTTTTGAACGTATTTTTTTCTTTTTCATAATAAAACAATTATATTCAACCAATAAAAATATTACACTTCGATAAGTATGCATACATTTGAATAAATTCCGAAATCCATAAGATTAAAAAGACCACATAAACCAAAAACAAATCTGAAACGTTCACAAAAGTTCATTGTGCTGTGAGTTTTCGATATTTTGAATTCATTTGTAAATTTGTAAATAAAACTCTGGGAAGTTTTTATTTAGCATTACAATAATCGTTTTACTTTAATGTTAGATTTGAATAAATTCATTTAGGAAATATCATATTATGTCGTTTGAGTAAATACTGAAACATAGTCTATAAAAATATTTTTTTCTAATGTGACTAAATTAATTGTAGTCATATAATAAAAAGAGATCTTTTACCTTAACGAATTTAATACATTTTTATGACAAATTTCTCATCTTTATTATTTAATTTAGTCCATTCAATTAGGGTATTCACGAGAATATTTAAACGATTTATTTTTTAAAGTGTTTTAAACCCATTATTAAAATTTTATGTGACTATTTTTAGCTTCATTTTTTCTTATTTTGCCGACTTATTGTTAAAAAAAAAGTATTTTGTGATAAATTCTTAGAGAAACCATGGAAATTGCTGAACTTTCTTGGCATGATTGTAAAAGATATCAAGAATCAATTTTTGAAACACGTAAAAAATGATATATTGAAATCGATCAGTTGGCGACTTCTTCACGATAGCTCGTAAAAACATCATAGCGCCTTTTGGATCCACTCCCTATGCATACCGCTTTTTTATTATTACTGCCTTAGAAATTACGATGTGCTAAAAGCTAAGCTACCCCAACTGCACAGCATTCCGCAAATTACCTCCGTCGATGTAGACGCTTTTTTATATTTTCACTACACCCTATTTTCTCTTCAATTTGAAATGTGAAGTTAAAAATTAGCGTGTTTCACACTTTTCATGCTTCAAATTTTGAACAATGATTTCGAAAATGGGCTTATTTTTACTGGGAATACTGTGAAAATTATTTGCGGTAGTATTAAAATTTTTTAACTGAAAGCAAAATTTTATGCGAAGCTTATTTTGATAATATTTTGTTGACGATCGATGTAATAAATGAATGAACATTAAATATTACATTTACAAAAAAATTTTGTCACAGTTTAATAAATTTGTTGTATTAATTTGATAAAATATCTTGGTAAATGTTACACATAAATTTTGAATATATCTAAGAATTTCTTCTTCAATAATAGTATCAATGATCAAAAATATACAGTTATTTTACCCTAAGATGAATTATTTCTGAATTATTCTTTAATCTTTCATAATATCATGAGTAGAAACCAACTCTACATAACGTATTTATTATACTATATTGTTTACAACAGGAATTTGTCAAATTTTCTTTCGATTTAACTTAAATGCTTCCGCTAAAAAATAAGTTTTTTTTTTTTACAGAAAAAATATTCAACTGTATTATAACTGTATTATCAAAACCTTCAACGAATTAAATTTAATAATTTAGGCCTTTTATTCACCAATATCATTTTAAAAGTATTAATAATTTAAGATTGGACTACATTTATAACCGGTTTCATACAAAACTAACTTTAAAAAAATGTCGTTAAATTAAGTTGAATGTTGCATATTAAAAAATACATTGCGAATCTAATTTACCACTAACAGTTTTTTGTAGCTCTTATTTGTAACTTTGTATAGAACAAAATAATCAAAGCGTTACAAAATTGGATAGAATTACATACCACCTCCCAAAGTAAACTCAGTTCATTGTTGATTTTTTCATTTTGATTGTAATCATAAAACCCTTTGCCATGCAAATCCTACATCCGCTTCCCTTCGAATGAGTGAACATGAAATCGAAACGGAAACATGTAGCAAAATTTGTAAAAATATAAAATTTTATATGATGGTGACGTTGTATGGCAAAAAAAGTAATATTTAAGTTGTCATAATTTCACAATAATTTTTCCAGGCATTTTATCGCATGAATACAGTAGATTTGATAGTAAGTTAAAATATTGCATCGTTAAATAAAATGCTAAAATTAATAAATGGTAATAACTGCTAAAATAAGCTTAATGTTTATCTAATATTTTTCAGCAATTATTGGTAATAATTTTGATTACAACGACATTTGAATCTGGAACCGTACAGTATTCTTATGTAGTGTTTTGCCAATAATCAACTATCATTTAAATGCAATATAAAACTTATTATAAAGAGATACCAACTTATATTGAATCCAAAAAAAAATCGATTTTTATATAATGATATAAATGTAGCTTCAAAATATCCTGATAATTTGAAGTTATTTTACATGAAAGATATCAATTTGAAAATAATTTAGGTAAAGATAAATTAAAATATTTTATCATGCTAAATGACTTATATTGATCCAAACATAATAAAATTGAACGAAAACAACGATCGAAAAGCTTAAAAAATATCAGCATCAATTTTTTAATATTTCATGAGCAATTAATGTATTTAAAACGGTTTTCAATTATACTTTTCAATATGTTCACAAGTTTTTTATCAAATAAATTTGGCCAAGTATCTACAATATATGTCTGTAAATAACATTCGTATTATAACAGTTGCATTTTTCATCTTACGCTTTAGTCAGACAAAATAAAAATATCTAAAGAATCAGGACGAGAAACAAAAGCCTCGGCCTTAAATCTCCATAAGGCAGTAGTTGACAAGTTGAAAAGCTCGTCAACCGGTCACACCCCGTTCAGCGCTAATATTTGCTTTGTAATTAAACCTGATGAAACGTGTCGTGCCTGTTGTTGGCTCTCTGGGTCTGTAATCATCATTCTACGTCCGCTGCGAAACGTCATTCGTTTGACGCCCAAGAAAAATTAAACTATTTATCAGATAGTCACGGCGCGCCCTCGTCATTAACCTATTCATTGGATCGGCCGAGCAGATTGACAAATTATATGGAATTATGATGAATTGTTAAGGCACACTAACGGGGTTACTCACGCCCCAATTTGGTAGCGCTTTAACACAATTTTTGGCTTCCACTGACAAACTTGCGCAACATAAAAACCTCGTAAAATACGACCCATTAACGGGCGGAAATTTTTTACTGAACATTTGTAATTTTATGGAACTTGCCTTTTGTTTTATAAAAGAATATTTACAAAAAGTCTTACGCCTTGTTTTATATATTATTGTGTTATATATATGTAAATGTTTTATCACGAAAATAAAGTGCAGAAATACATTCTCATTCTATGGTTTATACATCATTTATATAATATAATATTATGAATATTATAAACAAAAGACATCAAAGAATTGAAGACGTAAAAAAAGAATTTTGTTTGGGTGAAGATTGATAAACCTATATTAAACATTTGATTTATATGCATGTTTAATATTTTCCAATGGATAAAATGAATTCAAATTGTTTAGGCCATAGAAGTTTAAAATTGTGGACATATGAACAGATATTGTAGTAAAAAATCTTAATTATATCTTCAACCTATGCGGTCATGAAAAATTTGTATAATAGTATAACAAGCTTAACATAAATGCTTTTATTGAAAAAGTTCTTTGTTTTCCATATTTTTACGATATGATAGAGTATGTATCTACATAATTACAAAAATTATCAAATGATGATACAAAATTTAATTGATTAATTCTGACTATTCATTTGGTCGTGCATTTAAAAAATTTCCGGAGAGACGAACTGTCAGTTCAAAAAAAAATAATATTGAAAAAAAACGAGATAAAAATTTGTTTGTTAATTTTGAACACTTAATAGCTTGCCATTTTAACATGAAAGATTTGAAAAAGTCTTCTTTTGACTACCCCAGATTTAAAGTTAGACCCTTTTCACGTAGACCCACAAATCCATACCAATACAAGAACAATGTATTGAATTATCTACCGATGAGGAGCTAAAGACAATGTTTGAGAAACGATTACCATAAATTCCAGCTTAAAACTATATAAAAAAAATTAGCCCTACATTATAGATCGCTAAGTGGAAACTGAAGATTATTTTGATGTCTTCTTGTGTACTAGTATGTGGACTAAAGAAACTATGAATCTCATCACGAAAAAAACGAAACTGACGGGAAATTAGTGATCGTAGTAACTTATTTCATATCATTCTATCATGCTAACCCATCTCATTAAAAAAATATTTTTTACATTTAAACTTTTATCATTTGAATTAATATTTTTTTAAAAAAACATTTATCAATCGATATAATCTTTTTTTTTTGGATGTACTTATTGCATCTTTAGATTCATGATCGTTTAAAAAGTGGCTCATATTTATAAAAAAAATTAAAATTTTCACGTTTTAGATAAAAGTTAGCTCTTAATATCGGCATTGCTATCAGTCAGAATCAATGATCTCCTAAAACCATAAATCGAAAATCCTAATAGTACCTATTTTCTTACACTGTGTGTCGTATGTTTATTGATTAACCAAGCAAAGGTACCCAGCAAATGAACCGGTAGATTTTGCGAATTTCTTACAGTATCCGTCAATCACGAACGGCATTCAATATACAACAAATTACTGACCCAAAAGTAAATAAATTGACCATTCGCCGACAAAATTAGACGCTTTGTCAGCGAAAGGGATAGTATGTGACAAAGGTAACACGGGACTCGCGACACGCGTGACTTCGTGCATGGAAGTCGCAAAGATTTAATATTGCATGATTTTCCTAAAACAAACTTGAAAAAGTCTCACGTATTTGCGTACAGTAAGTAAATGTGCTACATAGAGGAACGGTTCTCACATTTTAAATAATTACTAAATTATTTTTAACTTTTCTTGGAAAGTATTACGATTATCAGTCTTAACCGTCTTGAGTTAGTTATATAAATAATACAACAAACTTTTTTTATATTTACTACAAGATCTCCCGACTTGTGACTTTTTAAAACCTTTAACGAGATATATTTAAATTTAGAAAGCTATAAGAGTTTATATATTAAATTTTTTCGTCGTGTATATTTTGATTCAAATTGATCATATGCGCTGATGGATTGCTTCGCGGCCCATGTGAAAAGTGCCTAGACACTCAACTAGCCGCTTGTGCGTATGAGCATTATATAATAAAAACTTTCCGATAAAAAAAATCGATAACTATTTGAAGCCTCCATCGTTGAAACTTAAATATATGTTAGTCTATAAAACACTATTTTATATATTACGGTTAAGAAAATCTCTTTGAATAAATAGTCTGTTGTTAATACTCGCGATAGTCGAAACTAGTTTTGATTATTTTATAGTAAATTAAGTAAAAAAACTCCTCAATAAATGTGTTTTATTTAAATAAATATAAAGTCTTTACATCAAAAAAAGAAGAAAAAAACACTTTTAAAGTTCTTCAAATGCAAACCAATCTGTAGTAAAGTTATTGCTTAGTTTTTTAATGTAAGTAATCTTATAAAAATAACGAATATTGTAGACGAAGACAGCTGTACCCATAATTATTAATTATTATTCATATCAAACTTTATAAAACTTTATCTTTTTTATGCTTTAATTAAGAAAAGAAAAACGGATTTCATCTATTCGATATGCTAAAATTTGATTGAAATGTATTCAACTTTTACCCTACAGTTTCAATAGCATTTATCGAAAAACATTTACCTACATTATTGGTGGGCAATTTTGTTAAGACATAATATTTCGAAAGTTTTGCACTAATGTATGTAACTGTATAGATGAATATTTTTAAATTATCGTTATGTTTGAATAATAATGTATATCTTCAATAATCATGAATTATTTCAGGGCACATAAAACAGATTCCATACTCGAGACTCAATCTTTGCCGTCACAGGTAAAAGTTAACATCCACCCCAGGCAAAGCCCCTGGGAAAAGCGACCCATATTCCGTCTTAATTCGACTGATATCATCCCATTTAGTCAATTTGTTACATGTCAAGAAGATAATGCTATCACACGAGGCTTTTGAGAAAGCTGCCCATTATTAAACCTTTATGCCCTGATAACGTGTTATAGAGTTATTAGCGGAAACATTTAATGTGAATAATTATCGAAGCTTACCAAAATAATCATCGAAGGAAAGACTTAATGTCATTATGAAATTGCCTCATTAGATATGATTTTTTAATAAACATGCTCACAAATAATCTTTATTCAATAGTTTATCGCCAATACATCACAGTTTTTGTCATTGATAAATTTGATTTATTTTTTATCCTAATTGTATAAGATACCGTAGTGACAATATCATTATTCGTTTTACGGACTTAAATTTGAACAGTAAATGTTGAGTACGTAAGATTCTTCTTATATAGGCAAATACTGGATATCATTGAAATTTTCTCATCTCTTTTGTACATTAGCTTTTAATTTTGCTGGTGTCTTTTACCATCTCGGAGTTGGATTTTACTGTATAAGGTATATTCAGTATCGCACGTTGATAAACGCTTTCACAAAAGTGAAGTGAAAAATACGTTTCTGAAGGAAATAAAACTTGAAAATACATTTATATACTACACACTACTATGCGGTAAGAGGTTTCAAAAAACAGTAAAAATTTTATCGTTAACAAAGAGTTGTACTTTTAACACGAGAAAAATGCAACTAAATTTCACTAGGCAATATTTTTACTTAAACGAATTATTAGAGTAACATATTTAGATAAATAATTTTCCACGTGATTTGAACTTTTTACTGTTTGAAAAATACTCAAGCTAAGTGAAAACCTATATTCCTTTAAAATAAAATATTTTAATATATTGCGTTACCAAAACCAAAAACATATATAAAACATCAATATGTTTACTGTACAAGCAATTTCATAGCGTAGAATATAAATTCGAAATCAACTTTCTTGTCTCGAATAATATCTTTAGAAAGCACATACGAAATGTAGCTTTAATTATTCTCTGGTGTTATAATATTACTTCTTAACAATTTCTTGTTATGTCGACGCGTCTGTGATGTATGATATATATTTATTTGTTATCTAGATTAATTTGAATTAGGGGTTGACAACATTTTCTCTCCTACAAAAAAAATATCTAAAATTAAGTATTATGCAAAAAATAAAATAATTTTTATCCAAGCTCTTTTATCATCGATAAGAATTTTCAATTTTTAAGTTATAGAAATTGATAAAACACATGATGTATTTAAAAACATTCAAAACCGCAAAATAGATTGTTTTTGCCTGATAACCTGCTATTTTTTTTGGTTTTTATCCGATTTTCGATTTATCCGTATTTTAATTGGGTAGAAAGTAACAATGGATATTAATTTTGATAATAATGTTTGTAGGTAATTGGCTAAAAAAGTAATTGATTTTAACCAGGTTTCTTATTCTCTGTTAATAGTATATAACAAGTAAAGTACGAAAAGTACTGCGAAATGGTTGTATAGTTTGATCAATAAGATAATTAAAGATAACACTGGATTTTGAATTCACATAGGACTTGGCTGAGTTTTTTAGGATAGCACATAACAATATTAATAGTTGGTTTTCATTCAAAACACCACCAGTGTTAGGCCACTGATTTAGATAGTACACGTCTTTGGATTTAATTAATAATCCTCCAATAAGAAGACGGATATTTGCGACTGAAGTCTTATTCGCATATAACTAATTGGATTAAGGATTTACGCTTGATAAATATAATATTAATGATATTTCTATGTGTATAAATGCAATAACCACTTAAGCGTATGTAGTTGTAGTTAAATTAATCTCGATTTTTGTTACAGTTTATCTTATATATTAATGGCGAATTCGGATATAAAAGAATTTTTCACATACTAGCTAACATAAATGAAGCTTAATATTTTTTCGTCCTAATTACTTGATAATACTTCTCTTTCAATATTTTGGTTTAAATAAAATAAATATTTTATTGTAATTTTCATAAATATTTTGGCAATACGTCAAACCTTATTGAATCTTTGCAAAAAAATATGATATATGAAAATTTCTTTCCTTAGCTCGTTTTCTTATGTATTGTATGTGCAAGTATTTCCATTTGTATATGTGTAAGTAAGTTTAATATATGTTTATATTTAAATAATGAATAAATTAATTTTATTTTAGATTGCTCAGCTCTGCTACTACTAAAGAAAAATGCATCAAAAGGTCATTGCAGATTTATAGAACTCTGACGGCAACGCGTCTTAGATCTTCACGCTCTATCAATTCGATATCCCAAAAAAACTTAAGGTGGATGTATTTTATCAAAAATTTATTTTATGGGCACTGATTTTTACTCAGCAAGCCAACAAATATTTTTCTAAAAACTGAGTAAATAAAACTTTCACATGGTGAAAAGTTACTATTTTTGAATTTTAACTTTGTTGATATCATTCACCAGCAATTTAAAAAACAATAAAAGTAAAGATCCAATTTAGAAGACCTGTATCGTGTATTAAATAACTATATGATATTTAATTACCCATCAACTGAATATGTAAATAAAAACACGCGAGCATAAAAATTTACACGTTTTCTATAACATTTGTTACTTGCGGAATTCAAAATTGCAACGTTCTTATCGCCGATTTTAGCAAACGATGCAAGCTCAGTTTTGTATACGTTTATCAATGTTACTTTTATATTTTTTATTTAATCTAATAAGTATTACATATTTCAAAATCTTGCGATTATTATTTTACTTATCGTAAGTAAGTTGTTGAAATAATATACGAAACTAAAATAACTGTTTAAACTGTTTTGCTAGATGCCTTAAGAATATTTTTGTAATAAGCGCTACTCAATTACTCGCTAACGTTTTTATTTAAATTATTCAGTGCGAAAATATAATACTACCAAAATAAAAGCCATTTCAATAAAACGGTTAATCTTTAAAACAATGTATTTATTGTTGTTTACCATGCTGTTGACACAACTGAAAATAAAGACAGTTTCCCCGTCTTTCAGTGTACTTAGCTAAGGCGCTTACATCACAAGTGGGAGGGCTTCGCTGTAATCTGCAGACGAATGATCCTACATCATATAATAGGCTGGCTTTGTCTAAATGCTCTGAATAATCTTCATGATAGGGTACTTACTGGGTTCCAGTGTCAATAAAAGGTATCTGTAATGGATGGTAGGCGTTTTGGATAATAAGGTAATCCCTGAAACCTGACAACTTATAAGCAAAGTTAGAAGTCACAAAGGAAGAACAAGCATTAACAAAATTGTCTGTTTATTTTAGACAATATAAATCACAACTATTTTTTTTTGAATTTCAATTTTAAAAAACTACTACTAAAAATTCTTTGACGAATTTTGCCACACACAAAAATTTTAAGTGGAATAAATACCTAATAGTTTTACTGTTGTATAATATTTATTCTTATATTTTTACGTTTGAATGATGCAGTTCTTTTTTATTTGGCATATTTATGACAATTATGCTTTCATGTCAACAAACAAACAAAAAATTGAAGTTATACACAATTCAGAACACTGTTTTATCCATCTGTACATTTTATAAAAATTATCACTTTCAAAATATTCCTTCTTAATTTGATTTGAGTCATCAAACCAAATGATGCATAACTGCTTTTTTATTTTTACTAGAGAATAATTGAATTACGTGAAAAAATTTGGGACTATATTTTTACATTTTTTATAGATCGCTTTTATTAAATTAATTTCAATAGATATTGAGTTTTAGCTGTGACATTTTTCATGCACTCATTTTTTCAACGTCATTGCCATGTACTAAAATTGAAAAAAAAAATATAAAATTACTCTAACCTTTATAAAAAAAGTTTTTGATAACTACTGGCATTGTATTATATATTGACACAGTTCACGTTTAAAGATGTTTTCAAATGATTTTTCTTGTCACACTTTTACAATCGTAGGATTTTTTCATGTATATTTTTCTTACAATTAAAAATAATCCCAAATCTTTAAACTAGATTACAAGAATAAATCTCTTAACACAAAACAATAGAGACCGAAAAATAAATACTCCTGTGTAGGCAGCGTGTACTTTTCAAAAAACATCTAATTACCACAGTCATATTTATAGAATGCATTGGAATAGAATCTCTAGTTATTTCAAATTGAAAAACCGTAGTAATTCTTTGTAAACAAAACACGGGTATTAATCTATTAGCGACATTATGTCCCTGTTGAAAACCAGCCGTTACACAATACAAATGAATGAGTCGTTTCCTTCATATAGCGAGCACAGCATGTCCAACTGTCAAATGTTATCGGCGACCATCGCAATTCTGTCAACACATTGTAGTGCGATAACCAATCGCACACTGTTCCAAGCTGCTCACTAATTTCCACCATGTCCAGCGGCCGTGTACGCTTATGGCCTGTAAAAACGAAATGTCCAGTTTGCAGTTGTACAGAATGGGTATTGCGTGAGACCGCAAACCATCCCCTTACCATCCCGGGGGGGCAGTTAGGGCGCTACAGCCTGAATCGGCATTGGCGTCAAAAGTATTAAGTATCCTTTGGTTCGCTGCTGTTGAATCACATATACTTTGTTCGTAAGGTTGTTTGCGTTAAGTTATGTTATCTTGTTCTTAACAACATCATAAGACGTTTTACTAATTGATAAATTACAGGTGTACAGTTAAAGAAGTAAAAATACAACGAATATAACTGATTCTCAGTTTCTCCTATTGTTCAGTAAATAGTCATACTCAAAAAATAATTTTACAATGTTGACTATATTTCCATCGCAACTATTAAGATAAACATGATGAGATCACTTAAATTATCAAAAGATAGAAAATTTCTCTGATACCTGTTTGAATATTGGTACAATAAAATTTATCTCAATGAAACAAATTCTAAAAAAATATAATATAAAAGTTCAGCCCATATTGGAAAGGTGAAATTGCTTTCTGTTTTACGATGGTTTTTGTTTTTACTTAATTGATATGAAAAAAGAAATTTTCTATCTCTCCTCAGCATAAAATAAAGTTTGAATTAACAAATCATACCAGTAAATATTTTTGGTATGAAAATTCTAACTACCTTGATATTGCAAATATGTAATTCTAAATTAGAAGCTTTCTCTGAAAGATCTGCTATAAATAGATGTTTTTCACGTATATATTATACCAAGTTTTCACACGGTAATAAAATAAAAATGTGTTTTAGTTTTACAAATGTTGTCGAACTAATATATAATACTTTACTTTTTTCACCGTGTTATAAAAGAGTTCTACCAAGTACATTAAATTGTAGTTAAAATCGCCTCTCAATATATTATACAGCAAAGCTTGAGATTCCCTGTACTGATGTTAAATTAATACGTGATATATAATTAATAGTGACAGAGTATGCCAATAGTTAGCGTTGTGATTATATATGAGCCTTTGCAAGTTTCGAGTTAAATGCCGTACTGACAGATAGATTGGGTCTTTGGGAATCATTGGAGATTAATCTAACGATACATATTTGCATAAATGGGGACATCGACCACAAAAAGCAATTGCGACGATAATGTCACGAAGTCGATTAAAGTGATGAGCCGGAAGTTGTTGTCGCTTTTTCCAGCGGAACATATTCTGTTGAGCCTGATTTCCCGGGCGTGCAATGCCCTTTTGGCGGTTAAACGTATTTTTGTAAATGAAAAAATACTTTAATTATATGACTGTATTGTCAAATTATTTACTAGGTACCCAATATTGTAAAAAGTATTCAAATATTTTATATTTTTGTACATTTTAATATACCATTGAATTTAACCCAATTTTAACCAAAAATTCTGCAGTTTGCAATGACTTTTTGTTTGTTAGTTGAAAACTTATAACTACTTGTATAAAAAACATATTTTTATATACACCATTATTTTCTAAAACAGCTATCAATTTTAGAATATATCAATGTAGAAGTGTTATCTGTAAAGACTAAGCTATCATGAATGTGTAAATAATATTTAAAAATAAATGATTAAGATAAGAAATTCGTTTTACATAATAAAAAAATAAAAAATCTTAGAATAATTAAAGTCATAACGATAGAAAACTTTTGAAGCCACACGCAAAAAATTAGGTATCTCACTGCATTTATAAACATATGATTAAAAATAATGCCTCCCTTTAAATAATTAATGTAAATGAAAGATTGAAAAATATGATTGAAATACTTCAGTATGATTTTTCGTCTTCAAAATTTGATAAAGAACTGTGAACCAATCAAAGTGTTTTCTATATCAAAATTATAATAAATGTAATCACGACTAAGAAAACAAAATTTTTATTTTAGCAAGATTTTTTCTAAAGTTATTTTTTAATTAATAAAATATATTTTTGCAAAGTATTATTAGGAAAATACCATGTCAAATAAACTCTTGAATTAGATTTCAAATATTACCCTCAAAGTTGGCAGTGGTGCAAATTTGTACAGACATCTCGGATTGAGCGTCTAAATGTGTTTTTGTTATCTGCCTCTCTGGCCGAAATGTGTGAAATAAACATACTTTTTTACTTCCACTCCCAGGGTTAACAACTTTTTTTATTGAGTCATAAAAATATAATACAAGAAACGTCACTCCATTTTTCTCACTTCAGTTTCCTGCCCTGCACGCTTTCGGCCCTGCCTATTATATATGGCAATATTTCTCGGTATATGCGATATGTTTTGATGTATTAACTCTTACCATCTTCATGAATTTTGGCTGTAGAACACAGTTATGTATGCAAAGACGACGTGAGCTTTTACTTTTATTCGAAATAACATAATTTTTAGACGGAAATTGTTTTCTGGTATAAATAGAATAACATCGTTGTGAAATAGATATGTACGCTCTTATAAGACAAATCTAAATTATGTGAACAAGGTGATATACCGTTTCATTTATAAATCAGCAAAGTAATTTTTTACTAAATAAATTTACCAAACTAATGAAAGTGACTCAAAAGCTTTATACCAATATTAAAGGAACATCATTTCTCAACATTGTATCATTTCAATAATTGAGTTTTTTTCGCAATTCGTATGCAAACGTAAATTAAAAAAATATCTTGTCTGCATTCAAGGCATATGTCCATAAATATTAATTACTTTACCATAAAACATAACTATTGAGTCATCACAAGCCGAATGAGGTCTTCTTAAAAGTATTTTGTTTCTATAATAATATATAATTCATTTGAGCCATTCGAGGTTTTCCTAAACCAATCTGAGATTTACAACACGATACGTAAACTGTCCAACACCGACACTGTTTTTATTATTCAATGAATATTTTTAAATTGCCAATGTGCAAAATCAAAGAAGTGACTATTGTTATATGTTATTTTAAAAATTATAAACGAATTTCCCAAAGGAATAGACAGGATAAATAAAATGTATAAAAATTAAATGGCTATCATTGATATTTTTTCATAGTTAATTTCATCATAATATAACATCCTTTAGGAATATGCATTAAGAAATTTTAAATTATAGATATATTATGTTATTATGCCGATGGTTGAATATAAAATTGTTTCATAGTGGTCCCATAAAACCTCATGAACTAACAATATGCTTTGCAGTAGTAAATATAATGGAATATTTCGCTGTTTTAATTAAATTGATACTCATTTTGAATAACCGATTTCCAGGTAGCCCGATGCAGTTAATAACAGTTTATTTTTTCCCGATCAATAAAAATAAATTATTAGTATAAAATTTTATGATTTTTTACGAGAATATTATGACCACTACACCGTTTACATTTTTTATAGTGGAGTTTATTGTTTTTTTTTTTTTTATTATTTATAAAAATGCCAAAGCTTTTAATATCGGTCTTACGGACATTAATAATGATGTACGTAAACGAAATGCGATCTAACATGCAGCTTTGGTTTATTTATTACCAATACATTTCCGTTAGTGAAAAAAATATCGGACACAGACGTAAAAAAGGCATTTTAACTTTCCTTTTGGCGTCTATCCCGCTCGCACTCTTTCTTCACTACAACAATCAACCTTTCCTTTTCGGCCTCGTCGTTCTTCAAGCAGAGAGGGAGCGGTGAAGACATTTCCCCTGAGAGAGTGGCTTGATAAATTATTTAATTTCAAGTAAAAATCGCCGACATACCACATTACGACGACGCGAGGCAAGCTACACGCCACGTGTGGGTACCAATTTGCTCGCATTACGCAGAAGTGGGTATTAAACCGTTGGGCCAATGAGTTTTTCTTTTTTTGTAGCTTTAAGTATATACCCTTCTCATAATGTAAGCATCAATATGAATAACAATATTTATTTTTTATAATCACGAATAAAAGAAAAAACCGATTTAACAATAGAGCATAATTTAAAAAAAATATTAAGCAGTGCACTATAAAATGTCTTGTCAAAAAATAGTGGCTATCTTTGTACTGACATTAAATGATTAAAAATAAAATACATTTTTTGTTCTTCGACTTGAATAATTGATTCGTAATTTAACATATCAATCATAATATGCAATCAATTATTTAACATATAAAAAAAATAATTTATATTTTTTTAAAAAACTTACTTAAATGTTATATTACATAAACTGTTGTTTCCATCATGTATCCATCATTGTTGGATAGGTGTCGCTTTAAAATATCAATATACCTTCATTGTTCACACACCTTTGACTTACAACTTAGTAAGTTATTGCATTGAAATTAAAGAAGTTATTTTTAATAGCAATATTTGCAAAATTCAGGTGCAAAACAATTATTTAATAAAAATAAATTTCTCATAGATTTTATTAGTAATGCATTCAAACGATTTTAATTACGATTTCAATACCACGTGTTATATAGCCTGGACCTTAATATTAAATAAAAAACATTTTTATATAGTTCAAAAGTTTACTTTTGATATTAATAAACACACTATTACTCTTCATATATACTCAAAGTTAAAATATATCATCAAATACAATAAATCACCACAAGAACTTCTTCAAAATTCGCTTAAATCAAACCGGCAAAAAACAGAACAACTTCATTAATTAAAAAAATACAATTAGCGGATTACCACCGTAACCGCTCGATATAAACTTGGGAAGCCGTCGCCTGGCAGATAGATGGAGCTTTTTACGACCCTGCCGGACCAGAGGTACGAGTAAGGGGTGCGTCATAAACTGTAAGCCCCCGGGAGTAAAACCCTCCGACTAAGCTAAGAGAGTAGCGCAAGGAGGGGGTGAAGAATTGCAGGGGCATTTAGGGTGATCTGGTCCCCTTTATTTGCGACTCTCGTACGATTCGGGCCTGCTTTATTTTGTGATACTTTGTCGTCTTTAGCTACATGACACACCTAAATACATACCAACTATGGAATGTCTACTGTAACACTATTTCGCCACAACCGTTATTTATTTCTAGTTATATTTTGTAGTTATAGGCTACGGCGGCCGGTGGCTTTTGGTTAATATGATGTGTGTTTACTGAGTGTATGATCGAAATCAAAATCTCTCACTTTGTTTCTTCAAAATCGTTAAATCATATTCAGAATACATGGTTTTAATTCATGGCATAAATCTATCTTACATAAAGCTTTAATGTAAGTATAGTGTTAAAATAACGGAAAAAATAGCGAACTATATTAAATGTTACCTTCAATTTGAAGAAATATTTGCCTAGAAATGTAGGTTTTAAAGATTTCAGTTGATATTAGATTTGTTTCATGCAATTTAAGTGTATAAATCAAGTAAATTGAGACATTATGCTTGAGTTTGGCTTCTGACAATTTTGCCATGAAAAAAAAACCTTAGAAACAAAGTTGCCCTTATACGATTATTAAGATATAGTTAGTGAATCTTTTACGCGTTATAATAATTAAAGTTTTTATGTATCTTATGGATATTGCGTAGATCAAACAGATGACACCCCTTCTGCCATTTTTTGTGTGATAAACATACTAACAAAAATATAAAGCCTAATATTATATATACTCTTGAGATAATTATCATTTTTAAAATACAATACTATATAAGATTTTACTATTTAGACAGCGAGACTTCCTAAAAAAATGCACGATATCGTAAAAAAATAATTTTATACCACCAAAGTTTTTCAGTCAAATTAACATTTTTGTTGTTATTTGTTACGGTTTTCTATTAATATTAGTTCTAAATTATGACAATATTTCTGATAATTCATAGCTGTACAGTATTGTAAAATTTTAACATATGTTTAAAGAACGCTAGAATTTATTGATAAAAAAAAATGCTTAATCTGTCACATTTTCTAACACAATTACTGTATTTTAAAAATGTCAATCAAATGCTTTATGTTCAAACCGTCATCAACAAACATCTTAACATTTATAAAGACCAAATAAACATATCATTAATTTACAAAATGACCAGTTTATTAATTAATTAATTAACATTAAAATATTTATATAAAAGTATTGTGTGAGGACTTGTTTTGTTATATTTACGTACATTCTATCATTGTTTTTTTGAAAATTCCGATTAATTAATCACATGATAAAATCAATTTTTTATTAAACCTTAATTTTATTAGCATAGGCAACAACTTGTTGCAATTGGGCGAATGGTTTTGTATGGAAGAACTATAGAGTGAAGCGTTTAAACTTTACGTAAAATTATATTAACAATGCAAATGTTTATTTGTATTTATTACGACCGCATCGCATCTGGTGACATCGTTATGTACCGCATTACGAAATCGGAATCCACCTGACGAGAATTTTAAGCAAAGCTAATGCATTACGTTTCCGTATCGCAAAATATTATCTATTTACGACACACCGTCATGGAAGATTCGTATTCAAGTAGTTGTTAATAATGTTAAAAAAATGCATAGGAAAAAATAATTAACCATATTATGATTCTGGCCACAATTAAACTTTTCATCTTATGTTTGTTGGGCACAAGTTTAAAATTTATAATATTAAATATGATAAAAATATTCAATATTGTTTTTCTACTGGTTTTAACCGTTGTTTTAATCGATGATTTTCGTGGAAAAACTTCTTCGCTGGCTTTTACTAACTAATCATAAAAAGAAAAGCGTAAATACTTTATTTGTGTGTAATTAATTCATATTCTAAGAAAACATTCATTTCATCTCAGATACAGCGGATGCAATGTGCCAACCGCTTGTTCTGTCATTGCTCCGATATTTATATTTTAATTTCACTAAAAATTGAGAGGTTAAGCAACTGAGTAACTGGCAAATCTTGTATGTTTTTTTTTTGATACCTCCACAAGGATGACATATGCTCTACATTTAAGTGGACACCGATTTTTTTATCCCAGCTTAACCAAGGATAGAGGGCAGTTAAATTTATACTATGGAGTGGTTTTAGAGCTTAAAGTTAATGTTGACAGGTTGAAGTTGATAGTTTAAAATACAACCATATGAAATACGATGTACCACTCACAATATAAAGTCAATCAATCAAATGTTAGGTAAAATTTGTCTTTTTGCATTTTCAGTCATTCAAAACAAAAATTAAAAACCAAAAGCGAGTGAGCGCACATTTATTTATTGTACGTCGTATGTGGTTAATCTTTGATTGTTTTGCATGTTTGATTTTAAGAAGCACATAAAAATCCTCTTTTCTCAGAGTCGCCTTTTTTTAAACGTTTCATTTGATCAGCCGCAATCTTAAAAATTTTTACAAAAAAAGAAAATTGTTTTAGTAATAAATTAATGTTAAAAATTATTTTCCCTAACGAGGCAAATATTGTAAGCTACCTAAATTATTTTGTAGCCATTTTTAAATTTCGGAAGTTCAATTACGGCTCATATTACAATTTGCTCATAATATCCTTGACAGCCTTAGCAATATATTGAAATTGCTTTTTTCTCGTAAATCGCGACCTCAAATAACTTTAAATTAATTTTTTCCTTAAAAACTTCGTAATACGTTTAAAAAGATTGTTTATTTGGACGCTCTCCTTTTCGCCTTAATAAGACGTTATTTTATTTTCTACGCAAAACACTTCCATAATTTAAAGAAAACCTGAATAGGGTCTGCCAAGATCCATCGTCTTAGTCACACCTGGTCTTGAAAATTAATTAGGGCAGGCGGTTGGTGGATTAAAAAAGCTCATTTAATTTTTTATAGCAGCTGCTCCTAGCTAGTGACTAAGCTTTCCCACTCGAGGAAGGCTTTTTTCATTAACCCTTTTGTTTTTTTCGTTCTTTCAAATAAAATTAGCCCTTTGTGATGACACGCTTTTATTATTTTTTAATTATTGTGACTGAAAAATGACTGGAAAATTCTTTTCATTCGACAAGTTATTTTTGACTTCCTTTCAAAACAGCTAAAAGCACTGCAGATGAGATGATTTCAGTTTGAATGTTGTTTTATTTTAACTCACTTGATTGTTATTTACTTATTTCAAAACGCTATTTGTTCATTTTATTTAGAGAATTAACAACACATCATAACTAGGTAAAACTATTTATGTGTTTTTTTATTGCCAAAAAAAATATGTCTACATTGAAAGTAATGAAAAACTATAGTCGTGCATTAAAATTACAAAATTCACGCCATTTATTTAACTTAAACAAGACTGACGTTACTTGTTAAGAAAACACTTAAAATTTATCAATTGATTTCAAAACTTTTTCATGATACGACTTTATAATCTTACTTAATACAAGCTTTATTAAAAATTTCAAAATTTTAATTTAACGAATGGATTTTTTATATTACTACACATGAAGATACTTAATAATTTCATCCTTGACAACAGTGTTCTAGACTCAGAGTTGATTCTTCTGTGTCACAATCAAATTAAGATAGTAAATGTGCATGGCATCTTAATATTGGTCCTTATAAAATATAATTTTATAAAAAAATATGAAATGATTTATTGCTTTTGATGACATATTTTACAATTATGGGAACTTTATAGCATAAGTTTTACATTACTCCTCTACAATATTTTTTATATTATAAATGTTTTCCTTATTATTATACATTTGAATGTAATCATTTGCTCTTATTAAAAGAAAGCAACTAGTTATTTTGAACTAATTAATCATAATCCATAAAATTAACAACAAAGTAAAGTATTAACAATTAAAGTCTGACATGTAATTTACCTTATTCTATACCGGTTACGTAGACGATGAACTTGACTTTTTATATAATGCATTAGTGACGAAAATTATTAAAGCATAAAACATTTGAACGGCTCATACACCATCAGCTTAAATAATATAAATATTACACACTTGAAGTTATAAGTTTCAAAAAAATTTCGGTGGATCATTGATTAATTTCATCAATATAAACTATCATCACAACTCTAAGGTGACAATGAGTTAATTATTTTTTTGAAAAATATTTTTTTTTCTGAATATGCAGTGTAAAGAGAATTATTTCTTTTATTTACAATTTGTTAACAGGTGAACAATATTTACCAGCCAATAAACATATGAGAAATAAAAATAGCAAAGTTTCAGTTTATGAAAGTTTTCGTAATAATTTTGAAGCGTGTTATGGAAGCAGATAGGTTCCCCAGTCGTTAAAACGTAATGTTCTATAGTAAGCATTTTGCGATTACCGTAAATAATCTCAACTGTGTGCCGGTAATCACTTGCAAAGTTTTCCTCACAAGTATATTAGCTTCACTTTAATATACGAAGAGTTTAAATGCACTTAAACTTGCTTGAAGATAACAACAGAACTGTAAATTCCGTTGAAATCTTGATATACAGCTTAGAGCGTACGCGAGCATATTTTATACCCATTTATATGGAATCTCTCATCGCTGACTTGCTTGAATATGTAAATCGACTGTGATATTACATAGTAATATTGAATAAATCTTTTCAATTTCATTTTATTTTTACCACCACTGTACGCATTTTGCCTGCTACTTTTAAAACATTAATAGAAGACAGAAAAACTAACAAAATATTAACACAGCAATATAGATCCATTTAAAATAGTTTTTATTTTATATAGAAGTACTAAGAATTCAAAGTTATTAAAATGAGAGTGTTAAGTATTTCAAAATTATGTTTTTGATGGATATGATTTTAAATACTAAAAATGAACGTATTATAAAGATTAGAAATCGAGTGATACGATTTATACTATGAATTAAAAATATGTTTCTAGAAAAAGTTAAATAATAATAAGAAGTTTGGACGTCATATGAAACCTTATTTTTTAAACGCTTAATATTATAGATCACGTAAAAAACTACATGCAAAAAAATTATGATACCCAATAGAATGGAAAACAATATTTAAAAAAAAAAGATTCTCTAATATTCTTATAAATAAAAAGTCAGCATTCTTGCACGTAAGCAAAACAGATTAACTGATTTAGGAAATATACGATGAAAGAGTTATAAATGACCTTTGGCAACGCAACATCTTTGGGTAATGCTTATAGGGGCTGGGTGCCTAACTAGTTAAAATACAATGCGTCCAAATAATAGGGTATTTAATTAAATAGGTCATTTGCTATAATGATAGCGAACTAGGGGTACTATAACAAATAGGTTTGACAACATAAATACCGGTAAATACGGTAAAATTTAAGGACCGGTCCCTGCACTGAATAATAAATGAATTATTTTCATCTACCCGCCTTGCAAATAACACAACGTTTATTTAAAGTGGTATTAGTTTCACGTTTTCCTTTGCAGTTAGAACATTTTTCTTAAGAGTTTTTTTTCCTTGATTCAATTTTCTATTAAAGAGTCCTTTTTCAAAATAAGAATTGAATAATCTTCAAAATAGCAACAACAAAAAAAGCAGAAGGAAACAAACGACTTTTGACTGAACAATATAATGAACGAAATAGACATAATAGAATAAAGCATTCAAGAAAAATATTTTTTGCATGTGTATTTTGATTGCCAATATTGAAACATTTTTCATACAAATAGTGGAATATAAAACAAGGCTGAAACATTTGTTACCCACTTAACACTTATTTTGTATTTATAATAATTACTGCAGATTTAAAGTATTTTTTTTCTGTTTAAATAAAAAGTACATAATCTTATATTCATATTTTAATAGTCATGTTAGAAATAATAAAATAATGACCCGTTTCTGAGTGAAAAAAATTCATTACTTACTATATTTTTTTTGAAATTCCATTTTTTCTTACGTTATAAATATTGGTGAATAATATTATAGTATCAGCAAGTATCTATTTTTGTTTTTTATGTGCTTACGTTTCAAAACTGAAATGAATTCAGTTTTCACTTCGGATTTACTGATCTTCGGTAAATTGTATACAATACCAGAGAATTGGCATTATTTGCGGAATTATTTAGTGGAATCGCACACTGAATTGAAGATCCTTTCTACAAGCTTCAAGATTGACGTGTCTATCTAACTGAATGGCATGCAATAAATAAGTATTGGGCAATAGTCTCCGGACAGCACAGGCGTGAATCGGGCCATTTCATGTCGTTCAATTGTCTTCTCACAAACAGAGCCGTAGTGTCACGTTAAAATTTTACAAAAAAAAAAATAAACAAGCTTATGTTATTATGGATGAAAATTGTTCTGCAAAATGATCACAAAAAAGCTTTGAATACTTTTTTCTAAATCATTGTACTATTTTTTTTTTAATTTATTAAAAACTTATTTGAAAACATTTATGGATTTCTTTTTTATTCAAATATATTTATACTTGTTAATAAATTACTCTTACTTTTCTCAAACGCATACCTTGTTAACATAGTAATAGTCAATTATGATTATTAAATTATGTTATTTCTTTTAATATTTTATGCGGAAAATAATGATTAGCTAAATATTTTTCTATTGATTGAATTGGCATTTACTTAGTAGAACTCCTTTATAACACGGTGAAAAAAAATCAACTATATCTTATAAAATTTTGTAGAACTAAAATACATTGCTATTTTTTCACCGTGCTAATATTTTTCTTTTTATATTTGAAGTGAAAAAAATAAGCACTTAAAGATTTTTTTAAGTGATCATAAACAGCGTATAGAAGTTTCGCATTAAAAAAATATGAGAACGTTATGAAGTTTTGACAAATAGTGCTTCATCTGATAAAATATATTACCGTAAGCAAAAGCAGAAGTGGTTTTATACTGTAAGCTTGTTTGATAAAAGTTTTTAATTGCTAAGCGTTCTACTAACAAAATATGCACTAAAATCGTTTCAAAATTTATATTATTTTAGGGTAATTCAACACAATATATACCGATGTTTTTTGGATTTAATATGACTTCGCGATATATGTGCTTTCGTCTTGAATGTTAGGAGACACAGAATAGTAACTCTTTAAGTCAATTTATTGTGTGAAACCGTAAAATCGTTTTATGGGTATTAGCCAGATACCCCGGCTCTGCCTAGAAGAATTCTTTCAACGCTTCTTAGGCTTAAGGTGGACGAGGCTGTTTTATTGGCCTCTAAACCTGCCATAAATTGCGTCAGAAACAAAATAAGGCTACTGCCAGTGACAGTCTTCTCTGTTTTATACTCTATGCCACGTTGACGTGGGTTGTGGTACAAAACAAAGAAAATTTGTTATACGAGTACTTTTTTGCATGATACCCGACCGACTGCCCTGGGGTAAGTTTATGAAAATAGTCGATGTAATGTTTGCGGCTACGGAGGGCAAAAAACTCGCGCAAGCCGAAATCCTTTCCCTTTTGTTGGCTCGTGTTACATTTCTGCGGCGAAACGTAACGTTTCAAAGGGCAAGGGAAAAGGTACCAAGTTTCAATGATCAAAAACCGGTTTTTCATGCGCCCTTTCCTAATTTTAATCCAGCTTTATTCCCTGTTAATGTAATTTTCGTATTCAAAGGCTCGCTTTATCGTAATGAAAAACGTTATGGTTAAGTTACAACATAGTTATTTCAGTATAATTACAGTGTAATGGTATTGGGCATATTTATTCGTGATGAGAATTTCAGTTAACTTAATTCTAAGAACAATAAATGCCTTCAAGTAAAATGAATACTCTTTTTGGTCTGACAACGTCTATATTTTGCTAAAAAAATATGATATCAAAAGTTTAATTAACTTACAATCCAACAACGTGTATTGAATTGGCCTAAATAGTGCTGCAAAATAAATAAATAAATAGAAAAAACGAAGCTTTGGGGTAGTTTAAAAACGTAGTAACGATATCTTTACTTAGAGCAGGATAAAAAAATAGCAGTGTATTTTAGTTCTATAAAATTTCTACGATATAGTTGAAACCTATATCGACTTACGCCTTCGCCATAACTAGTTCGACGAAGGTGTAAGCCGACAAAACCATCAGCCTTATACCTTACAAATTTCGTAGAACTGAAATACATTGCTATTTTTACACCATGTTATAATGGAGTTCTACCAAGTAAATGCCAATTCAATCAATAAAATTTAGTTAGAGCCTACTTCTTAAGTAATCAAAATGTTTTCTTCCATAAATGTAAAAAAACGAATGTTCATGTTTTTTTTTTAAATAAAAATATATTTAAAAAAACATAAGTTTATAAACTAATACGCCAGTTGATAGCCTAGATTGTATATATAAAAAAAAAATTGTTCGGTACTATTGAAATGACTGTTATTAAAAACAGTACTTTCATACAAGAACTTCTATATAGCTTAGTTCAATTATCAAAAAGTAAATAAAGAGTATGACGTATCATAAAAAAGTAACAAAAAGACGAGTATAAATACATATATTATAAGTATATACTAGCTTAAGAATCAAGAGGCTGAAAGTTTTCAAGCAAAACCGAATATTTTCAGTAAATTTAAAAGTATGATTCCTTTTTCAAATAAAAAGCTTGCACGTCATGTTTGCGTGTTTTTTTACGAATTTAAGGTACCAATATGGTAAATCACTTGAGTTTTATTAATTTTCCACCCAGAAATTAAGCGAAAAACTTCAATATTATCATTAATTCGCAATTACAATGCAGTATATACTTATACAGGCGCAGCTTGTTCACAGGCTCCTCATTGTTATTCCTAATATTCCCACGGCGCTCTCGATAAAGCCCGGAACTTCGGTATATTTATTTATTTATCCAACTTTGCCTAACGTTTTCAACTTTCCCCTGGACCGACAGCAACTTTTGCGTTAAAGTTTTCTGAAAAAATTTCCCCCGCACCTACGAGAAAATCAAAATGTGGTCGTGTTGCCGGTATGCAGGAATATAACCAATAGGCCAGCCGACATAAAATACATGGTGATTCAAAGCATAACGTAACTACAATGCTGTAGACAAGACGTGAAATTCCAATAAGATTATTGCTTCGAACATTTTGTCAAATAAATTTTGAGAATTTTTCCATAAATTCATGTTACATACAAATCTTCGTGGTATTTGAAATATTCAATCAAAAAGCACCAATATTTAAATGCTTCACTACTCGTTCATACTTCAGATAGTATAGATAAAAAATATTCAAAAGAAATATTCTTTTTATAAAATACCAGAATTTTTGTTTGAAAAAAAATAATGTAAAATTTATTGAAAAAGTAAATGCACGTCTGCGCAAAACTTTTTTGTATCTGTTTTAATCATATCTATACTTAAATTTCAGCTGTTTGTGTGCAAATAATTTATTTGATCACTTAGCTATACAGATTTTTTCTTTTTTATAGCCACAATTTACTATGGTATATTTTAATATGCAACGGATTTTACTATTTTTCATTAAATTGTACCCCTCAATCATTTTTTTGATCATGATTAGCTACTTAATTAACGCACATTTTTTTGCTCTTAGTTTGGTAATATCGTTAACGAAAGTCTATAGTAGCGTTGTCTACAGCATTTTTTTATTATTTTCTATTACAAGTTTGTTATTATGAGTATTAAAGTTGAAAACTCGTGATTATTAACAAAATACAATTATTATTTTTATTAAGATTGTGTTACTTTATTACTTCCATCTCAATTGTTAATTTTTATTTCGCGCGTTTGTACGTTGAAAGTAGATGAAGGTACACGATCATGAAATAATTCATTGCCAAAAAGCTTTCTTGTCAGATGGATATCATTCTCTGCAAAGAAACAAAAATGTACTGGTGCAAAGGAACTGCTTTATCTTATCATTCTATGAGATTTTTATGCTAAATCGACTTTAGTATATAGTACAAAGCTCTCAGTCTATAAATAATTCCAAATAGTCTTACAATAAAAAATAAGATTGATCGAATTGGTGCATTACTAATGACTCAATACAATCACAAGATTGACATCGGGACTAAGTTAAGTTTTATGAAGTATAAAAAGATATTAATGATGCTCTTATATATTCGACGCATGAAGCTTATTATTAATAAGAAAAATTGAATGAATGATCAAGAATTGAGAAGAAGCAACTGGATATTACACTATTACCATATAAAGCCAACAGAATGAATTTAAGTTTGATAAATGTAAGCAATAAAGATTTGAATAAATGTCGAATTCACTATAAAATCAAGTTTATAAATTGAGATTTACTGGGTCTTTTACGAATAAGTATTTTCAACCACTAATAGTTTTTATTTACTTAAAATTTTATGACATCAGTTTTAAGTACAAGATAAGACACAATTATATCACTAACAGGCAAAATCACTGACAGGAAATAGGTTGAGACGTGTTTTTCCTAAAACTGCGAGTAAATTCCGGACTCTTACTTTAAATGTGTTATAGACACGTGTGTGTCGATTTCTACTTACGTAATAATATGTATAAAGACCTTGAAGACGGTTATCTATAACATTACTACCTTTTTTTCATCAAAACCCACTCTACCTTCCAAAATAAGGGTAAGGTCAAACGGTTAACAAAAATTTCTCGCAAAAACGATAACCGTTAGGAATCCTTCCCACTAACCCTACCTATAAGACGAAAGCGAAGATTTCTGGAAAATTAAATGCTTCCTGAAACCTAGAGATAAAGTTTTTTTATGTTATTTGATCTCATGTGGTTTTTTTAAATTTAATTAGAAGAAACACTATCAAAGCTATAAGTGTAAATCTTTTTCAAAACATACTGCGTTAAAACTTTTAAGTAACTTTTTTAATTAATCTTTATTTTCTTTTGCGTTGTATAAACGTTTTATAATACATGACGATAGGTACAAAGGAATATTGATTTTAATAAAAACTTTTGCTCAAACTACTGACAATAAGATCAATTTAGCAATTACCTTGATTTTTTGTATTGACTTTAAATATAAATCACTATTAAGTTATTGACTGTCACTTCTTGATGAAAAGGCATGATGCTTAAAATAACAAAACCGTTTTTTAGCACTATTCTCGCAATATATTTTATGATCGGGACCAGTTTCACTGATAATGCTTACAATGACCGAAACCGGTCTTGATGAACATTATCAGTTGATAATGGTTACGATTAGTAAAACCGATCCTGATAGTAAAATATATTGTGGAAATAGTATTATATAACATGTTTTTATTATTTAACAAAATAATTATAAATGGCGGTTATCATTATAAATGCTTTATTAAGTTATATGATAAAAGTTAAAGAATATGATACAATCAATGGTAGGTAGAAACGAAAGCTGTCTTTGAAAATATATCTTCACTTATTCAGAAAATTAATAAGAGTTTAAAAATAATAATATATGAGCATTTAAGGCGAATAAATAAGATTTGTTAATAAAAGTAATAATTCTTATAATAACAAAAATAATATTTTAATTAAAAAAGTTATAATTTTTTTTTGGAAACACCCGATTCAAAAAAAAATAATAATGATTTTTCCGTTGTATTTATGAGATATTGAAATTGGTGTGGCTAGAACAATAGTCAAGTAGTAAGCGCGTGTGAATCATACTGTTGGTTTCATATTAAACGTGCCTAATTGCTTTTTTATTTACTTTTATTATTGTACTAAAATAATTGAAATCTTTTTTGTGCACTTTTGTTGTGTTTGAAGAACAAATAAAAGCACTTTTCCATTAAAAACTTTACGTTGGTTACTTAATTTTTGTTTTAAGCCGCAACATTGGTTGTACGATACCATTACATTCTGAACTTGTGTAGTTATAAAATCACTCTGTATAGAATAGTGTTTCTTCAGTGGAACTAGAAGCCCAACTAGAAAGGAAGGGATGTGTAACTTTAGAGTTCTTGTTGGTTGGTTTAATAATGTTGTTAGCTTGGGCACGGTTTGAGTACACGCTTAAGTTTTGCTTTTAACTACTTCTACGCCTTTCAAATTTATACACTCTATTATACAATGTCAACTTTTTATGTTTCATTTTATTTACTTGATTTTTTTATTTCACCATCGATGCATTGGTGCATCTAAGTTTTTCTGTTTTTGATTTATATCATAAGATTATTTTCTAAATTTAAATGCATCTAAGATTTGATATTATTGTATATAACGATGATTTTTTTAACAACATTAATTGATAAAAAGTTTATCAATGTTGAAGTAATGAAAAATATATTTTTTAAATAGTATTTTTACCCTTTGAGGAGTATGGCCGTACATGTTCGTCCGAATATTGTGATGTCTTTTATTAATTACAAGTTCCGTATTTTTTTTGAAAAATTATAATTTCTTCAGATACTCATGCTGCACATGTCTGTCAATAATTTTAAGCAGTCGGGCTTACATTTTTTATTTGTTTCAAATTAGTAAAAGAATTTTATGAAAAAATAATTCAAAGAAATTACACTTTTAATCATGTATCATAAAATTTACTGTCTGTTCAACCGCTTTCTTTCTAAGAATCAGTGTCAATATCGAACAATATTACTCAGACTGCAATTTTTTTTTTTAGGCTCAAACTAAAGTAATTGTTTCTAGAAAATTCGTAGTGAATAAATTTATTTACATTTATTACTATGCATTTCTCAATTATACAACTTTATTTACTTCGTGATATAATAGTAAATATTCTTTCTAGATTGAACTACAAAAAAAAACATGATTTTATATGAAGTGTAAAAAAAATATCTAAAATAAACCAAAAAACTTATTTCGTAAAAAAATAACTCACTACTCAACGGGCTAATAGTGCAATTTTTCATGTCATTAAGGTTTTTTTTTATCTATTTTAGCTAAAAAAAAAATCATACAATTTTATAGCAAAACAATGAGTTGGAAGCGAAAGATACTTTTGGCTAGTCTATACAAATACAATACGGTATATTTACGTAAAAATACTTTAATCAATAATCAAACTACAGTTTAAAGATAATATTTGATTGTTGTTTAAGGCGCAATAAGTAAATTTACGTCGTATCGAGCTGAAAAAATGATTTATTATAACGTCAAATTTAGGGGGTTTTACCGATATTTTGAAGCTTTTCAATAATAGCGATCATATCTTTATCCTGAAGTAATCCGTTTGTAAACGGTATGTTGATCTTTTGACCCTAAGTCTGTTTTCTAGTAAATATTTTGGCAATCTCTGTTCATAATTTTAAATATGTAGATTGTATTGGTGTGTTACGGTTATGAAAGTGAAACCATACATAGACTTCAAAAGGATTGTTGAGCAAACGGATTATTGTCAGCCCAAACGAGAAATATTCATTCAATATTTTATAAGATCTAATAAAATATTATTTTTATGAAGTTTTATAAAAGATAAGTTTATAGTCCACTGACAACCGTAAAAATACTTCACTTAAAACAATAAAAAATATTGTGTCGCATCTGGTAAAACTCTATACATTGCAATTTTAAATTATTTATAAGGGATTTCTAAAAGGCTATTTTCGATTAAAATGCAAAAAAAAAATATTTCATAGTTCAAGACAAAATAATATTTTTCTTTACAATTATTAGTTATAAAAAATTATAAAAAAATATTCATTGCTTATAGGAAATTTATAATGAAGAGTATTGATGGTCGTCAAAAGTTGTATACTATTTATTATACTTCAGCAAAATTTTTTGAAAAAAACTGTTGATATGATTTCAATGTGATTTTATTGCAAAAAAATAATGAAAAATAAATTCACAAGACGAGAAGTAGAAAGGTGTAATAGACTTGTAATTTTATTCTTTCTCTTTTAAAAAAGTTAGATAACCGCAACAAATTACTCAAAGTAAATTTTTGTATTGGCAGAAATATATTGTAGATAATGAAAAATTTTCTTTCAAAGAAAAGCAAAGAATTAAAGCTGGATCTTACCGCTATTCTAAGCAGATGTGCCGCAAAGATTAATGAAGATAAATCCATCACAGTCTTTCTAAAGTAAAGAACAAAGTTCAACGCAATAGTGTAAACTTTTAAAATTTATGTCACTTTAATAGAGATGAATACTTTGCTCGACGTTAACGATATCTGAACATATTCATAAGTAAAAGTATGCAGTCGAGGTAATGACTGAAAAATGTATCATTCACAAAAAAAGATTTTGTGAAAGAACAAGCTCCCAATTTTGTCCCAAAATAGCTCTAAATCTCTATCAGGTTTTTCCAGACGAGATCCAGATTAAATAAATAAGTTCAATTTTAAAATATTATTTTTGTAAAAATTTGTTGTTTGTTTAATAAATTTTAACATTTAAAAATGTACTTTATAAGATTCATATATACATTTATATTTTTACTAATACTCTAAAAAACATCTTTTTTTTCCAAAAATAAAATTTTAAAATTGAACTTATTTATTTAATCTGGATCTTTCTGATTGTTAAATATCAACTTTAATTTAAACTAAAGAGATTTTTATTATAACATCATGTTTAATTAACTTTTCTTCGACATATTAAAAAAACCCATAAAATTTGAATACACCATATATTCTCCGTATCTTTGTGTTGATTTACTCTATGTCTTCTATGTATATTATTAATGATATAAGCATCATTATTCAACATATTTGATAGTGCAAATTGATATATACGTAGCAAAGAATGATGATAGCTCGGTAATATTTTGTCATTTTTCATACAAAAAACACAACAATACAAATTATTACTGAATGACGCAACACTTTTCACACTCCATCACCACTGTTCTTATCGTATTAACAAAACTCCCCTTCTTTGCATTTCTGGCCCTTTCAAACCCTAGTATTATGTATGGCTTTTTTTATATTCCCATATATTTATACAATTTTTATGACTTGCTATATCTAAGCGGGATATGTTGTGTTAAATGTTCAGTCTTACTTCTGCTTATAATTAATACTATAGGATATTTATTAATTTTATTTTCCCTCCGCTTTATGAATGTTGCTAAATAGTTATAAATAACGTAAAAATTAAATCGGATTTGAATTTATACTATTATTTAAATTATTGCAAGGATTTTTTTTTGAAATCATATAACTTATATATCACTTACATTTAGAAAAAATAATATTTTTAAAATGTATTTTCGGACCTGTTATTTTTTTTTTGACTGCAATAAGCATTGGAAACATTTTCATGTAATTTTATAATTATAAGGCACATTTATAACCTAATCAGTCGCTTTCACGAGCGATTCTGTAATGCGTATGCTTTAAAACTAAAACGATATATTTAACTCTCCATCTCGAGTAACTTCTCGACAAAAGCGCACCGAGCAATGTAAATAATCAGTATTGATTCATAAGTTTTTAAAATCGAGTTTTAAAAATTTTCATACTCATAAAATTTCTGAGTGCGTGTGTGATGTTTTTCATTTTTCAATGATAGACAACCATGCTTTTAACAAGAACCAAATATTATTATGGTTATGAAATTCAGGAAAAATCAATGAAATTATATACTGTGTACAGGTTTTGAATCAACGTATCGCTAAACTATGACATAGTAATCGATAAAATACTATGACAACCAAACCAAAAACCAATTTCATTGATATTACTAATCAATGGTCATAAAAACTTTTTTTACAACTCTTCAATTAACTTACCGATTTTTCCTGGTCATTATTTGAATTGTGTTGAATTTATAGCTTTTTCAAATAAATACCAAACACACTTTACGATTCTTTACAAGATATTTTGATGGGTATAACATGTTTTATATTATATTGCTTTGTTTTATACATGAGAGAAAATTTCTTTAATAATTGATTGTCCTGAACAAATGTAATATTAATATTTGTTATTTCACGAAACTTTTCAAATTCATATAAACGTTGCTTAAAATTCTAAAACATTGAAATGCAATTTTTTTGGTTTATATTATTTTTTCAAGCAAGCTATCGAATTTATTGAATGCACTAAAATTTAAACGGAAAAATATAACCATCATTAGTGCGGTATTTCACGATGCAGATATAAGCAAATATAAAGTGGATAAGACTGTTCACCGTGATTAAATTATAAATATTATTTAATGTATAGACTTCCTGATAGATGATTTCATCCAGATCGGCTAGTCCCCAGTATTTGCCTTACGTGTGGCTCCTGGCGTACCACGTGTGGAATTCAAATAAGTGGCTCGTAGAATCCGTCACGTGTGTAATTCTATTGCCCTTTCGACGTCTATTGCATTTTTTCTCACCAAACAGAGATACCAAAGCGTCTGACAATCTATCCACATCAAAAAGTGAAATAAAGGATGCCGTAAATTATTATTAAAAAATAGCTTACTTGGAATTCGTCGTTTTAGAACGGTCAAAAAATCCATCAAAGACAACTTCGTGTTCCATCTTTATTCATCTTATTTCGTTGCTTTATTTTTTTTATAAAGTTTGGCTTACTAACTAAAAGATATGCACAAATGAAATTGCTCACAATGTGTATCATTTTTATAACATAAGACGTTTTATGTATAAATATTTTTTTCTTAAATTCGTTTGAAATTTGTTTAAATATATTAAATATTCGTATAGAACAATGGTTCTCGCGCGAAATTTCACTGAGGCCGCATTATAAGCATCGGCGGTCCTATGGAAATGTCTCGTGGCCGCACCAAATGTGATAACAATAGTAGTTGCATTTACTTAAAAAAATGGATTAATTTGTATTAAATAAAATACATTATTTGAACATATTGGTATTTATTTGTTTAAAAGCAATACAAATGGAAATTGTTCAACAGTTCTCTCTTCCAATGTAAGCTGAATCGCCGCTTCTAACATTGCATCAGTCAGCTGGTTTCAATATTTATTTTTTATAAAGTGCATTACACTGAATGATCTTTCACAGTATACAGTTGTAGGACAAATCGACAAAATTAATAATGCAATTGTTGCTAATTCTTTATATTGACTTGATTCATGGTCAACATATAACTCCGACCAGAATTTTTGAACAGTATTATTATTAAAACAATCCTTAAGTATTTGATCATTACTTATTTATAACAATGCATATTTAACATTACCCCAGTTAATTGATTTGAATATTGAAAATGATATTAGTCTTTTTTGTAGTATTATAAAGTTATCATTTTTCATCACTTGAAAAGAGGAAGATATAAAGGTAACAATTTTCAGTAAATAACTCGACTCAATGCTCGATAAGTCAGGTGCATTCAATCAATTTAAAAAAATAATAATTTTATAAATGAATTTGTAAAAATACATTTTTTATTTGATTTTCTATGAAACTGTTGGTGGCCGCAGCAAAATCCTCTAGTGGCCGCACATGAGAACCACTGGTATAAAATCAACACTTGTTTAAATATGATTATCGCTAAAAGTAATTAAAATTAACAACCTTGTGAATTTTGAAAGTTTCTTAATATCCCTGAAAATTTAAAACCAAGTAACACGGTGAAAAAATAACTATGTATTTTAGTTCTACAAAATTTTTATAAGATATCGGTGAAAGCGGCTCACACCATCGTCAGAAATAGTCAGGATAGTTCAAAATCAAAAGATCAAGTAAATGCCAATTCAATCAATAAAACCAAGTAATTTATTTATTTTATCTATTAACAAGAAATTAACTAATATTTCATCATATTATTTGTTCGTTAGTGTGTGAACTTGAGCCCTAAAATCCAAATTTATATTTTGAAATATTTGCTAAGCTTTGTTATAATAGTAAAACTAAAAATATTTCACGGTATTTTCGAACTTTCGATTGTTGTGAAAAGCTTTTGGTGAAGAGTGACAAGTGCTGTTTGATAGATTTCATTAGATAAATGAAATCAATTTACGCTGATACAAGTTCTTGCCGTCAGTTGGTATCAGTTATCACCGAAAGTATTGAAAGGCTGGTGACATGCGCTAATTTCATATTTATTACGTTGTTCTTAGTGTTTGTTCTGCAAACTTTTGCCCTGTCAATGTCAATCGATGCGATATCCTAAAACCGCAAATTTCTCTCTCGGTGCCAATACAATATGTGCTGCGTGAAATAAACTTCAACTTCTGTTTTCATTGACGACACAATTTTAAACAAAATATTAAAATAGATTTCATAGAGTGAGACATTTTTTGTGACACTTTGTGATTTGTTTATTTCAAAACATGCAACCAAGTGTTATAATAAGAATTTTTAAGCGGTACCGTCGTGAATTTCAAACATTCAACATATGGCAAATAGCGTAAACATACTGAAAAATTCTTAAAAAAATCTAAAAAATAACAGGAACGTTTTTTTTTTAAATTTTGAATTAACATCAATTTTTGAATTTTAAAAATGACAGTAAGCCCATATGATCGTCATTCAGGTGTGTTTACTGTATTCACAATTCAAACAACAGAATAAAAGTTATTGTGTTTTTGAATATTCTTTGTAAATGCGTAAACAGATTTTCATTGATTCATTTTCAATTGCATAGAAAAATTTTATATTTACAACTTATGTAGTGCATTAAACATGTCTAATATTTTGAAGCGAGTAAAGTTACAGTTTTTTTACCACTGAAATATTCCAAGCCCCACTCTCATACCAACAACATCTTCGAAAAGAAGAGATAAAGTTACTGAATATATACCAGTAACCGTAAAAATATTTTAATTGATAAATATCACTCGTTCCATACTTGATAAATATTCTATTGTTATGTGTTTATAATAATTATTTATTTTTGGTTGTTTCAGATAAAAGTCTACCGAAACAGACATGAACCGCTCTCAATCGCTACAATATTTATTCCTTTTGGAATGAACTCTCGGAAGAAGACCACGCGGAAGTGTAGTGTTATTAAGTGTATAATATCACGATACGATAAACCACTTAGCAAGTAATCTGCACGGCATCCCGATGCCCGCAAGTGGGGGATCGATTGTAATACCCTCCGAATGGCTGTCAATCCATCAATAAACCGACGTCACGCCAAACTTCGCACTCTATAACGTAGAACCTTCAATAACATCAAAATATATACAATCTTCAATAAATTATGCTTTCTATCATATTTTACGAGAAATATTATTTATGACACCATTCCTATTATGTACGGTTACCGAAATGTCAAAAGATAAATATTAAGCTAGTAAAAGACGTCGACCACTTTCTATTGATTACTTTTCTATATTTATTTATTCGTAATTCGTGAGTGTTAAGTATTACAAGATAATTCAAAAATTTAAAACTCTTGTGGACCAGTAAATTTTGTTTTTTGTCCGTTTTGATGTTGACAAATTCCAATAATAAGCTTAGTATCATAATAAATTGAAACTCTATTTAAAGAAATTTGGATTTAAATTCATTATTTCATATTTGTTTATTCTTTAAAAAAAAAAAACCAAATACAAAAAAAAGAGGTTTTAATATAACTGTTTAATATACATTCTTATTCAAGATTTTTGTGTTCAATTTGAATAAACATATTTTTTATAATAAAACCATCAACTTTACCTGTAAATTAATTGAATGAATTAGTTTTTAAAGAACGGTGTCAGTCAAAGCTTCAAAATTTCCAGAAACAAATTAGTGCCGAGGAATAAAAAATATACCTTTAATATTATTGCCTTGCTAACATTATTTGATGCTTCGTTTACAATAGTCACATTTGGTAAATTAT
The DNA here is from genome assembly GCA_028555115.1 of Himalopsyche japonica. NCBI lineage: Eukaryota > Metazoa > Arthropoda > Insecta > Trichoptera > Rhyacophilidae > Himalopsyche > Himalopsyche japonica. The sequence goes on from JAHFWJ010000620.1 coordinate 878,174, forward strand.
TCTTTCCAAAAAGCTCTTTAAAAATACACAGCTTAATATAAAAATGTATCCGTCGTTCCGCTTAAAATAATAGTCTGTCATTTTGCTGCGTAAAATACTTTGGGCTTAAAATGAGATGGGTTTAAAACAATACACGAAACCTTCCCGACTCTTTTCTTTCATCTTTTTAATAAATTGCATGTAATATTTTACGTCGCATCTTTTTTCCACTCTTTTGTTGCAATCATACGCAGTTTTATTATTTATACCAAGCAAAGATGATTTCTCTAGACATATTTCAAATGAATTTTTTTTTTTGTGAGACAAACAAAACCTTATGTTTTTAAGTGAAGGCCAAAACAACCGTGTGACTCGTACATTCTTTCAACACTAAATTCATATTTTACTGTCACAATACGAGATTAACAGACACTTAGTTTTTTTGTCAGCTAAAATTTGTCAACTATTTTTTGACACAAAAATACCGTCTGACATTAAATTTAAAAATAGAATATGTTGTTAAATAGATTTATTAAATACTGACGTTGTAAGATTTTGTTTTGTCATGAGATAGTTAGTTTTCATTTTGATTTTATAAATTTATATTCAATATAATTTGTAGGTTTGAGTAATGATAACGTATTGCACACAATTTATGCATCACAAACTGTGAATAACAAGTTTTTAATATGGTAGAGAAAAAATAAATTATTTTTTTTAAACTGGATAATTTATAAACAGTGCAGATCAAAAAGTGATGAATGAAAAGAAGATAATAACGTTATAACAAAAAGTGCAAAGTGAATCGCTTTAAAATGAAACGACGACCATTAGCTACGGTCCGCGAGGAAAAGGTTGCTACGCCAAATGAGTATGCACTCTACGGCGTCGTAGGCCTGGTCTCGGTGGCTTGCTACGTCAATGGGCTGTCGGGTGATTTCGTGCACGACGATATTCCAGCAATCACTATGAACGGGGACGTGCTCGCACAGAATCCGTTGTCACACGTCTTCAAGAATGATTTTTGGGGCACGCCCATGTCGGACGTCAATAGCCACAAGTCGTATCGACCCCTGACCACGCTCACTTTCAGGTAAGTCATCAGTTACGATTATCAAATATTACAAAAAAAAAAAAATCTTAAGAAATAATAAATTTTAGGAGTAGTTCTAAGCATTGTATTTTTATGTCATTTTAAATATTGTCAATAAATGGTATTTCAGCTATAATAAATAACCAGTTTGAACTTTCAGCACTTCTTCCATTGTTTGTTGCTTCAAGTATTTCACTATGAAATAACTTCGTTTCAAAGTTTTATAAAGCTGAAACTGCCAATTCCCTTACAATATATGTTAAATAAAATTTGGCGCGTGATCGATCGATCTCAAAATGTTTAAGCTGTACTCAAGCATTGAAATATGTTTTATTGCTCAAGAAAAATTATAATATTCTTATCGTAGTATCGAGATATTTATTTAATTAAATAACTACATAGTGTTATATGTAATCTAAGATTTAGAAAATATTTATCTTTTCCTTTAGTAATAGTTTTATTTCGATGATTATTTTTGTCAATCTAAATAACGAGTTTCGCAACAATAGAAGATTTAACGATTTAAAAGCTCATTAGTCGGAGGAGATTTCAACTACAAATAGCTAAAAAAAGTCCAGACAGACATCAGATTTGCACCAACACTATCAAACGGGGAAAGAATAAATACGCTCTCTTCTTTTTCAATATTAGAAACGGAAAATCCGAGCGGATTTTAATGATCTTCCGTTTACACTAAAATCCGGCAATGAGAGGTCGTATTTTCAAACGACGACTTTGATACCGCGATTGCACTGGAAAATATAGCACCACTTGTAAGAGTGGTTTTTTTTAGGTTTTTTGTTGTTGTAGCAAAAGGAAAAGTTATTGTGTGCGTCCCGGGAGTGCCGTCCTGAGCAATCTTCGCGCAGTCAAAGAACAGCACCAAATAAAACTTTAAACGAACTACCTCTTTCATCGATGTTCTCATTTTTACCGCTCCCCTTCAATTCATTTAATTTATATCTACAAATGACAGAGCGTGGCGTATTCTGACGTGTAATTTACAATTGTAGTTGTTATATTATATATTAAATTGAATAATAAAATCAGAATTACTTAAAGACGCTTTTTTTTAAAGAAAATATTTCTTTGTGTTGTATTATTATTTCATAGAGGCTTCATATTATATAAAACGTTTATCAGCGATTATACAACAATGATAAAACTCAAAAAATGACAATTCTTGAATTATTTTAGTTCATAAAGAATAAGAAAAAATTAATGGTGTAATTATGTTATTCATCACCTATTATTTTCAAATAGTTAAAATTAAAAGCGCTCATTGAGAAAAAATTAAGGCTTTTTTTTAGGAAATATTGTCAAAATAATGTCTTAATTTATTTAATATCCGTTTTTAATTATGGCTGACATTATGAATTATTTTAAAGATAAATAAAGCATACAATTTTAAGACTTTCATGATTTCTTGAAACTGCGCATTTAAGAAGAAATTTTCATAAAAATATTAGATGGCACATCATCACTTTTTTAAATTGAATCTTTTCATTGCTCGACTATTGTTCGTCAAACGTGTATACAGAAAGTAAACGTGCTCTCTACTCTATCTTCTTGTAACACAATATGTCAGAAGGCTCCTTTTCTTTATTTGTCTCCTGAGATGACTGTATTGTATGGCTTTTTCGGCTGGCCACGCAATATGGTTCTAACATATCAATTCGTAAACATTAAAAAAAAATTAGCACGTTGCTTGAAACAATTCAAGTTCAATAACATTAAATCTCACACTTTGATTTTTACCTTAAATATTTATATATTTGAATTATTAATTCTATCGATTGCTTAGAGTACAATTTTCTACAAAATAAAATTAGGCTAAAACTTAACCATTTTGTATTCATATAATTTATGATATCGACTGAAAGTACTTGATGGAATTTCAATATCAAATTTGAATTGTTACAATTTTTTACGATTCTACATGTTTTGTCACGACTCAGGTTTCGCCTTTCGGCATCTTCAGGCATTATATCACACGGATGCGTACAAAATTGTAACAATTGAAATTTTCATTTTGTATGTATTAATTTTATTAAACTCTTTTAAAGCAACGTTGTTTTTTTATTTTTGTAGTGATACAGATTATTAATGAAAGGTAAAATCACTACCCATATTTTTATTGTAATAAATATTGTAAAAATTTATTTATTTTCATTCAAAATAAACGTTTCTTCTTATATGTAATATGTAATACTTGATTTTTTTTCCTTCTATTTCTATTTTAACCGTTCTCATAAGCAAGTGCCTCAAGGCGTTTGCTTATATACACTTCGCTTTATACTAAAAAATAAGGGTTTATATATACCCATATTATATATTTATAACCAGATTTATTACATGAAAATAAGTAATTTAATATTTTTGAAAAAAACCTCTACAAAATTTCGGTTCCTTCAAAGTACTTTAATATAAAATCTCAAGTTTTCAGATAAAATAAAGCTTACTGCTTACAACGTATATAGTTCTCGATCCATGTGAAGTCACAAAGCGAAAGAATTATTGGGTAAAATGTGGTCTCCCGTGGGTATAATACCAAAATGCTCGCCTGGTGATGTACTTAACCTTGGATCGTTGATTGCTTATTCGGTATGTGACCGTGGAGAACTATTCAACCAAACGAAGGCTACAAGATAATGAAAGCCTTGTTTTATTATCCAGTAAATGTTTCGTAGACGTTTCGACTGTATTTATTCTTTGCTAATACGGTAGAAATGTTAAGTTATGCAGCATTGAGCAGTGTACGATAGAGTTAGGTTAACTAGTCGATTGCCATTTCATGCAGTTAGTTTTAATTGGGAGTTCTTTCGTATATTTTCAAGCCTTCCACTTACGAGGATTATTTATTTATTCAGTGTATAACTGTTGAAGGTATTGATTTTTATCGGTTGAAAGGCATCACATGCCTTTCAACCGATGAAAATGTTTCTGATATTAAAACTCAATGTGGAATAATCATATTATTATTTTTAAAAAAAAATCTTCAAGAATTGAAAATCAAAACCTTGAAAGTGGAATTTAATTGATAAAATATGATATATAAATGCCAGTAAATATATTATCTAGAGACAAATATTTAAGTATATAGTTTTGATAAAAAAAATGTGTCTTTAATTTAATTACTTATGGTGATTATAAATAAAAAAATTTTCAAAAGTTTAACAAAAAAAACAAAGGAAGAAAAATTCTATCATCATTTATTGTCAAGAATTAAATTACTTGTGAATGGTATCTACTTTTTTATGTATATTATTTTATATATTAATTTAATAGCTATTATAACATCTTTCTTTCAATATTATTATTTTGATTTCATCAACCAAAATACCAGCAATTTTAAAATATGAATGAACTTCCTGACATTTGATAACAAAAATGACATGAAATATATTTCTGAGAGATTTATATTTCTAAAGTAAGCTTCATTTTTCTTCGTTTTTTAAAAGGCTGTCAGTAAACATATTAGCGTCGCATAAAAGCAAATTATCTCATGTCTTGAAAAATATGTCAGAAGGTATTAACCAAGTAAACCTGTTTATCTTTAATTCGTTTGCATAGCAATACTTCCGTTGAATGTAAAGTTAATCGGAATTCGCATTGCAAACGAAAGCTTTTGACTGTACTCGTTCAAATAACGCCAAGTGCAGGTATGCTTTGCATTGCCGCCTCGAAGAGAAGATGTAAATTTCTTTCCTACAAGCCACTACGTCCTGAACCAAAAATATGTTTACACCTGCTTCACAATTGCCAGGTCATTCAAATATTTAGACCGCTATTTTATTTCTAGTAAATAAAGTGATCTTATAATGCTGCAAACAATGATATACGATATATTTATATTCATTAGTACTTTGCTGGCTGACTTGATTTTACAACTCACGTCACTCATCAAGCTTGGAATTATTAAATATCTTTTATTTAGTGACCTTATAATTTACATTTTTAAATAGCCCATAAAATAATTCAAAGAATTATCATTTTTTTATTGATTTCATACGGCTTCAATAAAACATAGCGTGTTTATAATATTAACTATAATTTTTGTTATCATATTTCATGAATTTGTTGTCAAATTGTCAATACTTTAGTGATTTCATCACTTTGTGATTCATACTAAGGCTCCAAGGTGAAATCAGTGAACAGATGCTTTTTGCATTTCAAAACTTCTGCAAAGGGACAGCAAGTAGTTCAAATACTATCTTAATTCTAAATTCTTGTATGTGTATCTTTTCCGTATTATTTACCCACTGAAAAACTACCAGTACTTAAAAAAAGACATCAGTTTGAATATTTAATTACAATTTCTACTAAATAATACGAGAATTCAAAAAATAATCCATTTTTCGTAAGAGATGCATACATATTGTTTCACGTAATATTCATATTTTATAAAGAAAACGGACTGAAATAATGTTTACCGGGTTTATACCAAGCATAAAGTGCTAGGTATGTAACACCCACGACAGAATAAAAAATGCTCACGGAATGGTGTTGTAAAGTCTCTGCTTTATGGAAAATATTATATGAAGGTAAGATGCCGTGTTAGAAACTCAATTTGACAATATTTGCCGAATACACGGCCAAAATTTGTCCATGTCGGAGAAGATTGGTGCGCCTGTACTTTATTTGACAAAAACTTGTTATAAATGAGACCATTTCCATGGCGAGATATGATTAATCAAAAGCTTAGTTATTTCATGCTATTTTATTCACCATAAATAAATAAAATTACATTCTGTTAAACCAATTTATTTGTTGGATTGTTTATAAAACAACAAACCAATTTCTATTTTAATGTGTCTTATTTTTTTTTGTATAAAGATACTTTTTTCAATAGGAAAATAAATAATTAAATAATACAGTAAATCAAAGTAAAAACATAGAAAAACATCCCAAAATTTATAAGCGATGTTTATAAAGCTCAGTATTTTTATGATAAATTAGATATGCTATAATTTTGTTTTATTTATGTGAAATATTTTTTCATTTGTACTAATACATTTTTGCTTTAGAAAAAACGCGTGCCGTAAATATCATTTACTTATATCCATTAATTATAATCTTAAGCCATACATTTAAAGGCAAATTAAGATTTGCCTTAGAATTTCGATTTCGTCAATTAGTACACCTACTAAGCTAGTTTCGTACTTCAGCTTTCACAACTTACATTTATCAAAAAATCTTTATCTTAAATATTCTATAATCAAAATGAAACACACCTTTCTAATAAAGCTAAAGTAATTTTCAAAATACACAAAATTTTGACACTATATCTATATGTGTTATGTCAATAAAGTACCATTTATAAGACTTTCGGATCTAATTAATCATACATACTAGGGTTTTAATTATGCACGGCAAATTGAATGCCTGCATGAAAACTCAATGGATTTTATATGAACTTGTGTGATTGTTTTATGTGCGAGAAAATCAGGAAATAAATTCACGGCAAAATCATGTTATACAGAATGAAAAATGTTATTTGGCTATGTAGTTCAAACATTCAAAATAAATTTTTCATTAAAAAAAATAATGAAAAGAATTATTAATCATCTAAATAATAAAAAAGTTATAATCGATAATTTATAATAAATTTGTTTTTGCACTGTAAAATTTTCAATAATATTGACAAAAGCCCTAATTGTATTATTTAATGATATACAATAACAAGGGTTAAAATATTTCCGTTACCGATCCCTATCGTTAATTTTGATGAGCGATGTTTCCATTAGGTAATAGAATAAAAATTACCATGTCCTGTAATAACATTATTCAAATATACCCTACAGGTAATAATTATTATAGTACGCATTTCTAAAATAACATGTTTAACAAATTTGCTTATTCTCCAACGAAGTGTAACTGACTCTGTAGTAAATATCGCAGCCAGATTATAATGAACAGAGGCACTATTTCACGAAAGGCGAGCAATATACCATCGGCCTCCAAGTTCTTTATCATATATCAATATAAAAAATCGTTTTTGATGAAATATGCATATCAAACTAATATTATGTAATCAGAAGAACGCCTTCGCCTTTAGTTAAACTCATTTTTTATTTAATTTTATTAATTAAATAAATATGAACATAGGTAAATTATTTGTAAAAAAAACATGTTTCACTGTTTGGCGTTCCTTTTTTTAATTTGAATTACAAATTCTTTTGGCGAAATCAGCTTCAATATACATAGTAAAATAGAATATTGATCATTTTTTGCACTATATGTTTGTGAGCGATTATTATCAAAAGTATGGTTTATTTAAAATTTAATAGATTATTTCAATTTAAGCATTATTTTAAAGAGATATTTGTAAATAATTATGAATGTTTTATAATAGTCCTAGTTTTGTTTAATATTATACTTAAGTCTTTTGTATTTAATAAGAAGTGATTTATTCACTTGAAAACAATATTTATTTAATATAACATATTTTTAGAAAACATATTTTTCTTACTACATATTTTAAAGTTCATATGTATTGAATCATAGTTTAATTGAACTCTGCATACATTTGCATCATTTCATGTTTACTGAGGCGACCATTTAATTATGCATAATTCAAAAAATTATGACATCGACTGAAAGTGCTTGATGAAATTTCAATATCAAATTTGAACTATTAAAACATTGTAAGATTCCATGTTTTTTTTTTGCACTAACGACCCGGGTTTCGAATGTCAACATCTTCAGGCATTCTATCAAACGGATGCAACAGAACTGACTTTTTCAGTTTCATACACTTTGTCAGTTCTGTCGAATCCGTGTGAGACAATTGCCGAAGATGCGAAAAGACGAAATCTGAGACGTTAGTGACAAAACATGTAAAATCGTACAAAGCTTCAAAAACTGTTTCGTTTTTACCTATATCAAAATTTACATAACTAGCTCGTTTATGCACGACACGTGATATTCGGATGTAGCTCCAGCTGTAGAAATCTTCATGTAATTACTGCATGAACATTCTGGGAACGGGCAATTCCAGAAAATGTGGTTCTTTGACGTCGGTTTGTTTCGGAAACTATTCTCTTAATTTTGTGAACAGCCGACAAAAATAATGTGAAATCCTAGTGTGTTGATAATTAATTAGCCATGAAGGACGCGGTTAGACTTTGCCAAGGCAATTACATTTTTTGCCAAAACTATTAAAACGGCTTTTGATATTTCCCTTCCTTTGTTGTGCGTATTAATCTAATGCCTTATTAGTTTTGCGAACTAACTAAGTATAAGGAGATAAACATATTAATACGAAGATAATTATAATTAAACATAATGTTATCTTTAATACGCGATGTTTATATCTCGTGGTGCTAAATTTTATGCTGTTATTTGATATACATTATATTCTATTAGTGCGAATAATAATATAAGTGGTAAGAACTTTAGAAATGCATTAAAAACATTAATAATAGTTTCACTACAATGATCATCTGATTTTTATAATATCATAGCTATTTTTTGACGTAACATAAATAAATAAAAGTCATTTGTTTATTTAATTGGTAATTAAAAAACGAAAATAACTCAAGCAAAATTGCTATCAAAAATCACAGCGAAAACAGCAGAACGTATTCCAAGGCAAAAACAAAATAATTTCAACAGAAACGCATTGATTCAGTATTTTACTATATTTAAATAATAACCAAAATAATTGCGCAAGTTTTTGGACTTTTTTGTAAATACGATTTACGTCTGTATTTATGTATTATTGTAAACAGATTTTTATATCGCATACCGATTCAGTATTTTTTTTATTCCCTCAATCAAGCCCCTAATCTTCTTTTTTTAACAGACCTTCAAAAAAGAAATATTCGGGCCATTATTATATAAAACTATGGAAATAGCACAAAACTGTTTGATTGAATTTTCGTCCATCAATTCTAGCAACAATCCTTAAGCTCACTTACATGTCAAACAATCATATTTATAATCAAATAATGCTTTTATTTTTTCGATAGTGAATAAAGTCTTTGTAAATAACAGAACTAGAAATATTCAAAAAAAGTGTCCAAAAGTGAAACTATTTATGACGGGATCAAAATATGTAGATTGACCCAGGAAGTCGATAAAGTGGGGAACAATAAATGCGGGATTATTTAAAATTGTTCGTATGACAGAACGGTTGGAACTTTATTAAATGAAATAGATTTTCGGAAAACTTTGAACGTGGTAACGTTAAATCGGCGTGCCACAGTACTTAAAATATAGAATACACCCAGTCCTTTTTTTACGCGATTTTTTTGGACGGCACCGTTACATTTTTTTATGCGCTTCACTCGTCTTTACGCGATTTTTTCCCCAAATTTGTTTTAAAGAAGTTATTTATATATGATGCTAGGCATGAACGTTTCATTATTTTTTTAAATCAAAAAAATATGTGTATTTTTAAAACTTAATTCATATAAGTGAAAAAATCATATTGTTAGAGTCTCATTATATTTTATAAGCAATAAAGACATGAAATATATATATTTTTTGCACGAATTTTAAAGAGCAAATTTTGGGTTTTTCATACGTTTCTGGTACTTTTTCAAGCGATATTTTAATTTTTGGAACCAATTTATCAAATTATATGAAAGTTGCGATTTTTTTTACGCGCCGTTTTCTGGAACCAATGTATCGCGTAAAAAAATGACTGGGTGTACAACATTTCTACATGGAATATACGCTTAAAAAATATTTGTCTTGATATATCATTTTTGACAAAATGATACATAAGTGTTAAAAATATCATTTATTTCTATGATAAATATCGTAACTTTAATAAATTAACAAAACATTCTTTTTTCTAGCTTTATAATTTAACTGTGTGAACATACACTCAACGTAGCCAAAAAAAGTTTTTGCCGAAGAAAAAATATTTTTTTATGTCATTTCGTAAATTTCTCTAATAGTACGGTAAAGACTGTTCGCGTTTATCGTGTTATAAAACACGCGACTCGAAGTTTTGTTCTCATTATGCAAGAGAAGCTCCTTTCACTCGGCAGACCCTTTTTAAATATGTCAAATAAATTTGCCACTATCTTGGTTTAGTGCAGTTGCGATAAACCGCCAGCCCTTGCGCACTAACCCACTTGGCCACCCCTGTTCACTGAAAACTCTTTTTCAAGCTGTGTCCTGAGTAAGCATAGTATAATTATATCAAATGTGAATTTTATATAAAGCAGTCTCGCTTCAAGCATTCAATAAAAAATCCATCTAAAATAATAATTTGATTTTTTTGTGATTAAATACTATAGTATACGTTCCACGAATTAAAGAGTTAATAATGTAAGACAAATATAATTTTCACGCAAAAATTGTTTCGTTAATTATGATGATTTTGTTAATTTATTGCATTGTTACATATATTGTTATTGATTTGATGAAATTCGAAATCATTAAAAATGAAAAGAAAAATTCATTTGAAGTTTATAATGGCATATAGTATTCATAATCGATATCTCTGATTATCTTTTGTTTGATAATCTGACTTGTGCAAATAAAATGAACTTTTTTAAATGATGAAACACTTCAATTGATAATACTCGTGACGATCGAAACTGGTCCTGATCAAAAAATATATAGTGGAAATAAGTACCAAAAAATGTGCTAAACTAAATGATTAAGATAATCTATCATTGTCGCTTTTGTACGTATACCCTTCTAAAAGAGAAATAAATTTGTCTCATTAATGAAAAGATATTTAAATTTTTTGGAACTCAATATCCTTCAAAATAAATGTCTTTTCGATTTCAACCGGTTCTCTTTGTATAAATGTATAAATATTATAAATAATCTTATAATAAATGTGAAAATAAATAGTTAAATAACACAAGATTATTCATAAATAAAAATTGTGACGTAAAATATTTATTACTTTAAGATGCCGAATTCATTTAAATTAACTTATTTTTTCAAATATATGTTTTATTGAGTTATTACATTATTTTTCAATTGTAAGTGATCATTTTTTTGGATATTTTGAACATCGATGCGCACACTTAGGACATACCACAATCCACTACATACTCGGCGGCACGACGCGGAAAATCATTAAATTCATATCACAAAATCTTTATTGCCAAACGTTGGTCATTCTAAGTGAAAAAGTTTATGTTTCTAAATTAACGTATTTTTTGGAAAGCCAATGCTCTGTTTGTAATTAAATATTCCTGATTCAGGTACTTAATGTTTATTTATGTTTCAATATAACTTAAAAGATCAACTCTCTAAGGAATGTTCCTTATTCACGTTAATAATATATCATTTCTCTTCTTCAAGCATTACCATTAAGCTTGAGTGTACTTAATGGCTTTTAACATTCAGTAAACAATAAATATATATTTATAAAAATTATAAATAACGTGTAATGAGTGCTATTTGAATCAAATAAATTCACATTTTTTCCACTTATAATATTGATAATTGAATTTTAGTCTCCTAGTCAATCTTAACTTATTTTTGACCATTCCACTCGTCTAGAAATTAGTTACTTTGATTTATTTTTATAAATAAAAGCAAATTTTTGTTACTATTTTTATAATATATTTAATGATCAGGACTGGTTTCACTCACCGCAAGCATTATCAACTTGATTATAACTGACGATCAGTTGATAATGCTCGTGATGAGCGGGCCTGATTATAAATATATTGTGCAAATAGTACTAAAGTGAATTTTTTTTATTTAAAATATATTGCCTTTCCACTGAGAAGTGTCAGTAAACAGATGAAAGGGAATTTTGTTCTTTAACACATATAAAAAAAATGCTTGTTTGTTTTTCCAGCCAACCATTGCTTACAACACGAATCATTCATCGTGGTCTCTTTTATACTTCCTAACTATATTTCTCCTGAAAAATCTTGAAGATAAATGATAAACCTATTATTCATATACCTAACCCATTCGGATATATAATATTTAGATCATTTTAACTAACTCTTTAATTTCCATACCAACTAATAACAGTCGTAAAAATAACGTTATCAAATACTTTTGTAAGCCTTGAATTTCTAAGCCACTTAATGAAACATTTTTTACGATTACTGAAACCATTATATTTTATAACAAGAATTACTTGAAAAAATCGCTGCCGGATATTTTGGACAAGCCTTAAATAGAGGTTTTTTTTAAAGATTAAAAACAGTTTATGCCCGAAAATGTATAAGAATTTACAGAGAGATTAAAAGACATATATTTTTTTATGAAATGATAATTTGTTGCCGTGTTGTTGAAGTGCTGTACAAAGTAAATAATGTTGATTGTTAAATCAAAAAATTGTTACACGAACGTTTTTTGATGACGATGTTTTGTAGTTTAAAAAAGAAAATGGCGTAAAGAGGAGCTACAGCCGCAATCAAGCTGAATATGCCTTTTATAAACATTGCGTACGACAGCTATGGCAAACTGTTGGCATAAAAAATAAAATTTTAAAACACATATTCAATTATAAAAATAAAAAAACAACAAATGACGTGGTATTTTTAAGCGATTTGTATTTATTATTTATAGAAAATAAATGTTGATATAACTTATTATACAATCTTTGAATTAAATCCGTGATTAATTAATTAAAATTGAATTGCATCCGTGCGATGGAATACCTGAAGATGCCGAAGGGCGAAACCCGGGTCGTTTGTGATAAGACATATGGAATCGTACAAAGTTTTAACAATTCAAATTTAATATTGAAGTTCCATCAAGTTCATCATTCAGTCGATATCATAAATTTTGAATTGTTATAAATTATATATTATTATGGGAAAATATAAAACAATGGATTTCTTACATCTGATGTACTAATTATAATAAAAATAAAAAAAGTGATATATATATTGGGTGAATAATTATGTTTAATATAAAAGTGGTCTTTGAAAGAGGGTTGTTATTTGGCATTGCTTTTAATATTTATAAAATTTCTAAAAATATCTCCAGTGAGAATTATACAACAGAAATGAGATAATGTAATTAAATCACAGATAAATTTTTTATGGCCTCTTAAAAATATGTTTTCTTATTCTTTTGTCATGAAATATTTCATATTCAAATTGCAAAGAAATACAATGATTAAAACAAAATGTTACTTAGCAGAAATAGCAAATAAGAATGTTTATAATCAAACAACGGAATATCACAACAAATTTGTAAAAATTATTGAATTATAAAATTAATTTGGGGACTAGACAGCGCAAAAGAAAAATGGATTTGTAATGTATTGCTTTATAATTCAGAATCAGTTTAATCTTTTTAATTTTGTGGAAATTGTAAAAATACAACGGTATGTTTTATTTGTTCAAATATAATCTCTTTCTACCATAGAGTTGGTGGTATTTAAATTTCTTTATAATCTGTACCTTAATATGCGAGCATGATCTTTTATAAACAGGTTTAACTTCAATGTTAAATGACAAAGAATTTTTGCATACTGACACTGATGCTTTGAAGGATGAGCCATTAGGCGTAGGGAGGCTCTTCTTGGTGTGAAAAGAAAAGCAATTTGATTTGATGCATCATTGCTCGCGAAGAACAGATTGATCGGTATCTCGACTCAATCCATCGACAACTTTTCCCTTATCTTTTAAATTACGGCTTTTAGGGAGTAACTTCAACATCACCATATTTTATGTTTATGTGCATGTTAAAACGTTTAAACACGTAGCTTTTAGCTTTGGCAAATTCTCAAAAAATATAAAAATATTATAATTTTTATGATATATTAGTTTATACGTTTTGTACGCGGAGTATAACTATAATACTTTTAGCTAGGTAATGCAGCTCATACAAGTACTGTATTAAATAATATAATAACGATTTATATAGTTGAAAGCGTTGAACCAGAAATGTGATTACTTTTGTGATTAATCAATGACATTTGCAGGTATTGGATATGTATTGGTTTATTAAAAAGTAAGCAGTCTTTTGTATATTTTTGTTTGTAGTTGGTCTCAGCTTATTCCATTTATTATTCTTCATTTAATTTTATCTCAATATCACAATACATATAAAAATACTTAATACTTAAAACATCAAATACGTATTAATATTTTATCCAACAATACGATATCACATGTAAATGATACATCTAGTTTATTGATTGAATTGGCATTTACTTAGTAGAACTCTATTATAACACGGTGAAAAATGGCGATATATTTTAGTTCTACAAAATTGTTTTTTAAAATATAGTTGAAAGCTATTTCGGCTCACGCCATCGTCAGAACTATGCTTAAACTAACATTTGCTAATTTATATATAGCTATGTAGAAAAGGTACACAATAAATCTTCTTTCCTGTTATAGCCTCTCCTGTTTTAATCTTTGGATGATGGATTTGGAACAGCTGGAGCCCAATAGATATCAACTATCACAAAGCATTCTTAACGAACTAACAAATATATGTCGGTCACCATTATTGACTCCTCTGACTGGTGCTTCTTTGTTTCGGTAATGGACAATTTCCGTGCCATATGTTAACTTATTGATATAGCCGCCTTTTTAGTTTCATTTACAATTGTTAGTTTTATTGCGAACAGGAAACAAGCTAGGTCGTTAAAATAGGAGAGAAGGTGTATTGTGATACATCTAGTGTTTGTTTTTTTAACTTTTCATAAGAAATGTTATAAAGTTTTTTAGTTGTTCGTTTTGCTTAAAAATGTACAGAAAGAAAAATTTCTGATACTTTATACTACTGCATACATATTGACTATTATGATAGAGTTGTTCATATATCACGACAAGAGTTGTAAATAACATCGCAGATTAGGGGAATATGGGTGTAAAAAGGTTTTTTACATTATGTATAAATCTCAAAGACTCCATCGCCAAGGCGTCAACCGCATATTTTCAGTAAAATCATATAATGTCTGTCTATAACCATAACACGACTATCAGCGAGAATTCTCCATCGTTTTAGCGTTGATTTTTGCCTTTGGGCAATTTTAACCGTCCGAAGCCAGACAGCAGCGATGAGCTCACTGAATGCGGTCAGTTGGGACCTTCCGCTTCTTCGGCGGGGATACTATCTTCAACAAAAGATTTATTGGAACATTATGTATGGGATGGATGGGGTGATTCCCCACGTAGTCAGGCGTATCGCTCTCTTTTAGCCTGTTTTATGCAACACCTCCTTATACTGATGTTAGTCTGATCCCGGGCGAGTAAGTTGGGCGTATCAATGTAACAAAGCTTGCCATATATCAAATGAAAAGTCTGTATGTTTTAGTATATAAACTTTATTAAAAGTAATTGTTGACAAAATGATTTCACATCTGGAAACGGATAAAAGTGTTTGATTCGCTCACTTTTATTTGTATTCTCAATACAGTGCTTAATATTATATATCAACATTCTTAAAATCTCGACAACCTGCAAAGCGGGCTCTCAGTTTCCTGACTTACTTTGTTTATAATAGTTATACATTTTTAATCCTTCTATCTTACCCGTGAATATTTTCTTAGTAAATACTACAAAATAAATCGAGAATAGAAAAATCTTTAAAAAAACATTTAAGAGCAATTATACCCATGTTTTAATTATTTAAAATATGTTGTCTTAAAGAATTAGTATCACTCTTTCGAGTGATACGATCAAAAATATTATTGTTACGCTTCGTTTGTAAATTTATTCACTAATGCACTTTTTTTAGCCAAATTAATAGTTTTATAGAATACAGTAAATGTAATTTCCTAAAATAACACATTTTCGATTCTCAGCTAAAACTACATCACATTAAAATGCATTTACGATTCTATCAGCATAATGCATAAAATGGATGCAAAAACACTCCTTCGTGAATAACAATAGCGGGTGTTTAGTTAAGTTAAAAGTTTTAATTGATAACTGGAGTTGTTGTTCACCGTGTGATATTAAGCTTGAAGAGTTTGTTTAATTATACCAATCATACGGTTTTGCTCCTTAGAAAACCAACTTTGCCTTGCTATGCGACAGTACTTTTAAATATATATATATGCGTCTGTAAAATCTATTCTGATTGGTAAGTTTCAAATGATCTCAAAGCATGTAGCGCCTTTTCATTAGTAAATTAACCATGCAATAATATTATCAAGAGGGTCAAGAATTAATTCATATGTACAATATTATTTCATAAAACTGCTATATTGGGAAATAGTGATTTTCTAAGTACGTGATAGCGTTTATAAAAATACTTTTTTTATAAGAGAAACATTTTTTCTTATCATATTACATAAAAAAATATGACAAATCAAAAGTTCCTTTTCTAACCTTTAGCAATTTAATGCAAAATAAGGAATCAGAAAGTGAAAAATAAATGATAATTGTCATAATTTAAATGTAATGCAATAAAATTTGGATTTCGAATATAATACTTATTTCACTACTGAATCTCCTTGGATTGCCGAAATAGAAGAGAATTCTTTACTTATTTCTATTAACTTTTAACACGTGACCGATACTGGCTCCTGTTCTACCCCTACTGCCCCTTCTCAGCTAGTATCTACATCTCACTGCCCGAGGACATTCGCCACCCTTTTGTGAGTCAGGGATGAGGGTGCGAAAAAAACTTTTTCACCCCATCCAAAAGAATAAAGTTATGCGGCGTCGTTACATACAGCGCCGTAATGACTAGGGGAAGACGGCCCGTACAACATCTTGATAGCGCAACTGGCACACCCCCTTTGTTTTGATTTTCGTAACAGTGATTACACCAAACATAAAGTGTTCACATTTCGAGTTATTTTGCGCTTATAATGCAAAGTGTTTTATATCGGTGGCCGCAAGTTATCATCGCTTTATTTATTACAACCACTTATGTACGTTGTGATAAGTTGTATCTTGCTTAAAGGGGAAAATAATTTATTTTGTATACACCCCGAAAATTCAGTTCCGTTTTAAGAATATTTACTGTAATGTTTAAGTGAGAGACCATCTTTCAATAAAGTCAAAATTTTAATTATAGCTGAAAAGTTAATTTATTTAAATCTTGTACAAAAACTACATTTAGTGAGAACTATTTCATCAACAGTTGTATCATTTTTTTAGCCAACAATTTCTTAAATATTATTTTGTTTGCGTATTTTTAAAGCTCTCAATTAACCAAAATATATTTTTACGTTAAATAAATAAAAACACAATTTTAAAAATCATTTGAATTACTGAATATTCTTATTACACAATTGTAGTGAAAAACCATTCTTGAAACTTAAATATTATATATGTTTTAAAACACACATATTAAACATTCAAACCATTATATAAGTTTAATCTAAGTGAATAATTGATATTATATAGTTTGTAAATTTATTGCTTAGCAGTTTTATTTAACAAGACTTTGGGAACAAATGTATTGAATGTATGTCAAAGTCTGAAAATTACCCTTTTAAAATTTGCTGACAACGATATTTTTTGAATGAAGCGGTTTTTCTTACGAAAGACAATATTTTTTTACGATGATAAGCTACCATCCCTTTTCAATTTTATAGAATAAAATTTTTACAATAAAATTCAATAGAGATTGATTATGGTTCCGAAAAGAGAAGATTTCTAGAACTTAAATATCAAAATCTGATAATCCACCTGTTTTTAATGATTAATAATAATTTGTTACAAATCTTTGAGAAGCATTTTTGTGCATTCATAAATAGATGTTAGTTATGAATTGAAACAGTAATATTATATTTATGACTTACAAATAAAAATTGGAACTGTAATCAAAATGAAAAACTTATCTCGGAGGGTAAAAAAATTCCAATTTTTAAGCATCGTAAAAATGAATTAGCTTAGTAGCCGAAAATTTTTATTTTGGTAAGAAATAAAACACGAAAACGTTTACTTATTTACTCATTTTGCGATGAAACATGTTTTGAAAAATTCCTATTCACTCAAAGTAAGCCGGAGAAAAATATTTTTACTCAACTTTCACCCCCTACGCTGTTCGTCAAAGACATATCCTCTCCCCCTCGTTCTGTTTCGTCACCCACAGGGGGTGTATGTGCTGATAAGTAATAGGTGTTTGGGGTTACACTTTCGTGTCAAAAAATGCGGGCCGGGATGAAATCGGCTGGAAGGCTTTTTGTTAAGCTTAGGAACCACGACGTGAACTTTACAAGCAGACAAAAATGAGTGTCTATTCTTCAATATTTGCTGCGGTATATTTACCGAAAATGAGTCTTTAAATAAAAAAATATTGTAGTACTCGTGAATGAGCTTTATATAAATGCTTTCCAGTACCATTTCCAGTTGATTGATAAAACGCATGACGCAAGATTATATATAATATCAACTAATTTCTCCAATAATTTAACGAAAATTTTAATAATGGTACATTTTTTGCAAGATTTCGACTGTCATGGAAGAAGCCGTAAAAGAAAATTTTATATTGGTTTTAAAAAATAGTTCAACGATCAAAAACTGTAAAATGGTTTTTTATATTCCTTAAAAAATAATATTTATGTTTCAGTGCATTGTAAATTGTGCGATTATATTTGTTGTTTGAAAGAAAAGCATTGCACTTTCTCTGCAAAGTGACAATTAACAAATAAAAAGGAAAAAATAAGGATTCTGCTTCTATATATATTTATAAATATAATATAAGTTTTTGTGGAAGTATTGAAAATATAGAATAAAATTTAAAAAAATAGTACAAAACATCAAAAATTTTATTTTAAATCAATTATATTTGTCTTGTGCATATAAATTTTTGCCTTTCTTTGAATGCTTTTTTTTGTACACTCTTTCATTAAAATTGTTTAAAATAAAATATTTAATATTGGTTGGAAGTTTTTGAGTTCCCATAATAGATATCGTTCACTTAAAAAAATATTTTTCAATAAAAAATATTGTTTTTAATCTACACACAATATCTATCATCCTCACCAAAGTGATAAGCATAAGTGTATGAGTAAAAGTTACTATGTGAAAAAAATATTTTCAATGCTTTGTTGGAATTTAAAAACTATCACTAAAGAAACAAACATCTATTGTTATAGCGCCATACAAGAATTTATTAAAGAAACTCTGACAGCAGACACCAAATTGAAAGTATGCTTACTCATCTATTTCAATTTGACTAGAAAAACTTCGCTAAGTTAGCGTAAACAACAACGAAATAATTTGTATTTTGGAAAGCAATTCTAGTGGTGAGCTTGGCATTTTACACTGCATCCAAAAGTCTTTCACTTAACACTGGTAGTGGGGAAACATATGTCGGCGAATAATGGCTCCAAGAGTGCGACGCTTTTCTTGTTTTCAGAGTATTCTTTGTTTTGGGAATACCTTTGTCGTGTCGCGTTAGTGTTGTACGTGACTATATAATAATTTTCGGCAACTATGTCCTATTGCTCCATGAAAAGTAAAAAATAATCGATACAAATTACAGAATTCGTAGAATTTTGATAATAAATTTGAGGTTTAGAGTAAGTAAATTTTTATTTTCAAAGTTTATAATATTGTACATTTACGCATCAAAAAATTTTAAAAAAACTCCCAACAACAATTTACTTATCTTACCACTTTTAAGGTGTTAACTGTCACTTCTTGATGGAAAGGTATGATATTTAAAATAATAAAAACACAGATCGGTTGATAACGCTCGCGATGAGCGAAACCGGTCTAACTAACTAACTCTTATCTAACTATTATCATTTTCTCAAATAAACAAAATTAATAGAGCACACTATATAAATTATTTTTTTTACATAGATGAATCTCAAAAAATCGTGTAAAGTTTATAACAATCAAGTTTAGTAAGACAGGTGATTTTTATATTCAACATTGTTTTTTATGACGAGTTGTTGTTACAATAGTTTTCGACTATACTCTATTATTTTTGTATTTTTTTGTCTCACCTCGATGGAAGTATTTCAAGTTATTCAATTATTCACTCAGAAGAATAAAATTTTAATTACGCTTACATTTGTTTTTTTTATGATAATTACGACTATTTTTCGATAAAATTAATGTTTCATTTTCACATTAATTTTAACTACTTTACAAACATTTTACCTAAACAGTCTCAAGAAGACCAATTATGTTAATGCCTTGAAGAAAAGTTTTTTTATTTCGCTTTTTTGCTTTTCTTTTTTTCGATAAACACATTTCTTAACAAATACTTGGGCAGAACAATAAGAGGAAAAACTTTAAGTTTTCGTGTATAATATAAAAGCTCTCTAGAAATTATTTGTTTCACTGGCCCGCTTAGTTTTTTTGAGTATGCTTCGTTCACTTTTGTGATGCTAATGAACGGAAACATTACTTATGTTTAGACAAGCCTGACCCACAAAATTTGTTGCTTGCAAACATTAAAGCTATATTTCTAACTATATAAAGTTCTTTTTAAAACATATGTGTGATAAAGCGATGGTTAATACATCCTTTTACTCTTCGAATTTTTAACAAAAAACTTTGAAGGTATTTTATAACGCTTAAAAAATTTTCCCGACAAAATAAAAAAAAATACGAAAAATGCAAAACTCTATCCAATGAACGTGCTCTTTATAAAAAAAATTATATCTTTACCCATTTTATTTGGGTGTATTGTGTATTTAAATATCAAAGTATTTTGGACCTTATTTCTACAGTTTTATATTTTTAAAATATCCACTATAGTATTCATATTTAGGTATCGTCACTTTAAAACGTATAACCTAAGGTCGATTCGGTAAATATAAAATAAAACTTGAAGTTAAAACATTCTTGGTTGTATGTTCAGACTTTCAAACCTCGAAAAAGTACTTTCACATCTTAGTTAGTCAGTCGTTTAAAGTGTTTTTTTCTGACTAGTTTATTTAACAGACTTGGATCCATCAAATATTATCAATATCTTCTTACGTCATTCAATAGTTCAAATAAATATAACCTACAAGCTTAAAACAAGATCGTTGTCACAATGCCATTTCAATCAAAATAATGTTACTAAACTTATATCCTTAATCGACTAATAATAATTTATTTCAAAATAATCTTTCGTGAATCCTTAAAAAGCGTTTAAACATGTTTTTTTTTTTCAAGATTAATAGCCGTCGAGTTCACCGTACTGCACATTTAATGGTCGAACAAAATGTGAATCGCAATTTGCAAGGGAGAATTTTCATTTTAATAAATTATATAATCCAACATAACATCTCTAAAAACTTCAAAAATACAAAAATTCAACAATCTATTTTCAATTTATGCAGTAATATAAGCTATCAGTTTTGTGTACTTTTCAAATAAGCATGTTTATAGATATAAAAACGTGTGGTAATTAAAGTTACATAATATTCATGTAGAAAAATTCTATTATTCTAGAGTTTGTTGTTAATAATTAATAGAGTTAGGATGATAAAAAATTCTTAAGAGCCCGCAAAAGCCACACTTTAGAATTTATTATCATAATATAAAACTAAGATGTTAAAGCAGAAGTAAAGATGTGTCGTGTATCTTGTCTACGCAGCTACATGTACGTTTAAAATTATATCTGATGAGGGCGTAAGCCGAAATAGCTATCAACTATAAACTAAAGCCTTAAAGTTTTTGTAGACTTAAAATACATTGTCATTTTATCACCGTGTTACAAAGTTTGGTATTAGCTTTAAATATTATAAATGATTGATAAAACGTTTATTTGTGTTTATATATAAATCGATAAGTTTTTAATGCAATTTTGCATCTACTGATTATCGAATAACTCTAGAATCGCAAAGCTCAAACCACTCAATATATCGAAACTATTTGACACATTCAAGTAATTTGCTATCTCTTATAGAACTTGCCATGAAAGGAGGGTTGTGGTAGTTGAGGTTTCAGTTTCAAGGTAAACCATGTCGTATGCCGTATTTTACAAGTACCAATATCGGTGCACACAGAAACGCCATATTCTATGGCGGAAAGTGGGTGTAAGGTTTCTACATTATTGTACTGTGAAGTGAGACTACAATTCAAGTGCTAAGAATCGAGTTAAACAGTTGTTATTTTACTATTATATTTATTTTGAAGAAATCTTTTTGGAAATCGATCAAATGAGACAGCACTAATAGCTGTTTATAAATTATACAAAAGAATTCATGAAAAACATTCGATCAAAAGCAATTTTTGATTTACGTGACCGCTAAAATATTTCATTATGTCTGTAATATATTTGACGATGCTGTTAGGAACAATCTGAAAATTCATATATTTTTTGTAAAATTATATAAATACTTTTATATGTTAACCTCATATAATTAAGTGGTCAACACTTATTTAATTAATACTATTATACTAATTATGCATACACGGTGAAAAAATAGCAATGTATTTAAGTTCTACAAAATCCATTTCGTATAACTAAAATACATCGCAAGTAAATACCTATTCAATCAATTAATAAATATTGATTGTTGTGAGCTTTGTAAAAATCTAAAATACAAAGTTTTATACATACGATGCTATTGAAACATTTTGTAAGGATAAAGTCACATCCTTTTTGAAATAGGTGACGATTATCATGCATATGGGAAATTTTGCAAATTATAATTTAGCAAATAAAACAAGTCGCCTTATTGACCACAATACATTTATAAATTATCTGCATATATGTGTGTAGTTGAAAAGCATCAGATCTTACAAAAATGATGTTAAATTTATTTTAAAGAATATTTTTTTTATTTATTCATTTTATATGAAAAGGTCTGGCTAGTTGAAATCAAACTCCATTTGGTAGCCAGAATTTAATTATTTGTGCATTTCCGTACATTAACAAATATTGACTGGTGTTATCCACCAAAATGCAGTTATGTGTAAAATGCATTTGAAACTATTATCTGTGGCGTGAGATCAATATAATGGATACAATAATTATTCAAAGCTTAATTCAGATTTCCACTCATCGTATAAACAATTTTTATGTAGTAGTTCCACGAATTACGCGAGGTCGCGATGCTTAAAGTTTATTTTTTGATCAGGACCGGTTCTGCTCAACGCGAGCATTATCAATTTGTCCTTATTAAAAAATGTATTGTGGAAATAATTACAAAAAAATGTGTTTTTATTATTTAAAATATCGTGCCTTTCCATGAAGAAGTGACAGTTAACACCATGAAAGTGATAAATTATAGTTTTTCAAAGAAAATGTAATTTTTGAGTGTATTTATTATGTTATTTATTTTTTTCTAGATACAATCTGAAAATAACTAATGCAATTGCGAATATGCCATAAGAAATAACCATATAATTTTACAAATGAAAATGTGTAAAATGTTCGACCACTTTTTTAAAAAAGCTACCAACTCCGTGTGAGGGAAAAAATGCAATTGAATGAAATCTTCAATTTACATCGCACATTGGTACATATTGGAGAAACTCCTTTACCCGGGAAACAAGAAAGTCTGGGCTCAAATAGCGATTTTCGAAATCAAAATTCTGTCCTCGGAGCGGCTTCTCTCCATTAAGAAGGTGCTCGACACGCATCGACCTCTACATCCCGTACCATTAAGCCAGTGTGATACCACCAATTTTTCATTTATTATTAGACACTCTGTACCAGTGGTTTTGAAAATGGTACTACGTTGAAATTTTATAAATGAAACGTATCTGCCGTGCATATTTATAATAGGCCGTTTCGATATTTTTCACCGTTGTAGATATTTAAGCTTATTTAAATTTGAATTGTTACAACTTTGTATGATTCCACATGTTTTGTCACTAACAACACGAGTTTCGCCGGGATTGTCGCATCCGTGTGATAGAATGTCTGAAGATACCGAAAGACGAAACCCGGGTCGGATTCAATCTGTTGCGGTCATATATTATATATCTGAGCTCATTGAAATTTGTTGTGAATAATTTAATAATTTATAAAAGGATTCCAAGGACAGATTGCAGAAAAAGAAGTTAGCTAATAACTTATATCTATAATTTATGATGTCAACTGAAGGTGCTTGATGGAATTTTAATATCAAATTTGAATTGTTACAACTTTGTGTGAATACACATATTTTGTCACTAACGACCCGAGGTGAACCTCGGCTCGTTACTGACAAAACATGTGTCTCGGCTAGGCTCTTCAGGCATTCTATCAGACGGATGCAACAGAACTGACTCAAAGCTCAAATTCAGTCAGTTTTGTTGCATCCTAGAATGCCTGTAGATGCCGAAAGGCGGAACCGGTTCGTTAGTGACAAAACATGTGGAATCGTACAAAGTTGTAACAATTCAAATTTGATATTGACATTCCAACAATTACCTTTAGTCGATATCGTAAATTTATCACCGTAATCAACCGATGTAAACTAAACACCTATTTAAATATCCAATTACGTACTGTTTATAAAATAATTATTTTCAATTTTTTTTTAAATATTTTTAAAAGAATGCAGTATTCATCAGCCTTAATACAAAGTTAAAAGAAAAACATAATGGCGTTTCGTTTCTGTTCTAAAAGTCAGTAGCTGGCCATTTGGATTTTGACATCAAAAAGAGATGTTTGTATAACATGACGGGTGTACCTCCCCCAAACATGTCTTGTGATCTTATTCCGCTGTATCCCTTGTCCCCTTATTTCATGACTTTACACTGGCCCTCAAAACTTTACCTTGTAATATGACGAATGATTTAAATTCGGCAACCTTATGACACGCTCTTGCAAAACACGTTTTGCAATGCTCTTTTGATTTTTATTGTTCACTTTTGATTAGTTAAATGTTACTTTTCAGTGGAAATCCATTATATTTTAAATAATAAAAAAACATGCTAATTTTAACAATAAATTTATGATAACGAACGATTTTCCGATATGAATTTAAAAAAAATAGTACAAAATGTTTATTTTAATTCGTATTAATGAGTATAATATCCACAACAAAAAACTTTCAATTTGGGGAAAAAATCAACCAAGCAATGGATAACGAACAAATTTAATCCTGAATGTATTATTTTTTTCGCAGAAAAGGAATGTGCAATGGCCCTTATTATTTTTTCACCCTTTAAAATTCTGGTAACTGTAGTTTTAACTCCGGATTGAATTACAAGCGGTTTTAATTTTTTATAACAATTGGTGGGAGATTTATCAAATACTAATTAAAAACCAAAAATTTATCGTAATATTCTTTGGACTTGTTTGATGCGAATAAAAACTGTAAGATATAATATAATCATTGTACACCTTAAGCAAATATTTAACAAAATAAAATAAATACAACAGCATAATTTATTTACAAATATTTTTATTTACAAAACTTTATCTACTAATGAAATGTTTGGAATCTTCAGAAAAGATACTAATTGCGTATCAATGAATTATTGAAAATGAATGATAATAATAAATTTATACTTCAATGACAAGGTTTTTTTATTGAAATTAAAATAAAGATTTTATCAATAATTGGCTAAAAAATTAGAAAAAACCGAATCACCAAGAGATTTTTTTTATTTAATCATTGAAATTTTATTCACAGTTTACGCATTCACCAACGATAAGTAAATAGTATAAGCGTTTATTGACACATACAATAATAGTTTAAGAGAGATAAGTAAAATTTGAATTGTTACAATTTTGTATGATTCCATATGATTTGTTACTAACGAACCGGGTTTCGCCTTTCGGCATCTTCCGTATCCATCATACAAAGTTGTAACAATACAAATTTGATATTGAAATTCCATCAAGAACCTTCAGTCAATATTATAAATTATAGAGGTAAGTTATTAGCTAACCTCTCTTTCTGCAGTCTGTTCTTGGAATCATTTTATAAATTATTAAATTATTACACGGTGAAAAAATATAGCAATGTATTTTAGTTCTACAAAATTATTTTTAACAAATACAGTTGATAGCTATTTCGGCTCACGCCATCGTCTAGTTCTGACGATGGCGTGAGCCGAAATAGCTATCAACTATATTTGTTAAAAATAATTTTGTAGAACTAAAATACATTGCTATTTTTTCACCGTGTTATAATGGAGTTCTACCAAGTGAATGCCAATTCAATCAATATATTAAATTATTCACAAGAAACTACAATGAGCTCAGATATTTATGACCGCAACAGATTGAAGAATTAATCTTATAAGATATTTTCCAATATATATATTCTTTTGACTGTAGAATTGGTTTAAGTCGTACGGTAACAGAAAATAATGATAATAAAAAAATATTTTGGAAAACTTTGAGCATAAATGACAAAATTCCCTTTTGTACATTAAAAAAGTCGTCAAAATAATTTGACATAAAATCCAAATATTTAATGGCATCCCGTATATTGAGTATAGAGCAGCTCTTGGAGATAAAATTCTCTTAGGGGTTGAACTTTTTGCGTTATTCTTTTGTCTCATATGCGTTGGGAAGGCGGCCGTCGTAATATATTTTTTATCGCTAATTCCAGTATTTCGTTATATACCCCCGGGATCTTCGGCGAAGGGTCGCAACTGGCAGGATTTTGTAAAAATAACTCTCGTCCAAAGAATTCAAATTTGGTTTTGCAGATAAAATTTTCATAAATTGTTTTATTTCTTTCCAATCTTTGCAATGTATGCGACTTTTTATCAAGATTATTGCGATTGAAAAAACTACACTGTTTGATATAATCTAAGCCATAGTATCGTTTCATCAAAACAACTTATACAATATATAATTAAGACTGAATTAATTCCTATAAACTCTTTTGAAATGCATAAACCTTTTTTGATATCTGTGTGTTCGTGAATGTTACACGGTGAAAAAAATAGCGATGTTTTAGTTCTTTAAACTTTTGTAGAACTAAAATATATTGCTATTTTTTTCACCGTGTTATAATGAAGTTTTACCAAGTAAATACCAATTTAAACAATTTACGAATGTTTTCATTCGAAAGACAAAGGTAGTAAATTTTTTTAGCTATAAATATTTGTCTGTTTAAAAAAATACAATATTTAAGAGAAAATGTTTCCTTAGGATTTATTATATTTTATGTTTTTAAGTCTTTAAAGTATAATATATAAAAATAGTGCTTCATTGACATTGTTATATGTAGCATAACGTATTCTCACTATGAATCAATAGTGGGTGAATCGATTTCAATTATTTTTGATGGGATTAAAAATAAAGTTTTTATTGAAGGCCATGATTAAACATATTAAGGTTCATTTATAGACTTACAATATTAAAATCGATTTTAAAAAATCAAGGAAACTTTCAATATACACCTAACACCAAAAATCACATATATATAATAATATAATTGAACATTCCATACTGCATATACATGTATGTATTATGAATAAAAAAAATAACAATTTGTAAACATATATATAAACGTTCATATATTCATGTATTTTTTAGAAAATGAACAACAAATAAAAAATACTGAAAGAATTGCGTTGTGATCACAAGAAATTGCCGTTCTAGCAACACTGCTACAATCGTACCGACTTGCTAACTGATCGATTACAAACCAATATTGAAAACACCAAAATAATATTAGTAAACTATAATTATTTCGGGCCGCATTTAAAATCTTATTGGGCCACATAGCTGCAGGTAGACTATAACTGTCTTAGACGATTACGAAAAACAAACGAATTTAAATATTTATCTTCTTCGGGAAGGGATTCAAAAGAGACTCTTTATGAGTAAGATCTTTTAGAATGTTTAAGAGTTTCTTTATAAATAAATTAAATTGTAATTTATATATAAAGTAATTTTGAAAAGCAAAAGAGAAATGTTTTATTTCATGTATATAATAAATATAATATTTCCTTGAAACTAATAAGAACTTTTTACTGAAAACCTTTTATTAGAATAAAATTCTGAAACAATTGTCTCTAATAAATCAATACGTATTTTCTAAAGTTTATTTAAAGCCAATATACTTTATTTCAGATCAATTTCAGTACTTTCTTATATTTTTCATAAATATAACTTTGAGGGAACTTTTTTGTGATCTAGGATGTTCTTGTAAAAAGTGCTCAATTGATTCCTTGACGTGCACGGCTTATTGCGATCCTCAGTGATTTATTGCAAGCGAAACTTTCGCCGGATGAAAGTCATTCTCAAAGCTAAGTGGAGAATAATCAACAAGCAATAATGTTGGACGAAAAGGAAGTGAGCGGCCCTTCGAGAAAGAAATTCTAAGCTATTTAAAGTATTTCATCAAATTACGTTTCTGCCTTGTTTTGTTTTCTTTTCTGCACATCGCCTTGATTGATTGTTTAATAAAAAGACAACCCTTGTTAGAATTAAACGTTTCTTTTATTTGAATACGTCGAATATATTTACTACCTTTAATGTTAGCGTAGATATAAATTAAAATAGTTTCAATACCAAAGAGAAAACTGTTTACAGAAAAAATTGAATCGTTTTTTTTTTTGTATAACTTTTATACCATTGCCAAGAATTTGTGATTTATAATTTCAAATTTTCTGCGTATGAAGTATATCAATAAATTTAGAGACAATTTACTAAATTCGTTAGTGATGTTATTCTCACAGACTTACATTTTAATTCAGAAATTTGATATTTATTTATAATGATCAAATATTTAAAAGTACCAAGTACATATATTGGCATTGTTGTCACATAGAAAACATATCTAAAAAGTAGCTAAATAATAAAATTTCGATTGTCGGGCTCGTGGTTCAATGGCCAACGCTCCATACTTCCGTCCATCTTTGCCTTCCGGAGATCGAATTGATAGGTAGGCAGCCACAGATAAATATCTTTTTGTTGTACAAACATATTTTTACGATTTATAGGTCCATGAACTATTGTATTGTTATCAAATTGATGATCAGTCCTTTTTTTCACTAATCACATCATCATTTCCCCAAAACTGCGCTAAAATAATATTATTTCGCCCAATGCAAGCAATTATTACATCTAAGCAGTGTTGCTAGGGGTTGTGATAAAAACTTTTATTCTATGATATAACTGTACTTTGAACGATATAGATATCTTTAGCAAAGCAACATAATTTTTCACCGTGTTATAATGGAGTTCTACCAAGTGAATGCCAATTCTAATCAATAAACATAATTTTTGTTGAACTATATGTCAATAATTTGATTTTGGTTAATAATATGGTAAAAGTTTTGGTGTATCGAGTCGAAAATTTGTTTTTTTTAATTATATCATTTTCTTATATTCGGATCAAAAAAAAAATATGACTTCGATGAAAAAAAAAAATTGCTGTACAAATTGTATTGATTAATGTTTCGACATGAAATTCGTATAAAATCATTTCGATTATTTTTTTATTCTTGAATTTAATTTTACAATAAAATTGTTACAACTTAATAGCCTAATTTTTTTCAAAGATATTTTCCCGCCATAGTAAAAGTAAGAGATAAACGATAAAATCATGCTTCTTACGATCACTTGGAATCGAATTCATTTCTTCATTGAAAGATTTAATCCTCTTCGTAATTCTGGAAACATAGGAAAAAATATATCGATACACAATTTTCCCATTTGTTAAATAATTGTGTCGCAAATATTATGGATTTTTTTTTATTTGAATTTTTCTGCCAATGTAATGAGAAATCCACGTTTACTAAGCAAACAATGAGTTATTGTTAGACTAGTTTGAATTTTCTTCCAAGTAAAATTTACAAAACATGCTTCTTGGTAGTCAGATTGAACAGGTGTGCACTTAGCTACTGCAAAATTATTTGAAACACAAAGGAATTTATCGTAGCCACAACGTCTATCAACATTATAAGTTTTTATAATGGGCTAAGAATTTATTTTGACATTCAAACTTTGATTAGACGTCACCTATTGTGTGTTTCGGTCTGTAAAGTTTGTTATTAGGTCATCACAAAACGATCTTACGTTGGAAAAATAAATTTAATACATCTCATAAAATTTTAATGCCTATACAATAAGATGACTTACCAACACTTATTTTTTTTGAAAGAAAGTAATCTTTAATACGTTTGGTCGATTGGTATAACAAGTTTAACAGATTTTATGTATTATTTCTTATTAAAAATTTTAGATAAAGCTTATCAATCTCAATATAAATATTCAAGTAGAAAAAATCTTATATTGGGTGATTTTTTAGCATAAAAAAGACATTTTAACCGATGCATTTAATTATAAGGAGTTTTATAATCATAGAACGCACTTTTATTTATAAGGGATGCATAGTATGTATCAAAGTCGTAAAAAATGTAATTTTTTCACGTATTTATGTATGTGATAAAATAGGTATTTAAATCGATAAAATAGATATTTTATGTAGACGACTAAATGGCAGCGAGAATTTAAACAACACTTTTATTATAAAATTACAACAAATTAGATTAAATTATTAATTAAAACATTAAATTCAAATAATCATTTACACTTACTTATCATTAGTGTGCTAAAGCGGTTGGGGAATCATTCATTATTCATACATAATTGTTAAACTTTCAATAAATTAATTAAAATTCATATGAAGTAGTGTTTGCAGACGCGCGTCAAAGCTATTAATGATCGCAAACATTTCTGCTCAAATCATCATACAATATTTACTTTTGATGCAGAAGCGAAGCTATCAAAAGGAATAAATTGGATACTTTACATGGGTAAACATTTAAGTACCCAAATGTATGTGGAATATACATAATGTAGATCTTTAGCGTATAAAATATTTATTTTTTTATTGGTCACAATACTTTACTCTGAGAAATCTAAGCAACAACGATTGCTTTAAATGAGAAAAAAACACATACGTATAATCTGAAATCAATGATTTAGCCACAAATATTGACAAATTAGTAATTACCATCATTTCAAAATGAATTGTTGAAGAGCTACGACAAAAATCTTGAATCTTAAAAAATGAGACAAATTAAACAAAATACAATCCAATTTCGATCCACATAAGAGTTTTATTAATATTTAAATGATTCTCAATATTTCGTGTTCACCAAATAATAAGTTAGATGGTAACTGCTTTTATCTAACATATGAATAAATTTATTTTATTTGAATAGCGGAAAAACAATCAAAATTTAGTTTTGTCTGTGAAAGTTATGGCTTAAGTCTGGAGACACTGCAAAAGGCTCTAACCACATCAGTAAAGTCCAGGCCGCGGGTAGAAGTGCGGTTTACCACCTTCATATTCACCATTCCACACCAATGCGTGGTTAACTTTACTAATGCTGCACACAAACATATTTTAATTCTCTTCTTGTTAAAATGAAATCCCACATTTGAAATTTTATAGAATCATACCACAGCAAAACCACAAGGTACCATGTTCTTTAATACCGTTAAAATATACCAAAATTTTATTATGAAGCATAAAGTCAGTGATTTTCTATTTAAAATCATCATTAAACGATCAAAATACTATAATTCTTCATCATTCACAAAGCCATATCAGCGTCACGTATACCTTACTGGAAATACTATGGATTTTTATCGCTGAGCATGCATCTATATAAACGGACTTTTTTCACCCAAAAGTGTATTCGATCTAAGTTCATCTGGGGTACGTTTACTGTAATAATATATGAAATATAATATGTCAGGAGAGGCATAGTAATATTACTTCACAGAGTATAATAATAAAATACTTGTAAGAAAACATTTTTAAAAATTGAACAATGTTGAAAATAGTACTTCATATGAAAGTAAATCAACACGGTGAAAAAAATTCTGAAAAATAAAGTTCTGTAAATAGTTCTGACGATGGCTTGACCCGAAATAGCTATCAAGTATATTTAAAAAAAAAATTGTAGAACTAAAATACATTGCTATTTTTTTGCACCGTGTTATAATGGAGTTCTATCAAGTGAATGCCAATTCAATCAATATAGTAAACAAATTGTATATTGAAAAAAAGATATATCATCTTTTAACTTGAATATTTACGCTCGTATTATTTATATTAAATGTTATATAAGTTATATTTTATTTATGTTGAGTTTTAGACTTAGTGCTTAAAGCTTTGAATATTTTTTTGATTATAACCACACAGCGGATTTTCGTCAAAAGCTAAACGATTTAAAATTTGTCTTCATCTTCATTGCTCTTTTAAGCGTCTTTAATTTCAACTGCCTTCGCACATAAAAATGCTAAAATGTCCTACGTTTTATACGACGTAATTGGAAGAGACAATCGGATATAGCCTAGTATGGGTTCCAATTATTCGAAACCTAGTGCGCATTGGCGTAAATGAATGCAGTAAAAGTTTTATAACGAATATAAATCTCATTTAATGATCAGCCTGAGATCGAAATTTAAGAATTTTATCGCTTCAGAATGGGACATAATAAATACAATTATTGGTTGGCCGTATCAGATCAATTTCCAAAACACTGCAATAAATGCCAAAAAAAATGAAAAATAACCTCGTTTTTTGACGCAATTCAATTTTATTTACAAATGGTGAGCCTTTATAATTAATTTGTAAATCATTTTTTTATTTATTCAATTGGTTCACGAAGTATCGACTTATAATTTACTTAATAGTACATAGAATATTTTTATTATATCATTGTCTTTTTTAATTATATAAATGAACTGGCTTCATTACAAATTCCTTTTTACGTCATGATTTTTTATTCAACTGCGTAGAAAATTAATAGTTTTCCGACAATATCACGCCTAATCTGAAAATATCGTTTTTAATCAAATGTCATTATCTATCATGCGGCTATCGACAAAAAAGGCGCGCTTGAATGTAAGAAAAAGTTTTCAGATCAAAATAAACAAATCGAATAACTTCAGAAGAAAGTTTTTTTATTGTTGTCTGAATTATAGAAACGAATGGATAATGACACACTTCTCTGCCACTGGGTCGAATCTGCAACCTTAACGGGGGTGCGATGGCAAAAGATAAAAGGAAAGAAGCCCTCTTCGCCTGAAATAAAGGGTATTAACGCTCTTTTATCTAATCTGTGAGTATGTGATTCAGGTAGGAGATAAGGAACATTCGGGTGCGTAACAGTCGCATTTTGTGGTTTAGAGATTTTGTGCTGTGCTTAGTATATTATATCAATTTGGATTCATTGCGCATGATTTTCAAACACGACTAAGCACTAAAAAACTAGTCCTACACTATTTTGAAATTTGATAAATTACTTCTACGTGAGAATTTTACGAAATCAATTAACCATAACGCGTTATTATTCGGTAGATTTATTATACTGGAGTTTTAACAAATTTATTTTGAAAACATAGTTTTGCTGATAACAGTAAAAGTATACACAACTCGGAAACTGTTTTTGTTTGTTAAAGAAAAATATCAATATTTATTTTGTAGATATTTTGTCCTCGATTATAAATCTCTTTCATTTTGTCAATCCTATCCAAATGCAATGTTTCCTTTTTTATTTAAACACTGTAAACAAACTTGCAGAAATCCTCGGTCTTGGATTACACGTGTTATAATATTCAATATGAAAGTAAGTATATTTATTGTTTTGAGGAAAACGTTGTTGAATATGTTAGAGCCAACCTGAATTTCTTTAAATTTAAAAATAACTTAGTTGGATATGTGTACATATTCCATAATTGAGAAATCTTTGCTCTTAGCTATTTTGATACTGTAATTTTGTAAATTAATGAAAAAAACTGTGTATAGATAGTTTGGTGTCGCAATTATTAATTAAAAAATATTAAATGTTTTATTATTTATTTTATTTAAAACCTCGCTGAGCGACATTAATTTATTTCCTTTTTGTAAAATAACATTTATTAATATCTGAATGATCAAATCAACGATTTATTTGTGGCAATCAATTTAATGCTTAGAACACTTATTTAACCACGGAAGTATTTGAAAAAGCAATCAAACATATTCAATAAAACATCGGTGAAACTTTAATAGTTTTTCATAAAACTCCATTTCATTATATCCGACACAAATGGAGACCATTATAAACATAAATTTTGCAATTCACAAATTCGATATTTAATTAATTCGCGGAAAAGTTACTCATACACGGTTGTTTGCGAGTCAGTGAGGCGAAAGATGTTGTATTTATAATTTATAAACTTAACATTGGCAGGTGCACAGAGACTTTATTACTATCTCGCACGGAAAAGTATATTGTAATATTTCCACGAATTATTTTATCCGCTTGCTATTTAGTTAAAAAAATTATATAAAATAAATTAGGCTAGAAAATTAATTGCTTCAAAGTCAACTTTTATTAACCTATATCCGTTTTTTAAAAATATTTCAGTCGAAATCGTTCAATTATAAGCTGTTATTTTCATTTGTTAATAATGTTCTGATTCTGATTAAAATGTAAAATAAAAGAAATATTACTTTAAATAGTTTTAATATTTGATATTTTTCATATCTTGGTCATAAATTACCCCGGTAAAATGCTCAAATATATCAACCTTTAAATAAACATTCTTTGGTTAATTTCAAACTCAAACCACCCACATTATTAACATATTATTTTAATATTCATATAAGCTGTGCGTCCTTGTTTGTTTTGAATGCATAAAGTAAGTCAACAACGTGTACACAATCGCAACTTCAAAATGCTCTACGGTTCTACTGTATTCCAATTTTACTAATTAAATTTCTCTCTCCAATTCATATGCAGAGACTTGTAACCAAACATTTAAAATTTGAGGTATCTCTTGGTACACTGTAGAGAGAACAGTAATTTTAATAAAATCATGGAAACTGGCAAAATTTACAATATTTTATTATAATTGATTTCACTTACTGCTATTATATTCTTTATTTATTTTCTAATGAATTAATAAAGGTGCTATGTTTGTCATTTTAGTCATTTTTCAAAATACTATATTAAATCTGTTCATACATATATCACAAAATGAAAAAATAGACTGAGTTCTCACTCGGAATCTTTAGTCGCCATTTTGATAAATATTTTTTTACAGTTCATATTTGGCAGTTGTAAAGTATGTATGTAAAGAAGTGATAAATTTATTTTGGATAAACCAACGTGTCTTAATTGTAAAAATATAGTCAATCACCTAATTTTCATTTCCATTAATTCACTACAAAATGAATGTTTTTTATCATTCTTACATAAACGGCTTTGTACAGTGTCGCTTTTTATTTGAACCATAAAATTTTTGTCATAAGATTTTAATTGTATTTTGACGCATCGCTTAAAAGAATTCGTTTATGATATTTTAAATAGACATATAATATAAATCAAAATAAATATACAACTACACACTATTTGAAATATGTAACGACACAATGTGCCATTTGATTTTTTCAGTTCAGTGAAGCAAGTAAATTCACTTAAAATCAAAGTAAATGTTGTCAAGTAGTAAAACAATCGTCAACTATTAAGAAAAAATATCTTCTAAAAATGAGTGACAAATATATTTTTTATAATAATGTTTCACTTTGGTTTTCAGCGACATACAAAGATATAACCAGTTAATGTAGTAGAAGTTGAATTCAAATTTCAAAATAGTTATGCATTAAAATGAACAACTGAAAAGGAATTTTATTGCGACACTTTTTTCTGAGAATCAAGCCGATGAGAGCGGTGACCGAAATCAACAACGCAACCCACTCAACTACGGACCCGGAAGTATATTTATAATTAAATACAACATGAAATTATTTCATACAATACGCTATCATTAAATATAATTGAAATTGTACATTTTTTTACTTTTGTTATTGTTAAGCAATTAATAATTTCTTATATGAAAAGTTGCTTTGTCAAGCTTCTAGTTTTCGTAATGGCTCGCATACTTAGTAAGACAATTACAGTAAGTTGTTCCTAGCCTACTTTTGAATAATTATTCAACTTACTCTAAAGTTTACGAATTTCAAAGTTTTATATAGTATAATAATAATTTATGCTGTACGTTTTGTACATATAACTTTGAAAATTTGTGCAAATACCGCTTTTTAGTTGTAGGCAACTATTTTTTTTAATCTTTCTACTTGGCATGTTCATTCTGGTGACTTATTTTAGATATCATTCGAACCTGAATGTTAAAATAAGCTATCAAGAATAAATTTAAAAATGTTTCTTCTGTACGTGAATTAAAAAGTTACTACGAAAAATATCACGGTAATAAATAGTCAAAAATCATTAATTTGCTGAAAAAACATACTTAATAAATCAAAAACAAACTCATTATCAAATATATCTGAAAAATCTGGCTTCAAGGGTAAAAACTATTGACTATTTTAATTTTATAGTGATTTACGCAAATCAAGTGTGCATTCAAATCAAATTAAAATCACTTATTTTTTTATGTTTACCCCAACGCGGCTATTAATGGGAATACATTAATAATGGGAACTACTATAATAGCGTCTTAAAATCCGTTCACATCTGCTATAAATGTTTCTGCTTGACAATTCACCTAAACAATGATTAACAACAAATTATGCTTGTTCTTATCTCAAGTGATTCAACTACCGAATTCAGTATAATTTTGACTAGTATAATAATAACTAATGCGTTATGATTTTATCAAACTTAATCATATTTGAACATAAGATTCATAAAGTGGGACACAGTTAAAGTATATATACATATTATCTCCATTCAACTATGTTCTGTTTCATACAGAATAATATTTAACAGTAGGGTTTTGCAGCAACTTTCTTTCAAATTTTTTTTTTTTAAATCCTTACTAAATAAAAAATCAAAACTACGAGTTTATACAGTCGAAATTCAAATATCTTGGTCAAGGTACATGAAAATTTTGTGTTATTCAATTATATCACACATAGTCTATTTAAAAACACCACAAATGCCTGATATAAAATATTTTATTTTGTTTCAAAAAAATACAAAATCTCATGTATTTATAAGAGAAATAAGAAGATGTGTATCTATAATTTCTAGCTATAATCGCCCTTATAAAATAATGTTACACTTATTCAATACATTTTGATATTGTAGTTTTTCGATTGCAAGTCATGACGAATGCAAGGCACTAAAGTACAATTTCTGCAAAAAACACTAAGAGTACGATGGCTTTACTTTTTCAATAACTTAGAGACAAGGGGATGAATCAAAAAGCCACTTATTAACTCAAAAAATGTTAAAATATATAATATACTTGCACTCAGTTCACATAAATTTCACTGAGATAGCTTGGGAGAGAATAAAAAATTGGGTTACATAACATCATGGTAATATCCTCTGAGTAGGAATAGGGGAAGAATTGAATTAAATACATTGGATAGTTATATAAAGTTTTGAGAATGTTCATTTTTCTTCCGTTTATTTCTTGTACTTACATATGTTTCGATATATTCGTATTCTTTTTTACGAAAATTTGAACAAACTGAGCGTCGAGTGGAACTGTAAACTTGCATAAGCAATTGAATATATTTGGCATTCCGGCAGCCGCAGCCAGACAGAAAATGTACGCATATTCAATATCCGCCCAGGAAGAGGTATTCTTCAGCATGACGCTTGCATGTACGCCAAAAATTTCCACTTCGAATATTTCCGCCGAATTTTGTTGTCGATTGATTGATTTTAGGCGGAAAAATTCGACTCAAACTTTTTTTCCCTTTCGTGATTTTTTTTTTGTACCTACTTTAAAAACTTTTGCAGGAGGTGCCCATACAAAATTTATTTCTCTCGACCATTGCGGCGTTTCATTAAATTTAATGTAAAGTTAGAAGTGATCCATTGAAAACTTTATCAAAAAACATTCACTTGACTTTCCGCCTTTTTATTATTACACCTGGATTTTATTTGCTTTATTTGCTCAGTCAATTAACATAATCTTGAAATAAAATCATTTTTTATATAAACAGTTTTCAAAGCAAATGCTCGGATCAGGAAAAAATGATTTTTGATATAAATCATGCATTTTTGTATTTTGTTTAAAATGATAGGATATCACATTTCTTAGCCATCTATTGACCACATATATAAAAAGCGCAAGTGAGTTTTTAAATAAAGGTGGATCTTGGATACATCAATAATATTGCTGATTCTTGCTTTTATTTGAAAAATTTATTAACCTTTTTCATTAGAAACAAAAACGATTTTTTGTGACTATGCTGAATTTTAATGATATAACAATTATCATAATGAAGAGAGTTTTCTTCATAAGCCATACATAATGTAAATAAATTTCATGACGCGACGATTGAATGGTTTTTTTAAGTTTTAAGTTGTCTTGTCCGTTTCCTCTGCAAACATTTAATAAAATCCTCCTACATAACAATGATGCAATCACAAATGCAGAACGATGAATGATTATAGCTAATTATTAGTCAAGCAAGTTAGCATCGGCAAAGTATAATTTAACATTATTTAATCCAGTGTCTTGCAAAGAAAAGCAATACTTATAAAACGAAGCTAATGAAATCATACTATAAAAGCTTTTCAGCGGAAAAAGAATACAGTTCACGATGATTCATTGTGAGGGTAAAAAAGTTTTTTGCGCGTGTTGGTGTGCGGATTCGCTCATTCGGCGCTGCCAACTTATTAATTACCAACTTGACTCTCGCACAGTGTAGCCAACGACGAAACTTTTGGCCAGACACTTTAATGTGGCGACTAATAAATCGGCGAGATGTCCGACCGCCATCCTAAGCGCACTCGCCCACAGTGCGCCGCTGTGATATAATCAGCCAAATGAAACATGATCGCTTATAATCGTAAAATACTAAAATTTACTTGTTAATTTTTCATAACTTGACTTTGACAGGAGACAGTATCTTCTCAAAAAGATGAGCCATACGGCAGCTTAACTTTGCTTCATTTAAATTAGTATTACAAAATTACACAATTATTCCAAGAAATCTTAAAGTTAAGCTTATTGGAATATTGACATCATGGTAAAAGGTAAAAGGTAAATTATCACTTTTTGGTAGAAAGGCAAACTTTCTATATAATTCCAAAATATTTAGTATTATCTACACAATTTTAAATTTAAAAATCAGTATGGTCATTGTAATGTTACGCAAGCACTAAATTTTACTATCTAGTATTCAAAAGAAATTCTGTATCGTCGGTGGTTAAAGGGGATAAAATAAAAAATAGAACAGCAATGTTACTTGCTCATTTTTCGATGGACTCGGCGGTTACTTTGTAGAAAGTCATTTTTAATATAAAACTTTAATAAGCGACGTCGTATTTTATTTCATGTGTTACTATATGCGACAAAGTTTAATTAACAAAAATAATATCGGCTTTGTAAAATTTGTGGCACAAAAATGCATGTGTGTTTAACCATGTGTTTTCCTGTATAAATTTTCATAAACTTATACCATTATACCAGTATTTTAATATTTCTTTTGATACTATGCCACGCCTCACAGAAGTTGGAAAACATATTTTTCAGACGATTTTTGCTCAGTCACTGCTTTTCAATGGGACGATTGTTGTACCATTCAAGTACAAGATTGCATATCTGGACCAGTTTTACATCATTTACAATACATCTTGAACCGATCCAGATGTTAAAAATATCAAATAG
Organism: Himalopsyche japonica; assembly: GCA_028555115.1. Lineage (NCBI taxonomy): Eukaryota > Metazoa > Arthropoda > Insecta > Trichoptera > Rhyacophilidae > Himalopsyche > Himalopsyche japonica. The sequence goes on from JAHFWJ010000620.1 coordinate 917,559, forward strand.
TGAAAAGAGAACGAAAAATTGTCATTTTGTTTTTTTAATATAATGCTTTCTACCAAAAAATTACTGTTAATTCCTTTACAGTATTTACTTCTTAATTGAAATATAATATTTTTAGGGGTAAATATTAACCAATGTACCATTGGTCGATGGCAGATATTTCAAGAAAAGAAATCTCTTGGAAAATTATAAACAGAAGAAGGTTTTACTCTCAAGTCCTGTAACCTTACTTAAAAGATCACTTTCTGATACAAGATGTTCCTTAGTCGAATATTTTCTTATCATGATAATTTGTAATCTTATATAATATCGTGACACTGGCTATAGGCATTTCAAACAAACGAATGACTATTAACTTTCTGTATGCAAATAGATTTGTTCATATGAAAAAATGCCTTAATTTTCTTTATATGAAAATTTTTTATACAATTGCAGATTGCTAAAATATTCACATGTTACTCATTTTTTAATATTTCATATAACATGGTGATTCAAAATTATTTGATGATGTATCTTGCTTACTAGTTTAGCGTCAAATTTTACCAAAAGCATATTTCAATTGATTTGTTCATGGTCTCAATAGTTGAAATTCGTATTGATATTCAAGCCGCATCACGCACCCTCAGTCAATATTATTAGCTCAATTGATTTTGTTGTGTCGCTATATATTATTTTTGGTTACAACCAAATATTTACCATGCTTGTTTATTGACATAATATAATATTTCTAAATAATTTTGATTAAATTACAAACCACCGTAATTAAATTGTAAATAATAATTAGTATATCTACAAAAGGAAAGCGTTTTTCATCAAAAATATTATGTATTAATATAAAAACAAATAAAAACTATGTGAAAGCATAGCGCACTTTTCGTGAGTAATGATATATAATACAGGCGACAAATATTTCAGTGGGTCAGTAATTGCGATTTATGCACCAATTACGTAATGGGATTTCTGGATTTGCTTTAAAGTCGACGCAAATTAAATGGCTTGATTTATATGATCTTTGTTTCATTACAATGATCCTCAATAACAAATTGTCTTGTTAGAGCAGATTATTTACCGTTCAAGCTTTCAGCTTAATTGCCTTTCGATAGAATTTTCATAATCATTCTTTATTTGCCATTTCATACTGTCGTTTTATAATATATATGTACGTATATTGCTATCAACCTTCATAGTTCACAACAAATCAGCCATAATTTTGTTCCTTTTTTTGTTCATACTCTGTTTTCATAAGAAAACCTTTATTTGAAATTACTAAACGTTAAACAATAGCCAGTTCGGCTAAGCCCTCATCAGAACTATAATAGCATAAGATGAGGCCGTAAGCCGAAATAGCTTTAAGCTATATAAGTTATAAATTTGCGAATCTAAAATACATTGCTTTTTTTCACTGTGTTATAATGGAGTTCTGCCAATTAAATGCAAATTGAATCAAGAAAATTAAGCAACAGATAAACTACATATTTTATCAAGTTTTGTTAAATTATATTTAGTGCAGAAATAGTTGTCAGCTGATGTAAACAGTTTTAAGCTGTTTACAAAGAATTTTTAAGACTTCAATAACAATATTGGTGGTGAAATATTACCAATTTCAAAACAATGAGCATTAAGAACAAATTATTAAAGGAAATTAAATTCTTAGTTTTCTCAAGTTTCAATTTATTCGTTGCATCTCTTTCTTAAGATGCTAAAGCTTTTCAGAGAAACTAATTGCTGTCATCATTTTACAATTATGTCTGAATAATACAATTAGAAATACGTATTTCATTGATAGATGCAAGAAGAGCGTTGGGATGAATATTCATACCTATATTTTTGTAGATTTTCTATAACTCTTGTTGGTTTGATTAATTTTAAATACTGTGTGAATTTTGTTATCATATATAAGTATACTACAATATATGACCATAAATAAACAAAATAATACAATATATTAACATTTATTACAATATATATAATATTGATTTGTCTGATTGACAAAAAACTGTTTGTGTTTATATTAGTATTTAAGCGTTTTTTTCAACAAATAACAACCCATGGACTTAAAACGGAAATGAGATACAGAAGTACAAAGATATATTTTAAAAAATGACTTATTTTTTTGTTCTTAAAAGATCACAAGAATTGTGGTAAATCTTGAATTTGATTATATGATTAAAAACTGATCCATTGTTTTATTATTTTATATCAATGTTAGTATATAACGTTGAAAACATTCAATTGCTATTATTGAATATTAATATTTAAAAAATGAATAGTTCTGATATATTTTGTCCAGTGTAGATTCATTGTATGCACACCTTTTTCATAAACATTTATAAAATCAAACCATTTTTGAATTACATGATTAACGCGTAAGAAAATATCTTTTTAGTTATAAAGCTTATGTTTTTCACAAAATTTAGTTCAGAAACGCTTAACATAAATGTAGAGTTTTAAAATTACTGTAAGTAACTGCATTTTTTTCACCAAATCCCTGCAATATTCAACTCTCTTCAAATTACACAACACCCATTACATTATGCTGTCTCTGCAAATTATTACTTTTTGAAGTTTTTTACATGCGCCGTTTCAGAATTTACCGGTTATATTTAGCTGTAAGCATTTAATGTTTTTTCCCTTGGAGAATGCAGAATTTTTGTTCAGCGCCTGCGACAAGTTTACGGGTTTGTTTTCTACGGCTTCCTCACATCCGGACATTAAGCTAATGCCTTGTTTTTTAACGGCCGTAGTCGGGTAATTAACGAACGTGTCTTTAATTTCGCGTTATTACAACTGCTAAAGGCGGTTCTACTCGCACCGCCTATTGGATGCCGAGAACTTATCTTATTTTGAATCTCATTCTAAATGAATTAATTTGTAAGTTGAAGCAAAAACAAACTATTGCATTAATTTCTTTTGACATTTTTTTAAATATCGGAGATAAAGGCTTAGCTTCATTTATTGCTATAGAAAATATATAGAAAAACGAATAGTTATTGTCAATATTTAACACATAACTCTTGATTTTTATAAAACCAAATAATCAAAAATTTGAAAGCATTAGAATGGAAAAAAGCCTGACGACCCTGTTTAATGTAATTAAATTGGAGTTATAATCTAAATTATTTTTATGTTATTCATTATTGTATCATAAAAGTTTATTTCTTAGAAAATGTGTCCATATTCGCCATACTACCAGAGTAGAGACTATATATTATAATGATTATTGGCTAATACTTTAAAGTATCAACATATTTAAATCATAAATATGTTCTTCACAGCTAGTAAATAAAGTCAAAAACAGATTTGAAGTAAAGAAAACATTAAGAAATTCAAAGTTACTCTGTTTTACTTTTTTAAGTAAATTATCATCTGCTTTTGTTTTACGTGCAGCAGATAATAATTTTTTCACATGAATGATTTATTTTTGAAACGAATGGATATACATACACGAGTATTGTTGTTCTGTGTCATTGTACGAAAGATTAAATAATATTTTCGCCATTACCATGTTAGTTCTTACACTTTTTTATAATTTGGTCATGTCCACATTACCTTAGAGTATCGAGGATTGGAGATTTTTTTTGTTGAAAACATAAAGAAAAAAGATTCAAATATCATTCCTTGTTATAATTAATCACTGTACTTATTTTTAAATACATAATTACATACGATTAAACATTATTTATGTTCATTTTATGAAATATTTTCGTGACTTTCAAGGCCGTTTCTTGGGGTTTTATCCGAATTTTGTGGTTTTTAATTGTTTATAATCATGCTTTTCACTATCAACAAAATTCTTAATTTAACAACGTTAACGCACCTGATTTGAAGGATAGTTAAAAATTACTTATAAAAATGTGGACTCGTATACTGTGATATCAATTATTTTGATGATTTTAAGATTCATATTGCGTTTCAAAAAATACTGAGAAAATGTTCTATTTTTCATAATGACGCGTTTTATCTGGAAAACCATTAGATGGAATTTTCCAGAACTTAAATTGTAATGTAGGATTTATTGTACGGCTGTAGTTTAGTCTGCGAGAATCCTTTAATGGTTGCATTAATGACATACGTTGTCGCCTTCTCCCTCAAGTGTTACAACTCGTCTTTAGGCGACAAGTTCACTTTATATTTTATGTTCAGCTTTAAGTAACTATTTATACGTTTTTTACACTTGTCATATTGTTAAAACGTTCAACTTAAGTGGCAATAACTTGTTTACATTTCGTACTATTTTCAATGTGCAGTTGAAGCTTGTGGATTTGATTAAGCAATGTAACACGTTCTACTATCATACACTCAATTATAAATTTATGTTTGTGAACATTCCATTTTCAAATAACTTTTTTATGAGAAAGTCAGAGAAATTGTTTTTTAATATAATATATTACTCGTAACTCGGAATAAAGCTTTTTACTTATTAATAAAGCATTAAATTTCAATAACTCAAAATTATATTTATTCATTCAAATCAAAATGGCTGTAGTACATACCCAATTTTTGTCAACACATTTAAAATAATTATATTATTAAATTTTCATACAGTCATTGAAGCGAAAAAAAAATGAAATATGTGCTTCTTATCATAAATATTTACGATGTATTGTATAAGCAGAAAACATTTTTCAAACCATTTTATATTGACATTTTCATCCGTTTTGAAGAACAAAATAGCTAACAATACCAAACTGCGTGTTCATGATAACATATATATGTAACATAAATGTGTTTTTTACGACTAATAAGTGTCAGTTAACACCTTAAAAAGAATGCTTAGTTGTATTTTTTATCAAAATATAATTATACATGTCCATTACATATGTTAATTGTCTAAATTATTTTTTTTTAATAAAAAAAAAATCTATAAAAGCACAACAATTCGAAAATTTATTCATCGATAAAACAAGTGTTAACATCAATGATTAAATTAACAAATGTGACATTCAAAAAGTATTACGATATGTTATAATGTATAATTTTTTTATGAAAACGACCCTGAGTAGTTTTTCGTTGAAACGTAAAAAATAAATAAATTAAATGAACACATTCCGTTGTAAGAGTTTAAAGTGAAACCCCCAGTCTAGTCGCAGGCTTCGGCGCCAGGGTGGAAAAACTACTACACACATCCCACGGAGCAGCCTTCACAATTTGGCAACAATTCAGAGCCCCCTAACGCAAAGTTTCCTCAGCTTACTTTGTTGAACAGACGACGACACTTTGTATTGTCTCGGCCCGTGGCCATACGTTACTCGTTTCTCGTGATCTATTTGCAGCGTTGGACCAGGAGTTTGTCTTTACCAGAGTTTGGCGATTTAATAAAAAGTTTTATAGTGAAACCATTATCTATCGGTAAAATACTGCATTTGTTGTTTTCCAGTTAAAAACTCCAGTCCATCTTCAATTTGTCTTTAACTTATTACACAAAATGGTTCTTAAACTAAGAAATGGTGAGAAATAAATTGATAGTTTTACATATATTCAACTTTAAGATAAACATCAACCGTTAATACATATTCCAAATAAATGTGTTCCATTTTTTTGTATTTAAATATCGTTTTTTAGCGTATTACATGAAAAAACTTCAAAATATATTATGATGTAAATGCAGTACAATTCAAAATTGAAACAAAAATATTAATTTTATACATAACCTAAATCGTTCAAATTATGTATAAACCACAAAACTTACCAATTACGACCTAGGCTTTTTTTTCGGCATCTTCAGGTATTCTATTACATATATGCAATAGAACTGATAGTAAACAACAACTTGTATAGTTAAAATACACAAGGTCTCAGACAGGAAAATAAACATAAACTTTCGTGCTACGACCTAATTATACGTCTAAAATAATCTTCTTTAGGACTAATAACTTTTACAAATTATAGTGCTATCAAAATTTCGAAAAGATTGTCTTACAAACAATATAGATTAATGCCTTTTTAATGAGATGTTTTCACAGCTATCAAATACCAATAAAATATAACTAAAAAATTGAATACTTTCAATTACCTAATTATTTTCAATGGATAGAATAAAGTAAGATTAAAAATCATAATTGACTTTTTATTGTAACAATTAAATTATTAAGAATCTTGACAAATTAAGCTAGCTTTATGTAAGAGGCATATGAAGGAAGGATAAGGGTGACTTAAGTTTTTCTTTAATACAAGTATAGAGCGCAATTAAGGATCCATGTATTTAAAAAATTTATATATATTAAATAATTCGCCCAATATTTCGGCGATGTAAACAATTGCTTGAAACACTGACTGATAGTTATATTGAATCTCTGTGAAAGAATGCTTGAAAATGTCGCAAGGACCGGGACGTCAGTAATAAAACTTGCGGAAGTATACCTAACTTGAACCATTAATGTTTTATATTAAAATTCCATCAAAGCCTTCTCGGTCGATATCGCCTGCTTAATTGTGTAGTTTTATCCATTGTTTAAAATAATTATATTTTGCAAGCAACGCAATATTTTTATATAATATGTTGCAGTTCGGTGGCAGTTTGATTTTAGTTTTCCTAATAAAAACCAATAAACCGATAAACATTTTTAAATACTCTGAACACCAAAAAACAAATATTTCAAAGATGAATATAGAATTCAATTTACTAGAGAAAACATCTGAAAAATATTTTTTGTAGAATTTAGACTATATTGTAGGACAGTGGAAGGTAATTCACCAAAAAATGTGATTTTTATTCATTTTTTTTAACATACATATATATATATTCAAATATCAGGAAATGAGTTTTTTCAAGATTTTTGTCACTTAATTCTAAGTTAGTAACGGAAGGTCAATTTATATTTATTTATGTTTCATACCAATATAAACATAATTTTGTTAAAATATATTTGTTTTTTTTTAAATAAATAGATTTTTTTTTTTTAATTTTACCCAGCACGCAAATAAAATTTACAAAAATAGATTATCACACAGTCTCTGTAAAAGTTTCTGATCACAGAATTTATTTAACTTTGAAAAAAAAATCTTTTTTTAAATAATAATGTCTCACTTTATTTACCATTTTGGCTTAAACAAATTTATTGAAAGCAAATATTGAATGGTCTATTACTTAAGTACCTTTAACTAATAACACTTCTAGAATTTACTTAGCATCAAGTGCTCTTTGGTAGGCAGCATAAATTTTAAATGTATAGCGTATTACCCAGGTTAATTAGGCTGTTAATTACTTAGTCCAGAGTAAGCGTTTACTTTAGTCTTAAGGTGCAAATAAATGTTTGAATGAAAATATTATGACGAAGCTAATAAACTGAAAACTTTGTTTTAGTGACCAATAAAAATCTTATGTAGCGATCATATTCTTGTTTATTTACCTACGCACTATTTTTAATAAGCTTAATTATAAACAGAGTAATATATCTACGCCTTTACACCAAGTGTTTTGTCTTACCGTTATTAACTTACTGAAACCGTAAATGTAAAAACTGGTCGTAATTTCTTGAATAATATATTTTTATTATGATAATAGAATATATAACACAGAGAAAGTCTTGTATATTACCTTTCCGCAAGTTTTTTTTGTCTTATTCGTAGTAGCTGTTAAATTTTCTTAGCTAACGATGTTGAATGAAAACAACACGCAAAGACGCTTTTAGAAAATGCTTCACGGGAATTGTTCATTATTGATTCACTTATAAATTGAGAATCAAGTTCAAAAAAAAGGAAGAATTTAATTTGCAATATTTTTTGTAAAGGAAATCTCTTTGTTCCAAATTCAAGCCATAGAATGACAGATTATCTTACGTGATAATCTAGTTAAAAATAAAACACGTTTAAAATGAGTATTTTTTTGCAAATCACTTGGTATTCTACCGGTATATATAACAACACAAAAAAAGAAAAATACGGTAGAACTTAAGGATAACTGTAGATGACAATTAATCGTAAATGGAACAGATATGAATAAGTAAAATAAACTAGTAATGTTTAATATGATAGATGTCAATTATTTTTCCGGAAATTACTTAGAGGAACAGACAGCTTTCAAGTTTTGTTTTGTTATGCTAAAGCTCTGTCAAAGAAAAAAGCTCTAGAAGTTTTACGCGTTGTTTTACCAGATTGCTGCTATGGTGTTTTAATGAAATTTATGTCTTGGTAAAAATACGATGGCAGACAGCCAGCCAGTGTCCGGTGCATCCCCACTTCAATTATAATTATTACACCCAACCCCTTAAGTGTCACGTGGCAGGTCTGCCCCATGGCACACCTCGTTCCACTTACCATTTTATTGCACCCCCCCCCATTTTTGTGATCGTTACTGTTACCTACGAGCCAAAGAGTATAGGGGGGCGATCTGTAACACTCCATTAAAAACTGTGCGGTTTTTATGACACCAGAATTTCACACTTAAAATATTCTCGTGTTTATAATGATCCGCTTTAAATGTTCAAAATTTGTCACGATCAAATTGTTTGAGGAGGTCTTTTATAAATTTTGTAATTTATATTTATTACGCCAGTGAAATGAAGAAAGCTCTCGGGAGATGAAAAAAATAAAAAAGAGTCAAAGAACATCGCACAATTTTTCATAAAAAATATTATTATTTTCATTTAAGCATGAAATAATTTAAATTTTTTGAGAAAATTCGCGGTGAAATTGACTTTCAAAAACAAAGATATTCACAAAAATGAATTGAAAAAGAAATTGTTCATTAACCTTAATGCATTTAATATAACTTTGATTTTTTATATAATAGTTCACAAATACATCTTCGGTCTTGTTCTTCTCAAAAGTTGGGTAAATATCTAATTATTTAGTCATAACACAATGAAAAAAAAGCAATGTATTTAAGTTCTACAATTTTTTTAAAGATATAATAGAAAGCTATTTCGGCTCACGCCATCATCAGAACTATGCTTAAAACAGGACATTTGTCAGTGCTAGCACTTGCTAGAAAGCCCATTTACCCGAACACAATACAAAATAACCGCTCCTTTAAATCAATCAAATACCTTAGCATTAGCGAAAAAAATCATTGGGAAATTAAAAGCTCAGTAAACGTAGCTTTCAAGGTCAACAGCAATGTAGACAGACATCTTAAAAATAGTAAAGAAAAAATTAATAAACTTGACCGAAGCTTTATTTATGAAATGTCCTGTTTTAAACATAGTTCTGACAATCTATGACGTTCTGGCTATCAGCTGTATCTTATAAAAAAAATTGTAGAACTAAAATACATTGCTATTTTTTCACCGTGTTATAATGGAGTTCTACCAAGTAAATGCCAATTCAAGCAATGAATTATTTTGTGTTTATCAAGCATTTTTAATACTTTACATATATATAATAACTCATTAGGAATAGCCCTATTTCTTACCATAGGTTTGGTTTCACAACTAACCGTTTTGGTTATAATTTTCATGCGTACATTTTTAATCTCTTCATAATTTTTAAATTACGTTAAGAAATAGAATAAATAAAAGAAAAACAATTAAATGCCCTTAAATATTATTTGTCACACCATTCTTAAGTCAACATTGATTTACATATTATACTTTTTATAAAAACTTACATATAAGTAGAAAATTAAAGTCACATTGAAAACATGTATCCATAGCATGCCATATTAAGTATTTTATACTACAATAAAAAGAGTTTATGACATTACTTAGTACTTATTTTATGTTCTATTACGTCAAAAGTATTTTTTTAATAATATTTCTAAATTTATTGCAATATCGGTGTCATAAGGCAAAATTTGTTAAACTTATTCTCAGACTTAATTGAATTAATCTCGAAAGCCGAATTGAAAACCGGCCGACGAGTTGAAAAATCCGCGCAATAAAATTTTTGTCATTAGCGAGGGAGTAAAATCGTCAAAGCGCTCAACGTTCTCATATTTCCGAAACGGGCAAATAGCTTTCCAAGTGACGTTTCGCACATAAATAAGTCGAATCAGACTCAACGGCTAACTTAATAAATTCATGACATATTTCAACTTAACTATGAAATTTATCATCGTAATTATATCTTAGTTATGTCAGAAGGAGATCCTTTCGTTCGGAAAAATATTCTGAATTAATATTCATTCGTTATGATGACAGCCTTCGTGGAAAAAAATCATGGCGTATATTTCATTATTCAAAGTTTCAAATTAATTCTACGGCTCTTTTCTAACAAAAAAACAGTTGGAAACTCCGTGGCTATTAGTTACAGTCTCTTTATATTGGACTTTATAATATACTTTGTGTATAAATGAAATATAACTACTTAATACCTTAACCATCTTTTTATGTAAAAAAGTAAATTTTTGTTGGATATGTTTTGTATTATACTAAAGGCGATAAAGTTTTAAAGTCGAACATTCACTATTCATTTTTGACCTATAAAATTTTACCTTTATTTATTTTGGAAGACAATTCACGAGTTCAAGCCATGTCAAAAATGTTTTAGCATCTTAATAAAACGTCGAAGTAATGTTGCATTCAAACCCTATTTTATTAGGATCTAAACAGAAGGGTGAACAGTAAAACGATTTTTTTTTTCGTTCAGCGCACCAAAATGACTGCAACAAATAAATTTGACAGTGAAACGAGCCCATTTTCTCATATCGATTTGGTTTCCACTATATTTTACAGTTAGTTGAAAGCAACACACACAAGATCGGCATTACAGACGCGGAAAAGGTGGCAGCACTAAAACTCTTTTTATGTGTCGGATCGCATTGACGAGTGAAGCATACCAACTATTTCTATTTATGTCTAGGTAGCTAAATGGATTTGGAAAACTGCACGTATGGTGAAATGTCTCTACTTCTAATATTACTCTATACATATTGCTGTTGGATAATGTGTATTTTTGAGTAAGCGAACATTTACATTTAAAACCATTTTAAATGAGAGAGATCCTCTTAATATTGAACACTAGATTCTTCTTAAAAACTTTAGTGAACTTTAGAATCTTTGCATACAAACAACTGTAATAACAAACATTATATTTCGTCGTCATAATTAAAAATACAACAAACGAAAAAATATTTATCAGAACATGTCCATAATTGATAAAGTGGCTGCTTTAGATACCTGTATTGCATTGCGAATTGGCAAAAATTAGAAAATCATAAGAGTATCGAATAAAACGGATAGTTTAACAAGTTGTATGAATCGAAACAAAAGATAAAGAAGAGATTATTAAAAAAATGTTCCTATTTAAATTCTAATTGTTTCGTAAAATAAAAAAAAACTATAGATTTAATATCATTGATTAATTAAAAGAAAAATGTTGTGGTTGATAGTAAAAAAAACAAAGATTATTCACTTAAAATAAATATATCCTATGCATGCCATAATATATGCACAAGTGATTTGCATAGAAAATTGTCGTGGAAAATTTTCGTATAAGATCATTTATTTTGTTTTATAATGGCGAACAAATCTGTGGTCAACAAAGAATTTTATAGTTTAATCCGAAAATTTTCGTACTGTTCAAAAAATATCGACGTCATAGAATGAAATTGGAATTTCTTAGAGTACAAATGAAGTGACTATAAATCTACAAGTACATGTTACAATAAAATAATATTGCTGATTCCCGTGCGGGAATATAGACAAAAGTGGCACGCAGTATAGAACAAAGTAAGCCCGCCTCTCTCTGATCCAATTTGCAACGACGAAATGTTACGCACATAAGGTTGGGGCCAAGTGACATCAACATATCACAAACGACCGCCCAAGTGGGCTTCTCCAACCCCTCATCCTCGTTAAAGGCGTGCTGACCCACGAGTTATGGTACGAAATGGGTTTAATCAATAGTTTCTAATTTTAAGTGGTTGAATATTCACATATCTAATTCTGCTGAATCCTGTAATAACATAATGTAAAAGCATTGATTGCTAAGAGCTTTCTAAAATTCCTCCTCGATAGTGTTCAATAGTAACATAAAATATTTTAAATTTTATAACTCTGAATACTTTAAAGTTTTATTTGATTCGTGGCATGATACTTCAATATGCAGCACATAACAATACATTTATAATATAATACATTGAACAATACAAAGCGACAAGAATATTTAATATTCCAGAATAAATATATAGAATAAAAGATTGGCTCATTTGATTAAAAGATTATTTTTAAATTATGTAAAGTAACATAACCTTGTTATATTTATTATGTAAAATTCAACTTCCAATTCAATAATTTCACATAACACGAAATAATTTGAAGTTACCATTGGTACGAAGGGTTAAAAGTAGCATAAATAAAGTGATTTTCTTGAAACGGTTTCGTTTTTTTAAGACACCTATTTATGTTTGAAATATAACTTTTATGATTTATAATCGAACTATTAAGTCAATTAAGATTTTAAAAATAATCACGAAATAGTAAGATCATACGATGGTCAAACAAAATTCAATAAAAAAAACTTTGGGTGGATTGGGAGAAAAATTATAAGCTATCCATTGATATACTTTTAATGTTAAGGGTTAAAAAAACATTTGTTTAATGTCTGTGTTTTGTAGAGGAATGATCAATAGTTTTTGGCTTTTGTAAAGAATCTCATGAGGTCGTAAAGGTACTTGTGTCGTATATATCTTTCTTTCTACCCATCAATTATCTGCAAACGAATTGCAATGAAAACAATAATCTAACTACTAGTACTATCCAGATTTTATCAATTCGTAGGTATTGAACTACGAAATTCATCAAATAAAATACAGTTGTCGAATGAAAGTTTCCGTCGGACTTCTATTAAGAGATCATATGCTTCAGATTGTGAAGGAATATGAATTTATAAGAATAGTCATTAAATCATTTTTATCTTGTTCAACAACCTAGACACACTTAGAATAGTCTCGACTGTCGCAAATTTTCAGAATTAAAAGTTATATATCGTTTGTGTGGGGAAAAATTCATCGTTAACTCTGGTTGCAGCTCCTTTACACAAAATTCATACAAAAAATGTTGCGTTTTGAAAATATATGACAACTGATATTTAAAATAGAACGATGTTCTTATGATGAAGTTTAATGATAACTTTATGTTATTGATTGAAATGCCATTTACTTGGTAGAGCTTCATTATAACATGGTGAAAAAATAGCAATGGATTTTATGGTATATAGTCGATATTATATCTATGATATATTACATATACATCTAAGTTCTTCACCTTGTTATATTAAGAGCGTAACCCGAAAACGCAACTCTGCACCTTAAAAATTTGTGAAACTAAACACATTGCTATTTTTCCACCGTGGCAAACGTTATTATAATTACTCAAGCAGCCAGACAGAATAGCGACTGTCAGTTTCTATTTGAAGGTGTGACATTTTCACTATTATTTAAATGATTTTTGCATTTTAAGAACAAAATACATAATGTTTTTTAGTTGTACGTCTTGAATTTTTAAATTATTACAATTTAATGTCAAACTTGTAACTGCGTTACCCTTTGAACAACTCGTGGTTTAAATTATTCTTCAAGCAAATCGTTCATTTTAAATTCAAATCATTTTATAATTTCGATTTACTGAATGCTTTTGAGGAGTCTACCGTGTAAATCAAGGAATATGCGAATACACATTAATCCATTCAATTCATGGGTCTCAAAGCACACCACTGCTTAATAATATAATATGTGTAGATCCTCACACCCCGTTCCGGGATTCATTTCCCTCCTAGATGGGGTATATGATTTGTTAATGTCTGTTAATTACGCAGCTTTGATACACTCGTTTCACGTTGTTTCACGTTTTGAATATTTAATCCGGGCAACTTGCTCGTTCGTTTTGAGGTGAAATTTTGGCGAGACGCTCCAAAGTTTCTTTGAATCGTAAGCTGCTAATTCATTTGCTGGTTTAAAATTTGTACAATAACCGCGAGTATATTTTAAATTTATCATGACTTTTTAAACATCTTACCGTTTATATTCTCGTCATTAAGATAATCTAGAACAGTGGTTTTTACGTGTAATTTCATTGTGGCCGAATTATAAACATCAGCTGTCTTATGGAAATGTTTCGTGGTCGCACCAAATATGATATAAATAGTTTTGAAATTTATTTTTTATATAGTGCATTACACTGAATGACCTTTCGTAATAGACAGTTGTATGTTAATAGACAAAATTAATAAAGCAATTGTTGTTAATTCTTTATATTGTTTTGATTCATGGTCAACGTATAATTTCGTCCAAAATTTTTGAACAGTTTTATAAAAACGGTCCTATGCTTAAACTCCACTAAGTGCTGGAAAAATCAGGTTTATTCGATCAATTTAAAATAATAAAAATTTTACAAAGTCATTTGTAAAAACACATTTTTTTTTAATATCAATATTTACTATAAAACTGTTGGTGGCCGCACATGAGAACCACAGAATATAAAATATGAATATGGGTTTTTTTTGTCAACATTTTTCATTTTATAATTATAGCAATCTCAAAAACAAGACGTAAGCAGTCAGTAGGTTAAATTTTTACATCGTAAAAACTACTTTATTTTTTTTATTTATTATTTAATATATACAATAAATATATCTTCTAGATTTTCATAAAAATAAGATTATAAACGTTCTAAAATATTGACAGTATTTATTTAATTTTCAGTCGATCATCAACGAATTAACACGAGTCATTTATTCAAAATTCTAGGTTATCTTTTCATTCTAATATTATTTTTAGTCATAATATAAGCGGTTCGGGTATTTTCAACATTAAATGCATTTCTACCAAGAACCTCTTTTGTAATCAAGCATTGTTCGAATATGATCATATTTATTAAGCAAAAAATGTGTACTCTTTTAACAAATTATCCTAAGTGATGTACATTATAATATAACGCTTAAAGCATTACATTTTAGACAAAATATTTACAAATAAATAAATTTATTTGAATTAAAAGTCAACTATCTATCTTTTTGGCATATACTTTTGATAATATTTATTAAAATTCAAAACCTCAAAATTATAGGAAAGACGTATTTCATGCATCTGTGATATTGACCTGATCTCAGTTCTATATCATTTTATAAATAAGCTTTACTGTATATAAGATGATTTGATGTATAAGAAAGAAAATACTGAATTTAAATTTCTCTGTATTGATTGTAAATTTCAGTGCAATTTAAGATACACTTGATTTTTTCACACTGATGCATCAAAAATAGTATAGCTTCTACCAATCAAGTAGTGGCATTTGTATGATACAACAAGAAAAAGCTCTCCTGTTTATCGAATCACTGAAAACGTAGTCGTTAAAATCGTGCACTGCCTGTCTCTCAATCACATGTATGCACAATAATACTTGACACTTGGGCAAATTAACAATGAATCGGGATGATATATGATGAAATACGTCAATCAATTTCACTTCAAGCTATGCAGTAAGCAGATACAATTTTAAAATGACAACAATTTACCTTATAATTCTAGTTTTCTATACTCTTACCATTACACAAAATGCAATAAGGAGTATACAAAATGAATCCCTGTGCTTTCTTTACTCTGTTTGACATTTTTTTCTTGATTTTTTTTTTAAATAAAACCAGATTAAGATGTATTTTTCAGTGTTGATTTAAAATACGAAATGCAGTACCAAGCAGTTTCTCGAAAATAAGTTCAGTATTAGCAAATAGAAAGCAAATAATTGATAAACCGGATTTTTATAAGGAAAATGGATTGATTATTAAAGATATCAAAAATTTGTAAGTAAGATTTGGCGAATTACTTGCTTTTAAAGAAAATATATTATAAAACAGACATCCGTTCTAAAAGAGTATTTATTGTTTATCAATCAGAAATACTTCAAATGTATTTAATTGATTATTTTTAATGTTTAATATACGAAAAATATCCAAAGTGAAACACATTAAAAATCTTAGAATAAAAGAGCAGAAGTTTTTAAGAATCAAGTGAAAATGCATAATTATTAAGAGACAGATTTTATTGAAACTTTCAATAAATAGAGCGTCATCTTTCATATTTCATCCGTTATCTTTTTCTCCATGTAATTGTTGAGGTGTAAACTCCTTATTTAACTCTTCCTAAGGAGAAAAAAAGCTACATTTTTTTGACTAAAAATGGTTAAAAAAGGTCGAAGACAGGAGTAGTTGTTGAATTCGCAACCCAATCTTTACCGTAATGCCTAACTTTTACTACATGTATTAGAGGGAATTTTGGTTATCATTTTTTCGAAAACCAGTCAATTGAATAGCATAGCCTTATTACAAATAAAAAACGCGATGAAATAAGTAGCTTTTAAATTGTATCAAAAAACACTGTTTTGTCACGATGAATATAGATTTCTAACCTATCACTTAACCAGTAATATATTTTATCTTATTGAATATCAGTAAGAAGCTACTTGACATGAATCACAATAGACAGTAAACTAAGAACATCCACGAATATCCCGTGATTGATTGTGACGTAACCTACATGCCAGTCGTTGCTATTTGTCACAGTATTTCTATTTGACTCTTCAGATTCTCCTAATCAAGTGTCTATTTGCAATGAGACATGAGATGCTCACTTCTGACATTTTATCTCACGTCTACGTAATTTGAATTAAGCCAGTACTTTTGTCAAGTTTTTACCTTGGATTAATGTCTACTTTTGAAAAAAGATCAATATCGATGAAATTTTATTGACATATTAGAGTAAACTTCCATTCCTCAAACCTATCTTTCAACATATTAAGTCGCGTAAATAACAAATCATTGAAAATAATGATATTCTTTTAGTTCGATTTCATTTTTACATTCACATTTTTTGAAATTGTAACAAGTAACGTTACTGCAAAAAACAACTGTAGACTCTTACGTGATTCAAATATACTGACATAAATTAATGTAGGATACCATACGGATTTTTAATTTCAAACAAAAATAAAGTGAAAACTTATATTCCTTATGAGAAATTTATGTATGAATGAGTACAAGGGAATTTATTTGTTTTTAGTTACTCAACACTTAAACACATTCTCTCTGTCAACACGTTGCATGTAAATTTAATGATTTTGTGTGATTAGTTCTGACAAATAAATCAAGAAAAACTTTCATTTATAACACCAGAAACTAAAAATACATCTTTACTGAAAAGCCAATAAAAGCTTTATACCTCGAGATATAGTACATAGTTGCTCTTTATAAAAAAAATGGTTAAAAAGTTTCATCTATTGGATTTCAATTGATACGTTGAAGTAACAGTGACCCAATTAATGCACATTGCCAAAAACGTTTTCGATTGGGTTTTTTGTCTGAGATAAAGGTGTAATGAAGTGACCCTCGTGAAAAATAAAAATGAGATACCCAATGAATTCCGTTACTGCAATAAAGACTATGTGAACTTTTTTGATTCTCTGAAAATATACGTTTCTTTAATAAAAATTACAAGTACGTCGACATTTCTAGAAATAAAATCGAGAATTGAAAATTCTAACACAAACTCTTGTTATGTAAAATAATAAAAATTCCAAAGTCATGTATCTAATGCGAGATTTATATTTAAGCATTGTTAAACAATTGTTTTCTGTATGGTGTATGAATAACATATTCAATGTTTATATGTGGTTCATACAAACCTAATCACTGTCAATTTACTCAAAGCAAGTATTTTAGCAATGTTGCTGAATAGTTTTCTTAAACACCCGAGATTATTTACATATAATTTTATACATTTAAAGCAGTGCCTCTGAATGTATACATATTTAATAAAACACTTCGTGAAATAACTATTAAAATAAAACTGTTTTTTTTATTATTAAGCACAGTGCGTGCTGAAAAGAAAATATGATTGCAACTAAAAAAGTAAAGCATGCCTTACAAAGCGGAAAGAATGTCATAATAAAGAAGGATACGTTGACAGTAATATATCATCTTTATGTTATTTAATAAAACGGTATTTTATTGCACTATCAACCAACACAGAAGCTTATTACAGAAAATTTAGGGCAGGGGCAAGGCTTTGGAGATTGGATCTCTCGTTACAATAGAAATTTATAGGAGGGGAGTCATGTTGAAAGTATTTCAAGCCGACATTTTAACGGTTGTCACAAGTTACTTCTATTTTTTTTAACATCGCGTATAAAACGTATACACGAAATTTATTATCTCGTCAAATGAATATCTTGAATATTACATTTTAAGCATAAAACAAATATATCGCATACTTATGTTCGTCACAATAAAATTGTTATGCGAATTTATTAAATAAACACATTATATCTTCAAGATTTATTGCTATAGAGCTATCGATAAATCGGACAATAAAAATTTACTAAATTTTAATTTAGCTTGTCTATAAATGTTTTATAATTTTTTGCTCAAAATAAATGATGTGAACATTTATATTACATACAAGAACCTCTATAAATTTTGCATCGTAATTACTTTAGCGATTAAATGCCCTTTTCCGTGACATACGCATTACATATTTAGCAAGTATTAGAACGGATTAAAAAGTAACGAAGCGAAAAAAAATGTCACATTATTTTTTCATTGCCTTCTTTGTGATATATTATACCTTCATTAATAACATATAAATATATGTATATTTGTTTGTTCAACTTGATAACTTGATAACTCCTAATTTTGGATGTTATGAAAATAAGAACAATTTCATATGTTTCTAATGAGTCTCACCAATTAATTTTGAAACACCAATGCATCAAATAGAGAAATTTTTATGAAATAAAATAAAAATTAGCATAACATTTCTTAACAACAGTTTCAAGAAAAAATAATATGTTTACATGACAAGTTGCTCTCTGTAAGCAATATCGAATCTGAAACAACATATCTGCATTTTGTGTGCATGTTACGGCGAAAAAGCGTAGAGTAACATGTTATTATTTCATTAAAGACTATATTCTTGACGTAACTTAGGTCAAAAAGGGCATCTTAATGAAGATTTTCAACTATCCAAACTTACACTTTGTCATCATGAATCACTTCTAAAGATCAACAAAAAACAGTCTCATTAAAAACTGAATAATTTTTGCTTGTTGTGTTTTGTCATATTGTTGGTTTTGAAATTACCTATTAATTTTTCTCAGCAATATAAATTACAATAAAATTACTTGCCAACGTCAGTCAATCATCTTTTGTGATTCGCCGTATTATGCTAGAAAACTTTTCAAGGCCGGTCACGCATGAGGTTTGGGGAAATATTAAAGTGTCATCATTTATTTTTCTTGTTTACTAAAGGAATCGAATAAAACATACTCACGGTAACCCGATCTTTATATAAGAATCGTGCAAAAATGATTAATGAACTTTAGTATTCTATTTCGTATAAAATAATGGATTTTAGGGTTATCAATTTTAGTTTTGTACTGAGACTAGTCAGTCAAAAATAAAACAATATTAATTGTATCGGAATAAAGTAAGTGTTTTGAAAATATTTACGTTGCTGTAGGCGGATTGTACAAGGTCATATTTATATTTGGTTTTTATGAGAAATGATAATTATAGCAATGATATGTGTAGGTTATATTAACAATTATTTGTCACAATTAATTGACAATTAGAATATCGTCGTATTCCACTCAAAAATAATTGAATGATTTACGTATGTAATGCAATACCTTAAAAGCAAATATGTTGATTTAAAAGAAAGATAATCTCAGTATCTCATCAAGTATTTTATCAAATCGTTTACTGTTTCTCTAAGTAAAGTGATACGATTAAATATATTTTTTTTTATATAACGGTTATTGTTTCACAATTAAATTATATTTCCAGAGATTCGTAATTAACCAATTTATTCTTATTTAATATATTATATATTGATTTTTTTATTCTTTAAATATGTGTAATATTTTTAAAAGAAGTTAGCTTAGAAAAAATATAATTTTTCATTTAATATAAAAAAGCAACATTTGAATTTTTTTAAATGCATCTTTTGATTATCGCTTAATTAAATTTAAACAAAATATTTTTATTTATGTTTCGTATTCCTTCAGTATCTGAAGCCTTATGCTGCTACGTTTTTGCATTTTGTCTCATGAATAACTAACGGTTAACAAACGGAACAAGTATTTATTCTAAAAGGACTCAACATTTCTTTATTATTTTCAAAACAATGACGCAGTACAAAGGACGCAGTTTACAAAGCGCTAGGTAATTAATCATCACACCTTTGCATTTTTAAATTCTAATGGATGGTAAACATGTCCGAAACGTAAATGTATTTTCTTGAAACTGGGAGAAGCTAAAATTCAAGACGCTGTTTTGCTCAAGCAAGCAGGGGATCCCTTTATTCTGGGGTATTGTTTGAGGTAAACACAATGGGTTGGTCACAATGAAGGTTTTTACATGAGACGATTCGTTAGCAATTTTTTAAATTATCACAGAAATTACGACCAATTTTTAATCAATAAGTTACATCAAGTCAAATGCTTGAAGTTTTAAATATAAAACCTAGATTAAAATAAAATTTCTATCCGCGGGATATTTTCACAACTTAACACGTCAACGATTCAAAATAGTTTGAAATTTGGAAAATTAGTACTCATTTTGAAACAGGACAAACGGTTTACTTTTTCTTATTTGAGTTGTCATTTTAATGATTTAAGGATAACTAAAACATCACAAATACCATCAAATAAAAATCCATATACCAATTGAAAAAAAAACTATCCGCTCTGGAACAAGAACTACTGAAATCTACTACGGAAACCAATGATGTTGGCCCCTGCATCACGGATCTGACAATCCGTAAACCGAATAAATAACACGATTTTTTTCGTCATATTCAGAATTTTGATACAAAAATGACATAAGAATATTTATTCACTTTAAATATACTAAGTAAATTTGTTTATGAATGAAAGCTGTCTAAGAGCACACCATGAGAAGGCGTACCTTGTTTGGCTGTCTCATTGGTCCGTAATGGATAGCCAGAGTTTTTGACGTAGTCTCTCAATTTTCTGTGATCGATCGCGTCACTCATTCGCAAAATTCAATTGTATGATGAAAGCATTTTTTTCAAAAAAAGTGAATATTTTTTTCTTATTTTTGTGGTAAGGTTTTATTGATGGCTTTTGAATGTGTTTCATTTGGAACACATTTATGTATACATTTACAAATTTGCAAATACTTAATATGATCGAGTATTACATATGAAGTATATTTTTGTGCTATGACTGATCGAAACAGTTATTTTTTGTAATTTAGGACATCGATTGACAGTGCTTTATGGAATTTCATTCGCAAATTCGAATTATTCAAACAACAAATGTGACAGACGATCTTCGTCACTCACGACACGGGTTTCACACGGTTGCATTAAAATTGATAATTCACATAGATTCGATAGAAACTTATGACTTGGTGTACATAGTTTGGTTAAGCAAATTTTAGTTTATTTGATTCATAATTAAATTATTGATAAAATATTTCATAAGATATTTGTTAAATACAACTTTATTTTAAGGCTATAATTATAATCACTTTAAAGGTGTTACCGAAATCAGTACTGATCATAAAATATAGTGAGGAAATAAGTGCTAAAATGTGTTTTTATTATATTAAATATCATGCCTTTCCATCACGAAGTGACAGTGATTAATGATGGGGGTACGGCTAAATTTAGTGTCTTACATATTTTAAAAATACCTATAATTATAAGTATAACGTATAATGTAAGGAGTCCTTCTGATAAACGTAATTACTTCAAATAATCTGATGGCATAATAAGCAAAAATATTAGCTTTGAATGCATATAATGACTTAAAAATCTTTCCAGTCGTTATAATAATTGAAATTATAGAAAAATATAACTATTTATCCCCAAAAGACGTAAAACGATCTCACGAAATAGCTGCCACTAAATTAAAGTTTTGTGGATTTACGTGACACAAGTTTACAATAAACCAAGACATGAGAGTAGCGTGAAGACACTAACAGTGCTTTTTAGACAGGTGGTCTTTATTCACACCTCACTATTCAAAGTGAAAACATACAAGTTCAAATGGTTTTGTAATTATAAAAGATATTCCTAATGGTACAAAACTACTTATTTGGATGATTATTTGGACTCTATGTATGAAGTTCCTAATTTTGATTATTTTGTTTAAGGCTAGTGAATTTTAGAAATAAGCATCTAACAATTTTGACTTTTGGGTAGTTTGCTATCATGATGAATGATAAAAATCCTAAAAAATAAATACGCTGTCTTTGTATTATTTTGTATTAAAAACCATTAAGTTCTGTGATGTTTCAAAACATTCATTCTATTCTGAAAAAAGTCACAAAAATAGAGCTTACTATAAATCCTTGTTAAACCATTTTTCATACCACTATCCGAATCTTCTTAAATGAGATAATTATATGATTGACTGACTTATAAATCTTAACCCCAAACTTGTTCAATAACTTCTGTCGAGGTTTTTTATTTTTATTCCACAAACGCTTAATATATTATATTATGTTTATTTTCAAAAACATAACACATACGTTATTAAAATGATGATATTATTTTATAATTTAAATATTTTTCAATTACCTAAATAGTATATGATAACCCACTAACGTTGACTATAAGCAATAATTCTTAACTCACATTTCTCCCTGTGTTCATATTCCATACAAAATCACTCAATTGTACACTTTTAAATGCCAATTCAAAATATCTCGATAAGCTGTCCCAAACTCAATTATCTCACATGTTTTAGTAGTATGCTATGAATTAAGCTTTTCAGTTATTCACTTTCCATTAATCTAGATGAAATAAAGCAAACCTTAAAATACATTGTTAGGTGAATTCATTTCAATTTTTAGATACTTAGCCTCTCTACAATAATTACTTTTAAACTGTAATTTTCTTTGATTTCAAATAAATATAGATTATTTTATATGCTTAATAATTTGGAAGAATATAACGCATCTTTGTTTATATGATTTTGTGTGCCACGCTGTTTAAATTTTAATGTCATAAATAATTTTCCTTTTGTTATACAGCATGGTAAGTTATCGACTTTTCAAATTCAATGGGTTATTTTCATGGTTGTTTGCTTGGCACAAGAACCACTTCAAAGACGAATTTAACATACCTAGTTATTAAATTTATTACAGTACAATGGTGATAAGCATACTTATAGTCTTTGTTGATTTACTACCTGACTCATAAAAGCTTCAGTGCTTTATTCACCAGACTTCTATGGGACGAAATAGTTTATCGTATTGTGTTCAAGTCAACCGTCAAGATCGGATAAGACGATATAATATGTATTTCATACAAATTCATCATTCGATCTATAATCAATGTATGAAAATTCAAGTTGAAGACAAAACGTGTCAAATTTTATAATTATGATGAACTATATATATTATATAGGTGTACATGATGTGTAGTTCTTGAACTCATGGTTTTGTTTACCTGATACCTATAACTTAAATATTTTGTAGAGATAAATTTGTTTGTAAATTGCATTCTTTCCGGTTGATAATGCTCGAGATGATCGAAACCGTTCCAGATCAATATATATATATATATTGTGGAAATAAGTACTAAAAAATGTGTTTTTATTATTCCAAAAATTATTCATTGTAATCAATGAGCAAAAAATAATTTTAAAAGTGTAGTTAAATTTAGATTTTACGTTTAGGGATGAATAATGAATCGTAAAAATAAGTAAAGAAGACTTTATTATTACAGCTGAAAATAGCTTTGTTTTGCTTAAATTATTTTCAATTTGGTTAAAATAGAAGCGCTTTGTTTGTCATTCAAGTCGTTGAAATAAATATGACAAATCTATCTACAAAATATACTACTTTTAATACTGGTGGGTAACTTCTTATATTCTGGCCGTGTTCTTGCATATAAGTGTTACAAATTACTGTATGCAAATACCAAAAGGTGGGAGGGTAAAACCGCTGCCCCGCTATTGAATTTCTTCACTCGCAAGGAATTCATCATGTTGACATTTATGTGTCTCAAAGGAATGTAAGAGGATGGAATCTAATATGCCTAAAGTTTTACATCATGAATGTAAAGGGATGATTGAAGCATATTGAAATGTAATGCAGCGATTTTATCATTTCGGATTTGTTACGTAAGTAACAAGAACACTCGCAATTTATGAAGATGGTACATATTACTTTTCTTACGGTATTTTTTATGTAAGCATAATATTTACAATTCAATTAGATTATTTGCTACCGATGAATTTGATATCTTTCGATATTTTTATGTAAATTCAAGTATTTTATTTGATATCTAAAAAGCTATTTTGTATAAATAATGCAATTTTATTGAAATTTGAATTGAAAATATAATGTATTGTCAATTACTGTAGTATGAACTCAACTTTAGTACCTCTTAAATAATTTAGGCATAAGAAGTAATATATTCATGGAAATTTTATACCAGTGTAATATTTTTATGTAAAATAACCAATTCCTAAATTGTTTTCAATTTTTATTCCTAAAAATATTTTTGTTTTTATATAAATTATTCGATTCAAAATAAGGTATTAAAATTGTTATTTAATTTTTATTCTACAAATGTATATTATATAGCTATTACAATGAAATTAAAAATTATTCTGTTATTTGCTTAAGAATTAATACATCTGAAAAAACTATTACTTAGTTATCAAGCCAAATATTTAAGCAATAGCGATGTACGATTTCACGACCAACAACTATTAAAAAATATTAATAAGCTCAAAAATATTAGCAAGCTTCAATATAGTTACCTAAAGTCAAAACGTTAATAAGTAATGCGTCATTTAAAATTTACATTTTTCCAAAACTGGTATTTTGGTAAATTTCACGTGCAAATCTAAACGTATTTTATTTTATAGTTGTTTTGTAACCAATACCTTATCATTAAAATGGTTTTTTTAGCAAATGTGTTTCAACAACCAATTTTTATTTTTGCACAAAAAGCATTATGCCAAAAATTACTTATGAATTAAAATACCCATAAATAATTTTGTCACGATTGTTTTTCGTGCCTATTATTAACACAATCCGTTTCTCAAATGGCTTAAACAATACCCTATCTAATATTTGCATTTCATTAAAGTGGAGTTCGTTTTAATTAAATTTAATAATACATGAACAGTGTAGCAAGAACGACAGAATAGTGTCGCAAACTGTAACAGCAGTCCTCACAGAGTAATAGACATGAACGTTACAAATTAGTCCAATTCGCGGTGAATCAAGACGAAGGCTCTTTGTATGATGTCTACTCAGACAAGCGTCTAGCGGGCAAACGGATTTCCTTTCTCACCTGAAACATACTTACTGTTATCTACCTTAACATATTTCACAGTTAACTGGGTGTGTCCAAACTTCTACTTCATATATTTAACACACTTCATTTATATCATATTTTAATTTTTATATAAGAAAAAAGATATAATTGGACTTGTTAAAAATATTTCACAAAATTAATTTGAGAAAGTATATATTCATCGACCTCTATTCAGTAAATTATAAAATCAACCAAAAAAACAGTCGAAAATCTCTCGCTGATAAAAACTAGTCTTGATTTTTATCAAGAATAAATGATGAATGTGTGAAGAGCTTATAATATCAATAAATATGGTTGGATTGCCGAACTTTTTCAACTGAAAATAATGTTAAATATAACTGTTTCTCTGTGTAATACTCTTTTAAAGAAATTTAACAGTCACAGTCACGAGCATCATCAATTGATAAAATTACTAGCAAGGCTATTGATATAAATTTCCTTGTATTATATATACATGTTTGGTTTTATATTAATCAATACTTCTCGTGATAAGCAATAACTGTACTGATAAAAACATGCGGAAATAACACTAAAAGATTATTTCTATAATTAAAAATATAATTTCCTTCTATCTCAAAATAACTTTTTTTTTTGTGAAAGATACTATTGTTTTTAAATAAGCTTGGTACTTAAAATCATTTAACATAAAGCCATGATTTTATTTAGAACAAATATATCATACGAAAGTTATTCATCAATTTCAATTTTTTTTATGTTGTTTCATATTTTGGCTTAAAAGGAAAAGGTCTTAACATCACAGTCATCTTTCGGAATCATCAATATCTGTCACTTTCCTGTTACGGTATTTGTCACTTTTTGGATTCATAAAAAAATCTTGTTTAGGTTTTACTAGTTAAAATATAGTAAAACAGTATATATGATTTCAAAATTAATCATTGTCTTTTAAAAATTCAAATTTGATATCGAAATTCTGTCAAACACCTTCAATCGATATCATCAATTATTTAATACGATTAAATAAACAATCGTTTATAATATTTATTTTATATACCAACATTTTTATAACCATGAAAATCTATAATAAAATAACAACCGTTGTATAATCACATTTGTATAACTCGATTAATTTACATTTTTTTTTTGTTTATATTTTATCAAATAATATTAATAACATTGAACGAAAATATCAAAACCTTCAATATAAAACAACATTAACACCAATTTACAAAGCGATTTTCATATATGAATAATGAGAGCTCAAATTTATTTTGATTCACAATTTTCCGTTCATAGTTTTGAATAAATAATTATTCTCTTGTTAATTAAAACCCTGCGTCATATATGTTTTGATATTTTGATATTGCCAGGAAAATATCGGATTAAATATATATATCTGTTATGTGTTTCAAAATTTAGTTCTTAAAATATAGAATTACTTTCATATGAAAACAGTTTTGGCTGTGTAAAAACGTTCAAATTAATAATTGAGCTTAGAGTTGAAAATCAACGTGAATTCAAAGTATTTTATAACAAAATGTATTGTGTCTGCTTTCTGTGATTCCTATTCACAAAATGTTATTAGTGTTGTTCTTGAAGAGTGCCTTGGAATTTGTATCAAGTATTCTATTGTACATGGCATGTCATCACATTTACAATACAAAACACGTTATTACAATTAACAGGTTTATTTAAGGAGTAACTTTCATATTTAATTCAAATCAAAATTCTTGTTGTAAAGTATACTAAAAACTATTTTTGCTTTATTTTAAGTGATTGTCATACATTGTTACGTCAATATTATAAAATTTATATAAGGATAAAAATATTATTTTGAATATGAATAATATTATGAGTCATTATAAATTAAGCTTTCATAATACAGCAGTGGTAGGTGGTAAACAATGTATTATTTTATCATTTTTTTTTCAAATCAGTCATTGTCTAAACCAGGGATGAGGAACTGACGATTCTTGAGAGTGACTTTTTTTGAATATATTTTTCTTGAATTTCATTCATTTATATAAAATAATGAACACATACACATTGAGGTATATCCAATAAAAACTTAATTGAAAAATATTCAAATAATGGTGTTTTGTTTTCATTGTTTTGCCTTCACAACGTTAACTTATCTACTTCAATAAAAAATGTGATACAACAGTTTTAACTTATTCATTTCAAATAATTACACGTCCAAATATCAGTAAAATGGGTTTGACTTCGATCAACACTTCTATATAATATTCTGTGGATTTATCAACTATAATATATATATTTTAAATATTCAATGGTTTGGACCACATATTTTTTTTATATCATCTTAGTATGAATTCGTGCATTAAACTAACGGTCACTTAAACTCAATAATAAATTGCAACTTAAAAAAAGAATTATCCTATGATATTGAACCATACACATGAATGTTTTTCAAATCAATACATAAGCATGTTGATCATCATCAGTTGATAATGCTCGCGATGAGCGAAACCGGTCCTGATCAAAAAATATATTGTGGAAATAAGTACTAAAAAATGTGTTTTTATTATTTAAAACATAAGCATGTATTAATATCGATAGTTTCTGGCTATTTTATAATAGTACGTTTTGCTACTCACAAAGTACTTCGGTATACATGTTAATATTTTTTCAATAAAATAAATAATTAAATCTAGCGTTCAAATTTGGTCAATACTTAAAAAACACCAATTAGCTTTTATTCCTTTTTATCGCTGTTTTTCCATGAATTAAGAAACCATTCCTGAAATTTTAGGCTTGAATGATTTTGGTTCATCAGTATTTAACTTTTTTGTCGAAAAATTTGGTGAAATTTTCGAACAGTACAAAAGTTTTGTTTTAATATATATTTTTTGTTCATAGCTTTTTTCTTTGAACCTTTTCGTTTTATTTATTATTGAACATAAAATATAAATAAATTATATTCAAGATTCAACAACTAAAAACTCTTTCTGACATTAGATTTTTTAAAATAATAAACTGTTTGTATATAAACGGTTACATTACACTAATTTATACAACTTGACAATTAAATGATTCAATACTTAAGCATTAGCAATTTTTTTCTGTATAAATTTTTTTCTGTATAAAAATATTAAATAATGATATTATATTAATTGGATTTTATCAAATATCTGGCTCAGATTAAAAACAATTTTTTTCTTGAATCTGGATTATGATAATGTTTTTGAACTGTCATGCGTTTATAAAAAAATATTATTTCAAAAAAAAATTCAAATAATTATTTATTTATAAACCTCAATACGCCAATTGATAATATTTATATTTTTGCATTTCAATTATCACTTGTCCGACGTTTTATTCAAAAATTAATATATATTTTGAATAATAAAACAATCCACACCAAATGCACAGCAAATGAACAGTGAGCTCCGTCAAAAATAAGCTCCTTGGATTATTGATTAACGATTAGTGAATACAGCTGGTCGAGAATTATAAATTCTCGTCTCCCAAGTCAATTATCCGCTAACGACTTTCCCTTTAAAATGCAAGAATGCTACTCACTACTCCACTTAAATAGGGAATTTTCCTCAATGCTAGGCGGCACCTTATACTCACCTTGACATAATTTAGTGACGACTCAATTAGTTAGGGAGTCACGTATTTTTTCGAATTCCTGTCTGACTGCTGAAATCGTTTTTGTAATGTGGTCCATTGCCAAAAAGGAAATTTTCCTACCCTTATACGATTATATATAAAGTTTTATTAGGATCTAACTCGCTGCTCTGACATGTGAAATCCGTTTTTATTTTATTTTACCTTAAATCTTGGCCAGCATATAGAATGTATTTGTCGTACGACAAATATATATTTTTATAAAGCAAAAATCTTTATTCGCTCTCTTATAGCCGAATTTAAATGAAAGTTACACCAATAAATACTTATTAAGATTAATATTGAGCCAAATGTGTTAATTAATTTTTAAAAATATCTTTGTAAAAAAATTTAATCTTTGCTATTGTTTATAAAATGATAAGTATATTTACGAATAATTTAGAATAATATTTGATCAATATGGTTGTCTTACGTATAATAAAAATACCATGTATGTTTTACGATGATAATCAAAAGTTTTTATGTTATGGCCATTATTATGTCGACGTTGAAAAAAATCGCATCAAGTAATGTAAAAAACATGAATATATAGCAATTCTGAGATTAGTCAATCCAAATTTATATGAATAGTATTTTTTTTGTCAAACCACCATAGTTACCATAATTATTGCTGACTTAACGAGAATATATTCCGAAACTTCATTAAAACCAACGACTTAAACTCAAGCACGGACATGGTTCTATTCGTCTCCAAAATGGAAACCGATTATTTTTACGACTAAGCATGTCAAGCTTGTGACTTGTGATTTTTTTTATGAAAAACAAAACTTTACGAAAGAAAATGTTTGTTTTATTTTTCCCTAAAGTCACAAAGATTTAAATATTTAAAAAAGTCACTAAACATTCATATAAATAAAAGCCTTTCAGGCTTTCTTTAGTGTTCACAGGCTGCGTAGTGACGCAAGCGGTTTACGCTTTATGCATTCACTTAAAAGTTTCAGCTCAATGGAAAGTGCATCTAAAGAAAATGGATTGAATTCATCCGCTTGAGATACATTTTTATTTTTCCCTCAGTTTATTTTTCCGGATTTACTCGGAAATTAGGAAGCTGCGTTTTATTTAAGACATCACTTCATTAACGTGATAGCGTTTGTTAATTTATGTGCATTTGAAATAGGCCGTGGGTCGCTTATCGAAACTTCGTTTTGCTTCAAGGCATTATTTAAATCTACAACAGGGTCTCGTCTAAGACTTATATTATTCAATGTCTCACATTTTAGTATTAATGTTTTTACAAAAACTTAGATAATTACTTAATATTCTCAAGATTTTTTCGTCCTTGAATCATCGTAAAATAAAATAAAGATACGCTTTTAAAATTGTATATCATGGTTGGAATTTGAATTACGACGAATTCACTTGTAAAGTGTTCAACTGACACATCTTGGTAGAAAAGCGTAATATTCAAAAATATTAAATAATGTTGTTTTTGGTTATTTAAATACTATTAAAGTACTAGGACACCTCTGACTAGCTATTTTTCACACTTTAAATAATAAAAACAATCAAACAATCAATATTCAAAATTTCTTTGCATTCTTTTGATCACCATTTTAACCAACAGTTAATTTTTAAATTAAATTAATTCATATAGATATGTACATCATATGATAAACAGTAAATTATTGTTCTAGACTTGTTGGTTTTGTGAAGCTGCTAATCAACTCAAAATATTGTATAAATAGTACTATTTGTTATTTATATTTTATTAGTTGATAATTCTCGCGTTGAACGAAGCCGATTCTGATCATAAAATATATATTAGAAATCATTTAAAAAAATGTGCATATATTATTTGAAATAACAAGAAATTGTTTTGTTTTTCTCACTCAATGGATTTTATCCAAACGGATTATGAACATTAAAATTTTATAGCAATTTATAAAACCTGAGAACAAACCTTCAATAATAAATTCTTATCAAACAGTACTATTCTTTCTCACGATTTTTATATTTTAAACTATATAACACTGCCCAGGCAAAATATATCTTACGCAATCCACTAATCGATTAGAATATTAGACCGTCATTTTCGTTTCAATCATGCTGGTAGTATATAATGTGAACTTTCATTTTATTTAACTGAACCCCTCTTAAAGCAAGATTAGATTGTAATATGCGATTATGTGACCCTTAATTTGATTTTATCGGCGGTCTCCATACACTTAAATCTTTAAAAATATGCTGCATTTTTTTACAATAAAAAATACGCCCTCACTGTTAACAAAGTAATCAATAAATAAAAATGGTACACTGCTAATGGTTGGAATATTGTTCATTGCACAATACATTCCAGTGTGTTTGGCGCTTAAGATGAGCATTGCTTATAATATTGAATGAAAATCGAGCACTAAGTATAATATAGCTTAATGATTGCAAGCTAACCTAAATCATATGTCGTGATATATCTCGAGTCAAATAATAAAACACCAGTTATGTGTGCAAAAAAAATACGATAGTGTATATTATTGATTGAATTGGCATTAACTTGGTAGGACTCCATTATAACACGGTGAAAAAATAGCAATATATTTTAGTTTTACAAAATTTTATATGATATAGATGATATATAAAATTTTGTAGAACACAAGTACATTGCTAATTTTTCACCGTGTTAAAATACGTTGCCACCATAATTAAGTGTTCATATATATATATATATATATATATATATATATATATATGGGAATAAGCTATGAATCAGATATTTTTCAGTCGTTTTAAAATTTGCGTTCAAAAAGGCAAGCAGTTAGTTTAATGACTGGCTCTAACTGAAATTTTTCATCAAATAATATACAACAAATGTAAAATGAATGCTTAAAAAAGTATATTGATTGAATTGGCATTCACTTGGTAGTTGTCCATTATAACACGGTGAAAAAAATAATTAATAATATGTCATAAGAATAAAATTGCTATTTTTTTCACCGTGTCTTAAAAAAGTATTTTTTTAACATTTGTCAGTTTTGATTCTAACTCACTTTTACTTGTATTCTATCATTTGGAAAGCTAAAAAGGAACGTTACAATGTATTTCTTGGGTACAATGACATCTTAATAAATTCCGTGCTAACATGATATTAAATTATCCGAAACAAAGGAAGCCATATATCTAGTGGAGTAATCAGCAAAAAGCCGTCGCCACGCCGTTTCGGTGATGTACGAATATCTAACGATAACACTGCACAAACGATCGTGCAGAGGCTGGCTTTCCTGTTAATAGCTTTCTCTCGACACATCCTTGTATGTTTCACCCGCATCCTTTGTATCTCCGGCGCGAAGACATGGCTGCACTTGATTAAACGTATGGATTAAATCCGTCCGCATCACGTTGTATGCAAATTACAGCAATATGAATTTGCAACGGCTGTTCGGCGCTCGCGATGCCCCGAGTACTGTACCAATTTTACATGTACATAATTAAAAGTAACAACTGTTCAATTCTGGTGCAGTTACAACTGACAGATGCTCGCACCTTGATTGAATTCTTGCCGAATTTAATTCAACCGCTGTTACTTTGTGGCAACTACCTGTTTTCTCTAATTGGAACATGCTTTATTGTGCAAACATGCTTCGGAATATAATTACACAGCTAAATCAACACAAGACAGCGATCTCCTAACAATGATCGATGATGTAATAAATCGTTTTTTTAAATATATTAATTCTGATGAAAACCGTAAAAATCTACTATAAATAGTTTTAAGATAGATTGTCAAAGCATTTATAATTAAAATGATAGAAACAGATTGCTAGCTGAAAAATACTTTTTCTAAAAACGAATATTTGTTATTTATACACTGCAAAAAGTTCACATTAGAAAAATTTATTTTGGGGTATAAATCATATTCGGGTTCACTAAGTATAATAATAAAGATGTCATATTACTTGTGACATCTTTATTACTTAAGTGTTCTTTTTTTACTTATGTCATGTTCGGTCACCACACAGCCAAAGCCTCTTTAATATCCTAATGTGATTTGATAAACTATTGACGTGCATTTTTTACAGTAGAATATTATATAATTGAACTTTCATATCAGTAATTATGTTTCCAACGGATGACAATTTTTACTATACGTAATTTGTAAAATTTTAACCAGAAGAAAAAACGATAGACAAATATTTTTTTTTTCAAAGCTATGGTTAAAAAAAAAAAAGTATTTACTTGGTTTACTTGAACTTAAATTTAAATGTTTCTACTTCGAAACAGAGTTTTAATACTTTGAAAAAACTACAATAAACTAAAATTTTGATTGTTTTGACAATAAAATGGAAATATTACTAAGAAGTACACCCAGTCCTTTTTTTACGCGATACATTGGTTCCAGAAAACGACGCGTAAAAAAGATCGCGTAAAAAAATCACAACTTTCATGTAATTTGATAAATTGGTTCCAAAAATTAAAATATCGCGTGAAAAAGTACCAGAACCGTATGAAAAACCAAAATTTGCTCTTTAAAATTCGTGCAAAAAAAAAACATATTTCAAGTCTTTATTGCTTATAAAATATAATGAGACTATAACGATATAATTTTTTCACTTATATGAATTAAGTTTTAAAAATACACATATTTTTTTTATTTATAAAAATAATGAAACATACATACCTAGCATCATATATAAATTTCTTCTTTAAAACAAATTTGGGGAAAAAATCGCGTAAAAACGAGTGAAGCGCGTAAAAAAATGTAACGGTGCCGTCCAAAAAAATCGCGTATAATCGAATTCGCGTAAAAAAAATCGCATAAAAAAAGGACTGGGTGTATGTCATTTTAAATCACGATATTATTAGTATTCGTATTATTAGCATCTTGACTCTGATAAATTTTGGTAATGAATATTATTAGAAAAAAATGCATGGATAAACGGTTAAAATCACTACTTACTTTACAAGATAAGTCAAACAGACACACAAAGATAGTTCGTATTTGGTAAAAGATGAAACAAAAATATTATAAATACTAGCCACTGGCGAAAATCGAATGTTTTTTGGGAGCCTTCAGTTAAAATATCAAAATATTTATTACATAGATTAAAATTGGTCTTTTATGCTAATAATAAGTAAAATAAAATCTTGTTGAAGAACTCATACAAGGTAGAATCTTTTTCGCACGAACGCAGACATTTATTTCCTGTCTTTTGAGGCCTACAAGATTTCTTGTTTTGGGTAGATAGGTAGAAATTTTTTCATTACAATTAAAAAAAAATGAATTTTCTCCAAAACTTTAATTTTTTACAGCTTTATAATTTAATTGAAAGGGTTCATAATTTAAACTTACATAATTATGAAATTCTTTAAGCAAATTAAAGAGGCATTAAAATGAATAGTTACGAGTTCCTAAAAGTTAACAAAACTACGAAAATCGCTCAATTACTTAGCTTAAGTAATTGTGGCTTGGAATTTTCACATGTAATTAATATGAAATTAGTAGTTTTATGATAGTTGGTGCTATTGTTGTTTGATTCTGGCTCTCTCCTCACGTCTAGTCAAAAGACTCTTCATTCAATAGATAAAAAAAAAATGTCTTTCTAGGTTATTACATTAATTTCTTTGTATCTTATTTAGACGGTATTTTTCTATAAGCTATTTTTTGTCGCTCCGGATAGGCACTAGTCTTGTTAAAAAATCGATATGGCAAATAAGTTAGTCGCCCTACGACAAGCACAACAGAGTGCACTTACTTATTTCAATTTCCTGTCAGTTTGGCTCCATATCCGTCAAGGGAAATTCAAAATCTTGTTTGTTCAATAACACGATCCTTTCTCGTTTCAATATTGCTATTTTATTGAAAATAACTTCTGCTGTCACTCGTCTTTATTTACCTACATACTTAAAGCTTTCCTGCTAAAAAAGCAATTTATTTTTGTTCCAGTAAATAGAAAAATACTTCTAGGCTGTCATTTTAAAAGGATTTCGACGTAATGTATTTAAACACTACCATATATATATAAATATATGAACATTTCTTACCTACATCAGATATGTTTTTTTCTTAAGGATTTTCCCAAATCATTAAGAACATTTCAATATTTTACCGATTCTAAAATATATTTTATTTTAAAAGTTATAGTTGACCTTTTTTCTAACTGATTTGTTGTTTGAAATAATTTCAAGATTCCTCATAACATTATTCCAAGCGTGAAAAAACAATATTTATGTAATTTATGATATCGACTGAAGGTGCTTGATAGAATTTCAATATCGAATTTGAATTGTTACAAATTTTCACGATTTCACATGTTTTGTCACTAAGGACCCGGGTTTCGTCTTTCGGCATCTTCAGGCATTCTACCACACGGATGCAGCAGAACTGACAGTTCTGTTGCATCCGTGCAATAGAATGCGTGTAATAAAATTGTAACAATTCAAATTCATTATTTATATAATTAAATATGCTTATAACAATTTTTTTAATATCCTATATTTTGTTTTTATTTAACTTTTTTTTTTTTTTAAATAAATTTCGTGCTGTTATTAATATTATTTATGGAAAATTCTTTGGAAATTCGAGATTTTTCATTAAATAATAGAATGCATAGTTTTTCAATAGTAAGATGACACTGTTAAAATGTGTCACATTTTTACAAACTATTACCATTAAGTATAAGAGAGATTGAAACGAACATTAAATCTACTGAAACAAGGTGTCTGTGATAGTTATGCACCATTCTATCTCACTTGCTCGGAAAATAGAAAAATAAACCCACTTCATTTGCTGGAGAGGCGGGTCTTGGGCAAACAATGCTTCGTGTTTTTGCGAGAATCTCTTGGCTCCACACTGTAAGCCCCTATTGTTAGCGGAATATACGGGTGGGCAGGCTCACAACTTGCGATGCCGCCCTTTTTGTTGAAGATATGGCATGACGACGTTTTTGGCAATCGAATTATATTAGTATTGCTGTGAATCTGCAATCCAAAATATTTTTAATTAAAATTTTAATAATTTATGATATCGACTGAAGGTGCTTGGTGGAATTTCAAAATAAATTTTAACTGTTACAATTTTGTACGATTCCACGTTTTGTCACTAACAACCCGGGTTTCGCCTTCGGCATCTTCAGACATTCTATATTCTAACACGATTGTTGCATCCGTGTGATAGAATGCCTGAAGATGCCGAAAGGCGAAACTCGGGTCGTTAGTGACAAAACATGTGGAATCGTACAAAGTTGTAACAATCCAAATTTAAAATTGTAATGTTGCGAAGTAGATTGATTGATGAACATCCACTTTAATATAGTGAAGAAACATTTGCAATATTTGACAATTTTTAATGTGAAATTTAAACTTACAACTCACAAACAGAAAGTTCTTAGTCAAAATATACAAAAAAATATTTGACTGCTCGTTTTAATTGTATCATTTTTTTTTATGTTTAATAGCTTAATTGTACTCTTAAAGCTTATTTGTTTCATGATTAGCATAAGGATGAAAAAATGAATGTCAGTACATATAACCATACTCATAAGCTAACGTCGATCTATCTAAACAATCCACACATCGTGTTTGTTACCCTATACAGTTAAAATATTTATTTAAAAAACAAATGATAAGAAATCCTTTAAATATTGCGAAAAAATATGATTGAAAACATAATTCAAAACGGAAATAATTCCGGATATTTGTCCGGAGCTGAGCGTGATGATTGTAAACTTTTAAAATCAGTGATTTTATAATATGTAGCATATTATCAGGTAAGTCTGTTTTTTTAGATTTCATAGAACCGAATTATTCAAGATAATACGATAATAACTGTTTTGCAATTGTACATGTAAAAATTAGTGTATTGAGGGAAGAGTTGAAAACTTGAGATTTTGATGAATATGAGAGTACTGATAGTACAAAGAACGTTCATCACTCGTCTTGCACCCCATTTTTGGCCCAGTTATAGATGGCTTGGAAAATACGACAAGCTTAGATATCCAAACTCGTAAATTATAAAAACATATATACATATGAAGCAGTTAATTCAAAACCATTTATGATATAAAAGAGGGAAACTTTAATCACTCAGCAACGAGATCACTATTTACGTTACTTTAAAAATAATGCATGCATATATTATATACAATATATACAGTGAAACCTCGATTTTACGTTTTCCAAGGGACCCATAAAAAATAACGGTAATTACGGGAAATGGTGAATGCGGGAAAGCTTCAAATAATAATAAACAAGTAAAATCGTAAAAAATATTTATTTATTAGTTACTTGTACATACTGTATATAATTTTTTTTTTTAAAAAGTCCCTTATGTTAGTTTGCTTCTTTGATATTTGGCACTTTAATCGGAACGAAGACTTGTTGCTAAGCTTGTGACTAAAAGTTTGTATGTACAGGAATCATTATTACCATGAATTTTAAACCACTCTTCATTTGCATCATAAACAATATTACGCGTGTGGTAGATTTCAACCCAAAAAATGGCACATGCGTCCAATGCGTTACGTCTTACATGTACAGCGGATTCCAACTTGTCTAGACATAACACCTGCACTCGGCTGTGTCAAACTTGCTTGCCGAGATACGGAGAAATATGCAATACAAACGGTCAATCGGGATAATATTTGTGACGGGACCAAAATATATACCTCGATAAAGACGGTTTATCGAGGAAATCGCGGAATCGAGAAACAGTCAATGCGGGATTATTTAACATTGTTCTTATGGGAGTTTGACGGGACTATAAAAAATAAGCGTTCCAGCCGGAAAAACGTATTAAGTGATAACTGTTGATCGAGGTGCCACTGTTTATATCTTAAATATTTTCTTAAAGGTCATATAAATGTATTCCAAATGTTAAAACATCTTTCATTGGTGATCTAATTAATTTACTAATTTATGTCAGTTTGAAATATATTTTGAATATTTTGAATTCAAATAGATCATATCAATGTACTTATTTATATTATCTTTCAAAATTGTATAGTTTCGATGTACAATGATCAAGCGGAAAAAGCAATCAATCAAATATCCTGATTTAATGTTAATTTTATTGCAGAACTTATATTGCCGCTGTATAAATAAACATTTTATTAGATGCGTGCGTAGAAGTCGTAATTTCGTATCATGTCGATTATTACCGATGTTTTTCGGTAGGCGTATTTTTGTATATTTTTATTGCTATTGCGGAGAATGTTTTGATTTATATTAACAATTAATTTTGATTGTTTGGTATATTTATTCAAAACATTTTAGAATTATTTCATATTATACGCAATCAGTCCGTGAAATTGGTTTACATGAAATACACCCACATAATTAATCGTCTCTTGTCAGATTAACAATAAGCCGATTCAAATAATTCAAAATAAATTGGTTATCAAAAACTAGTGCATTTTAAGAACTATCGATTTGCAAATGGATACAGTAACCATTAGCAATGACGAATCATATGATATTTATTAATGTCTTCAAAAAGCACATCAGAATATAGCTCTGAGTTCTCTAATAAACAACTTCACTGATGTCGCAGTCGTGGTCACCTTTGATTTACTATCAAACACCATTACCCGAAAATGTGTATGCTGTGATACTTTCATTGGGTCGGGCAACAAAAGTTCTCAATGAACCGAGGAGGCAATCTTGTGCCATATCTTCATGCTGAAACAAGACCATCACGCACGCTTTACATAGTTATAAACCAAAGAAATCATCTTCATTTATTGAATTGGCATTTACTTGGTAGAACTTCATAAATACACGGTGAAGAAAAAGCAATGTATTTTGAGTAAGCCCAACTATACATCTTATATATTTTCTTGTTGTAGAACTAAAATCCATTGCTATTTTTTCATTGTCTTAAATCACCTTCACATTTCTATCGCACATTCTCTGAAAAAGATGTTTTATTTGTTGAATTTGAACACAACAATGCCTTTTTCCTTTATGTACTTAATATCCTCTTATAGTTATGTCGTTTCTTTACTACTAATGTTATTTGAAAGAAAAATCAGAATACTATTGTTTTCAATCAAATATGATTACAAACTTAATCTCGATGTAAATCTAACGGTTAATCATATTTGTTTGAATGGACTTTATCTTAAAAGAAGATAGTTATTCAGAATCTCTGAAAGATATGAAATAGATTCAAACCAACAATGCGCCTTCGCTGCTATGGGTCGCTCAAGATAGTGCACTTACAGTATGCTTGACCCATTTTCAATGCAGTCTCTTTCAAAACTAAAAATAGTAAAACAACGAAGTACCACTTAAAACCATTTTCATTGTGTTTTGAAATGCAAAACAGTAGATGTGTAAAAATTTCTATTTTATTAAATACAAAAAAATCTCTTTTCCGATAATACTACGACGTTGATACGACATAGTTGCTTACAAAATATATTTAAAACCTTTTATAATATTTTGCTAACCTTCCACTACTACTCCTAAGGAAATTATGGGACCTTCTTGCTTCTGAAAGTCGTCTCCACTGGTGATCGCTGTCAGATAACTAACATCTAATTGATGTTATTAAAGCAAATGAGCTGTATCACAATAAATTAAATCCATAAGTAATAAATTTACTTAAAATTACATCAGCTAGAAAGTGTAATTTGAAAAAACATAAAAAACATCATAGCTTTATTGATATATATGCATGATGTCTCTTGAGTATATAATAGGCAATACCTTTTACAATTTTAATTTATTTGATTATAAACAATCGTTGATAAAACGATATATTACTTTTTGAAAGGCTTGTTTACACACATAGATAAACGAGCATATTATATTTCCTGGGAAAGGGACCCAAAAATACTGTGTAAACAAGTTATAATTTTCCATTTTGGACGTTTATTGGAAATAAAGTAATAATGTCGTCAGATATTAACACGGTGAAAAAATAGCAATATATTTTGTAGAACTAAAATACATTGCTATTTTTTCACCGTGTTTTAATGGAGTTCTACCAAGTGAATGCCAATTCAATCAATAAATCGTCAGATATTAGTTGAAACGTTTTCTAATATTTTATTTATTTAGAATATAATATTTGCAAAGTAATTTTTTCGATTGTATTGTAATTTGTTAATTAATTAATAATAATTAATTAATTAATATATGTAATTTAAAAGAATAACTCACAATTTTCTAAAGAATTACTGCTAATTGATGAGTGATATAATGTGATGAAAAATGAATATACATATATTTTTTATTACTTTTTTATAAATTAAGCAGAAATTTTATGTTTTTGTTGTCAATAAAAAAGATCCATGATAGATAAATAACCATTATTTATCCAAAAAATAGAGTTTGGAATATTTTTCAATGAGAAATTACATACAATACTTTTTGTGGCAAAAAAGATAATCGGATCATCATTTTGAGTTTATTGATTTCGCTCACGATGAAAGATGATGGAGTGGATTTTTTTTAATGATTTTAATGTTAACTGTATTTAAAAGAATTTTTTGTCGCTGAAATTGATAATATTAAATATTGTTGTTGAGAATATTCCATTTCCGTGACATTTTCAGTGTCAAAATATTTAGATTTTCCTTAGTAAATACTGCTGAGTATCTTTTCATGAAAGCGACCTCTGAGAATTAGGATTAAAATGATTCTCTTCCATTACCCTGGCTTGTAATTTTAATATAACAAGGCAACATAACTTCTTTAAATCCCAGTACGAAAATTAGAGCGCAAAAATATACTTTGCATGCTGCGGCGACTGGGCGCGTCGAGAGCTATAAGCGAATGAACATTGTCTGCGCTCAGGCGGGGTGTACCTAAAAATATTTTGAGGATCTCCGGCAATGAGAAGTACTACTACGGAGAATTAATACCGCGACGATTTTAGTGTTTCGGGTGTTTTTCATGAATAATGCATCCACTTTTATACCGAAGTTGTTTTACGTACTTCAGAAGTGCGGAGTACGCTATTCAAGTTCGCAAGTTTCGCATTAAGTTTTATGTTTTAGCCCAGTCATTTCCTATTAATCTTTTATATCGCCTCACTTCCGTGATGACTTAAACGAGGCTTTGAATTTTAAATGTACGGTAATTTATCTTAAATACTGTCGTTTTGTAGCTAATATTATCTCACAATAATTTATCAAGCATAATTTTTCTATTTCATAACATAACTCATAAAATATAATAACTTATAAACGATATCACTTATATTAATCTTACTTATTTTCGACCATTTAATTTACGATTCCCCATTTATGTTTATTCACGGCTCTAGGCTAAAACTTATCCTGATTATTTCAAGATTCTATCCTACCCTTAATAATAAGATGATTACAACTCATATTGTACCTTACTTTGCTTGTTCAATTACCAGTTGATAGCAGTGCCATATATTAGATATAGAAACAATATAAAAAAATGAGTTATTCCATTTGCAGTGTTACTAAAATTAATGCATGTATCGCCTTTTTTAAGAAGCATTGTCAGATTAACTGCATAGAGAAGTAAGTTATTATTTTAATAAAGAATTATACTGATTCGATTGAAGAGTGCGCTTTGTTTTTTCTGTTTAACGTATGAACATAGATTCGACAAAACAATGAAATTACTTTGAAAAATAGTTTGTCAAATTAAATTTTGTATATAAAATGATTTTATACGAAGCTACTGATGGGTACAGACGTGGTTTAATAACTTCTGAAGCACTTTTGCATGGCTTTCGGTTAAATGCAATCAAAGTTTATACTTAAACGAGTGTTATAAATTTCAAGTTTATCCAAATACCGCATATTGCTGTGTATATATTTTATTACAATAAGAATTCATATTCATTACAGATTGATACTTTTTAGGTTAGTTAGTAGTTACAAAAAATATTTTTATTCAATACATTGGCAAAAATAAAAAGTTTTTTTTTGTTAGTCAGTTCGATACATTATATTTTTTTCAGTTTTGATTTCAAAAAAATATCTCTCACCTTTATTTTTGTAGCGATAAAAAAAGAAACAAAGAATTTTTTAGAAAAAAAAAAAAAAAAGTAAATATCTAATAATATAACAAAACAAGTTATTTTAATAACTATCCCAAGAACTGTTGTTAGAAAGGTTCTGAAAAATATTAAACAGCATGATAAATTTATTTATTGAGTGCATCACGTTATAATTTCAAAATACAGGTGCTCTTTTCGAAACGAACGTTATTTACAGAAAATCCGAAATTATTCGGTGGAAAAATATTTTTTACACTTTACAGATCGCGTATCAAGGCGGAACTGTGACTTCTGACCCAATTCCAGGGCGAAAATGCAAAAGCTATTAATTATTTATTGCTTATCGATTTGAGTTTATTTATAAACACAAGCGTGTGAATGTCTGATTGCCAAAAACACAGAACTCAGGCCGAAAGGTTAAATAAACACACTAGGGTAAAATGGTATTTCAACACATTCTCACTGGGGGCAATTGCGTGATCAAAAGGACGCTTTGTAACGAGCTTATTTCCATTAGGCGTTACATTAGCATCTCCCATTAGCTCGAGAGAGAACGAGATTTAGCGCCAACTTGGGACAACACAGACAGTTCTCCTCACGATACAATTATCTTGAAATTTTTCAAAAATCACTTAAAAGTTTTTTTAGCAAGCAATTACTTACCACTTTAATAAAATTGATCGTATTGCATCGTAAAGAAATCAAGCGAATTTACAAATGACAAAACTACGCAGTGTACTAAAGTTAAATATAGCCGATAGAAAAATGTTTTATTTTATTATTACGTGAACATATTGTCAAGATGGATATTCGATTAACGAAACCGAGAGCAATATATTTATAAAATGATAAATATCTATTGGAAATCATAAGAATGCAAATATATTTATTTTTATAAAAAAACGTATTATAAGACGGCCATTCATTTTTCTTTTTTGTGAAACTTTCATCATATTTACATATTTACACATGCTAATCAAATTCAAGATCTTCAATGAAATTTCTTTAAAAAATATTTATCCTTAACTCATAATTTATAAAATATCATTTATTGTACTAATGAATATTTTTAAACATAATGATTTTATTATGTATTCTAAAAATATAAGATTTGTTTCCCAAAATTCTTAAATTATATATGATAAAATTTAAAAGCTTCGTGGAAGTTCAAATGATTTTAATGTAAACCTTTTACTCCTAATTTGTTCGAATTGTTGAAGGTTGCACTGTCCGGCAAACAAACAATTCGCAGTCCTTTAACAATAGCACTAGCTACTGAGTGATTTCTGTTTTTCAGCGAAGGAAATAAATACGATTTTATTT
Organism: Himalopsyche japonica; assembly: GCA_028555115.1. Classification (NCBI taxonomy): domain Eukaryota; kingdom Metazoa; phylum Arthropoda; class Insecta; order Trichoptera; family Rhyacophilidae; genus Himalopsyche; species Himalopsyche japonica. The sequence continues at coordinate 960,644 of JAHFWJ010000620.1, forward strand.
CGAGTTGGTTTGTTAAAAGTAAATAATTTCGAAGGCAGCGTAACGTTTGGCTCGTATAATTTTTGCTATAGATTGTTTTAAATCACGGCAGTATGATAATGTGAGAATAAATCAAATAAGGGGGAATTGGAATCGCTATTTTCGATCGTTTAGCTTTGCATAAAAGTTTGTTTACGAAATAACATAAGCCTCCGCTGAGTTATCGTCAAACTTGAAACGCGGCAAACAAATTGCATTTACATTCAATTGATTTTTTCACAAATAAAAAAATATTCAAATTCAATGGGTAATATATAAAACTTTTTTTAAATTGATTTATTTTTTCGTTTCAGGTATGAACACTTTTTGGACATCAATTATCATATATCTGACAAATTAGGTAAATATCTCATTTTTAATGTATTTATGTTCAAAATTAATAATTATATGACATTTGGTTTTTTTCGATTCGATACCATTTTTCGAGCATTCCTTCTTTTTCTTTGACCATATTCGCTCTGTGGTTGAAATGTGCTATACAATTACACAGCGGTTTACTGACTTTTCGAAATCCACCATGGCATTTTTTCCAACGATGACATATCAAAATCCTTCAGCTTGTTAAAGCTCATTTTCTTAACCGTACCTGGCAACAGATCAGATAGTATCAGAAAGTTGAAGTACCATCGGTCAGAAAAATAGGCAAGCAAACTATAGAATCTTTTCTTCTGTCTGGTTTTGATGTCCTGGACTATTGAATAATAGTATCTTTATAATAGAATTCATAGAATTTAATCTTACTTGCACTTCATTCAAAGACACAAAGTCATTTGATTTGCAGGTTTTAATGAATCAAAGCCACTGGGCATATGGCTACAATAAAACGAATAAAAACAAAAGAAATTACTTTGACATAAGCATATTCCTTACTCCAAAGTCGTGATGGTCTCGATATTAAAAAACATTATTTTATTTAAAATTGTTGCTTTTTGTGAATATTCCAAAACTAAATTCGTCTTTTTTAATATAAATTATTTGCCTTACAAATTTTATAATAATTCTACGAAAGAATGCTTTTTTTATTATGGTTTCATATACTTTAATGTATTTTTTTCAAAGCCGCTATTCTGTCATATTATAAATTTTACTTTTTCCACTAAAATGCCCTAGGCTATTGAGTTTTCGCTCTTTCAACGATATATCTACAAAACATATTATATATTTCACTACTCTTTCATTTCTTTTTGTTGTGACGTTATTTTTTATTCATACAAAATATTACGATACATTTGCTGTATCAAAAATTTTCACTAAATTTTTCCAAACAATTCTTATCAGAAATATCAATCTGTGGTCATTTTTTGCTCTTAATTCAGATATTATTTTGGTAATTTATGCCAATTTTTTGGGCATTAAAACAAAAAAACTTTGTTGGGTAATGCATGCGTATTGTATCAATATACCACTAAATTATGATGGGTACGGTTTCAATGTATGTACAACGTATTTCAAGATTTATAATAATATAAATATTTTTTTAATATCATATCGTAAAACATGATATTATAAATAATAAAATTGTTATATATCTGCATACAGTCGTACTTTGATAACGATACATTTTCGAATACAACAGGTTTATCGTGTATAAGTCGACGTAGTTGGCCTAAAGAACAAATATTATGAGTTCAAATTCTCATAAATCGATTTAAGAGTTATTTTTTGTGTATGTGCGATGCTTTATTTTATTGGATTTGGACACACCCGATTCCAAAAAATATGGCGTTGAATCTTATAAGATTAAATTAGCTCATCACTAATCATATCTTGCTATCTCTACTCTCTTAAAGAAGCAGGCCATATGCTTTACTTTGAGACCGGATGAAGATTGAGAAAAAATATATTCAAAATCATCTTTTTGGATTTTCTTTTCTCACTTATTTTTCTTCCTTATAAAAAAGTACATTTTGGGTAGGTTATTTATTTCATCCCTACAATTCACTGAAAATATCGCAAATTATTCGTTTGTGTAATTTGAAATACCTCAATTTTTATCTCGTTAATAGATTCAGTTGTTTTTCCATAAAAAGCCCTTAACATAATGCTGTTTAAGTTTGCTTGGGAAAATTTTACATACAGAGGAAAAGTGTTTTACGCTCTCCCACAACATTTGCATATTTTTTCCGTCCATTATATTGACGCTTTAATCTTATGTGCATACTTTGTGAGTACGAATGATAAATAGTGGAACCTTTTTCAGAAAAGGAAAGAAAATGAAGGAATCTTAATTGACTTAAAGGGAACTGGTATTTTGATATTAATGCAAAGTTAAAAAACAAAATTTAACTTTCAATTCAAAATGCTTTTTAGTCATTGTAAGCGGTACCGCAAATTTATCTTTATTTAACATCACTTTCATGAAAAGAGAAAATTTACCAAAACATATAACATATATTTTGAACTAAATAAAAAGTGGGTTCATGCTTATCTTTCTTCGTTTTTAGTTTTTTTTCAATGCAAAAAGTCATCAAATTGAAAAAAAATAAAGCTCATACGTCGTAACGATTTACCTGTTTTCGGGAATCGAGAGGAAGTGTGCAAAAATAAGTGAATATAGAGTGATCAAAAATAAGGAATATAAATGGGAAATAGATATTATCTCATTGAAAGAGAAATAATACGTCGTTGTACATATTGTATGAACATTTTTTATTTAACAACAATATGTTGGATGTATACAATATGATCGAGTCCATTTTTTTAATACTGCAAATATTTTTTTAATCGAAAATTAAGTCATTAATTTAAATTAAATTAAAGGACATGCATATTATTTTACATATAATTTTATATATTATATCATAAAATCAACAATATTTCTTCAGGTTGGTGATTGGATATTATTTTTTTTCTATTTTTGTAGCACTTTTCGTAAAATTTGATAGAATATCCATTACGATGGATACACAAAATTTTCATTGCCTACATCCAATTATAATCAATTCGTTTACACAATTTCCTGGACGATAGTAAATCCAACACTGTCCAATCAAATATTTAAATGTAATGTAAAAATTTCTAGCACAAATTCGACATGGCCATAGAGTGCGTTTTGGCATTTTTTGGTTTGATAAATAATTATTTAATGAAGCATATGTTTCAAACGAACGGCGCCGTTTATTTCGGTGTTTTGCATAAATATGCCTGGCGCAGGCCTTGCGGGAACTTTCGCCGGTAATTATTAGAGCCTGGAGTTGACTAATTAATGATTCAGTTGGATGCTATGTGAGATGTAACGCACTATGTACTTATGAGTAAGACCATTTAAGTTTTCATCGTGAGACAACGTTTCAATAATATAACGATGAAGCGAACAGTGAAATGGTGATTTCCATTTGGCCGATTTAACTCACTTTCATACATTTTTTCAATGGAATTAATTACGTGGTTTCGACTTATTAAACTCTCAAAACAAGTAATTTATAATAAAAAATCTCCTTTTTTTAGAAGTGATAGTAAAAAAAATAATACACACTAAAAAATTAATTACATTTCATAAGTTTTATTTGAAAAATAGCCTCTATTTGAGTCACATAGTGATATTAAAATATTAAAAAATTATGAATAATTTACATCCTGGCTTGTTTTTTATACATTCAAAAACATCTTGAACATACTGCTTAAAGCTAGTAACTCTATTTCTCACTATCGTTAAAGTTAATTCGTATTAATATTGAATGTCTGGCGTTCAGATAGTTCACATAAATGGTCATGTGTACTTTCTTGTAAATCTGACATCGTTAATCTTATTCAACTTGTTGAGTTGAATGGGTCAACCGTGATAATCTTTGACCGAACGATGATCTGAGTGCCAATTTTTACATTCTATTAAATATGTCTCCGTAAAATTATCTTAATTTCTTTATCTCTTACGAATAATTTAGATTTTTACTTTCAAACTACTATAACAATAAACGAAATATTTTGATTTTTCCTGGAGTATAATTTAAAAAAATTCATTCTAGATACCGAAAGTCAAAGAGACAGTGCTTTTCAGTGATATGCTGTAAATTTATTTTAACAATTTTTTTTATCTATTTTTTCAAAATTTGAAAGCTTACTCTTTGTCTTGTTGCTAAGCAGAGATTATTGTTTGTTTTATTCATCTCATAATATTCTTAAACGGTAAGACGAAAAGTTGCATGGGAACACAATAAGTTTCTCTGTCAATTATTGAACGTATAAAGTGGCGAATTAATCGAAATTTCAATAGGGTTCATAAAAATTCTTTCAACCATTGAACACAATGAAAAAAATAGCAATGTATTTAAGTTCTACAAAATTGTTTTTAATATATAGTTGATAGCTATTTCGACTCACGCTATCGCCAGAACTATGCTTAAACTAACATTTGCTTATCTATATATAGCTGTGTAGAAAAGGTACACAATACATCTTCTCTCCTGTTTTAACGACCTAGATTGTTTCCTGTTCGCAATAAAACTAACACTTGTAAATGAAACTAAAAAGACGGCTATATCAATAAGTTTACATATGGCACGGAAACGGTCCATTACAGAAACAAAGAGTCACGAGTCAGAGGGTCAATAATGGTGACCGACATATATTAGTTTGTTCGTTAAGAATCCTTTGTGATAGTTGATATCTATTATAATGGAGTTCTACCAAGTGAATGCCAATTCAATCAATCAATCATTGAAGCTTAATGTAATGCAATTTTTTTTTTTATGAAAATAGATGCAACGCTTTTAGACAGCCGGAGGCGTAAAATATCACTAGACATTTGAATTGTATGGAGACTCACACAACATTACATATATTAATTCAATAAGCCAACAAAAAAGTCGGTTTCTTTTTTTCCAATCAGATAGATATACGAAAATAGAAACAACAATACTACATTTTTTCAGATGTAAGCTCACAATAAACTGAATAAATCATTCGCTTTAATCAACTAATTGAAACAAAACATTATTCATTCTCAACGAGCCTTGTAACGGAAATAAATGTATTAGTAGTAAAATATCTCGTCTTTGCAAGGCGCAGCATAGTCCGTCAAATGATTCTTTACTTTCATTATTCAACTTCCTCCCCCTCACGAGACGTGATATACAAAACCACTGGCCACGATATCCGCGAACAAAGGATCATTTTGCAACCACCCTTGTCTTATCGCCTTGAGACTGTCTGAAGAATCTAAAAGCATTTTTGTTTTGTTCATAAGCGAACAATTTTCAAAGCAATAAGTGACTGCAACTTACTACGTAGCAAGAATTATTACTATCTGCCTTTGAAGATGGAATTTCAAATAAAAACTATTTTTGAAAGTTTTCAAAGTCGATTTTTAAAATATCCAATCAAAATTTTGTTTGTTGTTTTTCTATTTATTCGTAGATATGATCATTTTTCAAATGGATATATGCTAAAGACAATATTTAAACGATAATTAAAAAAACGATCTAATTTATGTTGCTTATTTGAAATAGTTAAATGCGAGAAAAATTATGCAATTAAACAGCGTTTTTTACTTTGTACTTTGGATCAGAATAAAACTGTTTGGTTCGATAATCCCTTATCCCCAATTATATTTTTAAAGAAAAAACATCATAATTACCGCAATTTACTCTGCCCCACGTAATACTGAAAAAACGATAAATCTGTTTACTGCCTTCTATAAGGAATTAGTCAATTACATGCTCTCAATAGTACAATATACATATTACAGTAAACTACTCATTCCATCAGGGTTTCATATAATTACGTTACTTTAAAAAAACATACAATTTTTGCGCAATGACGTTTGAAAGCTCATTCTTTTTGTATTAAATTGAAACACTCTTAACATTTTGTTAAGCTTCTAGTTGTCTTCTTTAAGACATCAACAAGAAATTTTAAATATTTAAACATTACATAATATATAAATTGATCATTTGATAATATTTGCGATAAGCGGAACCGGCTCTAATTATTAAATTTATTGTTAAAATACTAGTATTAAATGTGTTTTTACTATTTAAAATATACACGATATTTGTTATGTGAATTTTTAAAACTTTGTAACTGTTTACATGTTTCTTTATTAACGACCAGGGTTACGTCCTTCGGCATATTCAGGCATTCTATCAAACGGTTGCAATATGACGTTTTTACCTTCTTGCTTTGGAAACTTTTCCATTTGCTATTATTGTTGGTATGTATGTAGATTGAAATGATTGCTTAGCTCTGCAAATGTGTAAGTATGTCTGAAAATGCCGAAGGGCGAAACCCGGGTCGTTAGTAACTAAATATGTGGAATCATAAAAAGTTTCAACAATTTTAAATTTGATATAGAAATTCCATCAGTCGACGTTATAAATTGCATAATATATTTATTATTGTATTATAGTTTATATTTTTCTCACTTAAATACAATTTAAAAGCGGTATACAAAAATAAACTATTATATTCATTGCCCGCCGAATTTTAAATACTTTGGAAGACTTAGTTTAATTAAGGTAATCACAAGTCAGAAATTTCAGTAATCATACAGTTATAAAAAAACATTTTTATCTAGTAGTACCGGCGAATATTATACAAGAAATAATTATTACAACTCAATAACTGGTCCCTCTTACACGTCTATAGTGGGAATGTTAAATATTCCAGCGTACCGTTACTGTTTTACTAGCATGACTTTTGATGACCACTTGTAAATAAAGTAACGAACCGTTTTTTAACCAATGACAGATACTTCGTTGGACTACTAATCGAAAGCCATTAATTTTACATCAATTATCAGGATATCCCGAAGTGGAATTGGGTTCGATCTGATTTTTTGCAATCGTCGTATTACTGTAGCGCTGTTAGCGGACGAGTCTCTTTTGTATTTTATCGACGCATAAATTAAGCTCTCTCGTACTTTTCGCTAAAAGCTGTGTTATTTCATCCGCCAGAGCTATTATTTGCAGGAACTTGCGCCTCGCGTTTCCTTGTAACGTTTTTTTGCCGTGCAGCCATAACACGCCGCTAATTTGAGTTTACTTTCGTTCTGAATTGCTATTTTATTAATTGTAATGCCTTTTATAATCGTGTTGAAATTTTATTTACAGTCACTGTTTTAGCATATTTCGAACATATTTTTTTGCAATTTTTAAATTAATAATCATTGTTAACTTTGGAACGGTGAGTTTTTTTCGTGGAGATTTTGTAACCATTTTCCATTTAAATATAATCACAATTTTAGATGAGTTTAATCATTATCATTAAAAAAAAAACAATAACGTTAAAACTATTACTCGTTGGAAAATCAAACTTTGCCTGAAACTGGAGCTTTCAATTTTCAAGTAAATTATACTTCCATTACCGATATATGTATTTTTATTTTTTGGAAAAATAGACTAGGCTTCAAAGATCCGTTAGAAATTTTAATATAAACATGATTATTTATTTTCCTTTCCATAAAAAATGTTTATTAGACGAAACTTTGAATACTTATTCAAGGTTTTGTGAAAGAATTATTTAAGTCTTCTTAATATTGAAAAAAGTATTTTTAGCATTATACATTTTATATTTTATACAAGATGCGATATATTTTGTTTGCATAATTAATCACAAGAACAGTTTTACAACATTAGAAAACAGGTCTTTTTTCATAAAAAAATAATTTTTATAATCACTAATATTATGTAGGATTGTGATCTCAAACAACTTTGTGTTATTATTCTAAAAAAAATTTAAAATTGCTACTTTTGTTGTATTTGGAATCAAGAGTTATTTTGTAGATCAATTTACTCTTAAATATGTTTGCCCAAAATTTTTATTTTTTCTGTACCTGTTCTGTATGTTGTAATATTTTTTTCTTTAGTATAATCAAACAATAGCTCACCCATCAAAAGAATTGTACTACATACAGAATAAAGTCGATAAAAAACGTGCTAAAGGAAAAAAGATCGTGAAAAGTCTTTTTTTAATTTACATTCACCAGATATAAGCAAATTGGACTTAATATGAAGCAATTCTGTATTACAAATTTTTCACCTTTTTTCATGCCTTACCAGCTTTGTTTACAGTCAAATGTAGATTTCACATAAGATTTCGATTATAAAATTATGCAAAATTATTTTGAATGAATTCAAAAGATAGGTTGTTTGAGCATTTTTTGAATAAGCTTTTATCGATTTTAACAGTTTGTTAGTTAGAAGGTCCAATGAACTATTCAATGGAAAGTAGACAGACTAGACAGTTTTCAGATAAGTGCGTTAACATTATGAGACGTTGGGGCTGGCTTGAACGCTTTCTGCGAAAGTCTTCGCTGTCTGAAATTATGCTTGGATTCTTTTTGTCGTGCAATTATAGAATTTTAAGCAACGGCTTCTCAACCAGGGACCAAATAGAGTAAGGCGTTAATAGTGCACCGGTTTTTTAAATACAATGGATAAAATTAATAAGGGGGCCTTTAAATATGTGACACGTACACATATAAATAAAATTTTTAGAAACACTGTACTTTTCGACACAAGAATGTACGCCACGGAAGCACAATATACCAATTTGACAATGCGAGGCAGTTAAGCACTTAACATTGAGAGAGTAAGTAATACATTATTATAATAATAAAAACATATTGAATATGAAGAAGTGAATGAATTATTTGATTTAGATATTTCCTGTCATTGTAACATGATATTATTTTTTTATGTTGAATACAGTATTATTATCAGTACTATTTTTAAATTTATTGATTGAATTGGCATTCACTTGGTAGAACTCCATTATAACACGGTGAAAAAATAGAAATGTATTTTAGTTCTACAAAATTTTGTAAAACTAAAATACATTGCTATTTTTTCACCGTACTATTTTTAAAGAAAAGTTAAAATAATACCAATCGACAAATCTACAGAAGGGTAAAAAAAGCGGTTGTTTAAATCACGTTGTCATTCTACCGTTATGCCTGATATAATTGGCACCAATTGGGTGAAACATTACCGAGAAATGTGAAGAAAACTGTTTCAAAAAATACCCCGAGAATAAATTGCACGCCCACTGCTCTTGAAGTAATGGCGTCAATTTGTATAACCATAAAGTCTTTAATCGAGTCCGGGTCTTTGAAAATGGGATTGAAACTGCCTTTGCGTTCGGCTTGAAAGCCAATCTACTGACAGATTTGCTAGTACGATCTTCATCGAAATTATTATAAACGTATACCCGCAAGTGTAGAGTTTATTAAGGTAAAATAATTACCAGTATATAAAATCTCTAGTAAGCGTATTATAACATATAATGGCCGATAGAGAAAAGAAAACTGTGAACAACATATATATTCAGCACTATTCAAACATGCTATCGATATAGTAATAAAAATGTTCGGATTTTTCGAAGACAATGCGAAACTCTTTTTATTGGGCGAATCGGTTTCTATGCAAAAAAAAAACATTTGTAAGCATGCAAATGCCAATTATTAAACTCGCCATCGCTCTCTCATATAGAAATTTAATAATTTACACGAATTAAAGTATATTTTAATATAAGAAAACAACGATAAAATATTGGTAAAATATCACTGCTGTATTCGAAAATTTGTATACAAAACGAATGAAAATTATGTTTCAAATGTTGAATCATAGTTCACAATTAATAAAGTACATCTTTGCTGGAAATTTGAATGTAAAAAGTTGACGTCTCTCATCCATCGATAACGTTTTGGTAAGTGGTCGTGAAACGCAATCTGTGTATACTCAAAGTGAGAAATATGCAGAATGTCAATAAGGCTGCGAGCTCTTAACCAATAAAATATTAATGCGTTTTGTTTATTTTGGCGCTCTGTGTTTATAATGTAGGAAAAATTTTCAGGCGGTCGTTAATTTTTTAGGATTTTATATATGAATATTATATGGATTATGGGATATATGTTTAATTACTTATATAAACGAAAAATACTATTTTTTTGTCACGAACCAATGACATAGATGATAACTATATTTATTTTACAAAGCGATGTTTCATATATTGTATATTAAATTAAGATGCTACAAAATTTAAAAAAATACTGTTATGGATATATTTTTAACAAAAAAAAAATATCAAATTTTTCAAATGGTTTTTAAAACTAACATTTTAATATTTGATATTTCCATTATACAATAAATTGAATGTTCTGTTTTCTCCGAAACGTATTCAACAAAACTATAAATTTTCTATCGAGTCCGTGATGCAGTGTTCAACGTCATAGATGTTAATTTAATTTATGATATCGACTGAAGGTGCTTGATGAAATTTCAATATCAAATTTGAATTGTTACAATTTTGTACGATTGTACTATTGTAGGATGTAACATATGGAATCGTACAAAATTGTAGCAATTCAAATATGTCATAGGTTTTGTTTATGGATAACGTAGGCCCATATCTACGGTGCGGATTATGTATCAATCAATTTATTGATTTCTATTCAGAGACATTCATTTTTGGGATGTTTATAAATCTCTATATACATCATTCTAAAAAAAAGATTTCGAGGTGCAATCATCTTATCAAAAGCTCTGTTATAAACTCATCACAATACCGCTATAGCCTAATAGATCAATTCCTCTAAAGCTTTTTTTTTCATATTTTCTTTTGAAGAATTGTATGTATGAAAGAAGGTTAAAGCTTAAATTTAAGTATATATCGAAAAAAAAATCCGAAAATTTAGATAAATTAAAAATTGTTTGAGTAATTATTGTTTAAATATAATAGATATACGTTGAACTGCGCAATTTTTATAAGTAGCAAATAAATTAAGACCTGGTTTTTTTTTAAAGTAAGACTAAATTAGAATATTTCAAGCTCTGTACTTTCCTAGTCATTTTTTCACTCGCGAATCGGGTTTTACTTTTTGATATAAAATTTAAATTTCATCTTACACGGTCAGTCCAGTATCTTAAATTATAAGTTAGATTTATAGTTGCAAAAACCTTTTTTTTGTCTTATTAATCAACATGTTTATAGTTGCTTTGTTTGTCACATAAGCGAAGCGAGGTTGTTCAAATAAAAAGTTACCGTTCATTGAAAAACTGTTTAATGGAATTAATTGACCGCTTTATTCTTGACTTATTACTATCCCAAAGGGAGTAGTCTCGTTTTTGCATTGTGTGATCCAACCCATTAACAGATTTTCCATTAAATCTTCACCCTAATGATTACCGGACATAAACCGATCTACGCTTTTCTTTCCTTTCATCTATCAAATATATCTTTTTGCATGTCTCTAGGAGGCACCATTGGCGCTTAATTTGAGTGATTTAAATATAAAATTTAAACGTCAATAAGCTTATATTTTCAAATATAGAAAATACTTTTCAATATTTTAAAAATCATACCAAGGTAGACATTTGTTTTTACATTGTACAAAAATAAAGAACACTTTAATTTGAAAATCAAACATGAGCAATCCAATGTTACTTATAATTTAGATTATAAGCCTATTGTTAATGAATTTTAATACATGATCTTCTAGGTTTTGCAGAATATTTTGCCCGTTTCGCTCCATTTTTTTACGTATGATTTTTGACATCGACTATGGTGTTTATAACAAATTTGAACTTTAGATACATTCTACATTTTCTGTGATTTTTTTTTGTGAAATGTTTAAAAATTGTTAAAATAATGCTCTTTGATCCTTTTTACCTTAAAAAACTTGCTGTTAGAAAAAAGCTGTGAAAAACTAGTCTTTTAGTCCTAAACTTATTTATTTCTATTGTGTTTTATATTCCTATGCTTTTCTTCAATTCCTAACTTAAACATTAATTTCAAAAGCCCAAGACTGAGGCTTCATTATTAAGCAACTGATATTATGTTTTCTTTTATAAAAATTTTAATTAATTGCTTGAAAATGAAGTTGAATTCTGTACTCATTAACAACATTTTTCTAAGAGAGAAATTCATTATACAAAATATATTTATAGCATATCACGACACATACAATACTAAGACACAAACGCCGTACTTTGAATGAAGTATAAGGAATGGTTAATGAACCTAGGATCATTGTTTAGTCTATGGTGTATATTAATGAAATATGTTCAAAACAATATAAACTGATTTTTATGCCGTATTAAGTTTTATGCTTTACAGCAAATTAAATGCAAATAAGTAGATTAATTTCTGTACGATCATTGGAAACGTAAATTACTCAATTACATTACACAATAAAATGTTGAAATTATTTACTAAAATTTGTATCGCAGATTCAACCTATCTATGACAACTGGATAATGAACACCAAAAAATTTATTCTTCACTAAAAAACTATCACGGTGTAGAGTTTGAATCCAACTAAATCACAGTGGAAGACAAAATACTCATAACATATACTCATATTAATTGCTGATTATTTTTTGTATTCCATTAGAAAAGATGAAAAAGCAGTGTTTAGTACATTTAATTATTTTTTAACAAAATAATTATATTCAATTTATCAGAAATTTCAAATCACTCAAGACTTTTAAAAAAGTTGAAGACAAATTTTTCTTTGACGTTAAATCTTGGTAACTCACATTAACTCTAAAGTATTAACGACGCCAAATAAAATATAATTGTTAGCTTATCTATACTTTCCAATACTATTTACGAAGATCTGAAGAGACGATAATATTTTTTTGTTAATTACTGCAAATAGATTAACTTTTTTTTTCATAAATTTTTATAACATACAGAGGTCAAGATGAACATTTTTGAATGTTTGAAGTTCTTGCAATTAGATTTACTATCTTCTTTGAATTATTTTGTATAGCGTTTATTTTTCTATTTTGTATTTGCACTTTGTCAAAACAAGCATAACTAATTGTATCAGTAATATTTAACAAATGTTTCTCTCATAAATATATTGCAATTTATCGTTCATTGAACGAATAAGGTTCATGGTGAGCTTTTTTATTTAGTCTGCGGCACTGTCTGGGAGACACAAAGCTCTGAGCGTCTGATGGAGCGGCTGTATTAGCGAGAGAATCTATCAGTTTATTGGTTTTCTGATAGGATCTCCTCGCTTGATAAAAGGCGTGCGATAAATTGGAAGCTATTAGCGGCTCTAGGGTGTTAGGCTTTTACTGCGGCCGATTCCGATTAGGGCCTCGTATCCTCCGCATGCAATCAGCGGTCGGGAAGGACTCAATGAAACACGACGGTCCTTAATTCGGTACGATGCCTAACCCGATTGCCTACCCCAATTTAAAATTACTCAATTATTTGTGCACAGTGAACCGATTGGATTTCAAGTCGTTCATTCTGACTACGTTTAAAGATTTCGTATAATTTTACATACATTTCTCTCGTATAATATGTTTGAACCAGTTTCCTCGAAAACTATTTACTTTCTCAACGATCCTTTGGTATATATCTCAATAAATTACACATAAATATACCGAATTCGTTAAGAACAATATAGTTTGAAAACAGTAAATATTTATTTCTTTTACCTTCTTTATTAAGCGAGCCTTTTTTCTTGTGCCGCTTACGGAGTCCTATTTTAGATTTTGTGAATAATTTAAACAAAATAGACAATAAGGTTAAGATAAATTGGTGAATTTTGTTCATATACAAGCACAAATGTATATTGATTTTTCTACTTTTTAGTGAAGGCATAATTTTGGATAAAAAAATACATACAAAAACATATTGAAAAAGAAAAATCCTTTTACGATACCAATGCCGGTAGTATGGTAATATCGAAATCTCCGATATGAACCTTCCGCATTATCAAGTCAAATACAAAACGTCCCCTATCCTGCAGAATAAACATTCGCAAGTGGCATCGAGCTGACATCGTTTCTTACTTTACTACGTCAATTGAAATCCGCGTATTCTTTAAATCGATATCAACGCATCTGTTTACACGACACATCACTATGAAAAAACTTACACTCCATGATTTATTTTACCCAGCAACGCGTACATTTATTGCATGTTACATAAAGAGACATATACAAATAAAACAAAACTTAATAAAAACAAAATCTCGTTTACATCTAAAAATGTACATTTTAGCAGCTTTTCGCACGAAAACTATTTTATGAGAGTTGCTCGAGTTTTCTTTAGTTGATTCTACAAATTTTATTCAACACAAATAAATATAATGTATGATATCGACTGAAGGTGCTTGATGAAATTTCAATATCAAATTTGAATTGTTACAACTAAGTACGATTTTACATGAAAAATAAAACCATTCGATTCCACAAAACCAAAAACGATTCCACAAAACAAAACATATAAATATGTTTCAAATAATAAAAACACATTTCTTAGTACTTTTTTCCACAATATATATTTTTTATCAGGACCGGTTTCGATCATCGCTAGCATTATCAACTGATAGAATACAATTTACAAACAAGTCTACTTGAACAAAATATTCGTGTTAAAGGTAGCAGGTATACGATTTATTATTTAAAATTTGATTCCTTTCCATCAAGAAGTGTCAGTTAATACCTTAAAAGTGACACATAAATACGATTATCTATTTCAATAATACTATACACATGTATTTTTTTTACTATACAACATTAATGAAACATTGACTAACAATGCAAAAATTCAAGCGCAATATTCATATCAAAAACATCTGGTTATGCAACGTATACGGTCATTAATTTTACTATTTTCATATGTGAGTTTTATTCAAGTGTTTACGGTGTGCACAGCGGTTTGTTAAATAATTGTGGTTTTGTTGGTATCAGTAAAATGCTATTATTTCTTCAATCATAATTCAGGCTAGAGAACCTCCGTCAATTCAATATGCTGCAGACAAATTACTGGAAATAATTTACGCTCCATCCATCACCGCATGTTGTGTATGGATAATCTGATATTCATGCCTTTTCAGCGGTTTTATTTATTCTTGCTCTGTTCGTTTGTTCGCCATTGTAATTTTGCGAATAGGCTTTGGAAAACTGCGCTACTCTCATAGACTTTTCATGAGAGTTGAGCTTTCTTTGATACAATTTTTTTTCCACGATTGTACATCTACGTAAGCAAAATACGATTACAATTGTTTGTATTGAATCAAAAATATTCAATCAATCTTGTTGTAATCATCATATTTGAAAACTTCATGACAAAGTTTGAGTGTCATGAAGTCTTCATGAAGGCTCATGATTGTCCGATATAAACGGATAAACATGAGCCACAGGACATTTTTTAAATACCGCTTCTGTCCCGTGGCTCATGTTTATCCGTTTATATCGGACAGACAGGTAGAAGTATATCTAATCGAGCTACGGAACATTAAACAGATAAAAAAAACAGATTCACAATTCGCTAATCAACGTTATTAAGGAATCACATAATATAACAAACTTTAACTTTGTTAAATTCAAACTCAGAGCCTAAATTTTTGCAACTTTGTAGTAAGAGTCGCAGAATGACGGATTTGGAACAGCTGGAAATCGATAGACATCAATTATCACAAAGGATTCTTAACGAATAAACTAATATAATAGCGTTCCCATTAGTCCAATCTATTCCTGGGGGGTGATCTGATTTGCTTCCGTAATGACCACTTCCGTCCCACATGTAAACTTATTGTCATAGCCGCCTTTTGTTTCATCTACAATTTTTGAAAATTTACTTTTATTGTGAGAAAGTAACAAGCTAGGCCGTTAAAACAGGAGAGAAGATGTATTGTGTACCTTTTCTACACAGCTATATATAGATAAGCAAATCTTAGTTTAAGCATAGTTCTGACGATGGTGTGAGCCGAAATAGCTATCGACTATATATATATTTTTTTTTTATATTTTGTAGAAATAAAATACATTGCTATTTTTTTCACCGTGTTATAATAGAGTTAAATAAATGTTACAAAAGGTCGAGATTTCAAATGAAAATAAATCCCCTTCATCGTTAAATTTGACTAAAAAACATTCATTCACAAACTGCTTCTTTATTATGTATATTTCATTACTCTTGCTTGCTTATTAATATTTATTGTAAATGAATAGTATATTATTTTCGAAATTCATATCATTATGAATCGTATAATTTTTTGATTACTCAGTATGGATTACGTATACTAAATAATGCATTACTATATAACGTTTTAACGAAAAGTTATCTGCAATTTGGGATGCTAAATTTTCCCAAAATATTTATCGCTTTGTTCGAATAAGTTCTGCATTGCTATATTGTTGTTGATTACGTGTTTTCGTATGTAAAATGTTTCACAATACAATATGGTGTATTTTTTTACCTTCGCGTTGGTAAATACTGCAAGCATAATAACGCTGAATAATTTATAGTTTCCAATAAACCGTTTTATGCACCACAATTTTTATTGCAACATAGAGGTATGTAAAGGTATCCAAAAATGTTCTGTTAAAAAAGCTTTCACTCATGACAGCTTATACATATATTTCAAAATGTAAGCTTTTATTCTCAGCTTTGAAAAATGCATCCAGTTTATGAACATGCATACATTGGTATCTCGACTTCATTCCTGTCTTGAGAAATAAAGATTATTCGAATAAAATACCGGGGAAAGATGTGGTATTTATTTTAATATAAACGGGTTAATTTTATACGTCAATGTTTTCTCCATGAACCAATTTAAATAAAAACTTATATATTTCTTAGATATTCTTATCTCGCAACAAAATTATTACGTATTTTTCTTTTACTGTTGTTACTTGATAAAAATAAACTTCTAAAGAAGTAATTACTCTAATCCGTGAATTTTTCTTTGATAAAGTTTATATTTTTTTTTCCTTAGAATTTCATAAAATAAAAATTTGTATAGTATAGGTTAGTGGTATTATTAGTTGATTTAAGCAAAGCGTATTTAAAAAGGAGCAAATGTATAGTTGAAATACAAATATTTTGTCTGAAGATCAGTCGATAAAATATTTTTTGAAAATATACTTTCTCTGCTTTGACAATAAATTGACAGTAGCATATCACTGGATTTGTCAACGAAACATTTTCATTGCTTGTTGCTTGTAAATAACAATTACTTTATCTTTTTATATTAGATTGGAGGTTTGATAGTCTTGAGATGTAGAGTTAAGTACTGTTAAAACTTAAAGCTGACTTTTACATATATTGACAGATAGTTTGTCTAGTCCACCCTTAATATTGCTGGCTTAGAATATATGGTATTTTTTTTTTTGCGTTTTCATGACATAAATGAAATAGTTACTTATAAAAGTATCTGCTTTTTTAGTATTGTTTAAGTAACTGTTGGTATATTATAACATACAAATGAGACATGTTCGCCGTGAAAATTCATAGTTGTATGATATATACTGCAGGCACTGCGGATAGTAACTGCGTCACTAGCGATCTTACTATGCAGGCTATGAGTAGCAAAGTAAACATGCATAGTTTACAAGAAGTCTAGTTTGAATGACAACATAATGTGCATAAGTTTATTTTAACAATATGGGTAGGCTGTGATACAAATATTCAATACAGACTATAGAAACATTTTCGTTTTATCAAGTTACATAATTAACATACCTGAATATGAATGAATATTGTCATTAAAATAGCTTGAAATATCAATATTTCTATATTGTCTTGATCTATATTTTTTGAACATTTAAATAGCAGTAAAAACTTATTTTTCATTTTTATGGAATATGATATGAAAAAATAAATGATTGTTATAATAAACACCCTTCCAAGTAAGACTTCAGATATTTGTTACTTTACTACTTTCATTAAAAAAAATATACAAAAGTGATTTTTCTTTAAATTAACAGAAAAAACTCTTTCATTTTCAAAACCGTTTAGAAATTTTTTCTGTCAATGATGAAATTAAAAATATTTTTTATAAGAAATGTATGAAAAAATCTTCAATATTTTTAACATTTTAAACTATAGAAATATTTTTTACCTAAAAGTCGTTGATATTTTAATCAATACAAATTGGGGAAGCGTTGACTTTTTATTTGAAAAATTGTCAGTTTTGTAATATTGAAAGGCCTTTAAAATATTTTAAAAATATGGATTGTACATAAAAATACTCAGTAAATGTTTTACTTATTTTCATAGCAATTGGGTATGGAAATTTAAAAAAATGGCAAAGTCAAAAAAAACTATTGATAAAAAATACTGATACGGCTTGTTTGTATTACAAACAATCAAACAGATACATATCTAAACGTTTGGTTAAATAAACAAAATTAGTAATAAACATAGTAATGCTAATATATGTTTTGTTGAATAACTGACAAAATTGCAAATGGCTTTTTTTATATGCCAAGAATTCTTCACTAAATTTTTCATGTAAATATTATATTTGAATAATATCGGTAGACTTAACACCACTGAATCCATGAGAAATATAAATAAAGTTTTTCGATTTACACCTCGGGTAATTTTATTTTGGTTGCAGTGTCGATGTGATGAGATCATTATTAACAGTTGCGTGACAAAATTTTCCGATACTTAACCTAATCTATGGCGGTATAATCACATGCGAGGGTTGGAGTGCCAACAAAGTGGGCAATGGCTCATGAGGCCGTCGATTAGGTGCTCCTTAACTGGAAGATAACTTCCTCATCCTGCCAAACACAAGTTTCACAGGGGATGGCTAATAGTTAATGTAGGTAAAGCTATGTGTAATCGAGCATTACGGTGGCCAAAATTCAATTCGTAATCGAATTAGTGGAAAAGAGCGGTGAATTAATCGGTTGAAAGCGTTTGTTAACTGTACATTAGCGATGCAGATAAAATTGACTTTGAATTAGTCTGTGCTAATGATATAATAATGCTAAAAAATATTTTTTTTTAGTAAATTATTTGCGCTAAATAAAATTTAGTCCAAGTAGTCACCGCCACATTCTACTTATTTATTACCTTCGTCGTAAATTAATAGCGTAATGGATCATCAAAGGGTTTCCAGAAACAATTGTTCCAGTAAAAACGACTTACATGCAATGACAAATGAGAGCGTTAAAATTTTGAGACCAATCGACAAAAAAAAACGAGTTAAAATTTTTATGAAGGTAAAAGGACTATTTAACTTGGCCAGATAAAAAATACAACATGCCAATATTATACGTTTCGTCCTGAGCATAGCTTCATTTATTGTCGCTCAGCTGTTATCCCAATATTTCTCTTCAAGCATTGAAAGAATTTCATTCTTTCGTTGCTTTTCAATGTGAAATTTTAGTAAAACTATTTTAATTAATACCTAACTTACCTAGTAAGAGTAAAATACCGATGATATTTATATTGCATGATTCAATTTCGTTTCAAAAATATTATTCTTTTTTTTTAGCGAGTGTATTCTCTGTCTGCTTCATATTCGGAGTGTTTATATGTCTCACTTAAATAAATTGACTTTACTCGCAACGATTACAGCAAATGAATAGTTATCGGTCAGAAGCTGGGCAAATAATAATTTAAAAAAATATTGTAGCACTGTCCAAACTCTCCAGGTCACTAAATAAGGGTTTTAGCACTTTCTGAAAGTCTATTACTACAGTATTGAAAAAAGTTTTGTGTAAAAATTAGGTTATTGTATCAGTAAAATTTTCAAGATGCTTTTATATTTTAAAAGCACAGAATTAATTTAATAAATAAATTTGAAAATGTCCTTCGACGCATTCAATATAAGATAATTGTTGGAACCGTGCATTGAGTAGAGTAAATTATTTTCTTTCCAATTCCGCACCCTAATTTTCATCATAAGTTTACATATTCAATAGCTGCAGGGGGTAATTCACGGAATGGTAGGTAGGGGCTATAAATATAGCAAGTCGCAGTTAGCGGGAGTCATGTTATGCAAATAATGTGATGAAATTATCAAATTTATTTTTGCACTTACATCGTCTTTGATATTCTTCGTTCGGCGTTTCTTTGGGGAACGTTAATTTTATTTTTATGTGTCAAATATTTACTATCACACCAAAGGTTATTTTTGTTTGTATATGTCATAAAAAACACGTTAAAAATATTTTTTCTAACACATCGCAAAAAATTTGACGCTTTTAATCAAACACGCTATGTTAATTTTCACTATTAACTTCCGGTTGGTTTCAACAAAAATATCATCGTATACTATTAGAAAAGCTTTATTGTGGCCGTGTATAATTTGATAGTATAGGATTTATTATAGGTATCAGAGGAGAATGGGTTCAAATCTCATCATTGACATTATACATTGTAATATATTTATTTTTCCAGTTAACGAGAGTTATTAAATTACGTTTATGAAAAAAACTTTTCTTTTTTCAATATTTATTTGAAAATATGTACAAGGTAGCGTAGATTTTTTTCTTCAGCTATATTTTTTGTGTATTCACAAATATTCAAAATATTTCATGAAACACTTGAATGCTAATATTAGTGAAAAGAAGATTGATATTTTGTACCTCCACTTACTGTCGAGATATTTTAATTAATTCTTGAAAACATAAAATACGCGGAAGTAATATTGATGTTATTTTATGAAACACACTTATTTTTTCTATTAAGGATATTATTTATCATATTCTTAAAAAAATTTGGCAGTATTATATAAAAATGCCCGAGAGAATAGCTGAATTACTATTTGTATCGGAGTTGAACATAAGTTTATCATAGAAGGTTTCAAAAGCAGGATTACAATTGTATTCAATGATTCCAGACTAGTTATAAAACACAGATTCTAAGATTTTTTACCAGTCAACTAAATGAAAATAATCTGCCACCGTTGTTTCAATTCTATTGAATTTTCGTCAACGAAAAAGATTTATTGTGTAGTAAATTGTATTATTTCTTGAACAAAATTATCCTTCAATAAAATTGGACGTAGGCATTATTAGTATCGTAAATATCAAGCTTTATATACTGTCTTGATTTTTTACAAATTATTTTGTGGAATGACATAATAACTCTTGAAGCATAAGCAAAACCTAGATTCTTCACTTTTAATACAGCACCCGCTCTTCCAATTGGATAGAATTTGAAAATCTAAGCATTTTTTTCATTAATTATTGATTCCAGGTCCGAAAGCGATTGAAAGAAGTGTTTGTATAACGTAATATTTATGTTTCATATATTGTACTTTTATATAATATATTTTTATATTTATTGTGTATGCTTTTTTGAATTTTGTATAGTATTTAACATTAAAATATTATAGGTTTCGTAGATAATATTGATTTTTACACTAATACAATCGGTGTTTGTGACGTTACTAAAAACTTTCTTCAGGGAATATAACCATACACATATTTATATTATATTGTATACGAATCAAAATAAATATGAATAAAATAATATGATTGATACCATACAAGAAATGTTAGTATGGTTGGCAGTCTGTGAAAAAGCTTCTCCCAAAAAGGAATTATCCAACATAGAGATGATAAAGTTGTAATCAGATTTGTTAACTTGGCGAGTCTCTAGGGCCAATCCTGGAGCTTCCTTTGAGCATGTTATAGTTATATATTATTCGACTTTATGCGTATATTTTCACCAAAAAGGCTCACCTTTAATAGTATATGTAATATATTGGGGAAATAATTGAAATTATTAACTACAATATTTCGTATAAAGTTTGCGTAACAGCCACAAAGGGAATCATAATGATAATAGAATTTTTAAATTATTCTTGATTTCATTGAGCCCATTCTTGAGATATTGCTTGAAATTTATAATTTTGCGATGTTGGTATAAGAAAATGTTTACGTCTTCAAGCTTAATTTTGTTTTTGCGGAAATTTTAACAATTAAACAAATGCTTTCGTTATGCAATCTAACAATACGAGCACATTAAATTCATAATTATTTTCTATGGTTTTTTTCTCGTAAAGAAATTTTTGACACAAATAATACTACTGATAAGCCATTCAAATCTTCACTTTTAACTCTTATTACAAAAATATTTTTTTCATACAATCAAAAGATTTTTTAAGGTATTTCCGTTTACTTTTTCATATTTTGAATTGTAATGTAGAATATTTTTTTTTACTTTTCTCCAAATCAAATTACATTGCAATTTTTTTTTTTTTTTTGATTTTGAAAAGATTCATTGCCTATAGCTTGCTATTTGTTTAACCATAATCGCATAATTGTTGTTTGCTAAAGAAAAAAAATGTCGGAGGCCACTTTATAACCAACTAGTTTGCATACCTTTCACGAAATGCTGCGGTCCAATCATTCGTGTTTACCTTTTAAAGCAAAAAATACTGACTTAATGTACCATATAATGTACATAATAACATTCCACGTATTACACTTAACTTACGCAAAAGAAACAAATAAAAATATTTTTATCGATGTAGCCCATACGGTTGGTACTAAATCAAATTAGTATTTTAAGCACAACGTATTTTACGTTCTTTTTTGCTGTTCTCTTATCTTACATGGTGTTTTAGTTTGTCAATACTCCAATGCTACAATTGATATTAAATATTTTTTAGTTAAATAATAAAAACACATATTGGTACTATATCATTATATATTTTATGTTCGAGATCTCGCGATCGGCAAAACCAATTCTTATCAAAAAATATATTGTGGATACAGTATTAAAAATGTCTTTCTGTTATGCAAAATATTATGCCTTTCCATCAAGAAGTGATGAGTCTTTGGTTTTGTTTTTTGCCTTTATTGCAGGGCGTGAAAAAAAACAGTCCAATCTTCTACTTTCTTGACAAGATAAATACCGTTAAATTATTATTTATTATGTAACATCAAAATTTTACACGTATAATTTTTAAAACAACTCTGGCGTTAAAAGTAATTTGATGATTGCGTGACAGTGAATGAAATTGAAATATTTTGAGACGTAACCCAATAATATCTTAACCAATAAGTCCGCATTCGACAAAAAATATGTAATAATCAAACTCGCTTAAAGGTCTTGTCTCAATACTTGATAAGATTAATATGTTATATTTTGAAACTATGGTGTCATTTGAAAAAATATCATCGCTTAACAGAATGATCGTTGAGAATTATTAAATTTTGTTTAATATTATACATATTAAATCAATTATATTCTGAATGGACAATGATATTTCCGTTAAAATAATTAAATGATTTTTACTTTTTTTGTAACTAACAACAAACTTTGAGTAGATAAAAAGTCTACATTTTGGCAAAAGTATACCATAAGTCGAAAGTAATTATAAAATAACAATTGTAATAAAAATTAAATCTGTGTAAGTTTCAATTCGTTTGTATTCATTTAAGCAAAAACTTTTACCAAAAAAATAAGACTGTCGTAAAATATATCAATGCAAAACCTGTATTTATTATGTTTCAGTTTTGCAACTAGTATACTTTTGATACTGTAATATTACTTCGAAAAATTATGTTTTTATTCCTAAATCAATATGTTTTTACGTAATAACATCTTTTCCATCAAATTCGTTTATATCTTTTATATAATTAAAAATTAAGATCTTGTAATGTACTTAACATAAAATTTTAGATCCCATAAACGCGTTAAAGCCTTTTCCCACGCAACGCAAAAACTTATGAAAGCTGCTTTTGCATACAGTTCCAGCTAAAACTGTGAGCAGGAAATAAAGCAAACGATTAAATTAAAACATTATGTCTGCAAAAGCTTTTAAAACCCGTTTATGAGAATTAACTGGTATTACCTTCAGACTTAGTAACTCATGCTATCCTGGAAGTTATTCCATGAAAGTTAAAATTATATATTACACGGCTATCTTTTGCTAATGGATATGTCATTCAGCACGCACCGTTATAAATCATTATTTGGCATTATCATCTTCTTACCTTTAGACACGTATATTATAATTATTTTTTAATGGTAAAACTTATCATGAATTTGTTTAATTTAAACAATAATAATTGTGCTTACTGCGCAATATTATTTTTGTTAAATACATGTTATACAACATTTTAACGATTAAACAATGAAATGTTATTGAAATTTCTTCTTTTATAATAATTTTATCTGAATGTTCCAATTTATCATAAATTTGTAAGTGTTTCTTGTTTTTATTTTTTGTGAAACATTCTGTGGCTGAATGGGAATAATCGAACAAATTAACTTTATCTTACATGAATCATAAAATGAACAATAACATGATTATATTTCCAAGATCAATTTTAATTTATTTTTATATGCGTATAACTTGATATAGAATATGTGTGATTTCATCAATCGTATTGATGAGATTTTCACTATTCACTTGATATGTAAGTTCAAATTAATTATTACTTTTTAACCATATATTATATTGACAAAGACGATCATAAAGAATATTTTAAGACATGGTATTCAAACGCTTCAAAGTTACCTTTTTAACCTCTTTTTTAGAGTAGCATGGAGTAATAAAAATATGAGCATTCATTTAATACCCCATTCTTCTTAGGGGTCGAGTGAGGTACTCATATGAAATGAAATCATTTTCGTTCCTATATATCTTCAATTACAAATAATGTATAAACATATACATTTGAAAAAGTGTAGTTTCATACTCTTTACCAGTTTACTGAATGTTAGGAAAGCACAAGTTTTCATAAAATGCGTTATTCTAAAGTGATAGAGAGAAACTGTCGTATATCGATGAAAAAAGCATTTTTTATCAAGAAAGTTTGTGTACGGTAAAATATGTTTGAATCTTTGTAAGACAACTTTTAAGCCGCACATTTTAATGAATTTAAGATGATGTCACGCGTAGTAAATACTCTACATTGGGTACCAAATAAAAGTATTATATTTTTAGTTAAATATAAAAACATAGTTTCTATAGAATATTTTATGTTGTCAACATGTGTAGTACTCTTGAAGAATCTACCTACAAAGGGACCGGTATCAATTTTATAATGGTATGCTTAGAACGTCATCTATTGCACTTAACATCTACTACCTCACTTGAACTGTTCATGCATATGGATTGTCGTCATCGTAAAACAACAGAATATATTCAAAAACGTACTTACGTGACCCGTGTAATACAAAATTCAAAGTGCTTATTCGTATGTGTTTTTCACCCTCCACTTTCATTTCAGTTTCTCTACGCTAGAAGACAATACACGTCAGGACCAACATCTTGTTTTATGCAGACTGTGGAAAACATTCAACCGCTGTGTTTCACTTATTATTTTATTCATATCGGAAAAATGGATTTTTTATGAGGCGTAGCACGAATAAAGCAGCCAGAAATGAAATACATTACTATGGGAATTACTTTGTAATATTACTTAAATATTTTTGAGAATATTATATTTTATAGTCTTTGTGATTATATGAACAGCTATAAACTGTTTGTCGTATCTTATAAAACGTTATATAAAGTGTCTCAAAATATTTTAAGCATTCATTGCTTTCGATTCACAAAAACAAGGATATTTTATTTTTTTTAAATCTGCAAGACCTTAACGTTGTACTCACCACCACTGTTTCAGACTCTTCTCACAGGATGTATTCCGTATCAAGACAACGTTATGCTTGTTTCAAATTTTTGCCAAGAATTTTCCGGGAAAATTCTTCAAGACTTGGTCGCAAAAATATATTATCACCCGTTTTTTAAGCAAAACGAAGAAAAAAAATCTTTCAATGGTGCTGATAAATAATAATTCAATCATGAAACACAAAACGTCCCTTAATTCAATAGCAATATTAGGTTTTATTATGAGACAAATCATATAATAAATGCTTTAAAAAGCTTGCGTTTTAAAAATGAAAAATGATTCATTCATAAATAAAGTTATTTTCACCAGAGGTTGACAACAGTTACATGTGTGCTACCACTCAGCGCACAACTTTTTTCTTACTTATTAATGCAGCATGTCGTATATCGGACATTTCAAGGTGCTTTGATTTTTTTTCTAAAGATTCATATCAATTTATTCAAGTCTATATGGGAAAAATTTCTACCACGTGCCATCTACAAAATTTACACTCACTCACCTATCACTGTTTTCATTACCACGACATGCTTACATATTCTACAGAGTTACCTTGGGATAGTTCCCTACGGTCGATTGAGATACCAAAATGTATCTGATAAATAATAAAAAAACTATCTCGTGTCTAAATCAGTCCAACCTATATCTAAGAAAATTGATGTAAAGAACAATTGAGCCCAAATTTCTTTATCTCACAAATTTTACTTAAAAATTTAAAAACATATGATTAATTCACAGTGTAGGACATCGACAAAGGTTGAGTTAACGATTAGCAGACAACGCAAACTTTATTGATTGCAAGTTTCATTGAACTACCAGGAATTGAACGTGTTGTTTGGTAAAAATATACTATTAAATATTTCATTGAATACTAAAACCATATAAGCTTAAAAAAATAGTTTAATTATTCTCGTGTTTTTGAATACATCTTAAACTTTCGATCACTCATAATGTCAAATTTATTTAAAGAAATATTAACATTAATTATTTAAGTTTATTACTTAAAACTCAAAACCGATTTTTACCAAGAAAATTATTAATAATTATATGTTTATTTTTTCAATATTCCAAAAATTTATGTTACCAACAGTATCTCAATAACAGTTATGAGGAATTTTTCAATTTTTAGCTAAATATATTAGTTTAATTTTTTAAATTAATACTCTTATATGATCTCTTCCTTATTGTGCAAAAAGTTATTCATAAATCTATCTCTATTATATTTAAAAAAGTCATGTGGCTGGAATTTACTGGCAAAATATAACATACCTTCTGAATTTGTATCGCATTACTTTGCCAGCTCTTCTGAAAAGACACCTTTCTCTAAATAAAGAAGCAAAGAAAAGGGCAACCCTACATTATTAACCCTGCTTCGACCCTGTTTGTCAGCAGTAGACCGGTCCAAGCATAGCCCCCACTCCAAGAAACCGGTTACTTTACGAGATTAGAATCTTTAACACGTCTTCCTTTAGATTCAGAACTACATCTTTGTATTTTCCTCGTTTTTATTATTCAGTGACGTTCCAGCAATAACGTTTCAAAAAGAGAAATGCGTAATTTCATAATTCATATCTCTGAGGTTCATATCAATGCATTCTTCTTAAAAGACTCGTATTGCAAATTTTTTGTATACGATAGTCGTATCAAAATATTTTGATCGACACCGATTATCGTAAAAAAATAATATTAAGTAATATCAACAATTTGACATAATTCAATTTTTGGCAAGAGCAAGCAAACAATTTTACAACCAAAACATTTAAAATAAAAACTACCGTTTTTATTCCGAAAAAATTAAGCTAAATATTACAATTAATTCTGAATTAAAATAGACTTTTCAAACTAATAATACATAAATTATGGCTAAAGCTCATTTTTGGTTATAACACTACTAATATTTTTCCAAGAATAATTGGTTAAATAACCTCGTTAGCAATAAAACATTTGTGATCTGCCTTTTTCATAGCTTAATAGTCTTTTTGTGATTTAATCAAAATTTGAGCATCTAACTTGAGGAAAAATCCTAGGCTTCTCAATGTTATTAAACAGTTTAACTGATGAGCGATCCCTATTGGGTGCTAAATGTGTTTATTAAAAGTGCCGATAGTCTATTGGTATGTACAAATAAGTTATCTGTCATCCTAAAATGTCACTGATAGCCTTCGATAAAATTTCCTTATTA
The DNA here is from genome assembly GCA_028555115.1 of Himalopsyche japonica. Classification (NCBI taxonomy): domain Eukaryota; kingdom Metazoa; phylum Arthropoda; class Insecta; order Trichoptera; family Rhyacophilidae; genus Himalopsyche; species Himalopsyche japonica. Next base: position 988,163 of record JAHFWJ010000620.1, read on the forward strand.
ATTTTAGAAACCAGCTTTTTTCCAATTGAAAAACTAGGTTATTTAAAAAACGACCATATTATTTTTAGAACTTCAGACCATCAGTTACTTTTTTATTTATATCATCATTGATAAGAGTAAATATATTCGTTTCATATTTGTATTTTGGGGGTCGTTTTTATGAAGTACGCCTCTGATTTATCCCTGTTTCCGGGCCGATCTAGCAAGAGTGACTCAAACTTAAACGGTACTTTTTCGTATACACGACTACTCTATACTAGGGGATTTATTGTCCTTTCTTTAAAACGCCAGTTATTTACCGCTTGTTTGTTCTTTACTCTCTTGAATCAGGAAAGCCACAAGAGCATACGTGACATTAGATTTTCATTTTTAAAACTAGAACTATTCGAATTTAATATTACACATAGAGTTTTTACAAAACATTATCAACTAAACACCAACAATTATTCGCCCAGTGGATTTAAACTAGTAGATTTAAATTAAAAATTGATTGATTTCATCCCTTTTTTAATAAATTCAATTGTGTTTACGGTTTGTAATTCAACTTATAAGCACTGTAACCCACGGCGTAAATAATAACGATTGTACTGGATTTTTTATTGTTCAAAGATATGACGTCATAATAACGATATTTTTTTATTATTAAAGAAATTATGTCATAAACGTGGTGCATTGCATTTCAATAAATACTATCTGTATCTCTCATACATCTTAAGACGCGTCAATAATTTATTTGAATTACTGCAGAATAATATAAAAAATACCCTTTTTCTTAAAAGAGGTTTCCACATGTGTACAATATAATGTAAGCATCTTGACTTTTATTCAAGCGGTCAATGACATTGGTTTTAGTTTCAGTATATTCGCACTAAATTTTAATACAAAAAGGTTTATTAAAGTACTGTCAAATGATTTACAAATTTATTTTTGATGGCGGGTATGTTTAAATTTCTTATTCAACCATTCGCGAAACAATTCTTATTATTAGTGGTGAGCTTTTTATTAGTCAGTAAAACTTGAGTGACTGAATTTAAAGTATTTTTTTAAAGATAAAACAATTAAGATCTCTAACTCTTCTCGATCTAAACTCTTTATATACTCCACATAAGAAGTGAAAAAAGTCACAAATATGCTTATTACACAATCAATGTTGTGTAATAAGCATCTTTTGTGGTTTGGATTTTTTGAAAATGGAGGAAAGAATCGCCGCATGAACTTTTATTTTCAATATATACATACATACCTTTGTACGGTCAAATTGAGATGCTCCGGCAACTGGCGTACACTTTTACTGGGCATATTTTGATATTATTGAGATCGGCTTTTATTTCATTTATAAGACAGGGTGAGACTTTATTGGAGGGTTATTACTTTAATACAGTTTCAAGTACATGCAGTGAATTTTACCAAAGAATATTTAATTCATTGCAGTATAAAAATGATAACTACGTGTTAAATTTTAGATAATATATAAATTACATTAGAGAAGATTCCTGACCTTAATATTTAGAATTTTCAATTAACATTTCTTAGACAATTATTTCGTTTTAGTTTTCATTTTTTTTTTTTTTTAATAATTTAATTTTTGACACCATTTGATAAACAACGGTTTGCTATTTTTCTCAAGATCAGAAAACTAATTTCAGCTCAAGTTTCAAAAGTAAAAATGTACATTTCCGTTAATATTTTTTACGTATTAAAGAAAAATCTTAAAAAACAAAAAAACATTCAATGTGCCTAAAAATACTAGAACATCAACACAATTTTATTTATTTATATTTTTACTTAACATTCTTATTTTTAATAACGCGTGGATTATTTATACACCCGTAAAATTTTAAATTTTGTATAATTTATGATATCGATTGAAAGTGCTTGATGGAATTTTAATATCAAATTTGAATCGTCAAAACTTTGTACGACCCCGCATATTTTGACACTTATAAAGTCAATTCTCTTGCGCCTGGGTAAGAAAACGCTTTTAGATGCCAAAAGACGATATCCGGGACATTAGTGACAAAACATGTAGAATCGTAGAATGTTTTAACAATCCAAATTTTATATTTTGTATTTTTGCAAGACGATATAATGAAACTTTTCGGTGTGTAAGAAGAAGAAGAAAACGCAATTCATGTTGTGAAATATAAAATATCATATGGATGAAATAGAAATCATAAATAATTATTAATCTGTAGATTTGCAAAAGGCGAGCTCGGTACTTATCGCTTGAGTCGTTATGCATCTAAATTTATTGAATATTTGGTAATTTAGAGTAAAAATATTGTTTTTAAGTCTCTATATTTTTTTTAATAAATCTTTTTTCTACCTTGCTACCGAAACAAGATAACCATATTAACTAATGATTTTATTTATTTTGTGCGGTGAATATAATTCCATGTTTTTTCACGATTTAAATTGTGACAGCAAACGTTCCAATCAAGATACAAAGTGTATATGAAAATTTAGTAATTGTATTATAAACTTTGTGAAATTTGACGTATTGTGCAAAAGTTCACAGATATCAATTTATCTGTTTTAGCGGAACGGTAAAGAATGTTTTCAATGAAATAACGGCAATAAATAATCAAAAACCTTCGATCCTTTTCCAGGTTATTTAAATCCTATAAGCGGAGATGAAAACGTCAGAAATGAAAAGGGTATATTTAATATTAATTTCAATATCTGTTCCAAGAGCATACAATTACCTGCTGAAAGCAGTGAAGCCTTTATAAAAGTTTTAGTATTTCAAACTTTTCTTATGAATGTTCTTTATGAGTTTGTAAATAACTTTTGAATCCTTGCATTTCTGTGGGAATCATTTCATTTAATTCCCATAATAATAATGTTTCACAACTTTTATCATTTACATTATTTTATTTAGTTAATTTTGTTCATTATTATGAAAATTTATTTTTATTACCCAACGAAAATATAGCAACTAAAGTTAAACTTAAGATAAGTATCTAAACATTTATATTAAAAAGATGTTTGTCTCACTATTTGAATATATATACTATACAGTTCTCGTTGAATTATAAAGTATAATCGTTAACCTTTCTATTATATTTCATATCGGCAAGACATATTTAATTTATTATTTCCTATTATTTATTTCCTATATTATGTAAGTATTGAAGATAAGAACGTTGATTTTTTCCTATTTAATATCTCTCACTCTACCAAAAAAATAATACCGAGTGAAGTAATAGGCTTATAAAACATGCTGTCTATATTTCTTGGCATGTCTTTTATAAGCATACCATTGGAAATAAAACAAACACAACATATTACTCTTTTATTTCTTTGTCGTAGCTTTTCCTCCGTAAGCTCTACGGGGGCCGGGTATTCCCACCTATCGGTTTTCGAAGAGGGAAATTCGGGGAAAACAAAGATTTATTGCGCCTGCGGAGCCTCGTCTAATCGGAAGTTGCCTCATATAGAGCGCAAAATCGAGTTTTGTGTATCGCGCGCGATTTATTTTGGAAATAACAATAAACGCCCGGCGAGAAATGGCCAAATGATGAAATATACGTCAATAACACACAATGTCTACCGGCTCAATAGTTAACCACTATTTCGTTTCCTCTGTGGTGATTACAGATATAACCAATTTCTTTCTCGATATGTACAGGTACATTCAATACTCGGGCCGTGTTATACAACTCATTGATTCCTCTAATGAAAAAAATAACATAAAATCTTTCGTCTATAATATGAAACCAAAGTAACATATGCTTTTTATTGAAGACGTGTGACAGCCGTTAGTTGTTTATTCTTTCTTTATAAGAGTAATAAATAAATATATTATAACAATATCAACTACAACACACATAAAACGATACACATATTGATATAATGCATTCTAATGAATTCACTTTGAAAGCGTGATTTGATATGATAAATTGTTTTTTCTGGAATATCAATCGACACCTACAGCGTTAGAAATGTTAAAAATCATCGTAGAAAAGATTATTTGAAGAAACAGTAGCCGTTCAAAATAAACAACATTTTACTATGAACATATACATAGTTTGTTCTGATGATAATAATTAAAAATATCTTCTTTTTATCAACCACACCTGCAGAATTCAAATGATTATATATAATAATTTTACCATTGAAGACTACAATCTCATCTTGATGACCTAATTTTAAGCGATTGTGGTTCCTATAACATTCTAAAATAAACATTTTATAATATAAACTATGTTAAAAGTTTAGTCTCCATTGTAAGGCCTATTTGTTAATGTACCGAATAAATCGCACACTTTTTTTACGTATGCGGATTATCAATGTATGATGAATATCATTTAAGTTTTTAAGAAGATATCACGCGTATTGCTGTAATTCAATGTACTTTTAATTAAGACGGCTGTTTAAGAGAATTTTTTACCTCATTAAATTGGATAATTTCTTGTTCAACACCTATATGAATTCAAAAAGTTTTACTTCTTATTGATTTATATATGTCAACAAAAACTTTACGTTTATCACAAACACACAAATTTAACATCCGAGCTTTATATGAAAACATTAACTACAACGTTTTATTCAAGTTATTATGAGACATTACTGAACGTGAAGAAAAGTTTCATGGTTTATCCAAAATAATATCATTTAATCTTGAAAAACAAACATTAAATTTTAAAAAATCTTATATTTTACCTCTAACTAATGTTCTGTAATCTTAAACTTTGACAAAAAATTAATTCGTTGTTTTCATTTCAAACTTATTTTTTATCTTACTGATTTTGTTCAATATTAGTTTTAAGTGAAAACAATATAAAATATATCGTTTACGTTAATACAATTTCACTTTTGTTTAAGTTATTTAATGAAAATATTAAATACATATTATGTGCTGAAAATTTATCACTTTCACAAATCACTTTAGTTCATATATTCTTTAAATTATTAAGAACCAAGAAGTACGGAGCCACATTAGCCAATACAATGAATGGTTGGTTTCTATCGCAATTATTAATTTTGATTTCATACTAAAGTTATACTCAGAGTTCACTTAGTCATATGATTGTATATTAAATAATAAATACAAATTTTCAATGCTTGATTTTACAAGAATCGTTTTATGTTTTATTGAATAATTTAAATTACCCATCGTATTAAAAATAATAACTTTTCAGTTGATGAAATTTTATCACTATTAAATTTCATTTTTACGACAAGGAAACATCTGGAAAGTTTCAAATTATAATGAATATTTTTATAAAGTTAGGTCGTAAAACCTACAAAAGTTTTATCGCCCACATTCATTGGGAATACGATGTCGACGAAATATTTTTTTTTTAAATCACGCCATGAACAGTTAAATGCTTTTTCAAATTCAAAATGAGGTCAGAAATAATTTGAAGGAGAATTCAATACAACTTTTTCTACGCTCTCACTTTGAGCAGTTTTATAATTTAACATCTTAATGTTTAAAAAGCTACATTTTTTTAGAATGTATAAAACATTTCTATACAATTTGAATCTCACCACTAACCTAGAAAGAAACTTATTTTAAATGTGTTGGTAAATCTCAGTAACATTATAATTCTTAAAACACGAATATTTTTGATGGCCTTTGTTTTTTTAATCACCTCATGAATAAAACACGTTCACTTTTCCGTTTGCTTCTTGAATTATGTAGTCATTTCCGTCGTTCAGTCAAAAAATATCGGTCCGTTTCTATTGACTCCGATATCTCCACCTAAAAATGCAAATACAATAACTTTTATGCCTATTCTTCGTTACTCATCCTATTAAACAGATTTCGATCGAAAAACTCTTAATATATTCTTTTAATATGCTTTACAAGCACTCTTTTCTAATATTCTTTCCATTTGGAATTGACGTTGCCTAACAAACATAAAATCTTTTATCGTATGAAGTGTATTTTTTTTCAAAATTGCATGTATTACTATTATTTTATATCCAAAATATTACTGTTACATTTATAATTATTCCTAATTATAACATAAGCAATCGAAACGAGATTGAAGCACGTCGATAGGCAATTCTTTCATTTTCAGTTGCAGATACCTCTGTTAGATGACTTATATTACTGTCTAGGGACAGTTTGAGATATTTTGTACTAGCTCCGTTCGTTAAAGCAAATTGATCTTCTTGACTTTATAGCTTTTTAAAAGATAAGAGATTTATGTTTGCCAAGCAGCGAGAATTTTAATATTGCACTATTTATGTTTAATTGAATATAAAAAAGAAATATTAAATTAAACAAGTGAATCCCAATTTTAAAACTAATTGAAAATAAATATTTAAAAAAATCTCTCTTCCAAACTTCATGATTTATCTCAAATCAGAAGAAATAAAATCTCTTTTCCCTTTCAAAAACATCATTTTTTTACAATCTCTTTGTAAAAATAAAGATTTTTCTTATCCAATATTGAAAAAAAATCTCATTTTGTAAATATGTGAGTGTTAATACGTGACGAACATCGATCGCTCCATCAACCCTAAAAAACCGATTCGCGTCTTAATGAAACGATCTGAAATAACAATCAACAGCCAATGAATGAATGCAGCTCATACCTTTCCACTTTCATCACCGCAAGCCTTGCGTCTTTTGGGATACCGCGAAATTTGCTACAGTTCGTGACGAGAATTCCTTTACTTGCATTTCCTTCATTTGCCCGAAACGTTTGCCTGCAATTCGCTACTTGCAGCTCGCCACGATCTAAAACGAGCATCCGGAGACTGCATACCGTGTTTTGCCACTATTGATTTTAGTATTTCCAGTCTCTTAAAAAAACTAAGACAACTTGTCAACCAACCTAAAATATGATCATATTATGTGTTTTATAAAAGTTATAATCAGGCTTTATTATTCAGTTTTGTCATATTTATAAAATTAATTAACGTCAAAAAAAAATTCCTTGAAATATACCATTTTTTACCACAATTAAAATTAACAATTATAATTAACATTAATATGATCAAAATGAGCGAATGAACTGTTTGTGATCGTATTAAAAATGCAGAAAGTACAAATAATATGACATAGTTTACTAATTTAATAGTTTAGACTGGATATGTCGGCACAATCATTTCTATATAAAAAATAAGATGTAATTCTTTATAACATCGATAAATGTATATAATGATAGGGTTTGATTAAAAATAATTTTTTTTAACGGTCATGGCGAAATATCATACGATTTTATGCGTACACTAAATAACCAAAATTAGGAAAACACATGCGACTGATATTTCTGGATTTTTTTTTATTTTTCATGATTCAAACCCACTTAAAAATTATATCACTTATCAGAATATGCATCAAGATTTTGATCGCTAGATTTTTTTTTATTTTTAGTAACCGCATATGATTGAATAAACTTAAAAGTACCTTACACTCTTAGTGCAAAATTTTTGTAGACGTTAAAATATTTACGGATTAATAGTGATTCCATGATCTGTTATTTTTATTTTCAGTGTATTTTACAACCCCAAAATACAATTCTTTTGCTTTCTTAATTTTTCTCTCTGTTTGAAATAGTTTTCGATCAATGCAAAGCTGTTTTTCTCTCACTCCTTTCCAGCCGGTAAACGTCAGTTAGTGAAAGCCTCCAATCGCAACGGCGGGAATCATACCTCGTGAGCTTTTCCGCTACATTTGTTTGATCTCATTGAGCGCAATCGCTTTGATGTCTCTTCTAGTTGGCACTCGCGGAAAGTAACGTGAGAACAAAGCGATAAATGAATGATTGCTTAAATTGTGAACGATAATATTTGAATATGTGACTTTGACGAGATTTCAATAGGGTGCTTACGTTTTCTTGGTTACAAATATATCAAATTGTCAAATATAACTAACTGGGTCATATTTTTACATAAGTATAACGAATTGCTCGATTTCCCCATAACTTTACAAAATCACCCAAGAGAACAATTATTCCAGTAGAAAATCGATTTTCTATTTAATACGTACATATCATCAGAAATAAAATGCTGTTTTTGAATATTAATTGAAATAGGCGATGTATATTTTGAAATAATCCATCCAACTATTTTTGACATGGAATAAAAACAAAATTATCTTATATTTAATTATATCAATGTCAGATTATTTATCAGAAACGTATTTCATTGAAAAAATATTTAAAAACGATGTTAGGTATTTACATAGTGTATTTTAACATTGACCTATATTAGTCTAAAGCCACTATCACTGCCCTTTAAGTGAAGATATTTATAATGGGCTTAAAATCCAACGGATTATTTTGAACGTACAAATCTAAGTATTTATTGTGTGTAGATACAATAAGAAATTAAAATTAATAAATATCTTTTTAGAGTTTCATTTTTCAACCCTTGTTCTGTGCGAAAAAGCAGACCGATTATTTGAATTTATAACCAGGCAATCGTAAAACAGGCTATTTTCCGTATGTAAGGCATAAGAAAAATATGAGCAATTTGAATGTACCTTAGATAAGAAATTTATGTATTTGTTTATCCGCATGAAATTGGTGCAAAAATGTTTTTTGCAAAACACTATATCTTGTAACTATAACTATTCAAATTTACAAAAAAAAATATATATCTAAATATACATTTGTTTATTTATTGAATTTTTAAATTAATAAATTATACACTTATTCTTTGTGCAATAAATAAAACAAGCAAAATCATGTTATTCATAGAAAGAAATTTTATGAAAACCATCTGAAATTCGATTTTATCATGAATAACATCATGATGGCATTAACTGGGAAATAAGTTTTCCCAAGCGTGTAACAAATAGAAATTTAACGACCCAAGGACACGGAACCCATCTCAGCGAAACACAAATCTCTAAGGATTTTTTAAGTAATAAATAGGCATACACATTAAAGACAATTGATTTAAAAGCTTCACACCGGAATTACAGACCCCAAGAGACGGTAAAATGTATCGCATTTTTTAGAAATATAAATATTTCGACCTTTTAAACTTCTCTGAGAGCGGTAAGAACATATTTTTTTTGATACTATTTTCAAATCTATTTACAGAGATAAGTAGACTTTATTTAATTAAAATTGTTTTGATTGTCTTCGGGATCATAGAGATTGTTTACAGTATATCAGCGTTATTTTTATATTAGCAAATGTTAAAATATGAAAGTATATAATTTAAAATATTCCCGTGATCATGTTTTTAATTTTAGATTTTAAATGTTTTTTTCTGATTAACAATAAATATTTTTATTCTCACTTTACATAATACCTGATCTGAGTTTAATATTGATAATGTATCCAGTACACTTCCTACGGCATAAATGGTATATTTTCAGGCATACACATTTGAAATTAATTATTGAATAAATTTTGTTGCTTAGTTATTTTTGTTAGAACTGAGAATCATTTTACATAATAATCACTGTCTAGCTGATAATATGAAGGGTATACATTCTCTCATTTTATATTGAAAACACCATCTTTGTTCTGAAACTTTTCAAAATATTATCGCATAGGTCTGAATATCGATATTTTTTTTTGTGTACAACATATCAATTATGTGAGATTGAGTTGTGGATATAAAATACAGATTATTTTTATCTAAATTAAAGTAATTTATACTAAAACTAACGCTTGTCTCCAAAATATATTACTTTTATTTATGGTTACATTGTACTTATGCGTAATATTTGAAAGTTTTGTAAATACGCTATGTAGTTAGACAAAGTAAAATATTTAAAAAAATATATACTGTAATGCATTATGTAAATAGATTTTTTATTTTTAAAAAGAAATTTAAAACTTTGCTCAGCAATATATTCCAACAAAAAATGCATTTCTGTTAGAGTTACCATTAAACCTCACATAGTCAAAACCATTTAAGTAGCAAAAGTTTCTTCAAAAAGTATTTTTTTCATAAACTTTAATGATAATTAAGACTTTATCATTAAGTTTTCAATAATAAAAACTCTACTTTGCTTTAAATACGAATCCTCATATAGTAAAATTTACATGTCATAATACTTAAATTTAATTATCGTAAAAATAGCTCAGTATCCTTAAAATTGAAAGTTTCATTAAAACGAGAAGTGTTGTAATTAAAATGTGTAACTATATCTTTTACTTCCCTAAGTGAAACTGAAAATAATCTAGTTCACTTTATAAAATCAAATAGGTCACTTAAAGTCATCGTAATTTTTGCAATATGCTATCCGAACAGTGATTTTGCTGTTTTAAAACGCCATCTATGTTATTTTATGCTTCATATTTTTTCTGGAATATTGTGGAAAGATATTATGAAGTTAGTATTTTAAGAGTAGCTTTTTTAAATATTTTATACGTATGGGCGTATTATATATTAACCATAAAAAATTAACGATTAAATTCATAATACATAAGTTAGCTAAAGGAATATATCCATAGAGAAATATTTAAGTGCAATAGGTCATTTTCATTAAAAAAACTGTGAAATTATAATGCCTTTACGTCTTACTATAAAATAGGACTTATTAAATCATAAAAAACTATATAAATATTAATTGATTTGTACGACAATTGTAACAAAGAAGTACGAACAATTTGAGATAAATCAAAAAAAAAAAAAAAAGAAATTTCATTGAATTAAATTCTATTCAAAATAACATGATGACTAAAGTCAGCTATAAAGAATTTCGGTGAAATATTGGTTTTAAAATGCTGACCACCGTTTCGTTGTCTATATTTTAACACTTCATCAGTCACGTGAAAACAAATCAGTATATAATTATTATTTTAAAATCAAAGTAGTTTTTAATGTACGTACCATAAAATCACGCTCAGCCTTTCAATATTGCTGCGGCGATATAACGCCTACTTTTATTTATATTTTCTTTTAAAGTGAGTAAATGGCACCTTGAAACTCTGCAGTCTACGAGAGGAGTGAGACTGTGCTCATGATAAAAGGGCATTTAAGTGGATGGAATGGAATCCTCGTGTGATGCGAATAGATATACGGCTCTAGAACAGGGATTGCCTTTCCTAGGCGGAAAGCATTATTCAACGTAGCTTTTCACGTTTCAAAACGAAAAATGGAATTGCGTCATTTTTTTTCACTTTTTCATCGATGAAATCACATTTTTTCATCTCAGGTAGTATTAATAGGAGTTATATATAATATCGTTGTCAAAGCAATAAAAAATAAAATACTCGTCACACTTTATCTGATGCCAAATATTAAATTTCATTTCATAACAAAATGTGATCTATAAAACATTAATTGACAGACTTGTTGTGAGAATTGGATGTAAATGAATCTTTTTTATCAGTGAAAAAATTATAGTCAACTAAAAATTGTCATTTTATCGCTTTAGGTCTTTTTTGTGAGATATTACGTTGTTGTAAAAAAGATCTTTGTGTATATCATCTTTAAGTAAAAATATTATCACGATTGCCTATCCTATTCCATATGCTTCACAAATATATTCTGGGAAAATAACGTACTTTGGCCACAGTTTGATCGTTGCCAATACGAAATGCGTGACACACACATTTAACTTATATTCATGACACAAAAATCACTTTGTCAAAGTACACACAATATTTTCATTCCTGTTTAATATTTTCATCCGAAATTGGAATGCGTGTAAAAATTCTACGATAAATTTCAATCTCCTAAAAGACGATGTAAAAATAAAATCCCTACATATTTTTGCGACAATTCACAATGATATTTTAGCAAATTCTTAAATATACAATATTTTCTAAGGAAATTTCACAAGCACAGCATTCTTGTTTTTTTTTACCAATTTAATGAATTAAAATTCTGCAAAAAAATTCACGAAAAGATTTGATCGGTAAATTGTAATTTAACTCTTCGATCAAAAATATGAACACTTTTGAACTGAAGGTATTTTTAGATTCAATTTTAATAAAAAAATAGTTTCATGTTTTAGCAGTTTCCACGGTATGATAATTTAAATTCATTCTGTTTACAGAAATACCGTGATTTTTTTTGCAAGAAACAATATATAAAAAACTTCATTCACCTTACAAATTTGATGTTATATTTAATTATACATTTTTATGAGTTTTATTTTTTAAGTATGATATTGATAATTAGTCAAAAATATTCCACTCCTTTTTGATTGTACTTATGCTTATCGACTGAGTAGTAATAACAATATTGTTGTGTGCATTGAATTTATAATGGGCCTTATAGAATATTCATATTAATTGTGTTTTTCCTACTGCTGGAGTTGGAGCTATCTATTTTTTTATGTCATCCAAACTTTATTCACACGCGAATATGAAATTAAGATTCAATCGAATAAATAGCGATGTTATCGTGCAATTATAAAATGATCAATGTGGAAATCATTACAAACACTTAAAATACCATTACTATTTTGGGCACTCAAGTATTTTTGTTGCATGCTGTTACTTTTTATGTTATTTCAGTTATTATACAATAAACTTTTATTCTTAAATTCACCAGTTAAAAATGTGCTTGAGATTCCACTGTGCTCTAAGGAAAGTGTCATTTTTTACAGATTTTATCAATTTTTATATTGTAAAAAAGATAACTTAAACTCAAAGAATAAATCATTTATGTAAAAAAAAACATTTAATGAGATTGAATTATTATTTTCATCACAAAAAAACATATGTATGATATTCATCGGCTATAGTTAAAAAAAATTCAATCGGAATATTTTTTTTCAATAAAACGATTTAATTTTCAAATATGTCAATTAAAATGCAAAAATCAATCTAAACAAATAAGCCTGTAACAGATTTAGCATACGAGAACTAATTTTTATATGCGCTACCCTCTTTTTTGGAATAAGTGAGTCGGGCTGGAACAAAACTAGATTTTGACTTATCACACTTGCTGCGCACAGTTTTCTAAGAAATTGGGAGGTGAAACAGATATTCAAACACAATAATCATTATGAATTATACATATTCCTTGTATCTCAGGCTCGTAAAAATTTCATAAATTCATTTCAAAACTAAACAAGTGCTACAGATTTTCGTTCTAAAATTGATTCACTAAATGTAAAGTGTTTTTTTTTTATAATTCAATGAAATTAAAGTTTTTATCACAACATGACTTGAACGAAAATGAATGTTTTATTGGTGACGTAATCTATTGATCCACGGTATAAATTAGTGATGTGAAATCGAGTGGTGAAAGATAGCAAGAAAACAGCCGCTGTCTCAATATACTTATGTTTTGATGAGAAAGGAGCTTTATCGAATTAGCACGGCTTTTTTGGCAACGTTTCAAAAAACTGTCTTAAGCTTAGTTCTACGCCAATAACATATATAAACAACTTGAAATAATATTTGCACTTTTAGACTAGTAATTATCAACATGCAGATTTCTTATTTCATTTCCATTTTTATGTCTTTAAAGATAATCTTGTTTTGTACTTATTTATTTATGAATACTTCCCAATTTGAAAAATTCTCGTACTTATGTATAACATTTGAAAAATATTTTATTATGACACGGTGAAAAAATAGCAATGTATTTTAGTTCTACAAAATTATTAGATAGTTCTTCAAAAATTAGATAGTTCTGACGATGGCGTGAGCCGAAATAGCTATCAACTATATTTGTTAAAAATAATTTTGTAGAACTAAAATACATTGCTATTTTTTCACCGTGTTATAATGGAGTTCTACCAAGTGAATGCCAAGTCAATCAATATATTTTATTATGTATAACAGAAATTCTGAATAAGGTAACGGCTCATCAATTTTTTGCATTCCTTGAAGTAAGCATTTTTTTAAAACTGTGAAATATGAAAACATGGTATAAATTACGTTTTCCTTCCTTCAAAAAATGACACTCACGAGCAAAAATAAATAATATTTATGACGTCGGAAATAAATTCATTTCTACGAAACGTGCGGAAATAAGCAAGATACATATATAAATTAACAAAATTGTGTAATGTTTCATTTATTTTTAATTCTGAATAGAAATTAATAAATGTTATGCTTGAATTAAGAAGAAAAGTTGTATAAGCCGTGCTACTAGAGTCTATATTATTTGAGTTTTCATCTTGCCAAATCCCAAAAGAAAAAAGCTAATTTTTGGCCACCACACCTCTTACGCTGAGCCTCTTCAGGGATCTTAAGGGTCTGCAAAGTAAGGTAGCTATGATACTATATCACCTAAGCCTGTTACGGAAAAGCTCTTCCAAGAAATATAAATCCTTACATACTCACGTGACATTAAGCTCACCTTAAATTAAGCAAGCAGAATACCTTTGTGACATTTTTATCATTAGACATAATATCAAAATCTTTATATATCTCTAGACTTTAAGAAAAATATTCGATTTCCAATAATAAAAAAATCTGTATTTTTACACACTTAAAATAAAAACATAAAATACTTACAGGTAAAACGAAAGATTTATTAAATATATCATAATATAGTGGTTAACATCAGCCAACAACTGTATGAATTATATGTATTTACGAGAACAATATAAAAGTTAAGAAAATTAATTAAAATATTAAAAATAGTAAACAACTAGTAAACATATTGATTGAATTTGCATTTATTTGGTAGTACTCCATTATAATACGGTGAAAAAATAGCACTGTATTTAGCAGAATAGTTCTGACAATGGCGTGAGCCGAAATAGCTATAAACTATATCTTATAAAAAATTTGTAGAACTAAAATATATTGCTATTTTTTCACCGTGTTAACTAGTAAACACTTTTTTAGGCGCACTAAAATGTTGGTGTTTTGTCAAAGCTCATTTTATTATAGAAACTCATATTATATACACTTATTCATTTGGAAAATTATGGTGCTTTACATTCATAATCTTAAACAGAAAAGGCTTAAAAGTCACTTCATTTATTTTTTGTTAAGTGTATTTTTAAAACATGTACAAGGCATCCGTCATTCTAGAGCTGAAATTATAATACAAAACTGAATACTTAACAGTGGTCAATAAAAATAAAAATGACTGCCCTCGTTCTCGCTTAATTTAAGACCTTTTTATGGAAAAAGAATGAATAGGCAACCTCCTTTAAGGCGTGGTTAAACACCGCTATTTTCCCGCATAAATGTCGTTAACGGAAAAAAAAGCATAATGCATCGGTTTACATAACAAACAGATGAGGAATTTTTTGGTTTTTGATTATTTTAAAATCGCTTTGAAATTACGCTTAGAGCTTTTTTATTTTTTTTACAAACTTGATCAACGTTACATTATATATAAATAAACACATCAATTTTACTTAATAGTTTAGTATTGATTTTTAGAATAGTATCTTGATAAAATATAAATATTTTTTTTACACTGTTTTTTTGAAATTTTATTTATAAATAAACAAAAATGATCGTATGTAGCTAATATTTAATATTGACGCATGGTCATTATATAACACGGATTAATTTTTTTTTCAATACTTATTTTATAATTTTATTGTTTGGCTTGCTATAATGTAGTACTACCAACACTAATAAATTGAATTATTTCAATGATCTTTTATGTAATCTTTACCTCAAACCGTGCTACGGGCACTAAAAATTGAGCTTTAAATTATAAGAAAGATATATGTACGAAGTGATAAAACACCTGAAGATGCCGAAAGGCGAAACCCGGGTCATTATGGACAAAACATGTGGAATCGTATAAAATTTCAACAATTCAAAATTCTTCAAGCACATTCAATCGATACTATAAATAAATATTTCATAAATAAAAAAAGATATATTTTTTATATATTTTATAAGCACCCACAATTTTACTATATTGTTCATTAAAAAGTGGAATCGAATTTACACCAGCCTGTGAAAAAAATACGATCTTTATCAAAAAGTCATCGACAAAATAAAAAACAATTTTCTATCTAATCCATCAATGTCAGAAAATGCGCGGAATATTTATACTGGAACAGACGAGCGTAGTTCATAACATGCTTCAGAAATGGACAATTCGTCTAATTATGTAATATTTTTCCACACAAAACCCCTTTCATCATTAAAGATGGATGTTTTTTTTTTCGATTCTAATTTATTTAATAAAAAATAAAAGATATTTTTTTACTAGAATTTACTTTTGATACATATTATATAGCATAGAATTTGTATAATCGCTGGAGAATATAATGGTAATTCAAAACTTAGCGTTTTTTAACAATAACTGGTTGTGAGATGGTTTTTCTAGCTCACGGCTTGAAGACGAAAATAACATAATTATGCAGGTTAGATCAACTAATATATAGGTTATCATAAGGTTATGGGGTATTTGACAAATATTTAGACATATTTCGATTAATCATAATCATCACAAGACTACGGCATATTACATTCAATTACATTTTAAAAAATACGGTATTGATAATATTCAAAGATTCGGTCGTTTTAAGTCAAATTAATATTGAATAATTTACGATGTCGGCTGAAGGAGCAAATATCAAATTTGAATTGGTACAACTTTGTACGATTCCACATGTTTTGTCACCAACGACCCGGGTTTCGCCTTTCGGCATCTTCAGGCATTCTATCACATGGATGCAACATGACTGACATATGGAATCGTACAAAGTTATGACAATTCAAATTTGATATAGAATAGATCAAAATTATGAATCGTACTTTTTATAAACTCGTATCTATATACTTGTTCAGAAATATTTTTACTTATGGGATTTAATAAACCATTTAAAAATAATGATTAGTTAAAAAGCAAGCTTAAAGTTCTGAAGCTTGCTACGATGGTTTGCTTGATAGAATTTTAAAGATACCTGGAGCATTTTATGCAACGTATTTAATCAAAGGATAATTTCAAAAAAGCTTCAGTCGAGCTGTCACAAAAAGTGGACACAAACATACGGGATTTTAAATCAGTTCTCGCGTGCCCACTTAAAATACTGTTGCAGTACTTTAAAAATGATATTTCCCTCTCGCCTGGGCAAACGGGTAGCTAGTTATCACCCCCTGTATACATTGCGCAGTATTTAGTAATGGCTACCCGGTAACAGATGGCATATAACAGTTGGACATACACGAAAAATTTTCTATGCCGAGTACCAGAGCTAAGAACAGCTAATGATTTATATGAACTTATATTTTACGTTTTAAAGACCGGACTTAAACATCTGGTATAATCTTACAAAAGAATGTATTCATATGAAAATCAACATAATATAAATTTCAATCGTATGTTTCATATCATTTCATAAGATCACGTATCGTTTAGATTGTATTTATAATAACATTTTTTTAAAATAGCCAGATAATAGTTATCGTAGTTTTAAATATAATATTCAAGACACTCAGATCTGTTTGCTATTTCTTATACGGAAGAAGCTTGTTATTGATAATGAATATTTCAAATATAATAAAATATAAAAGGTATTAGCTGGAAACGCTAAGTCCTTTTTTGGTCATCATTTTTTAAGCATTAATTTTGATAGTTTACATCTGGCAGTCGTCATAAGTTATAAATTCATTGTGAGTAATGCTCGATTAACCAAGTTTGTTCAATTGTAAAATTCAAAGTCAATCTACGATAATTGTGAAGATAATATAATAACGTTCAATTTTGGATTACAACAATGAGCTACAAAAATTTCATAGTTATCATTATAATGTTGAGATTTACTGTGATATCTCAATATAATAACAAATAAAAAAAAAAAAGATGTTAATAACTTCGACGGATGCCAATACTAAGCAGCCCTAAACATTCGTGGCGAAATAAATAATTTTTTCAAACTCATTTTAATGATCCAAATAATAAAACATATAATTTCGAAATAAGCTCAACTCAAAGATACTGATTATGAGCTACCCTTGTTAAATAGTCCAATGTAATAATTTATTAGCTTTAATTATAGAAACAAATTCGCTATTTTCGCAACCCTTTCACGTGAGGGCCGTTATTTGAAATTTCAATTTTAAATTAGTTATTCACGTACAGTCAACAGTTGATTGACAAAGGGATCCACCCCTATGAGATGAAAAAACATGGCTCGAGCAGCACTATCGCGTAAGGGTGCTAGAACAATGGTAAGGGAGAGGGAGTGTGATGGTTCACCCTCAGGGCAAAGGGAGAATTCATTCCAAAATTAAATTTTGAATAATTGATGAACCATAGGAGCTATATCCCATGACCCGTGCGTTAACTTTAACACAAGGGTTAAAAATTACTCAGATATCGATGTCAGTTGCACAGCTCGCTCCTTAAATTGCCGATACATTAAAATTAATCCAACAACTTTTTTAAATTTCAAATCCACATTTTCAGTCAATAATTTCGGCTAGTACTTTAATTGCGTCCGATTTCGTTTATCACAATTAACACAATTGATATGAATATTTTCAACGTAGAGTTTAAAAATAATTATATCTTTTATTTTCTTAACTCGCAGGGTTTTTCGATTGATTCGATATAACTATGATTTTTTTAACCGAATCAAGGTTTTAACAAGACATCATTTATCTTATATTATATTTAATACAACAAAACACACCTCTTATTATTGACGACTTCTCCTCTTACATTTAAAAGCATCAAATTAATATTTTTCTTGCTGTTCATGTATATATTTTTAACGTAACATATAAAAATACATATACTTCCTCTGACGCAAATAAAACGAATTTTGGAAAGCCAAACATCGAGCATTTTTTTGTGTTGAGATTTTTCAAAATAATTTGTAAATATTTTTCTCACTCTCAATGCTGTGATTATTTTTTCCGTGCGTTGCAGCAAATTTCCAAAAAATATTTTGACTATTTTCTAATCTTTGGTTTTTCTGGCAAAATTTTGTTTGTCGGTGCTAATAAATAATTTAGGTGATGGTCTTGTTAATGATTTGATAATTTCAAAACAGTATTTTTTTATGTCCTTCAAACCATGGCTTAAGTAAATTTGTGATTTGAAATTTACATAAAGTAATTCAATTATCGACTTATCTAATGTAAAAGATTTTGCGATACCTACTTTAAAACGTGATATCACTTTGAAAATGGAATCTTTTCAACACAATTTGCGGTAACCACTTTATAAATATCTAATGGATCAGTATAAATATTATTTTTAATTGTTAGTTTATAATTTAATAAATAATTTCTAAATAAGACGGACAACAGTCAATCAATCAGCTGAATAGGATTTTGATTGGATATTTTTAGTATCCATCCAATTTTTATTGAAATTATATACTACCTAAAATAGTATCACTCTTTGAAAATTACATATATATGAGAAATAATTCAGTAGCTTTTTAAATATTATCCGAATAATTTCGTGCTAATAATGTTGAAATTTTGATAAAATGATTCTTGAAGCTTAGGTGATAAAGGCACTAAATTAAATGGAAGCATCGCAGAAATATTTAATAAGTTACTATTCTTAATAATTTTGTTCAGATAACTCAAGATATAATTCATTTTATTTGATAAGTTTTGAAGATTAACAAGACTTTGTTTTATTTTATGTTATAAGATTATGGAGGCATAAATTTTAGCTTATTACCAATCATGATATATGACGTATGACAAAATATCATACTGAGATTTTTTTCAGGGAACTAAAAAAGTATTTCGAAATAACACATATTTATAAACTAAATTATATGATTTTGGCTGAAAGTACTTGACATAATATCAATTACATCCGTGTGATATAATGACTTAAGATCAAGAAAGGCGAAAACCAAGTCATTAGTGACACGTGTGGAATTGTACAAAGTTTTGAGAATCAAATTCAAACTATGTTTTTATGAAATATTTGAAAGATTTCGGCAATATCTAGCTACAATCTGACGAACAAGACTTTAAAAAATGAAATAATGATTTTGAGAGCTCTCTGAAATGTACGTAGATTTTTTTAGCAAGAAAGTGAACATTATCCATGTTATTTTATTTTTGTTTCCAAATACAGTTGTGCAAGATGATTAACTGTTTAAGTCACATGTGAAACAAGCAATGAGTATTGTACCTGCATCAGGGAACTGAGGGTTTGTACTGTTAGGGCCAGAACTTCTTAATCGTGATATATGCGAGCCTTTCTTAGATTAGCTCACGTGTGTGAGATTACGCATTCCCTCAAAGAAGATTACCGCGTGGCTTTTGTACTTTATCTCAGAACTGGCTTTGTTCCTTGTTATAGACCTAACATTATTTTGATCCTTCGTTAGAACATAGTTATATTCAGATTCAGACTCTCAAATGTCAGCAGCAAGCTTTGACTAGTGAATATTACATGCGTATATATATATAATATTATCATATGAAACAACTATATTTACAACACTTAATCATCAGATCAGATATATCAGATATAACACACTCATCAGACGTATTTTATTTTTATTGACCCATAAAGGTAATATAGCATTAACTGCCATTGAAAGAATTTCATGTTGAGGAACTAAATGACAAGTAGTTTAAAAAAAAAACTCCCCTTGGTATACCTCTATGAGATGTCCAAATGCTCAACATTTGAAGTACACACAGTTGAATAAAGCATTGTTTATAAATTCAAATTTTTATTTAGTGTTCTTAAAGAGTTTTCAATATCACATTTGAATAATTAGAATTCTTATTATTACGTAATATTTGATATGTATTTTTCAAAATTAAATCAAACTTAAATACAATGTAGAAGAATATGTATACATTTCACAAACAATTTGCGTTTTCCGTTATAATTCTTTGTATGCCTTGAATTTCATACATAATTCTTTATCTAATATTTTTGAGAGAAACAACTGTAAAAGTTAAAATATTAGATTCTCTTTTATCTGTCTTACAAAAATCTGCTTTTTATGATTTCAATTTTATTAAAAAACTTTTCATTTCGGCCAAAAAATTCTGCATATTAAACAGAGCCGGGTGGTGCGCTTCTATGTAGAAATATCATTTTCTCAATCCATTCAATTTAAAGTTGTATGATTCATTCCTTTATTACATAAAATGCGGGTGACTCCCTGCCTCAGGAGATGAAATTTATTTTGATCCACCCTGCTCTCCGCTATGACGTATGAATGATAAATGAACTTTTGAAAACTTTGAAAACTCCGTTAACAATACAGCCCGGTTTCGTCAACTTTTCGTTTTTACGCGGAAGTTTGTTCGAGTTAACCTTTTGTAACGTCTATTGTAATTTCCTCTCTTCGGTAGTATTTATTCGAATGTTGTTATTTGCAACATATTTTACATTGCAAATGGCTTTCATTCCTCAAAAGTTGCCGTAAACATAATTTTTTCATATTTCTCTTTTTATTTTTTTTCTCTCAATATTAGTGTATTTAGTAATGTCAGAATATGTTGAGAAAAAACAAAAAAATATACATTCACACACTTTACTCTCAAACCCAGCTTTTATTAAATACGTTTTATCTGTTTCTCAATAGAATGATATAATTTACGCACTACGATAGTCAGACTATATGTTTGAAGAAAACAATACCAAATAATAATATTTTGCACAAGCTTTTATTGTCTAAATGCGTCACTGCCTTCTCACATTGGTATTGATAGTTTCCAGTCTTATGTATATATATATCTAGAGCAAACAAGTGTGACTCGTCAAGCACGCCAATAATAGTCGAATTGTCAACCACGGAAGCAATATCTGCCAGAAATTACCTCTTGTGTCTTAAACCTACTAAATATATATACATAAAGTTTATTACGTCAAATAATTTATATATATCACATTAACATAGTTATATATATGAGAATAAGTAGTTGAATATAATTTAGTTTCAAGATTTCAGCAGAAAAAGATTTTCATCTCTATTGAAGTCAACGTTATCTTTGACAGAAAAATAGTTCCGGCATTTGCATTATATTTCTGCGTCACATATGTGTGATGTCCTCTACCGCGTCGTCACGAGGCGTCGTTCGAACAGCCAGTTACGACGCTGCCATCAGTAGGATTTCCTCTTTAGCTGATGAAAAATGTTTACACATTATCGGCTCAATGCAAATCTGTATTCGAATGTTTGATGTGTTCGCCGTCGGCTTTATGGCCTCGAGCGATGCGGCGATAAAAACGTGACACTCCGTGCATAACAACTACTCTATCCTGCGAGCTGCATATTAAACAAGCCTTGACAAAAGGAAAGTCTATCTCAACCACCTGCAACCTTACTAAATTTCAGAACGAACAATTTTCCACCAGTTATTCTACTTATTAAGTAATATAAAGAACTTTTACTTCAACTTGCATTATCGTCATACAAATTATTGTTTTTCAAACCGCTTCATCCAAAATATTGTACATTTTTTTTCAATTCCACAATTTTGGTTAATATTTATTACCCATGCTTTCATTGTTAAATAGAAAAAAATATATTTTTATTGTAATACATTTAGCTTTCGTCTGGTATTTTGCGAAATTTATAGAAAATCATTTTCATTTTGACACTGATATGTAGAAATATAATTTTCATCAATCAAAGCTAATTGAATAAAATTCTTATATAAATTCAATTGAAACGTAAAAATATTTTTAATACAGCTTTACCTTGACGGTGCTAAAAAGACCTGATTATATAACACCCAAACAAGTATCTTTTTCACTGAAGGTGAATTCACCTGGGTCAAATAATTTAGAAGCGAATTATCCTCAAACCCCCAGTGGAATATGAATGAATTTTCGAAGATAGTTTTAGCTCATCCTGGGTCGGATTAATTGAACAGCTTGAAAATTTAAAGCGGGTGCGGAAAGGAGCCAAAGAGGATGCCTTTGGTACGTGGAAAAGTTTGCGCATATATTATTGCCAGTGCCTTAAATGAGCTGCCCACTAAATCTTATATACGAGTACGAAACCAAACTTATAAAGTGTCTAATAGTAGGTTGCATCACAAAGTTGTTATGCTTTAAAGGATATCATAACACGGACATATAAAAGAAACATATTTAACAGTTACACAACAAAAAATTGCGTAATACGAAGCTTTGAAGATGATATCATTGAACATTTTATATAGAAATAAATACGATATTTGCATTGATAAAAATGTTTTTTCAATGAATTTATTTCAACGATTTTCTTTATCTCTCGTCAATTCTAAGCCTCCTAATGACGTTTTTGTTTTTAATTAGTCTGCTACAGCAGATTTGTTTATATTCGACGAAGATTCTGCGAAGTGAAGAACTACAAATGTTTTTAATTGAATTTTACCTCAATTTCTGTACAGGAAAATAAAATAAATTGGTTATTGTTTACGAGTGAATAATCTTCCGTAGAAGTGAAATTTTGAAGTTTTTCAATTTCAATATAATAAACGGTAAATTCAGCTGTTTTTTGAAGAATTTTAGTAAGTTTTTTCTATGTTTTCTTATAAAACCAACATGTGTAGAGGGTTTAAGTCCCCCTTACCTACTACACTATGTGTGAATTGAACCTTTGAGAGTAAATATTTTTCAATTAGTTTCTCAGTTCTAAAAATATCAGATCCACAACGATAAAGAAGTAGGTTACGTTAAAAAATACATGTAAAAAGTTTGGTGATACATATGAATTATTTTTGAATATTAAAATAACAAAAATAACTTGGATTCCAACTATTATGATAATCAAATCCTATATCTGCACCTAATTAAAAGTAACATTTCCTGCAAAGTCATACTGAATTATATGTTTATCGGCTGAAAATATGGATGTCAATTATTATTAATGAGAATGAATTCAAAATACAATCGGGACTAATTATTACCTGAATCAATTTTCCGCTTATTAATTTCTGTAGACCCAGAACCCAATACTGACTTAATTACTGCAAAGTGTCTCGTTAGCGTAATCATCAAATAATAATCTATCAATACTTTCCTTTGTTTTATATATATATAATAATATTTCATAAAATTCGCAGTCACAAATTTTTATCTAATTTATTTTCTATAAACAATAAAAAAATCTTCAAAATTCCATCTTACTATATACTAATATATTATATAGCAATAATGAACTGTAAGCAATATTCATAACAAAGAAACTTTCATCATAATTAAAATTACACATCTCAAATTCCAAAAATTTTCTCTCATCTCTTTATAAGACACATCATGTTTAATTCATGGCGTGGTTTGGCAACCCTGTATGAATTATTTTATTACTTTTTTTTTCAACAACTATAGTGTCTTATTTGATCACATTCGTTAATTTAAAAGTGCGTAAGTGTCCATCTGATTTATTCAACAAAAAAATTAAATCATTGATGAATTAGCAGCTTGTAACTACCTTACTCTAACTATACAAAAATTCATTGCATAAAAGAAATTACAACCAAAATTGTAATATTTGTCAATCTTTAGTTAACAAAAACTTTTGAGTAAAAATGGGTTTGAGTTATATATTATATAGTTTATGAATAGTTTTCATAGCTTATTTATTTCAATATGTGATATTGGAATATATGGTCTCTTATAATTCCATATTTATCGTCAATTTTAAATTTACACAAATCGTTAATCAAACAGATAACACATAACGTCGAACGTGTTTTTCAAAAATAATCTTTGTGTGAAAATTGTTTATGCAGTGTTCAGTACACATAAATCGCAACATGTAATAAAATATAAGCGAGTGACCACCTTTCAACAATATTTCAATCGAAGAATTTGAAATATAAACAATACACTGTAACACTTTTGCAACAGCTACATAATATCAAATAAAATTAGAGCATAAATCACATGTAAATTTTCGCATGTAAAGTGATTCCATATAATACAATAGTGCAATACATTTGCCAAAATTTGCATTTAATTCACAGAATGCTATCCTAGGTAAAATATTTTATACGCTGTTTCCGACAGGATGCGCGTATGACCAACAATTGTTCGGTTTGAATCGCAGTAGATATAAACGCTGGATTTTCAATTGATACCCCTCAAAACAGTTGAAGCGAGAATAGCTACTCTTTCGTATTTTCCCGAGTAGTTGTGCGTATACGCGTGCTTGTAGCTGTGCGTGTTCGTATAGCACTACTTTATGACCGAATAATTTTACATTCAATTAAACATTTATGATCGCGCATTTTATGCAAATTTTTCATTTCATATATCAAAGTTTCCGCGAGGATTTAACTTCTGATTCAAATATAAAACCAACAGTTTTATGAAAAAAAAATGAAATACGAATTACGTAAGCATCGAAAAGTATTGAATTAAATCAATATTAAAAATAATATAGAATTCATACTTTTTGAAAAACTCAATCACTATTTAGGTGTAAACTATTACTTCTTGGTGGAAAAGTATGATATTTCAAATAATAAAAATACATATCAGTCAATAATGTTCACAATGAGTGAAACTGGTCGATATCATATATTATATTGTAGAAATTAGTACTAAAAATGTGTATTCTTTACAATTCTCAACAAATATTTATAAAAAGTTTATTTTATTTAGATTAAAACCATCGCCATGAGTGTTCTATATTAACACGAATTGATATTTTAATTAAGCCAAAATATCTATAAACCATATCTTAAAACAATTCTAGAACAAAAAATCATTTTTTTTCACTGTCCTTAAATTAATACTTTTATCTACTGTTTGATAATAAGGATATTCAAACTACAGGACTGTGCAATTATGAGTTATTTTTTATATTCAATATTATATATTTTCTAGAAAACATTTATATCTTAAAAATAACTAATACTATGAAAGGAGTGCGTTTTAATGAAATAAAATAACGTATTATTTAAATTGTCTTGATTCAATAATACAAAACAAAGGGAAATAGGGAGGCTCTCCTGTTCATTAAAAAAATATGTGTGTTTGTTAATAGTTAATCTTAAATCAGCTTTATATTTCTTTTTATGTTAAAAATTGAAAATAAAAATATAATAGTACCATCATCCAAAAATAATGGCAATAATGCGCTTTGTTTAATATTTTTTTTTTATTTCTTATATTTGACGAAAATAATATTAAGCATGATTTATAATTCTTTACAACATATAACATTATTTCCATGTTTTTTTTAGTAAAGTAAATCAATAAACATAAGGCCAAACTATAATATAAGTGATATTCGAATATCATTAAACGAATATTTTTATCATATTTGTTTTATAACCTCTTAATAATTATGTCGACGGTAAACCAATCCGATTAATGTATTTGACTGAATAAGATATCAAAATGTTTATTATTCCCAACAAAAAAATATTTTTATCGATTGAGTTATTAATACATTTTCATACAATAAATATCTTAACGCGCGATCGTCGATCGGGTTGATGCTTTCTATTGAAACAAAATAATTTATCAAAGAGCTCAGGTTGACGCAAAGGGCATTAAGGCATCACCTACCTTTGTTCCTTAGATAAACGCTTGTTCGCACGCGAATATCAAAGGTTAAATATCAAAATGTCTAAAAAACTCTATTAACTTTTATATAAGAAAATTTAATCATTGCTACTCAGTATCCGGTATAAAATAATTAGTTGACATTTATCTTGCAATGCACTATAAAAATATAAATATATTTGAAATATAGACTGAAGTTACTTTATTTATTTTCCAAATCGAATTTGAATCTTTCAAACTATCCATTCACTCTTTATTCACCCACAGCCCAAGTTTTGCCGGCATCTTTAGACATTCTATCATATGGATGCAATATATCTAACAAGGAGCAATAAAACTGCAATGTAATTGAACTGATTTGTTCAGTTATATTTTGTATAGTGTATAATAAAATAATGAATGATTTTACCGAAATAAACTTCGAATCATGAGTGACAAAAATTATGGTAGTGTTGAGAGTTTGAACGATTCAAATGAAAAAATATGTTTATACACATTCGAAAGGTCCATTGATCAATATTGCGAATGTCGTATCATAATGAAATAAAAAAAATACATATTCTGTTGAAATGCAAATGTGCTTTTTCATTTCAAGTTTATGTTTTCTTGGTTCAGTTGTTTTATGTTAAAAGTAAGATTATACATTATATTGGTATCGTAAAATACATTTTTTACGCGAGCGAACATATTTTTACGTGCGTAGCGACAGTAAAATTACCCATAAAACAGCATTACGTAAAACGTTCTGCCAAAGTAACCACATGCAGAAAGCATCTTATCTATAGGTTCCTATTTGTCTTCTGTATTTATTTGGTGACTTTGCATATCGCTTTTATTTATTACTTGCAGAACTCATGCATAATTAATTTATTAATTACTCCGATTTTCATTTACATACCACGCTAAACAACTTGACTTAAATAGATAGTTCTGAGTGCGAGGAAAATTTGTGACGTCATGATTGTAGTTCAACACGTTAACATTTATAGATAGACAAAACATAAGCGACGGTGAAAAATAATACACATTTGTTTTCATTGAAATAAAATTGGAATGTCAACAAAATACATATGTATGTCGATAAACAGTAACAAATATCGAAATCCCCAAGGCGATATTATCCTTAAAAAAAGACAGCAAGAGTGAATAGCTATCTACAAGATTTGCTGAAATCAAAGCATTATATCATTATTCACTTACTTTCATAAACAATTGAGGTTTGGCGACTGAATTACTAGTATTTTTTTTTCTGTTTTTAATATAAAGTTACTCAATTTGAACTATCATATATATCCTCCAAATTAGATAGAAATAAAATTAAAAACTTAAATTAAACCTAATAAATACACATAAGATAAATAAAAAGTATCCATGGATATTTTACAGTGGTTTTGCATTTTTGACTACTAATAAGATCATGTTAGACTAATATTGATCAAAGGACATTAATAAAATAGTGAATTGTTGATTCTATACGTCGTGTTACTTTGGATTGTTTTGAAATAATATTATAACACTTTTATTGGTTCATTAAATATTCTTGGCACTGTACTGATCACTCATACAGCGTAGATTACTTTAAGTATTAAATTTTGGTAATAACATAAAACATTTATATGATTGTAAACCTGAATGACATCAGCTGTAATATATTATTACGACCATTATACTCAGAGTAGGATGTAAAATCACCCTACTTATTCACGGCAGTAGTACTGATTCATATCGTGGCAATAACCAACATAAAAATTTGATATTCAAATATAATGTACTATGATTATTTGTGTTACGCACGTCTATTTTGTGTTTGGTTATACGAATCCTTACTGGGCGTTTTTTTTTTGATATTGATTGAAAAATAAATATTTTTATTTATCTAAAATCATGAATGGCATACGTTGAACCTTTGAATTAATAGAAGTATACAGACTTGGTTTATTTACTAATATTCAATGGTATGTAAGCTTAACAATTATGATATTACTATATGATATGTGTAAAGAAAAGTTTGGCTGTATTTTTTTTTTATTATTTACACGTATTTAGCCACGACCATACCACGTTGAAAGCACCGGCTCTTGTACGATCACCGAAGTTAAGCAACATTGGACGCGCGGATAGTGCTTGGATGGCGGACCGCTCGGGTACACCGCGTGCCGTGTTCTCTTGGCTATGGGAAGGAAAACCCAGACAGAAAACCGAACACCAACCCGCCTGGGCAGCGTGGTGTTGCTATGTCCAAACAACCCCCCTGAAAAAAAAAAAGGAAAAAAAGAAGCAGGGGGAGGCCTTCATCCAGCAGTGGATCGACCCCGGCTGATGATGAATGTATGATGAACACGTATTTTTTACACGTTTTTGCAGCATAAGTATAGAAGAATATTTATAATCTGACCGGTAATGTGAGAAAACAAACTGCTGGCCAAACGTATTCCTAACAACTAAATTAGGAGTCGTAATATAGCAAGAATGACACTTAGAATTGTACTGAAACAAATATCTACATAAAATAGTCTAAAAAGAGAGCGCGTTAAGTTAGTCAAGGGAATCCTACGTTGTGGGTTGAAAAAGACTTAAAGCATATTAAATTATCAGACCTAGCAAACTTCAGAGGGTTCTCAAGACACGTAAAGCGAACAAAAAATAATCCCTCTGCAGCGGCTTCGAATACTGACAGAACTCGGGTCGAAAAAAACCTTCCTTTTTTTCAACGGGATACTTCCTGTTGCTTGTTACCAGACAAAGTAAAGCGAAAAATTGCCCCTCTATAACGACGTTTGCGTTTGACGGTTTTATAATAATGGATATAAAAGTAGGTACATCTGTTTGAGGTGCATTTTTTATGACAGTTTTTGCGACAAGGAAGACGATTCGTTTGATAGATACAAAATATATTTAATAAAATGAATCTTGTTAATTTTCTTTGGCGTTTATTTAGTGACAAAGTTTTTTTGATTCTTCTAACAAACTTATTCCCTTATACTGACTTTGTCGAAGGCACATTACATAAAGTTGTGTTTAAAACATTTTAACGCTTTAAAAAGTATTTAGTTAAGTTCCTTTATATACACGACATTTTCAACATGAAAATGATTATACAGGAATTACCAAAACATTTGATAGAGCTATATCATTTAAATGAATTAAAACTTGCTCTTTGATATACTAATGGTAAATACAATTATAATAATTTCTCATTGAGTAAGTCAGGCTGCAAATCCTTTTAAAATATTTATTTTCAATGGAAATCCCGACAATGGACTCCATTTGAATGAGGAAGAGTGCAACGTTACATGGCACATATGAAAATAACAAATCACATGAGGTGTGTGTACAAATGTGTTGCCAGCAGACAGAAAGTGTTCCATCTAATAAATATTGCAACGGGTAAAGCGCTCGCGTGCATCCGACTATCATTCCCGCTCCAGGCTCCCGCTATGTAAATATCAAAGTGCATTGGGCTTTCACAGCATCTTGGCATTTTCAGAACTACAATATTATTCCAACTACGCTTAATGGCTGCGGTCATACATAAATTGTATGTGATTCTCGGCTTTAAAGAAGATGATAGAATAACTTTGGTGGAAATATAATTTTTCTAAACAGACAGTCATATCTGTTCAACTTTTTAGTTATAAATACTCATATTAGTCGCTGGTATTAAGTTTCAATTCAACTACGAGTAAAACAAATACCTACCTACTTCAATTGGAAAAAAGTTTTAACGTGGAAGATTTTTTTTCTTCATCAGTTTCAAATAACAAAACACTTATTAAACAATAATTTTAGATATCAACTGAAGGTGCCTGATGGAATTTCAATATCAAACTTTATTTTTTGAAAGAAAAAATACCATTTATATTTTAATGTTACTTGATTGATATTTATTGAAAAACCCCCTTCAAGAATGATTCATTAGCAAGATCGTTAATGAAAATTATCAGGGGTAATTGTGTTAATTATTATTAAGTTGATATTGTTAAATTTATTTTAACTGTAATTTACTGCTTGCCTAGGGGTAAGTTTTTTCCTGTAATTAATAACTTTCTTTGGTGTATAGACGATGCTAACCGTTTATTTTACGTCAGTTTTGTTGCATCCGTGTGATATAATGCCTGAAGATCCCGAAAGCCGAAACCCGGGTCGTTAGCGACAAAACATGTGGAATCGTACAAAACTGTAACAATTCAAATTTAATAAACAATAGTTTGAGTTGTTGACACTTATTGTATCTTTTAAAGATTGTAGCCTCTATTTAACGCTATGACTTATATGGATTGACTTTTGAGATATATAAAGTACGCTATTAAGTTAATTTGAATTCATTTTTCAATGTTTTTTTTTACTCGTAAATACATTAAGCCAGGGCAACGGAATCTTAGTCGTGGATTTCTGGTGCTATGGCCGAAATCAGAGTCGTGAAAAACGAGCGACTATGACTAATTTTTCGATAAGAATTCATTGAAAAATATCTCAATGATCAAGAGGAAATAGCCCACGTTTGAGTCTCAAAATCGTAAATGAATGAGAATCTTTTTCAAAATTTAAAAATGACTTTAATGATGCATTGAAAATAGTGGAAAAAAATGACCGAGCCTACAATTAAAATAAATGGTTATAATAAATCAGAAATTACAAAAAATTCAACATTGACCGTCAAAGCATTGCCGTCAACTCAATATCCTTAGAGTGGTTATTTTCCGCTCTTAAAATCTTTAATTCGGATTCGAACATTTGCTATTTTAAGAAAAAAATACTTTAAAAGTTTAACTTTTATTTATCCCTATAAGATAGATGTATGAAATAAAAAAGGCTAAGCTGAAGTTAACCTTTAATTAAATACACATAAATCGAAAAAGTATGAAAAAACCTGATGAAATAAGACTTTTTTAAATTGGTCCTAAAATAATGTTAAACAAAACAATTAATAATATTAGCGGGTAATTTCTTACATGACAAAATGAAAGTAAGGTAATATACATTTGGTGATTTAATTTCTTGCGTATAACGCTTTGTTTTAAGGCAACGAGTTAACACTTATTTTTAATATGTAAATAAAATGTTTTAACTAACATTTTTGTAAAGCAGATTTTGGTTAATTTCAAAGAATGTGATTGAGTAATATCACTCAAATTTCGCAGGAATCAATACCTGGCTTTACAACAGAAATATTTTTCAATAAACAAATTACTCACTAAAACGTCAACGTTAAACTCAGATATATTTTATCTTTATAAACTTTGTCATGTTACAAAATTCAAAACGAATATTTTTGACTGTCATATAATAATATATAACTATAATACACGACATCAAAATATTCTAAGGCTTGCTTTCTTTATAAATCATATCATGATTAATTATTAGTTTCAATGCTACTGAATGAAAATGGCGTAATTCAACGTTTTGAAAATATGCAGTATAAATCATTGAAAAGCATTGAATGCAAAGTTAGGATGACTTTTTTCCCCATAAATAGACTGTTCTAAAATATGAACGCTTAGACATAGTATTTATCGCAATGACTAGTTCACAATATCATATAGTATCAATTAATATTAAATCTCTTGTATCAAAGACTCAAAAATAGTTTACAAAGTAATGAAAAATATAGTGAATATTTAGATTTTAAATTATATTTTAGATTACACAAGCCTTATAATCAAACTTGATCTATATATCATTAAAGTTATCAAATATTAACATAAAACTTAGTGGTAGCATTACAAACAAAAATCTTTTAAACTATTGCATATTTTTATCAGAAATATTATGTTATTAAATATTTGTTTGGATATTTAGTTTGAATCGTGTACACTCTGTAGCTATTCACGTTTTATTGTCACTCACACCGAATTTTACTTTTCAGTAACTTCAAGCATTCTGTAATACACTTTTACATTATTTATATTATAGACTTTGAATAATTTCTGAAGGACTTTTACAATACTATCAATATTATTGCACATGAAAACAATGCGTTGGTGATAAAACGTGTCAAACATAAAATCTCAAAAACGAATGCATTAAAGTCATCTTATAAAATAGAGATGTAAATAAAGGATGAAATATAGAAGTGTTTTCTACAAAACCGTCTCATTGTGCTACTTAATTAGTCAGTAGACAAATAAAACTAGCTTAAATGTCGTTTTTTGGCACGAAGCGGCAATTTCGAGAGTGGTTTGGTTCATAATTAAGTCGCAAAGTACTGAAGAATTTTACAGGACTTTCCTTTAATATGCGAGACGTTTTGTCAGCCTACTCACAAGGCTAGTTCTTGCGGCAGATATTATAAATTGTTGGCATCACTCTCGTAAATTACAAAGCACGCCATTTCATTTTTTATATGTAGCTATAGTAATAACCATCTAGGTAAAGTTCATAATTTTTAATGCAATTCTATTCATAAATTAATTTTTATTGTACTCAAAAATCGTTGCAATATGTTCATAAACTAATAGCTATTTTTTATAATAGATAATATGGTTTTATGCAACCTGACCAACTTTAACATAATTATATTTTTAACACATTGAATCCCGGAAACGTGTTTTGCTGGAAATCAATAGACATCAACTATCTATCACAAAGGATGCTTAACGAACAAACTAATATATTGTTTAGTCCATTGATTAAAGCGCTCCACGGGGAGGGAAGGGGTCTGATTTGCTTCCGTAATAGACCATTTCTGTGCCACATGCAAACTTATTGTCATAGCCTCATTTTTTCGTTTCATTTTTTTTTTTTGAAAAAAATTATTTTATTGCGAGAAAGAATCAAGCTAGACCGTTAAAACATAAGAGAAGAAGTTGTACGAGTTGTAAGAATTGTGTACCTTTTCTACACAGCTATAAATAGATAAGCAAATGTTAGTTTAAGAATATTTCTGACGATAGCGTGAGCCGAAATAGCTATCAACTATATTTTTTCAAAATAATTTTGTAGAACTAAAATACATTGCTTTTTTTTTCACCGTGTAACATATTTATTGGATAAGATTTTATGGATATTGATCTTTTGATAATTGCTTAGCATTGAATAAATATTTACTTTTAAATATTGAAGAATAACAACAGATATCAGACAAGTCAATTTTTATCAAAAATAAAACTGTAGTATGTGTTCTTTTTTTCAGAATGTATAAGCTTTCTAAAGTTGCGTGTGGCTTCGTTAATAGTGAATTTGTTGTTTAGGTAACAAGACAAGACGATTGATAAGGCGCGAAACTTCGATTCACATAATCGCCCTATCCCAAAAGTAATCAGTTTATCGTCAACTCTTAATGTGAATTTATCAAATGTCTCTTCAGTGATTCCTTATACGTAAAAAGGTTTGGTAATCTACGATTACTTTCGTTTGATCTACGGCTAACGAGGCCGGCGAACAATGCAAACATATTTGCACAACGCTTTTTTGTGTGCTATTAGCATTATGATGACATATTACAAATTTTATTCAGATTTATATCATATAAAGTCATCTTTATTCAAAGCAATGTTTATTTATAGAATTAAATTCACTCGAAATGTGTTGCTTCTGTTCTAATAATATATAGGTCTTGACTTATTCTTACGAAAATTATATTCATTTACAACCCCCGTTGAATATTAAAATCATTACATTTTTATGCCCACGCTTATTAAGCTCATGAAAATTGATCTAAATACATTATAATTTTTTTTTTATAATGTGAAACATGTTCAAAAATTTTAAGGTAATTTTCGTTATTTTTTATTATTATTTACAGCGAAGTTATTTATAAAAAACAGTTTCATTATTAATAAATTATCAATCATGTTACGAAATCGCATATTAAATTTATTTGACCAATAATATACTATTAAAAATAAATTTTATCTTAAATGGTTTTATTTATAATCAATAGAAACGAACTGATATCCATGATAAATAAACAAAGCAGGTTTGTTTGTTTTATTTGCAATGATAAGATAAGGTTAGTTATTTGTTCGTAGGACATAATGAAATATCTGTCTTTAACAGATACGAAACAATAAATACGAAGAGACAGAATAAGATTGACATTGCGACCCTTCCCTTGAATTAACTTACTTAAATTCTTATTTTCGATAGATGAGCGTTGTTAAGAAGCAATAAATCTTTAATATCCATTGAAAATAAAATTACTTCATACATCACTCACTTATCTACAATATTCCAAAACAAATTCCATTCATGTTTTACAAACCAATGCGACGGGAAATCTATTAGCATTGAATGGATGACATTTCAACTATCGAATCGACCTATCTCACCGTAAACGTCAATCAATATAGCTCTGGATTATTTATAAAGGTGAATCAATGAAAAAAGTAACTGAAAAAATCAAAAATAAAAATATATTTTGTAATGACATAAATTTAATGCTAAATTATATTTTATGCATAAAATTTATTATAAAGATGAGGTAGTATTGTTATTATTTAATGAACTTTTGAACCATTTTCATATTTATAAATATGGTTAGATTTTTTCATCGTTTTATATTTGAAAGAGTTGCACGAAAAATAAACACATTTTACTCATTGAAATAATACATCTTTAAAAAAAAAATAGTTATTTTAATGAACATTTTTAAAAAAAATGCGTACTTTTCACTGGTTACAAAAATTAGTTCATTAAAATTTATGAATTTTCATCAAAAAACTCTTTTGTGTTTTGTGTTAGAAAATAAAAAAATCTCTTTTCAAATAATTTTCTCACTCCATTTAACAAAGCTGAACTACGATTTGTTTGTGCTGTTGTCCTGTCAAAGTAGAATTTCAATTTAACCATGGGCATCGGTTGAGCAACTTCAAAAGTGCGTGCTTACAAAATGGTGCTTGGAAGGGTTAATTAAAAATAATCTAATACGTCAAACTTTTGGGAATTTATTATAAACCAATGAATTAAAATTGATTAGGTAAAGCATAGCATTTTTTTTTTTAAAACTTTCCGTGAAGCAACCAAGTTTTCAAACCTTTTCCGTTATCAATTTATCATATCAATCTTTTATTAAAAGTTTTCGACAGACAATATTAAGGGTGGACTTTTTGATTTATGCACCGTAAAAGTATTTATTTAGCTTCTAAGGAGTCATTTTCCAAAATACTCAGGCACTTTAACTTTATTAACATTAAAGTTCGTAAATACGTCAAAAAATTTAATTTATTTAATAAAATATTTTTGCCAAAAACCAAAAATTGCATCACTATTTCAATCATAAAAATGTATCCAATTACTAGTCTTAGCATAAATCTTTGTGTTTGTATAAATATTTTTTTTTTTTTTTGTTATCGTATGAACTGATATTAACTTGTTATTTGTATTTTAGAAGTTACTTAGAAGATTAAGTGCATGTTATTTGATTGTAAAAATTACCAACTCATTATTCTTGCCAATGAGTCTTTCATAATTATTTAGTTTTATATTCATTGAAATTGAGCTTTGACAGGACAGTCCAAAATGAAGGCAAAAGATTAAGTGAACGATAAGCTTTAGGACTCGTACCATTATCAGATTTGGGAATCACAACAAGCGTGCCAGATTCCAGCAATCAGGAAAGTGTGAGTGACAAAATAGCCGCTTAAAAGTATAGTTATGTCCATCTGACAAAGGCTCATGCATTTTTGGCAGTATAATTGTCAGTGCAATGTGCCCAAACTCTCGCCTAGTAACGATCGCGCTTTTTTATCTCTAGGCAAATGAATATCGAAATGTATCGGCCTTAGATAATAGTAATTAAAAAATACCACTTTGGAAAGGACCGCGGAGGCTTGAAGTTTCAGTAACAATTTTTTTTCACTGGCTTCTTTCTTGGCTTTTATTATAAAGAACTTATATTTATTTTTCATGAAAAACTGTGTCGTTACCGAGAGATCGGGAAAATACGGTGCAACTTAAGAGTGGCATCCGCTATGGAAAGACCTCTTTGCTCTCTTGGCAACTGTTCAGAGATCCAAAACATTCAAGTCAAGTCATCCCTAGAGTCTGGGCTTGAGACGACCAAAAGCTCTCTCGGCCGTATTCAACGGGTAGTTAATCAGTCATAAAGCGAGGGGTCAATTTTTAGTCAATATGTCTTAACTTTTTCCACATCTCTTCCAAAAATATTAAGTAAGTCCCAAAAACTCACAGCAACTCACGGGAAGAAGTAGGCTCTTCAAACGTGGTCAGCCTGACGTCACTTATAAAAGAGTGTCCGCTCATATATCAGCGTCAGAGGCCAATGTGACGTCAATATGGGTATCTTCATGAAAATGATGAAAAGAAGGAATGCTTTACCGATCATTAAAAAATGCTGAACTACGAGCCCTTCTACAACAGCCCATAAACATTTGACCCTTGATTAAAAGCACACATGAATGTTTATCTTATTACAATTTTTTTTGTAACACATTTTTTATTTGATGAGTGTAATGAATAATAATAAATATCTTTGACCTTTAAAAACAAACTACATTTATAACTAATGAATTACTCTTTTGAGAAAAAAATGTTTTCATGGTCAAAAAGATGCATTTTTCCTATTTCGAAGAAAGCTTAGTTTGCTTGGTCTATAGTTTTTTTTTGTTTTCTAAGTAAAATTTTATTTATATATACAAACCCTAAAGGAAAACTCAATACATATCGTCGGTAAAAGAAATTCGGTGGTTGACTTTAAAGCATTTTTTGTAGTTAACAATACATCTATAGTTTAAAGCAACCATATATTTTTCTCTTCTATTTTTTCCGATATTTTTTTCCAGTAGATCTAAATTAGTGGTTTTCAAGTGTTGCTACTAGATTTTTCTGCTACCACTAACAGGTTCACAGTAAATAAAGATATTAAAAAACTTGAACCAGTGCGGTTACGAAATATTTTCTTAGGACAGATAATATATTTCAATGCAACCTCAGTACAATTTTAGATGAAAATCGTAGATGATACGCAAATCATTACGTTTTAATAGAATTTATTAGTTATTTTATCACATTGCCTTGCCAAATAATTATATAAAATCTCAATTCTAACTGTTATGCGATACTGGAAAGACTTGAATGTCTATGAAGATATTTGCATAAAAAAGTTTTGCAATACATTAGTTGATTGAAATCTATTATTGTCATTATTTGAAACATTTTTATTCTTGCTTGGTATATAAATCGACGAAAATTTTTACTTAAAACTTTTTACCAGTGACAGACTTGTACCCAGCTTCCGATTGGTAACTTTTGCTGATATGTGTTAAAAAAAGTGCATTTGTTTACCATTCCTGTCTGAAAACAACATCTACTTATGAAAAAGTTACGGAAAGTATTTAAACTCTCTACCTCATGTAAAAAGTTCGATACACTTTATGCTATATAAGTTTTGAAAAAATAAAGTAGAATACTTCATAGACTCTTAAGGCTTTCAATCGTTGATTTTATGAAATGAAATAATTTTATCAAAACTTTATTTTTTCGCACAATGATAAAATTCTCACGCCTCACAAATATTGTCTTGTCTTTGCGATGAAAGCTGACTAATTGCTATGTTATATCATCTAAAACAGAGAATTATGTTATCAACGATGAAAACG
Source organism: Himalopsyche japonica (assembly GCA_028555115.1). NCBI lineage: Eukaryota > Metazoa > Arthropoda > Insecta > Trichoptera > Rhyacophilidae > Himalopsyche > Himalopsyche japonica. The sequence continues at coordinate 1,025,983 of JAHFWJ010000620.1, forward strand.
TACCGTTTCCAATGGAAATGGTAGTTGGGTAATCGGACAAAAATCCTGGTGCATTCTCTTGACGTCCATGTTTAACGAAAAAAAAATACAACTGAGCCCTCTGGAAAGAAAAATAAATTACAAGTAATTTTTCATAAGAAAGGTAGAATAAGTACATAACGTCTCGTTTACTTTTCCTTAGAGAACCCTCTCAGTCATGGCCGTCAACCATTGAATTAGAAAAAACCCTGGAGCGTTTCACGGAATATTTTCGACTTTGTGTGTTGGCAGCTCGGGGTTCGTGGGTCGTTTATTGTATAGCACAAAAAGTTGCGATAAATATTTATATAAATCACGTATTCAATTTGGTTCGAAAAACCTTTAATGTGTAGCATACTGAGTATTTTGGTCAGCTTAATTTCAAATATTATTTATATGCGACTCATAAATATTGATAATACGAATTCGTCAAAAAACAAACTATTTCTGTAAATCAATTTTTATTATTTTATATTTTATAATTTGTTTTATACGTACACGCACAACATATTCTATTTTCAACTCAATAAATGTTATCAAAATTATCATTGGGAGGGAAGCACTACCTCTCATACCTTATTCAATCAAAAAATCTATGATATAGGATTTGACATCTATAGATTACTTTTTTATTGTTTTGCTTTTCTGCGAGGAATAAATATAGGAACATAGCATAGTATTTCACTTTATTATGTATAACATACTTAATTTTGATCTACAAAAGACGTACTCTAAATAATAACATTTTTTCAAATTAGTTTAAAAAAGAATACTTGAATTTTATAAATGCTTTGGTATTTTTTTATTATGTATGAGTTGTAATAAATACATAATTCGATTTAAGGTTTTAATTATATAGAATTTACCAATGAACACATTTGAAGAAAACTTGAGAAATAATTATTGTTAATTATCTTCACTAATATATGGGCATGTAATATTCATATTCATATATATAAAATTTTTAAGCCATCAAAACTTTTAGGATGTTTGGTAAAAAATATGGAATTGACAATATTACATGAACACATTTTGTATGAAGTCTTTTATTCAAAAAATATTTATTGTATAAATAAATAAATACATCTACAGAATCAAGTAACTTAAAATAATTTAGGGTGATACAAGGCAACTTATATTAATTATAAATTTGCTCAAATGTAGATAATATAATTTGAAATAAAGTATGACATATTTTTCAATTTTATTTGTTAAATGACAATTTTTTGGTATGAAAATCGGTATCGTTCATCACGAGCATTATTAACTGTTGGTGCTCGTGAAAAGCGAAACCAGTCTTGATCATACATACATTGTGTAAATAGTATAATATTTTTTTCTCATTATTTTAAACATATTTCTGACTTGTGATATTTAAAAGTTCTCTCCTATCCATCCTACATTTAAAAAATGGAGCGGGGTGAGAAAGTTTATCTGCTTAGATTAACAGATTTTTTTTGCAGAAAAAAGCTCTACACTGGCAGCGGACTTTTTTATTTATACTAAATTCACTTTTGTATTTTTACAGCGATAATGCCTGTTTTCTTAAAACAGTGTACAATTTCTGAGTGATTGTAGAATAAATAATAATCATTTGTTTAAAAAAATGCTAGTTTTACGTATTTATTATTGCATCTACGTGTCATATTATAGTGTTTAGAATCAGTATTGCATATCGTTCGATGTATTTTAATTTCCTTGGAATTTTAAATTAAGAAATAGTATTTTTCAAATATTGTTCCATTTGTTTGAATTAAGAGCTTTTTTATAAATAATCTTCACTTATAAAATGTTTTTTTTTGTGACAAATAAATTCATGACATCATAATTAAAATAGTTTGTTTTCGATAATAAATTATGCTGCTGCTTTTGAAATTCAATTATATTATAGATGCAAAGTGCAGACTTTCATCAGTATTTGAACCGGTGAACTCTATCGGAAAGGCTTTGCTCCAATGTTAGACATCACGTATTCACCTTGACGAGGTGAAATGTCAATAGAGCGTTAGCAGAAACATCTCTTAATGGGTCGGCGCTATTTCTGAAAGCAAACGTACACTGCATTTCCAGCAATGCACACATTCGAGTCAACTGTGTACGTATTTGTACAAATACAAGCATTCCATTCCTATATAAAGAGAGCATTATAAATATTGAATGACTTGTGCCTGATGAGGCGGTTTACTGATACATAACGAACAGATTTTACGAAAATAGACTTTTTATAAATAGATAAAATATCTAGACAAACTAAATCGTTTAGACTCTTAACAAAAATTTCACGATTTACTTATATAAAATTTTATTTCATTAAAAACACCCATTTTTAATAAAACTTTTTAATTATAACGAAATAGAATGATAAGAATTGATCAAAAAGAACTCATTAGTATTTGTATAGTCAACCTTTTTTGCCATATTATTTTGTAACACTGCTGTGGTAAATACGGTATATGACGGTAAAATTTTATATGTGTAAGCGAAAACTGTATCTCAACGATATTTTCAATTTTTCATTACGTTGTTTAAGAAAATATTTACTACAATAAACTTATTTCTACTCGTTTATTAATAATTTCACAATAATCCACAAACTTTTAACTACTGTTTTTAATCTTTAAAAATCGAATATGAAGTCTTGACTTATTAATGATTGTCTGTAAAGAATAATGAATTTGTTCATTGTATTGAAAATGTGTGGAAACAATTTTTTTTTTTATAATTTCACAACACATTTTCTATTTTTTGTAATCAAGCAAAAAAATAAATAAAAAAGCATTGAAAAACTTGAAAAGAAAAATAGATATTTTTCGGTTAAATTTCAGAAAATAAGCCATATGAAATATAATTTCAATTTTCACTTTCACCTTGAATACTCACCATTATAATCGTCGTGAACTTTTCTATTCACTTTTATGATATACATACTTACGATATAAATATGAAACTCGAAATACAAACTAGCTTAGCATTTTTCAACGTTTGATATAATACTATAAATTATTTCCTTATGCTTTATAATGAATAGTGAAATATGGACATAAATTCTTCGATAATAAACTAAAGTTATATGTTAAGTTTGACTTCGCTGTTTCTTGTGGCTTGCCTTCTCCCTACCACTATTTTAGTATGCATCTATCTGTATGCTAACAGCTCTCGTACACCACATTGCATCCTAGACGTCAGCAAGTTGAACTAGCATTATTATTTCTAAAAGGCATGCGTCAATTTAATTACTAAACAGCTATGTTATTTATAATTCATTATATCATTACTGTTGTAATTACAGTTCAAGAAATTAATTGACAGTATGCCTTTTTAAATTTTTATTATAAATTAAACATTAAACAAAAAATATGTAATACAATTAAAGTGAACGAAGAAAACACATTATATTAGTATTGAGTTTTATTTAGTTAGAATAGAAAAACTTTTTTTACTCGTTTTACCTCTCTTCTAAATACTTCTTTCACATATGAGAACACGTCATAGAACAGAATATAATATAATAGGCAAGCTGATCGTAGGCATTAATAAGAGCTTTTTTAAGAAGAATCTGTTCATTAAAATGGTGCAACCTATGATGGTGCTCACGCTTAAACATTTTTAAGAACAATAATACTGATTCCTTACATCTTTCATCAACTTTAGCAGGTAAACTTTTAACAAAATTTATCAAAAACATTAAAAGCTTTTCACTGAAAAAAATCTAGTATTATATAAAGAATTATCAGGCAGAAAAACTAATTTATTCATTCTTGTCAACACCATTCTGTAGTTCTGGCGATAATATGTTTTTGAAATTGCTCTTCGTTAAATATTATTCTTGTTTTCAAGAATATATTTTTTATTTGCTGAATTTATTTTATTTGCAAGAATTTTTACTTAGGAAAGGTTATTTAATAAGACAGTTTTTTTGTAATAAAATATACAAAATCCTATATGTTTCCATTAAACAAAAATATTAAAAAAAAAAAATGGTATAACATGCATGGCTTATTATTCACTTTTTCAATATAAAATTTACTGATTGCAGAAAGTAAATAAAACATTACCATTAAATCAACTTTTTTTGTCGCTGCATATCCAAAATATTTGCAGTGCAATTTTTGTCAAATAACAGTTGTTTATATTTTTCTTGTTTAGCACGAACAATTAAAAAAGCGCACAATTTTATACTCTCGTGATTTTATTTGCAAATAAATCAAACAATCACTGATTTTACTCCTGTGGTTTTGGTTCGTAACGAAAACAAAAATGCTACATGAAAAGTCATATTTATTTAATGTCACACGACAATAGCAAAGCGTTTTGATGTTTGTGTACTCGAAATATTTTATGATGAATTTTTCCAATGTAATCTTGAAAACAAACGGCTGTATTAACAAATAATATGTAAAATTTACCTCAAGCGACAGCTTTATAAACATTTTTTAGTTTTCAGTTGTGTACAATAAAATATCAAAAAATATTGTTATTTTTGGTAACTAGCTCAAAAAATATTTCGTCTATTTAAGATATTGTATAATATAATGAATTTGAAGACCATTTTTTGTATTATATTGCATCACAAAATGTTAAATTTATCTTATAATTGTATAATAAAATGACTGTATATTGAGAGCTTCAAAAAGACCATTTTTTATTTCGCAGTGTGATGTTTTTCAAAAAACCATGTAAAAATCTTGACATTCAAAATATTTTCATAAACATTAAAAATTTGTACAAAATAACACAAAAGCAATATCGAACAAATCATTTATAAGAAGTTTTGTTAATCCATGAAACTTCATTAAAAAAGATTTTTTGAACCGACATTTTCAAACGATAGTTTAATTTATAGGCATTATAAGCTTATTGATATGAAAGAAAATTAATGAGTGTGATACCTTACGTGGAAAATATGAATATTTGCAATTTACACTAATTCCGAAATAGAAAAAGAGCAGTTTTTTTTTATTTTCAATTAAATTCTTGATTTTTTAAAATTAAAACATGAATTATAATATCGTTTATTTGTCTGTAGTAACTGCATCATGTACTATTTGTATATTTTGACAAAATGTAGTATATAGAATATATTTTTTTATGTGTGATCTTAACGTTTCATGAAATTATAATGCTGGTGGGGTTTTTCAGCAATTTTGTACAACTTTGTCTATTGATTGAAATGGCATTTACTTAGTAGAACTCCATTATGACACGGTGAAAAAATAGCAAGTATTTAAGTTCTACAATTTTCTTTATGAGATATAGTTGATAGCTATTCCGGCTCACGCCGTCTTCGGAACAACTTATGTCTATTGATTGAGTTGGCATTCACTTGGTAGAACTCCATTATAACACGTTGAAAAAAATAGCAGTGTATTTTAGCTCTACAAAATTTCATTAGATATTTTTGATAGCTATTTCGGTTCACGTCATCGTCAGAACTAGAACTAATTCTGACAATGTGTAAGCCGAAATAGCTGTCAACTATATCTTAAAAAATAATATTTTCTTAGAACTAAAATACATTGCTATTTTTTTCACTGTGTTATAACTTACGTCATTATTAAAAAAAAAATTGAAATATTTCAAAACACAAATGACAAAAAAGACTTTTTTTACTTTTGACAGAAAGATTTTTTAGTTTTAAGTAAACACACAACATTAATCTTTTGTAATTGTCAATGAAATTCATATAAGTCTGGAAATAATTTCACATTGGTCAAAACATCTGTATTAAGAGATGTAATATTAACCCATTTACTTTGTCGTATTCTGTGAATAAATAAGACTTTCTGTTATTGAATTCAAAAACCTGTGCAACAAAATATAAAAGAAATATATAAGATGATTTGACATCATCCAACGAAACGTCTCGCTATTTTATTCAGCACGCGTTTCCCATTTTGAATCAATCGCTCTTCATCGTCTTCCGAAGTTCTCAGCTGGTCTTTCTTTACTTATGCCTCTCACAATACACTCGACCCCCTTCCCTCATCGCCATGTCTAAAAAGACTTGTAGCTTTTACCCGCCGGTTAAAAGGGAAAATTATTACAAATCATTGATCACGGAATACGGCATTGATGGTACCGATGCTGAGAACTGAGCATGCGGCCAGAATACTTACGCAAACATGACGAATAGGATTTTGAGACCTTCCCACTGCCTTTCTTTATTCTTTTTTGAAATGGTCCTCTCTTAAAAAAACATTTCATTTTGAATCCGGGTCGGATTTTATTGCTTCTCGCTCGAAATCGTGAGTGAACCCTTTAATTGTGTTTATTTTGTATACTTCCATGGATAAAAGCAATGTCGTGGATGAAATTTAAATATTCCTTGTATAAAATTTTTGATGACTTACATAAAACACTACTTTTTTTTACAAATTCATGGTCAACATATCGCACGTGTTCCTTTTACGAAATAATTATGGTGATTATTTTTTACATAATTTAAGTAGATTTAATCAAATTAATACTGACAGTAACGATATAAAGCATTTTAGATATTTTTTTACTGCAAAAAAGTATATTTCAAATAATACGGTATTTAATAGCAATATATAAGTAAATTTTTAATGTTTAACTCAAACTCAAAATTGCTTTTGCAACTATTATAATTAATAAATTATTTTGTTTTTTTTTTAACCAATAAATGCTTTTGAATATCTTTTTATATAAGCAAAATAGTAGTATTTCATCTATCCAAACGATATCCTATTTCAACGATATGCGTTTTATTGCCACTCTATCAGTATATGACTTTTAAAACATAATACAATTTATACGAATTTTATGCGCTCTTTCGATAGCCTAGCTTCTCCTGTATCGAATTACTTACTACTTCAACTTTGCCTACTTTGTGTTATGGCCTGTATATATTCGTTATACAGCTTCCCAATGTTGGGTAAATTTACTCGGATGTATATCAAGTCAGTTTTGGAATTCCCTTAAGTAAAGCTGCCGGACATAACTTAGTTGCGGGCATAGTCAGGCACCTCAACATTGCACACGGGGACTCCCGTTCATTCCGGCCACAGATTATACTGTCGCCATCTATTTACGCTTTCTAGAGATAGCTGGGCTACGAAATGCCCTCGCTATTTATGTCCCTAATCTTTTAAGAAACTTCCAAACTTCAACTTTTTTCATTAATTAATAAACCGCATCATTGCCTAACAAACTTTTGGGATATCCTATTAAGTGGCATTACTGTGTAAGTTATGTACGCTATATTTTAGACAATGATAAACTTGTTTAGTAAAACTACTTCTATACGATAATTATTTATTATATATTGCATAAATATTTATTTATTTGACGCATTAAACTATACAGGATTTAAATATTTTGACAAGTTTGCCTTGCTGATCCACTGGTAAATTGATATTTTAGTCAAGTGTGATATTTTAAGTATAGCTTACCTTAATAGGGTTTCATAGAATTATAGAATATATGAAACTTCAAACTATCTATTGGTATTGGGAGTAACTCAATCAGACCGGACGATGAGCTTGAGTTTTTGACTTTAGATGGAAAGCTCATCGCGAAAAGAAGTTTGAAAAATAAATTGATTAGATTATAATGCCAGTACTGCACATTTATCAGTAGCTTTAATGATACTCACTGTGAGCTTTTTTAACAAGACAGCGGGTTTTATTTTACAGAAATTTAACTAGTATAATACTTAAATTTGGTATAGAAACTCCTATAAAACGTTTATATTGAAATATTGGAACTTAAATTATATTATATTACAGTATCTCAATCCTCCTTCTTCATAAGATGTTTAGAATGCTAAAGGCGCAACATGCGTTATCGTTGTACTGAGAAGTAGAAAATTCATTAAATTTTTACTTAGGAGCACATATGGGGAACGCAACAAGAAAGAGAGTACTATTTTTCTCATATCAGAACATACGATTCAAAATTACAGTTCGTGCGCACTATGGAAACTGTGTGTCATATCTATTTTTCGCCGTGACAGTAATCAAAGCTCTATTTACACCTACAAAGCACGTTCCTCGTGTGTGCTTTCCTGAACAGTAAATTTTAATATTGCGCTCTAGCTTTTTTATAATGAAAAAAGAATAATGCTAGTTATTTTTAAATAACAATAAAAAACCGTTTCAAAAAACTTTTTTAAAGCCATACAGTCTAACCATCATATAATATAATATATCGTAGATAAAAACAATTTTATACCTGGAAATTGTTTCTATTATAAGTGATCAAGATTTCCAAATCTATTTCTGAAGTCTTGTAAATATGTTAACACACATTCTTAAGTTTATTAATCTAAACATTTTACTCTCATTTCAAAAATATTTACAATATAAGACTGCAAAAACTTTTATTTTTCAATAAATCGATTTCTAAAATCCATAAATTCAACGCAAGTTTACCATTTAATCAGAACAAATAGATAATCAAAAGATTTTTATCCACAGCATAAAAAAATTATAAGAACATCATTTATATATCCATATTTTTATAGCCAGATGAATAATTATATCGATTCATTGTTTTCTTAGTTACTTAGAATAGGATAAGTGATAGCAATATAATATTCTTGTATTTTTATACCACTTGAAAATATGAAACAATTCTTATATATCTTTGGGAATATTTGCATAGAAACATCAATTTCATTAAATATGTATTGCTTATTTGATATATACTTTTTTATGCAGTTTGCCAAAAAATCTCTTTTTATTCAACCAACATTTCACATTATATCCTTAAACTTGTCACGATAAACTTCTTCATTTACTGAAGAAAATTATGAATGAAAGATTGATAATGGTTACAACAAAAACCAGAAGACCTTTTCGTGTCTTTAAGAGGGTGGTTTTTAGCAGATGAAAAACCTACTAGAGAACTAGTGGTTGATCGATATTAATGATAGTATGAACACTTAGTGGTAAACGTGATTATTTGAAAACATTTTTTCCTCAACAATTTTTTATCTTATCAAATGTGTTGACAGATGTCCTAAGAATATACATAGTGTCCTGAAATAAAATTTGCTCATCCAGTCATAAATACAGTTAAATATTTTTACTTCTTTAAGAATCATATTTTAGGTTCCATTAAGCATAATTGGCTTAATGTAATACTACAACTGTGAATTTAATATGTCATATTAGTAAAGTGATAAAATATTTTTTCTTAGATATTTATTCGTAAATGATATAATATCTTTATAGAGTGTAATTAAATCGCAATTTGGACTATCATAGACATCTCTCTTGAGTCTTATATATGTAGAGATATAATGTCAGTGATTTTTTTCCACAAAACATTGACATAATGTTTGAATGATATATCAGAAAATAATACGGACAAATATGGGTATAAAATTCATTAATTAGCTAATTTTTCATTAAATAAACTTGAATTAAATAAAACTGTCAACACATATTACCATAATACTCAATAATAATGGTCACATTCTTGCAGCAAGCGATATAACTTCGTGATGACAACTTTTTATATTGAATAAAATATATACTCCACATGCTACAAATGTTTTCGTATATATTAAAATAAATATTTCATGCATGATTAGTTGTGTAATTTTTATAAAAAAATGGACCTAATTTTCATCGCATTTTTTTAAATATTTAATGTTTGTATGTCAAAAACATGCGGAGGGTAAATGTTATTTTGTATTTTAACATTAAAAACAATGAAAAAGAAAAAACTTTAAAAAATTCGTTAAATTGTTGTTATAAAATATTTGCCCGGTTGTATAAAAGTATATTTATATTATTTAAATAAAGTTTTCAAATAATTGTTTTTTAAGTTGACGTGCTATGTTCAAGACACCTTATATACGAGTATTGCAAGGGAAGAGTTGTAAATGGAAAAGCTTTTGTCTCTCTTGGCCTGTGACTTGGATAAATTCCACGACCGCTTAGATTATACGAGAGCTTAATGGTGAAGAAACCCATAGATATTATCCCTTCTTCCTCTACGCTCGAACACTCCGCTAACTGACAAACGCCTGAGGAATCTGTTCCAGGCTTTTTTTACACGGTAGATAAAGTATCAAACGAATGCCAGTACTCGCTTTATTACTTCATAGGATCAACAAACTACTCAAAGATCAATTCCATTGTTAGGCTTCTTTCTTTACTTTCAATCAGCCATCCATTAATAAAATACCGGTTACACCCTGATGTAGAAACTTTCTTTAACATTTTTTCACTTCCGCTATAGAATTTTTCCATTCTTTGAGAAGGAGCTAGAATGGTTCCAGATAAAACGGATTCTTTTGATATAATCGTATTGTTATTTCGTATTAATTTTCCAGATTAAAATATCAATCGTTTGGTTAATAAGTTTCAATACTAACAATATGAACATTTATTATCAATTTGAATATAACGTACTTCTGTAAACTGTAAACAGTTTTGTCTTAATTTTGTGAAACTAAATTTAATAACGCTATTGTATGTTTAGCGATAATTACTCAATGATTATAACCCGACCTTGTTAAATTTATTAATATAGCATCAGATCGATATAAAAATAAAATGTATAAAATATTTTTATTTGTCATTCTTCAAGTCTCAGAAGATTTCCGATCAAAAAAATGTATTATAGCACGACGTCTTCTTAATATAATAATTATATATATATTTAATCTGTGAAAGTTTGATTTTCTTAGAGTTGGATTATACATCATTGTTAAATACGTTTACCTATAGACATTTCTCTTTTAACTCCACTCGATTATCTATTGAAAACTTAATAATACCTTCGTCAAAAGCTCGCTATATATATAATATAATACAAGAAAGGTTTGAATGACCATTATTTATGGAATTATAAATTTAAATTTAAGCTCCGGGACTATTTCTAAGCACACATTATATGGGCTTATCATATCAATGATATTTTTAGTGTTTATATAGTTTTTATCGGAGAGAGTTTTTGTGTATTTTTCCAAATAAGGAGTACATTAATTTATCGAAAAAAAAAATTATCATAAATAATAAAAAAAAGGAAAAATTTGGTTTGTATATTTATAGATTCGGTGGAAAACTCGTATGCTTTCATAAATAAATGTGCTTTAAAACAAACTTTGAAAAAATAAAATGGAAGTCATCAAATAAATACAAAATTTAAAAAATCATATATTTTAACGTTGAAGACAAAAATAATTAGTTAAAAAAACAATTATTTTTTCTATTTATCAAAAAGTTACTTCTGTAAAGAACATAACTTAAAAAAGATAAAACAGTCCGGCAGTTGTATTTCCCTTAGATATTATTTGGAAAGAGCTGTTATACTTTGATATCGCTTTTAGTATCGCCAGTTGCAATGACAAAGTCGAAGAATTTTATTGCCCCCAATTTTACACGCATGTCTCCCGAGATCACGCCGCACAAGGCCTTATTGTTTCCAAGACACGGGAAAACTTTGTATTATTGCTGGCAAAAAGCTATGTTTTCTCAAAGAAGAAAAAGTTCTGAAAGCTTTATGCTTGATCAATGACAACAGTGAATTTTGTATCTTAATTAATTAAAATTATGACAACTTTATTTGTTTTTCAATGTAAATTATTTAATAATTATTTAATGATGATCATGAATTTTTCGACTGTAAGCCTTCGTTGCTGTTTACTTTTCTAGTAATTTGAACCAACAGTAAAAAAATACAAAAAAGAAAATATAATTTTTTTTTTGTTAATTAATTTAATGTTTAATTAACTATATTATTTTTATTATATAATTTTCAATAATTAAGAAATATTTTTTTTTATGAAAACAGCATTCACTTTTTAGGTGTAAAGGTTTAAGCTGTCACTTCTTGATGGAAAGGCATGATATTTTAAATAATAAAAACACATTTTAGAACAATTTTCATAATATATTGCATGATTAAAACTGATTTCGCTCATCGCATCACTGATCAGTTGATAAGGCTCGTAATGAGCGAATACGATTTATTCATAAAATATATTGTGTGATTTATCTTAAAAAATTGTTTTTATTATTTAAAATATCATGCCTTTCCATCAAGAAGTGACAGCTAACACCCTAACCCCTAAAAATTGAACGCTATTTTCATTAGGAAAAATATTTATCATTCATCGAATAACTATATTAAAAAATAGTCCCTGGTGTTTTTTCACCTTAAATACGCTTACGGTATACGTTATTGTATGTTAAAAATATTTGAATCAACTGTCAAGTACTGAAAATGACGAAAATTTGTCTTAGTGGCTGCCGTCGTTGTTTACGGTTTTCACGAGCTCAAATTTCAGTTTATGTAATGAGATTTGAAGCTTCCTAATCTCTTTTTCAGTTTTCTCTTGACGAAAATTATTCACCTGATTACTGGTGTTACTCAAATAGGTCTAATTTACAAACAATGCTTTTTCAATGATACAAATAGTTGTTTAAAATATTGTGTTGATTTTATAACATTGAGTCAAAAACATATTACTTACAAAGCACGATTGACTTATAAGTTTGCATTGTTATACTCAAAGTTTCAAGACCTATGAAAATATGTATAGGCAATCAGCGTTATTTGCTTTCAGGTTGGGCCTCGGTAGAGTGGACTAGTTATTTGATTTATATAATTTCTGTAATACTCTAACAACGCACGCCATCCAGTAATAAATAATAATATCAACGAAGAAAGGTCCCCATTTACCGGGCCGTTAGGCCAATGGATAGATAAAGCTAAGTAAAGAAGAAAATTATAATGGAACAAACATTGAAGAAGTTGCGGGGAATATAATATAGGCAATCGGAAAAAGTTATATTTACCTAATATGTAAGTTTAAATCAATACCTTAATAGGAAATGATAAACGGGAAGACACGAAATGTTGTTGGCAATGATTTATGATTTAGTTTGTCTAGCAGCAAGACTCGTGTTCAGAAGTGGGGAATCTTTTCATGCTAGGAGTTCGCAATTATTCATATAAATGTAAACTGTTTTTCAATTAAGTTCTATGAACTTTTTGATGACTTGAATCGAGTCTCATTGTTTTAGATAGCATTTTAATATCCATTAAATTGCTTTTCGTCAGTTATATCTCTTTATTTAGAAAAGTTGTGAGAGTGTACACTTATAATGAGTTGTCGATGGCATGTGCAATTATTTTGATTGGATATTGTTTTAATTTTTAAAACATTATTATTTACAGCTCAATAAACTTTATCTAGATATAAGAAAACGGATTTTTAGAAAATATTTTATTTTTCGGTTTTGTTCTTGAGTGGTTAATGTTTTTGGATTCAATTTTGATGGTACGTTAACACTTAAAACTAAGTACGTACGAATTTAAAAAGTATTTCTTTTTCACATAAAGGATCACACAATATTATATAATGGCGTCTCTATTTGGAAAAAATAAATATAAATTTTATGACTTAAATTTTTTTTACAGCAACTGAATTTAGTCGTTTGTACATATAATTGTAACTTCTCTATGAAAAGGGCTTAAAACAAGCTATACAAGATAGATATAAATTATTTTCATACCATGGCCTTATTTTTTCTATCGGATACTTACAGTATAATAGAGAAAACGTTTAATAGAAAATCAAATTCATTTTAACATCCCTTTGATTTATTATTGATATGAAAAAAAAAGCGTTTCATTTTATATCGATCAATTGTAATATTTCTCAATAAGAATATGGGGCTTATTTGAAAACTGTACTATTTTTTTAAAATTGTATTATATATTCAGCTACTTGCATAAAATTGTTCATTACCCTTACAGTCAGACATTCTAAAGACAGTATTTTTTTAGTGAGACATTTCAAGTAAAATGAATGCTGAACACGTTATAAGATTTCTTTGAAACAGAAGAAACTTTTTTGTAATATAAATCAAAACCAGAAATTGAAACCTCTGAACCATTGAAGAGAAATTTTATTTCAAATTATAACTCATGCTTAAAATATAAATTGCAGTATTTAGTATATTTGAAATCAACAAATATAATGCTTTTATAAAACTCTTTACATTGAAAAATGCTATTCTCAGCTAAATGTCGAAATTTTCAAAATAATCAAATACTAATTCGTTTTAATGTATGCAGTGTGATTTTCCTAGACTTGTTGAAATATTTTATGTCTTAAAATAAATCTCAGCAAATGGATTTTTTTCGGTATTTTTAACCAAATATTATGATCGGTTTTAATTTTCTTGTTGAACTGTTGCCAAGCATGCAATTTTAATGTTTACCAAGAAAATTCAAATTAGTTAGAGGTTACGATTGCTGCTTTTTTATTGTTTAAATACAAATATTTTTTGGTTATTTTTTTGTTCTTTTGAATGAATATAAAGCTTTATAACATTTGTGAAAATATTCTTCCATACCAATAGTGATGCAATTTTTTTACCCGAAGGATATTTTGTAAATATAGGAGCTTACGATTTGTGATGGATTGTTTGTTTTGATTATTGAAACCTTTTAAAGCTCACATCTTATATGTATATAAGACAAGCATAGAACATATTTTTTGCGCACAGTATAAAAATTCAAACAATAACATATTTCACTTCTCCGTCCTTAGGGCTATTGTGAAAACCTAGCAGTGCTGCACGTATGAAAGAAAAAGTTTTGAATACATTATCAAACCACCTTCTATAGACACACGTGTTTCTACGTTAACACGGACTACAGCAAAAAGGGGAGGAAACTCAACCTGTGTAAGTGCCTACCTAGTGTATCAGGCTAGAGAGGGAGAGACTTGTTACCATTTTCTGTCCGCCTGGTACAGACCGATGCGACTGGAATAACAAAATATAACAGATGGCATATCGCACGGGCCGGTACTACTCGCTTAAATGCTACTTCGAACATACATACATATAAAGAAGTAGACAAGACGGCTCTTTTTAGTTACAGAAACGTACCTGAAAAAACGTACTTTATACAGGGTCACCTCTAGACTCAGTCTAATAATACAAACGTTGCAAAATATTGCAATAAAAATGCTTTGAAAATTGGGATTGTTGAAGATTTTTACGTTTCCAAATTTTTGTTATTGACGACACGAACTATTACACGGTGAAAAAAATAGCAATGTATTTTATTTCTACAAAATTCTGCGTTTTAATTATAATTTTGTAGAACTAAACTATATTGCTATTTTTTTCACCGTGTTATAATGGAGTTCTACCAAGTGAATGCCAATTCAATCAAAGAATTATTACCTTAATAATAACCAAAAATAAAATTAATTATACAAATAATTCAATAAAATGCAACAAATCTTCGATTTTGTAACCCGTCAACATAAATATCTTTACATTTTTTTTAATTACAAGTAAAAACAGAAAATTCACAATGTTTATAAAGAAAAAATAAAATAAAATTCATTCTTGGCGACCACAAATAAATTAAAACTCTTATATGTATAATACATTATAATTCTAAGATTCAAAAATTAGTGTGTACAGTAAATTTTTGTTCGTGAAATTTAACAACATTTTCATTTTCTATTGAAAAAGTTGCTGTGTGTAGTTCTGACACTAGTCATTCATTGTTTTCGTAAAGGTCAATGCGGTCCTGTATGTTTACATTCCGGTGGAGCTTGTTCGTTAGCGACAAAAAAGTTAGAAAGGACAGAAAAGAAGGAAAAGTATTTTAACTCCTAAATTTATTTACAGTCCACATTTTAAGTTTCAGATGGTTCACTATAGCGACAACTTTATGGGAATTCGTTTCCATCCAAAGAATCCCTTAAGAAGTTATCCAAGAGATGGGTGAACATTTACCCTCACGCGGCCTTCGAAGAACTTTTTTCGTGTCCCTCGTAAAAAAAAACTTTTTAACCCCAAGAGGCCATTACGTATTTAACTCTTTTCCCAACATATTTTCACGCAAATTACATTCAATGAAAGATGACGTTTTTGGATGTCTACAAATGTGTTCAATTATCTTATTTTCTGTAGTGGCTTCTGATTTAAGAAAATAAATCGTAAATCTACAACTCATGTACTAG
This sequence comes from Himalopsyche japonica, assembly GCA_028555115.1. NCBI lineage: Eukaryota > Metazoa > Arthropoda > Insecta > Trichoptera > Rhyacophilidae > Himalopsyche > Himalopsyche japonica. The sequence continues at coordinate 1,041,974 of JAHFWJ010000620.1, forward strand.
GAAATACCTCCTCGACGTTTTTTTATTTTCGTAAAATTATTTTTAATTCAATTGATGTTTATTTTTAAAGGTTCAATCATTAATTACACAGTCACAAAATTAATCTTCGATGATAATTTTTTTCATCTTCTTTGTAAAAAAAATACTTTTTACGCGTTCTCAGATCAACAAATGTCGCTACTGTTAGCAATTGTTACTTTTGAAATATAAATAATTTTTCAATTTATGGTTTATTGTTTTTCACCTACGAATATAAAATTATGATTCTCAACTAGTATTATATATGTTTCTTAATATTTTTTTAATCTCATAAAACTATACGATGAAAACAGTTGTTCTATGCACCAATCCTGTGACTAAATAACAGTTGTATTCAATTGTGTACCAGGGTCTTTTTTGCATGTGTATATAGTAGAGTAAATTTGTTATCTCATTACTAATGTTCACATATTTATCAACTTCACAAAAGTTGGAATAAAGAAATTTGATAAATGGCTACAAGAATACATGAAATGCAGCAAACCTGAGAAAAATTTGCATTTTTCAAACTAACAGTCTGCATTCAAATCACGTTTCGAATCTCCGTGTTGTAATAGTAAAGGAAGACGAGCTTTAAGTATGATATATTGTGCGTCAACTAACAACCTACATTGGTCGACAAACTTACCAGTAACGCGCAATGAAAGGTAAGGAAAGCAAACATTAAGCATGTAACATATAATTGCCCGATTAACTTTATAACGAAATAGTCAAATGCTTACTTTTATCGTCAATATATACTAAGAATTTCAGTATGCCCAATAAAACGGTTTACTAGATAAAAGCCAATCATTTTCTGTATCTTAGTCACTATTAGATGACTAAAAATAAAATTTCATAAACACTGTCCGTAATCATCGACTATTTTTGATTAAGAAATTGTGATTGAAGCATTTTTAAGAGCGTAGATTTTTCAATGTATCTATAAAACGTAAAAACTTTTTTACAAATATAAATACTTTATTTACCTCCTAAAGTTTTTATAAATATTGTTCAAAAAATCAGTATACTATGAGACTAATTTATAGAGGAAATTTTATACCCTAAAATCGATATACCTAAAGATATGTCAGCGATCAATAAACATTTGAGTGTATTTTTTTAAAAATATATTGATGTAATCATGCACACTCAATTTAGTACAATACTCGTACTGTATGCGTCATTTTTCTTTGATATCAATTAAAAAGTCGTTTGTTCTTTTTCAAGTTTTAAACAATTTTATTGAACACGGTGAAAAAAATAGCAATGTATTTTAGTTCTACAAAATTATTTAAAAAAAAATATAGTTGATAGCAATTTCGGTTTACGCCATCGTTAGAACTATGATTAAAAAAAACACAATCATAATGGAACATACATATTATTTTTTTTTTTGAGAAAACTTATTGTTCTCGTGAATTAAATTAATAATATAAATTTTGGATTCGTAAGTTTTTAATTAAAGTAAATTTTTACTTTAACAGCATTGGTCTAACATAGAATTTGATTGAAAAACTTTTTGAAAGGTTAATTTTATCATTATTGTTAACAGAATATAACAATCTATATGACCACAAGCTTTCTACTAACAAATATTTTTCATTGCAGTATAACTTAAATTGGAATAGACTAGGGTCGCGTGTCAACGAATAATATTCATGCCTGTTTTCTTTAGAGGAAACCCAAATGGCTCTAACTGTCGCAATTATTTTATTTCTCCCCGTAAAACGATATAACTATAAAAATTACATACCTAAAGGAAACAATCGTAAAATTTGATGATGTACGATTTTATTGTATAACATTTCTAATAAATATCTACCAACTTTTTCTATTCTTTTTAAGTATGCTTAATATTTATTGCTAATGAACTCATTGCTGAATATACCTAAAAAACTATATATTACTATAATTAAAATTATAAAACTATATATATTATCACTTCAAACGCTTAAAAATAATCTACCTGACAGATGCAACAGAACTTACGCATAGTACACTGTTGGTATATGGTTATTTATTTTACAAGTGAATTTAAATAGGAAAAAAGACCCTTAGACTAGAAACTTAACGTGTATCTGAAATATGTCTAATAACTATTGGTTTGATTAAAGTAATAAATAAACAAAATAATATAATAAAATATAAAAGTTTATGAGAAATAGTATTACTGTGTGTGTGATAAAGTCGCATACAAATTTATACTTCGGTTACAAATGTCACGGTCACGAATTCCAGTCATCATTGTTCAAACAATTTATGAATTCTTATTTCTAAATAAACATTTTTTTGCTTTCTAAAATTGTCTACCCATTCCATATTAAAAAGAGAATATTTTGAAAATGATTTGCTAGTTACCTAGTTATGTCTTATGTTTCTACATCTAATGCTTCAAAAAAATAGAATTTGAGTCACTAGAGTATTAAAAAGTTATCTAATAACGGTCACAAAATTGACAACGTTACTTCATTGACCATCTTATAATTTATACAGTTTTCGATTCCCGTGTCTAAAACATTCGATTTTTTGGTTTTTCTGGTTGTTTAGGACTTTAAATAATGGTATTAGCTGTTTTACATTGATTAAGCACAATGTATTAGCTTATTTTAAACCTGGTAAAGCTACGCAAAAAAATACCTCAAGAATAAAAAATCATATAAACTTTTTCACGAAAATGTATGATATAAAAGGCTACACACCAATATTTTCTTCTCATACTTCACTCTCTAATAACCATATTATTTCATGACAGGCATGTCATTTGTTTCCCCAGTATTTTGCCTGCTCTGTGCCAGGTTTTTTTGTGGGGTTGGGAAGACGGCTGGGGTAGGTATATATACTGTCACCGAATCGCGTGACTTTAGGGCATCTTTGCTCAAACGATCACTGTGCACACAATTTAACAATATAACTTATGATATCGTTTTACTAATTTAACTGCTATAAAACATTTTACGTTTTGATTGTTCTTCGAATATCCTTTGTTAAATGACGTATAAAATGACATATCTTTTATCATGTCTGATTTTTTTGAAATATTTTTTATACAAAATTATATTCCATGTTCATGGTAGACTATAATTATGATTTCGGTCTCATATGATTTCCTTTTAAAATATTAGTAATCATACTTTTTAAACGGCTAGTTAAAGAGTTAAAATATATATTGTTTTCAAGCTAATAATCATGGCTACCTGATCAGACCGAAGCTGTATTTTAAAATGCTCTATTCAAAAACATCGTTAAAAATGATAAGAAAATATAGTTGATATATTTCGTGTACGAAACTTAATGTCATGAATTTTTCCACTACAAAATTTTAATTTTCAAACATTTGCCTTGAGATATTTTATAACGATATACAATTATTTCAAATCATGTTCAAATAACCTTACAACAACAATATGTAACATTTAAGAGGAGTCCTTTAATTATTAAATTTAATTACCTACACATACATACCTGTATTGTAAAAACACATTTTCCACAACAAGTAAAATTTGTATAAATATAATACAAAGGACCAAAGAAACTTGTAATCCCGGAATCTGATGTTACGCTCGAGTTTTTGAATAATTTATAGCGGCCCAACAACTTTTTCGAGTAGTTTAACATTCAGCTTTTTAAATGTCAGACGAGTTTTTCTTAAAAATTAAAAAAAATACGTAATCTTTATAAGTATTCATTTTAAGTTTTTTTTTCATCAAAACGAAAAGAGAGCTTAAAAAGCTGTTTTCATGTTAGTTGAAATATGCATAAAAAATATTATAATTGTTTCACATTTATTTAGCAGTACAAAAACTGTTCACAAATATTCATTTTTCTCGCTAAACTAAATATATGCTCCCTTTCAATGCTATATGTTGATTAAATTACAACCATTTCTTTTTGAAACCATTCTTCTCTTGTCTTAGTTGGAGGCCATAGCTTAAATACTTTATACAAATTTTGTTTTGTATTTAATAGTACAGATAATAATTTTACTCTTTATATATTTTTTTAGTGATAAAAGTGTTTCCAGCGAAATTGTTTCAAAGATATTATATAAAATAATATTTTAAATTCATACTTTTAACCTTTACTTCCGCAGTTTTGTTTAACTTTGGATCTTTAAATTGAGTATTACACAAAACCCTGCTTTTGGCACTGCTTGAATTTCATTCGTTTTATAATTTTTACAAGCATTAAGCTCAAACGTTTTGTTAATTTTCTGAATAAAAGGAACTTTTACTTTACGCTCCTAGTAATAAACTATTGCAAACGGGTTTTTTTAAGCCCTTAAAAATGTATGAAATTGATAATTTTTTTCTAAATAAATATACATATTTTAAAAACTTTAAAAATCTAAATATAGCTCGATTTTTTTTATAAATCAGCATTACGATGACAAGTGTATTAAAAAAATTTTTCGAGGCATATTTTTTCACTGTTGCTGTCAACTATTATTGCAAATCAATATAAATTTTTTGGTTGCTTGAAAAAGTTTAAAATTTAATGGCAATGAAATAAGCCACGTTTTCATTATGTTGTTAAAATGAGAGATTTTTTCTGAAATTTTATTAGATATCCGATAAATTCAATATACTGTATTGAATGCAATTGCACAATGTACTTTGACTGCATTCATCTTGTCCTTCCGTTTCACTTCTCAAAGACAATTCGTGCGGCTAACAGTTATAAGTCTGAGATTCTCTTATTGATTAAAGAAAGTTCAGAAAACTCCTTGAGGCTGCAGTTCTTACTCGAAATTGTTTTACTTCAGCGTCCGTTTGGAAGCTCTCTGTTTTTCTTAACCTTTGCTACGTTCCTAGCGAAAATTTATTTCGTGCGGTGGACTTTCTTCTGTCTGGAGCGATACGTTCAATCTCTAATCCGATGCGCACTGATATTGCATTATTTATATATAGAACAGCTTTATCCGATATGGCACAATTGGAAAACGGGAAAATACTAGAACTCATAACAAACTCCCCGCCAGATAAGTTTATGAAACGGATGGAATAATCATGTTTTGAAATATGTAAGTATTTTTATTTATTGATAGATAGATACTTCTGTTATTTTATACTTTAATATAGTAGTAGTAGTGATACTTTTACATGTTTACACAACCAACACAGTACATTAAAAATAAATGTATTCATCAGCTATTACTACTCTAAGTCATAAAAGCACTTGTTTTTTTTTGAGTATTTATCAAATATTAATTAATGTTAATATAAAAATCATAATAAATTTTTGATAAACGTTCCTCAATAATCATTTCAATTCACAAAACCATACAGTTAGGCTATCCAGTAGGGGCGATTCATTTACTGCGTTGTTGTAAAAAAATCTTAATATACACGATTGTTTAGAAAATATACAATTTGTTACATCTTATCTTCAAGTAATGGAATTAAATATTAACGAGATAAACTAAATAGTGCGACGAATTCATTTCGCCTCGTGACAATTAAAACATCTCATATGTATCTCTTAAAGTTAGTTAACGTAATTTTTAAATTTCCTGCACTCAATCGAAATTCATTATAAGATATTCAATTTGATTCCAAATACTGTCAGAAAGCGTAATATTTACCGTAGGATATAGACAATTTAATTTTTAATTAGTTCTTTGACTTTTCCTTTTAACTCAATTAATCCATACGCAAGCACTTCACTAACTTTTGAATATTAATTTTTCCCTTTTATTTTTTTCAGGTAAGAGAAACTTTTCAGCTTTAAGCTAAGTGACGAGTCGTGCTTTGGGTAAGTAAAGCTCGCAATGTAAAATTTGGATGCAACATCCTTTCTGAATTTTATTGAGCTTGAATTTGATACAAAAATATGGCGGCCACTTTGTAAAACAAACTCATTTGTATTCATTTTGATAAAGTAACACGATACTTTGAATTTTAGTTCACAACGTGAGAAATTTTCCATGATATCTTGAAAATCCCCTTCTTCGTTTTCTTAAAATATCTCTTTCACCTTTTGTATGAATGTTAAATCATTTTATATACGCTCAACGTAAAGATAACACTGCCGCAAAACAGTAACGGAGGCTTTATGTATACAAATACACTTTGCTAGGCTGTCGGGAAATTTTCTTCCTCTTGTGTTTTCGAAATATAAGGTAATTTACCGTGTTTGTATGTAAATACCATAAGCTTTATTCTTCCTTTTCTAAAAACGTCCTGCCAACAGATAAAATTGATACTCTTTATTTGAATTATTTACAAATATTAAATAAATATTTTCTTTTGATCACACAAGTGAGTGGTTATGGCTCATAAATATTTTCAAAAAAAAAGACTTGAAAGAACAATATTCATTTTCGTTTACCTTTTGGCATTTATTCAAAAAATACAATATATTAAATAAAACGAAGCATTTGTATTTGCACTACGGTGATTTGAATCGGTTCATAAATTGTCCATTTCTATTTGAATTATAAGCTTATAAGTATCACTTTAAGATTATTGGTTTATTATATTTTATTTTACTTGAATTTTGTGGGCCACTAAAATTAGTTCATGCCAAAATTGATGCATAAAGATTTTAAGGTTGAAATATCTACCTATTTCATTTTAATGTGATCGAATACTCATTTATTTGTTTCAAGTAAAACTTTGTGATTTATTTAACAGATCTATCTATACTAATGTTCAATTTATAATACAGCTGTCAACTGATGGGAAAAATCTTCGGGTTCAAACCTTTAAATATTCACTTTCCACTTTATCCAGTTAATTTTATATCAAAGTATATCTATTAAATCTTATTTTGTCACATAAATAAAAATATTTTTACATTTGATATTTTTAATTTTCATTTTCATTAAATTAAAAATACAATTTCTTAAACAAAATTGTTATAACGTTAACAAAATTTTAAACACATTAATTGTGTGAAATAAAGCTAACAATGTTTTTATGTTTTCAGTCGTTTACTGTAAGAGTTTTCCCTGTTCAAGCTACGTGAATAACTCAGGTAAATTTCGGTCACGCATTTAACTGTAATATAATGGATCAAGGGTCAGAATCTGACCGTCGTCTTATCGAAAAGCTTAAAGCAACAACACCCGAGAAAATTTTATCTTATCAACCGTAGAGCAGCACCCATAGGAGTTGACTTTTGTCAACATCACCCCTGAGGGCTGTTTTGTTGACCGATACAATGTAACATGCCACGATTTGCCCTTTTAACTTAATACCTTCTTAACATACAATTGAAACGCATACTGTATTATTGTATCTTACAAACCTTTGTGAAGCTTTACATATAAGAATGTATTTATATATATAATAAATTTATTTTAATGCAAAAATTATCTTATAAATGTACAACAAAATGGATTGAGGATGTTATTAAAATATCTTTGTTAATAATAATTAATTTTTTCCATTTATTTTTCAAAACGTATTGTTTTTAAACGTTGTATGTTTTTTCGTCGATGCAATGTTAAGGTGGTGAGTTAGATTTAGAATCATTATAGAAAGTCTTATTCATTTCACATTACTACAACACCATATATTTTACGTATTTGTTAAAATAGCTTCTACTGAAAAAGTATTTTTCACAGCTGAATAATATTTATATGACAAGATATTGTATTAGAAAATATCTCATTCACTATTTTTTAATTGAATGAATTGAATTTGTTTGTAATGACTTTATTCTTAGGTAAATTTTCTAAAAAATAACTGAATATATTACGTTTTTATTATGTATCTTTTGTAGTATCTGTAAGAATAATATTTTTTTAAATATCGTTTTGTAAAAGATTTTTTTTAATAACCAATAAATTTAGTCACTTATATTGGAACCCCTATTTCAATTCAAACTCTTTACCAAAAAATAAATCTTTTTCGTTATTTTAAGCCTCTAATAGACGAACGTATTCATTTTGGCCGTTCGTTATCATAAAAGAAATGTTGAATAACATTAATCAATCATTTTGAGTTTTCAAACCCTTTTATGCACCCAACAAAATAGACATTTTCTATTTCTTTTTTCCTACTTCGTTGTTCTTATTATTAGGTGTAACCCATTACCGGGCGAGAGTTCTATTTTCTTTTCTTTCTTTTCTTCTTTGCCAAAGAAATTACGCTAATGTTTTATATTATATGACAAACATTAGTGAAGAAAAAAGCGTCTTTCCCATTCAGTGTAAATTGTTTTTTTTTTCTTTTATAATGTTCGCGTGTATTTTTACAAAGAAAGTGTTGAAATGTTTTCGTCATTTTTCTACGGCAAAATTCGAAGGACAGTGTACGATGTTGATATTTTCGTTGAATTTTTACTTCAAACAATCAAATGACCTAAATTAACAAAATTTGAATACATTGCGCTACTGCGGTTAAAATTTTGTTTTTTTGTTATTTTGGTGACATTTCAACAAACGTACGCATTTTTTTCTAATGTTCGTTTATTTGCGTTCAATACTCAATGTTTAACACGAAGAAGATAGCATATATATTTATAAAGTTCAAACAAACGTATAAACTTTATTTAGTTTGTTTCAATTTAGTTATAAGTTAGTTTCAATTTTATCACAAAATAATAGTTATAACTCCTTTCTAGGTGTTGTCATATTATCATATTATGTAAAATTATACATGTATTTAATTTCATAACTTGGAATTCTAAAACAAGCACCAACTCAACTATTCATATTTTGTAAGGCATTTTTCTTGTTGGTCTCCAAATGTTTATTTGTATTTTCCTTTTTTGACATGCATCTTATTAAGTAAAAGAAAAGGAATATTTTTTACTGTAAAACAAACTGCCAGTAAAAAGGTTATTAATTCTCAAAAACAAAGAGGCCAAATCAAAAATGAAGATTTTTCATAATTTTTGATGTTGTATAGCCGACATTGAATTTTCTGTATAATTTAGTACATTTTTTACTGGTGTTCTAATCAATATGCTGGAATTGAATTTTGAGACAAATTTTATTTATCCCATTTTTATAGTGAAGTAAAATGCTTTTCCACCTGGCGAAGTGAATTTTCTGGTTCCTCACAGTTTCAGAAGAAAGTGGGGGGTGTTTAGCAAACGACGCCTTATCCTAGAAAAGCTTTGTACTGCTTTCTCACCGTAAAGCGATCGCTATTGTTCTGAATGAACAAAGAGGTGCCAGGCCATAGAATGCTCCTTACTCTTACCATCTCCTGACCGCCCACCTTCGCACCATCCGCCCAAGTGAGGTTAAACGATTTCAGCTATCAAAGACGATTTGTCTACGATAATGACGTTTGACCGTTTGCCTAGTCTAATGGCGTCAGAATGACGCTTATATCCTTGAAGTTTAGATGGCTTCTTCAAGTCGGTAACAATTATTTCAATCTTAAAATAGTTTTAACTTTACGCTTCTGTTTCGCTACATTAAACAATTGATGTAAGTAAGATACTATGCGCATTTCATTTATTTCTTTTATTTTTGCAAATAAGTTTGACAGGCAATATATCTTTTCCTTCATTACTATAAAAATCAACTTGTAGATCGTATCTGTAAATATACAAAACAAAATTACTGTTAAAAGTCTGCTTTGGTTTTTTTCCTGTCGTAAACATTAACTGGACGAATCTTAATTATTCAAGAATCGACTGAGGGCTTAAAATGTATGCACAGTCAAGCATAAATCATTTAAATTTTGTAAACTGAATTACTGTAACACTGTTTTTTATTTTGTTTTCAGAGATTTTATTGATGAAAAGTAAAGTTTATTAATCAAGTAATTTTTTTTTTGGGTGCATATTTTGCCTAATATGGTTTGAAAATCACTTAATTCGATTGACGGTGTTTGCATTGCTATCAATAGTTTTATGAAATAGACATAAAAAAAATGAGAGGAATCCGTTAATTTTTATAATTAAAAGTTATTCATTATTTAACCATTACTAATAAATATAGCATGTAAATAACGAAATCAATGATCGGGATATGAATACTTGTAGGAACATATAATGCTAAATTACATCTGTATACAGTGAAGGTTTAATCTCGTTAATACTTTATTTATCACGAAACTGTGTTTTTCCAATAAATGGTGCTTCTAAATATTTGAAACAAATTTAATTTAACATAACTGTAACCATAATTATTTTATATCGCTTTTATAAAGTCAATTTACACTTTTATAACAAAAGTAACTTTGTTTACACTCATCGAATTATTTCTGCACCGAGCTTCCGGTTTTGGCTTACAAATTCTTTAAAAATACACGTGTGGCATTTACCCAGGTATGCTTTGCAATCAATCAATTTGAATTTACAAATTGAATGAGAATTTTCACGGGCTGATAATTTAATTTTGGGTGTTCGCGAAGGATTTTTTTCTTTAACTATTTTTGGTTCAAGCCGTTCTTGTGTTGATTTTTAGCCAGAGGCAAGGGAAGTAAACATATATGCTGTTTATCAACCGGGTTGGAGTGACGTTGCGTTATTATTTCGTTTAAGCATGCGAATTTTTAAATTAATAAATCTACCATTAAAAAAGTATTTATTTACAGAAACTTTTGTCATTTTATCAGCATTCTAAGAGTGTTAATCATATTTTAGACTTACTTAAAATACCTCAAAATTCAAGATTCAAGGGAATTAGAAATAAGTGACTGCAATTTTTCTCGACCACTTATTGAAGTTTGATTGTTATAAACAATCATATTGTTTCAGAGAATGTTAAGTATTTTTCATGTAATTTCATTGAAATTGTCATTAACTATTCACCTTTGTAAAAAATATTGTAACAGGTTTAAATTTATATCCAAAACATGATATTTTAAATAATGTAAACCTATTTTTAGTACTTATTTCTACAATATATTTTATGATCAGTATCGGTTTCGCTCATCGCGAGCATTGTTTATTATTTAAAATATCATATTTTATCATCAAGAGGTGACAGTTAACGCCATAAAAGCGACTAATACTTATAAATGAAATATTAAATATTTTTTCTACTATACCGTATAAGCAAAAAATTTCATCTATCGTTTCTATTTAATTAAATAAGTACGAAATATACATCAGTCGTCAAAATAACAATGAGCAGAATATATACAATCTTTTTTTAGATAAATATTATATATGATCCACCCCCGTTTGTTTGTATATAAAAGAAAAAAGGGGAAAATCAAATTACCGAATCGAGCCGCAGTCTATCTGATGCACGATACTTGTTACTGATCATTTGACTCGTTTCCGTTATCCTTTTTTCTTTGTTTCAACATTGAGAGCCTGTAATCTCCTATCGCAGTAGACGCTTGTGGACTATCCGCGAAGAATAACATCCATCTTTCCACTCGTTGGGACAATACCTCCTTCATATCTTAGATCTCCGGACGAGCACTCTAATGGCAGGAAGCCTCGGAGGCCACTCACGGATTTGGCAATCAAGAAAACGGATGTTCCGCGATTGTTCCGCAATAATAAGGCCGGAAAATTCGATTTGCGTCAAATGAACGGGATCCATTCTACGTGACGCGTAGATAAATGGGCTGTATTTATTGTTTATTCGCAACTTTTGTCGCAGTGGCGTTCATAAAAAAAAATCATTTAAGACAACTGCAAAGTCTTTCATTTAATTTTATAAAGTATATATATTTATGAACAACAATATATTGGCATTCTTGTAAAACTCAAAGAAAAAAGATTTTGAAATTAAAAATCCTGTCCACTCACAAATTTTTTACATTTCAATATTTTTTTGATCAGGACCGGTTTCGCTCATCGCGAGCATTATCAGCTGATAATGCTCGCTCGCGGTCCTGTTCAAAAAATACATTGTCGAAATAAGTACTAATAAATGTGTGTGACCCGAAATAGCTATCAACTATGTTTTAAAAAATAATTTTGTAGAACTAAAATATATTGCTATTTTTTCACTGTGTTATAACGGAGTACTACCAAGTTAACACCGTAAAAGTGGTTTTAATAAATATAATACTAACATTGTGGTATTCAAAAGCGTCGAAGCACGAACCATAGTAAGTAACACTTTTATTAAAATATAACAGATTATGTTTAATTTCAAATTTGTGCCATTCAATTTAAAATGTCATTATAGCAACATTAAATGTGCATCAAAATTTTTATATTTAGTAACAACCTTTGGGAAATACATATATTGTTTGTGATTTCTTTTTTAACAGAAAAAATGTAAGCCTTCAACAGCCTGTCAGGTTGAGTTTATCCGTGTGCTAGAATATTTGAAAATACCAAAACGCGTCATAAATGACAATAAATTACACAGAGTTTTTAAAATTTAATAGATTTACACAATTCGATATGGTACTCGCATTTAAAAATAATATATTTTTTAACTAGTATACAATACACCTGACCAAGGTTGCATTAAATATGCTCTCAAACAATTAGAAATATACAATTGCAAACAAATATTCAGTTATTCCATTTTCTCTTCAATTTAAATATATGTTATATGATCGAAATCTATTTTTAAGTTCAAGTTATCTAAATTATGACCGAAAAGCTTAAGGATTTTTTCATTTAAGCGCCAAATGGCTGATTTTTAGGCCACGCTTATCCAATATTAGTTATTAAAATTCGATGATTAAGCCATTTACGTTTTAATTGCAATCAAAGCAAAACATAGGAAAAACATTTCAAAAAAAATGTATATTTATATCATTCTGTTTCAAAATTAAATTCTTATATGTTTACAGTTGTGTGTCTATTTGTATCAAGTAAAATCATTAGGTAAGGAAGGTTAACTGAATTTTTTAACTCGAAAACCAGTTTTCTAATCACTTTTACGAATCTACCAAAGGTATCAGTTGAAAAAAAGATAACATATGACATTATTAAGAGAGGAACCCATTTAAAAAAACGATGAATTTTAAATGCACTTAACATGTAAATCTGTACCCTCTTTATTTTCAAACTGAGCACGCTACTTTATTTTAGTGTTCTGGCGCTTGACGGCTTAGTGGTTGTATTCTGTGAAGGAATAAATGTTAACGAGTTTCAAAAACCAGTCTTAAATTGTAATTGTGCTGTGTAATATTTTGATCGCCTTGAAATAAATACACAAATTGTCAGCGCTTTTTACTGATTATTACATTTTGTAACGCACCAATTCATTTTAAATTTCCTGTCCTCAGTAGAGTACTTACAAAACAATGGCAAATATTATACGTTAATTACAACTGTCTTACAAATGATTGGTTGTTTAAATAATATACTCTGATATACAATTGAATTATCAGTTTTTTCGACTCTTTCAAACAAGGTGAATAGATTAATTTATAAATACGACGTAAAAAGTCCTACCTAAATACGAAAAACTCTTTCGTGTGTGAGTCAATATATTGTAATAATTTTGATTATTTTATCTAAAATATATCAGGTTTAAATGCAGCTAAAGTTAAAAACTTTAGTATTCAAGTTTTTATAATTAATCCAAAAATGGATTACAAAATATTTTACATAAAATTATGTAAGTTTGATCAATTCATTCAATTTGAATTTGTCGGTACAATGTCTATTTGGGTTCAAACATACTAAATTGTGACCGGAGTTCTTACAGAGGTCCGTATACTTATACAAGTTACATTTAACCATGATATTTAACTTAAAAATGAATTATTCACCAATAAGGCGTTTTCTTTCCTTTATTTTCGTAGTATTCACTACATCTTCAACTATTCACTTTTTTTTCAAAACACTTTTCATAGAATTCGTTAATGAAGAAACCTTTTCCAATGGGAACTTCTGAAGATAATATATTATTTTTTTTCGGATTATGCCACTTTTATTCTAAAGCTAAAAAAAACACTTTTTAGCTCTATAGAAATAGCTACTTCAGAACTTTATACAGTAATATCTTTTCAAGTCGGCAGTTTTCACAAAAATTTTCGTTTTCTTAAACTTTTTAAGCTTTTTTTACAGTCCACAAAACACAATCCAAATATTGTCATAACGTTTTTAAATCAATACATTTTAAAAAGATATATATGTAGATACCACCATTTGTAATGCCATTGAAAGTCAGTATTTTCTTTTACATATAATATTATGTCGACATCACCAGGCAGTATGCGATAACACGAAACACTTCCCTTTTATTTGATTATATCAAGGCGCATTTGATATGTAAATATTCCGTCTTAGGTTTCCTCTAACAGACGGTCACATACGATGGAGAAGTATTGCCGAGTCATCTCCGCGCGGCTCCACCGACGACGCAATACATTTATTTACATGGAGTCATTTATAACGGCTCGACACGCTTCTATACGACGCTCATCTGCCAAAGGAAAACCCCTGTTACGGAAACTCTCAGACAGTGCCACCTGATAAAATATTCTACTCAATATATCATCCAGACATATTTGAAATCACAAAAGCGTAAATAAGGTAACCATTAAGTATTAAAAGCAAAAATATTAATTAGGAACGATGGTATGAAAACGGAAAAGCATGTTTTAAGAAGAAAAAATACGCACATTACTTTTTATATTTTGACCAATATTACACTGCTTTCTTTAATGTTATTAAAATGATTTTCCATCAAGAAAGACTGACTGAAAGAAAACTAACTTTTTTTTCCATTTTTTATAACACTATAACATAATTGATATTACACGGTGAAAAAAATAGCAATTTATTTTAGTTCTACAAAATTATTTTTAAAATAAAATTGATAGCTATTTCGGTTCACGCCATCGTCAGAACTATGATTAAACTAACATTTACAGAAAGTGTACACAATAGATATTCTCTCCTGTTCTTTTTACACAGCTATATATAGATAATCAAATGTTAGTTTAAGCATAGTTCTGACGATGGCGTGAGCCAAAATAGCTATCAATTATATTTTAAAAATAATTTTGTAGAACCGAAATACATTGCTTTTTTTTCACCGTGTTATAATGGAGTTCTACCAAGTGAATGCCAATCCAATCAATAATTGATGTAATTTATCATTCCCATGTTATTTTGGCAACCAAAGGAGAAAGGTAATCCCAAAGATTAAAATGAATATCTGTGTATATATATATATATATATATTTATAAAATTTTATTAATATAAACCTTGTCGGGTATATTTTTTTCGAAGAGATACTTTGAAACGCCTTCTGATTCCAAAGAGTGGCACGCCTTTACTCGTAGACCAGAGAAAATGCCCAAGTAAAAGAAGACATTTTAAATCGGCCGCATCGATCTTTCTCTCGGCGGGAGGACGTATTTGGAAACGCTCCGGCGACCATCGGATATATCAAAAATTGTCTCCGATCGGAGAATAATGACCGCAATTTTCGACATCTTTTTTGCTGACGTCACTACTCGCGACCCAACGACGCTGGGGCTCACCTCATCTTCGTGCCATCCCAACCTACGCCCTAAATCCTTCAAAAGCTTTCTCGCCGACCACTTTTATCTACTTGAAATAATGTAATGAGCTATTTATCTTTTATTTTCACAGGTAGAAAGTATTGTTTAATATATATAAAAATACAGAAGTGCGATAAAAGGCATCAAATAAATAAGGGTATCACAGGAATAATTTAATGTTTGTTTTTAAATGAAAATAAATGAATCTATCTTTAACTACATATTTATACAATATAATTTTAAGGAACATTATTCAACCTTTACTTTTAAACTAAATACAAAGCATTATTAGTTGACAAAAAAAACTTGTTTATCATTCATCTTCAAAATGATCACAAATAACACTATCATAGCTTCAAGTTTTCTCAATCAAAACTAACTAGGCAATCATTGGTGAATTGAAAAACTACAACTTTCATAATTTTTAGATTAATTAATTGCTATTATTCAACTATAATAATAGTTGTCTATATTCTTATTTCATTTTTATGAGTCAAATGCGTTGTTACGCAATAATATAAGACACATAATTTGCATATTTTAAAATAAACTTTACACAAAATGAGAGCGTTGCCTTTTTTATGATACATATTTGATGATTCTCAAAATTCAATCAATTTTTAATCTTTTCTCTAAGCAAAGAAAAAAATGGAGTTCAAAGATACAACTAAAAAACTTAATTTTCAAAAGATAGCATTCTTTAATGAAAAGTAAACGTTTGTTGATGTATAAAGGATGCCGTTTTGCTTTACAACGTAATACAAACCAAACAATAGAAAAATTAGCTCGGTTGGTAAATATAATATTTCATCAACTGTATTTTAATTTTAAACGAAAATTTGATATTTAAACAAAGAATTTTTTTATTTAAAAATCGACTTCTCATTAATTTTCTTCTCAAATAAAAATCTTTTAAGCAGTACTTGATCTCCGTGTGTACACTTTAATCTTCACAACCTACTGTGCGGCATCGTTTGGAAATTAAGCATTATAAAGTTTATAAGAACTGCTTACTTTGGTTTGTAGAAATACTAAATTTTGTTGTATCAGTTAAACTAGTCTTCTACTCACAGGAATTAACACTTAAATCTTTTTAACAACTAGACGTGCTTCTATTTATTTTATAATGCAACGTTGTATGCTGATCACGCAAAAACTAGTTGACATACAGTTATGCAATTCTCTCCTTCTGAAGTCTCTATTGTTCGTTCTGTTATTTATAAGTACTGTGGGATATGTTTGTGCCATAGGTCATAAACATACTATTGTCTTCTGAAATTTTTATTAATTTAAATTGAAACATTATTATTTAAAAACTATATTTATGATCCATTTTTTGTAACTACAACTAACGAAAAAATACATTTATCACAAGCATTTATATAACTACTGTTATAAATTAAGCAATGAAAATTAATACATATGTATATTTAATCCTATCAAACAAATGATACCTTTGAATGATGATTAATTCCACAAAAATCATTTTATGTATATCCTCAGAGTATAACTTCACTTTGATTGGAGTTGTTAAAACATTATAAAATAATGCTCATTGAAATAAAGATTTTTATCATCTTTTGAATGCTTTTGACACGGATTTTAATTTAATTATGTCGTATTCATTATGTGAGCAATGTATTTAATTATACTTCTCATCAACATATTTAAATTAAACAATTTAATGTTCACAGTTGTTTTATCATTTCATAAATTCTTCGCCGTTTGCCCAACTAGTAGTCCAAATCAAAAGTTTTGAGTATTTTCAGTGGGTCCCGCTATAAGCATACGATTGACGATGGTTAAATATGGAACTTGCCAATGAGCAAACTTTGGTAAATTAGTAGCGTATTGAGAATATAGGAGTACCGTTGAAGTACATTTATTTGACAAATTACACTTCTGTGTTGGTTCCCATTCTGCCGCTATTATATCGAACTATTACAAACTTAATTATGAGGCTTTGGTTATGCTTTATCGGAAACCAACATTAACTTTACACCTTTATTTGAATCACTTTTCAACTATTTGTAAAATTTGTTATATTCTCAGTAATTTTGTAAATTTTTACTACTGACACTCTCTAAATATATCTCTCAATACTTTCTGTACTTAACAATCGCTCGAAATGCTTAAAATCAATTTTTTAAATGTCAACCATTGATGGAAAAGCATTATATTTTTAGTACTATTTCTACAATAGATTTAATAATCAGCAATAGTTTCACCCATCGCGATCGTTATTTACTTTATATAAATAGCTTACAGGTTTACAATACTAAAATATTCAAAATTTTTTTTCATTTCTTTTAGGACCAAACGAAAAAGTAACCTTTTTCGACGAACACCTATATAATTTTGAATAATAAGCTGATTTTAATACTACAATAATGATTATTAAAACTAATATTTTGTATCTTGAACTCGTTATTCGGTTTTTGAGAAACTTGGTTCTTAAATCCATGAAACAATGAATCTTTATAAAGCTTCATTTGTAAAATATAACACTTCCTTTGAAACATGAGTTGATTATCATTTTTTTAAAGGTTAATAATTTTGCTCAAATATTTTTTTCCACCATATCTCACTTTCAAACCAATAATAATCTTGCTTATATACATAGTCGATTACTGAAATGAACAGTCATCAAAGTAGTTTTGGAGATATAATATCATTACAAATAATAATTGATAACCTAATTTGAATTTCAGATATGATAGTTAAGCCGCAAATTGTCAATAATTAAGCAAATGTTTCCAGCAAAATCCCCTATCGATATTACAATTTAGACTGAATATTCGCAAACACTTCATCTTGAGGGGTAACTGCTAATATCGCGTTACATTAAATAGAGGTTACCTGGTTGTTTTAGCAGAAGTAACCTCAGGTATGGCGTGTAGCTCATCTCCTTCCTGTTTAGCAGGAAATAGTCCATAGCTTCCGTTTTGCATTTGTATGCCTTCAATTTCTATAGGCTATTAACGGCGGATGTGTGGTAGGTGTCAGTATTATAGAATTAAATACCAAATACATTATACTTGAATCGAAATTATCTTACCGTCGTTATCATTAACTCTGAATTTAGTTTAGAAAGTTTACTTTTTAAAAAGGCTTTCCGTTTTAACACGAAAAATCCGGTGGGCTTCTTAATGTGTTTACAGCTTTTGGTTAAGAAAATATAAAACATTTAGGGCCTGTGTAAGATAATAAGCGTAAAAATAATAAACTGGAGAAGAGATAAAATATTAAATTATTTTTGTAATGTTGAAATTGCGTTCTGTAGACGCTTTATATTTCGGAAGAGCTTTGCTTACTTGTTTTGCTTCTAAGCTTTTGTATACTTTACTCTCTACTTAAACGTAGTGAACAGAGCCTTGAAAGAAATAATATTTGAAATTTTGACTTGATATTTTGTGTTTTTACATTATGCCAAACCGATAAATAATTGATTTTTTTATTTTGTTTTTTTCCAGACTTTCATATTTATAGTTCGCTTAGAATGAATTTTCGTGTGTTTAACTTACATGTACTATAGATATAAAATGTTTAATTTTGTCAAGTTAACGATAAATTGAGGTGAATTACTAAGAAAACCCCTTACGAATTCTATTCGTGAATACTCATTTAACAAGCGTTACGTATGCGTTTGACCAGTGATTTTTCTCTATGCAATGTATTGTTTCAATAGTTTACTTAATCTGACAAGTATCTAGCTGACTATTGTTTGCAAAAGGTTACATGTGAAATTTATTTCACTCAAAGTCTTGTAAAATATTTTATAAAAAATAAATTGTATTGTATGTTATGTTCGAGTACTACCTAGTTCTAAGTACCTGTCACGTGTCTTGATAAGGATAGCTATGATTAATAGCAGAATACAAGATTTTGTCTTCCCAAATTAGAATCGACAATCAACGCAACTCAAAATAAGTTAATATTTTACCAAGTTGATTCATACGAGTTATAAAGTTACGAATTTATAAGACGTGAGATATGTTAGCTAAAATACCACGAATGCATTTCAGCATGAAACATACTCGAGTTAAATTCTGAAACAGTGGACACCCATACTGTTACTTTTACGTATAGTATATTTGTCTATGCGAACAAAACAAGCGAGTAGATTGGTCTTTATTTTACATACTGCCGGAAAATATACATCATTTTATTTCGATAAGCATTAATGATTAATGCTGCTATTTTAGGTTGAATCACTCAAAGTTATTAAAACAATTCAAAGCACGTGATTTTTGTCTTCAAATCAATACATTAGGTAACTATGTATCTTAATTAATGAATTAATAAATACAAATAATAAAAAAAACTATAGAAAGTATGATCAGACGTTCATTTGGATTTTGTTTTTAAAAATAAAACTGTTATCTTATTTTCAAGTTATCTGTTATATACAGCTTTAGTTTTATCTACATTTTATTAAATGAATATTTTGGAATATATATTTAATCTATTTTTTTACTCAAACGGTTAACTGAATCAATTTCAAAGAAAAAAAAATATGAAATAGCAGCAGCCAATATTTCAGTTAACTAAAAAAAAATTATTAATTTCAATCAATCAAATAAGAAAAATAAAATCAAACGCAAGACAGTCTGTGCTTTTTATAATAAGCACAACATAATTTTTGTTATTCTTAGATCTACTAAAATTAAGATTCCTTCGACTATTATTCAAGAAAACTTCTTTTAACAGTTTTGTTCTGCTTTTCCAATTTATGAAAGCGCACTTTATAATTAATTCCATTATCTACGCGGAGCAGTATAAAAGATTCCTTCTTTATATTATATAATATATACAAAGAGGGCTTGCAGATATACACTCCCTTTTGTGCCATTTATTTTAGGCCATGCAATTGGATGTTTTTAGTGCCTACTTTGGGTAAATATTTAATATGGTATTCCGAAGTGCCATGAAATTCCAAATTTTCCTTTGTGTAGCTTGTCCCAGCATTTAATTAACAGATATTTATAAATATTTATTTTCTAGCAAAGTACATCTTTAAACGTGCACAACTTTTGCTTAAGTCAATTAGCGAAAGCCTGAATTAAATATCGTCGTTATCATAAATATGTATTTCAAGCGTGTGCTTTAGGCATCTGCTCTTCATATATGTTATAACTTACTTAATAATTTATTTCATAGACCATTCGAACAACAAGTATCTTTAATATTTCTGGCTTTGAACTGATGGAATTCATACATTTTATGGATAAGGCACAAAAATAAGTTTGTATTCATAGTGTTGCAGTTAAGTATTCCATTACTGGCTACAGTTATTATCTATAAATTTTACTACAAATTTCGGTATCTTAGCCCATGACCGCATATATATGCAGGATAAACAGCTATCGATTGGCCATGGAGCTTTAATATGAGAAAAAAATTGCAACACATAAACAATATATTATCGTAAAATAATGTAAGTTTTGTTGCATCCGAGTTAAATATTGCTAGAAAATGGAGAAAGGTGAAACCTGGGTTGTTATTGACAAAAAATGTGGAATTTTACAAAGTTTCAACACTTCAAAAACGAAATAATGTTTTTTTTATTATTATTTTAAACAATCACAATTGTTGTATTTAATCAAAAGTAAAATGTTCAACTACGTCATTTAAGATGGCTTATATTATTTTTACTAATCAAAAAGTATATTTTAAATCTGATTTCAATCATATACCCACTTTTTTTCATATTAATGTATGAAATAAATAATATTTTGAGTGCTATGCTTGGAATTTAGAAATGCACTTTGATATTTTTCAAACACGTAAAATATACCATTTTTATTCCACGTAACATTTTTTTTGATAAATTTAAGATATTCTTTAGATTTATTTCTCTCTTATTCGTAACAAGATACATCGTTGACTTTTTGAAATAAAGCAGCAGCATTTTTAGCATCAATCTACACATGCTACGTATCAGTTAAAAATATTTTTTAACAAATATAATATATTGTAAGGTTTTTTTTTATCTTTTATAAGCTCTTTTATTACTTGCTATATGCTTGATATTTCCAAAGCCATAAATGTCTATTTTTTTTGTAATATGTCTTTTTTAACATTAGTTTCAGTGTAGGTAAATTTTAAATCTCAACTTTAATATTTTACTGATTCAATATTTATTACACGGTAATAAAACAGCAATGAATTTTAGTTCTACAATTTTTTTATAAGATATAGTTGATTAGCTATTTCGGCTTAAACCATCGTCAGAACTACGTGAGCCGAAATAGCTACCAACTATATTTTATAAAAAAAAATGTAGAACTAAAATACGTCGCTATTTTTTCACCGTGTTATAATGGAGTTCTACCAAGTAAATTTCAATTCAATCAATCAATATTTATCGGTCCTTTTTATGTTACATTACAAGGAAAATATTTTGTATTTTACTGCTGCATTTGGAATATTTTATTTTTTTACAGTTATATCATATTTGACTCAAATATTCTGACTTTAAACAAAATACATACATATTTTCCACATTACTCTAAGAAATTTAAACCCGTGAATTCAATCAAAACTTCCAGTTGTTACCTTATTATCAAAATGTCGCTTCATGATGAGGATCGTTTTTTTATTCATTGTGAATATTACAAAGCAACCCCTTTATTTCATGACGGTGTTACAGCAATTAAATTGTGATTACTTTTATTTTTAGAGTAGCTTTTGTTTTAGAGAGTTTCTATGCAACTAAGAGCCTTCTCTGTAAGGATCTACGAAGCTGTTCGGATTCCCCAAGGGCGCGTAATAAATATGCAAGGGGCTTACCCAAAGACTGAGGCGTAGCCTTTATCACGCAAACTCTGTGATTCTCAAGCGTGCACCGCAAAAAAAATGAGACAAGAAAAATCCTTTGCATATGTTATGTACTATAGTTAACACTTACATAAATTTTGATAGTACACGTAAATAATTGCAGTTTTACGATTGAAAAAAGTAGCTCATATCATTTTTCTAAAATATTAAATTGTTTTGTTTGAATTGGCATTTATTTGGTAAACTCCATTATAACACGGTGAAAAAATAGCAATGTATTTTGTATTCTTTTTTTGCTAATTTTATGTGAAAATTAATATTTTTCATAAATTGTATTCATTAAAATTATAGAATCCATTTTTTCTTTTTCGATTGAACCAAACCAAATACTTACTTGCTACTGAAACAAAATCCAATTCAGTTCAGCTGGTTCTGGAAAAGCTTATTTTTAATAAACTGACATAAAATTTAAAAGTATAAGTATAGTTTATATTGCAATTTATTGCTTTGCCGAAGTATTAAAAGTTTTCTCAAGAAATTTGGATTTTTGAAAAATAAATTCAAATTATATACTTGATTTCTTTTATCTGCATGCTGAGTCGTTAAAATTTAAATGCCATGCGGGCTTCTTTTTAACTTAACTGTCAGATATTTTTATTTTCATGAAAAGAAAGTTAGACAATCGTTTCGCTACGTAATTGAACTGAGCATTCTGCAGCCTTTGAGCAAGTTTCTCACTCGTAGATAATCATCGACGGTGCTTTTAAGACGAAAGAAGTTGCCCTGTTAGAATTTGAAATTTTCGACAGTATTTTATGTTATATAGACTTGATCATTACCTTACATTCAATTAGGAGTCTTATGTTTTCTTCATGGCGTTCACATTATCTTAGTGCATATTTTATGAATCTCATACTTACAATAACTGGAAAGCTGTGACATTCACAGGTGATGTCATTCACACAAGTTAATAATTGCAAAGTAATGTTCTTGAAACAATATTTTGATAAGGCGTACAAAACACGCATAGTAAAATTTTCAAGCAACTCAATTAAAATTAACAAATAAGGAAACATTTGTTCAATTTGTAACATACGTTTAAATAATGCATGATGCTTGCGTGTACTATAAATAAGACATTCAAAAATTTCTTTCATATTAAAATTTATAATTAGACAATGGGGTTCGTTAGATCGATTAAAAATTAAGTTTTACTATATTATTTCACATAAACTTAAATTAATTAATTGTTTTTTAAATGATAATATGTAGATATTATAATATTATATTACCACGACACATATAAGAAGGTAACAACTTTATTTATAAAGATTAAAATAATGAAATATGAAAGTGTAATTAAATTTAATGTTTTACTAGATTTAAGATCTCTATTATAAGGGACATTATGATAAAGACTTTTGCTTAATATCTATATCTCGAATTGGTGAGAAATAATAATCCTTAATTATTTTAATGTCGGTCTTATTATAAATTGTTATATACCGTTCAATAAATATATTCTTATCGTTTTAACGTAATTGTTTTTTTTATCACACGGTGAAAAAAAAGCAATGTATTTTAGTTCTACAAAATTATTTTTAAAAATATAGTTGATAGCTATTTCGGCTCACTCCATCGTCAGAACTATGCTTAAACGAATATTTGTTTATCTATATATAGCTGTGTAGAAAAGGTACTCAATACATCTTCTCTCCTGCTTTAACGGCCTTGCTTGTTTCATTCTCGCAATAAAACTAAATTTTTTAAAAATTGTAAATGAAACTAAAAAATGCGGCTATGACAATAAGTTTACATGTGGCACGGAAATGGTCCATTACGAAAGCAAATTAGACCCCTTCCCCCCGTGAAGGGGTTTAATTAATGAGCTAGACAATATATTAGTTTGTTCGTTAAGAATCCTTTGTGATAGTTGATGTCTATTGATTTCCAGCTGTATTATTAAGCCTATACAGGTATTCATACCCTTATCATTAAAACTCCAATTTATTTAATCTGATCAACTAATTATGTTTCCCAACATGGTCTTGTTAGATAATATATATCGAGTCAACTATTCTATAATAGCGGCCATCGGTGATTACAACACTTGCTTAAAGTTAATTCCAAGCTATTTAGATTACAGTGTGACGTGAAGTATCTTGCCGACATTGAAAGCCCAGCAGCCTCCACAGAAAGTAATTAATGTCCACAAAGTGCCAGTGGCGGTGGTGGATTTTCGCTTACCCCACATTTTCTCCCCGCTGCGATGAAACACCCTTCGTATCCTGTACAATACAATGAAAAGCAAAAAATACCCGAAAAAATATTTCTATCTATTATAAGGTATTCCATAAAGTTGTGAATCATTTTTTAAAAAAATCTACATTTAAAACTAATTTATTGATTGAATTGGCATTCACTTGGTAGAACTCCATTATAACACGATGAAAAAAATAGCAATGTATTTTAGTTCTACAAAATTATTTTTTTAAATATAGTTGATAGCTATTTCGGCTCACGCCATCGTCAGAACTATGCTTAAACTCACATTTGCTTATCTATACATAGCTGTGTAGAAAAGATACACAATACATCTTCACTCCTGTTTTAGGGACCTAGCTTGTTTCTTGTTCGCAATAAAACTAACGATTGAAAATGAAACTAAAAAGGCGGCTATATCAATAAGATATGGCACGGAAATGGTCCATTACAGAAACTAAAAAACACCCCACAGAGGGTTAAACAATAGTAATAGACATGTCTTAGATTGTTTGTTAAGAATCCTTTGTAATAGTTGATGTGTATTGATTTCCAGCTGTTCTAAAGCCGTCATCCTGCGACCCTTACTACAAAGATGCAAGCACAGGCGCTGAATTTTAATTTATATTATGTCAACTCAATAATTTTTGTGTTCGAATAAACACATATCCGGACAACAAACTATAACAATATTTCAAATACACTTATCCTATCTATAATATAATGATGATCGCTAACGAACAATTTGGATAGCGAACATAGCCTTGGAACAGATTTCGTTCGTTAACCGATCATCCACTGTGTATATTTTCATAATTGATAAACAATTATCTCGTAATTTTCAAATGCCTACATTGAGATTTCTTTATCGATTTCCACATTTTTTGCTGCTAATAGTAGTCACTTATATTACAGAAACTATAATAATCTATAATTAAAAGACTCACAATTTTTTTTTGTCCGATTATTAAATATCATATAATATTAGTATTTGTTTTCAATACGCAAACTTACTCGATATTCGTAAGAATATTTTTTGCTGAACTCTTTTATCGCGAAATAATTAATACGTTGTTATTTGGATTCTTTCTGGGCTAATGTAATAAAATGTTTTTGTGGAAATAATATACGAACGACGTGAAGTTTCTTGCAAGCTTTGTTAATGAAAGCGAAAACCACAGGTGGATATAAAATAATACATTCAGTCATTTATAAAAGATGAGCGTCCAAAAAAAATCTACTCTCAATATGAATATTCATTCACATATATATTTTATGTATAAAAAATAAACATGATTTTTTTTAAAACATGAGTCACTTTTTAAATGACCCACATAATATATGTGATTAAATTTAATACTTTTTTCTTTGCGGCTTTTCTTTCTCTGATTTGAACTTTTTATGTAATATTAGTATGTTATTGTACAATAAGGTCTTGAAAACAAACAATGGATCAAGCTTAACTCTTTAGACACCACTATCTTAAAGACTTAATTTTTTATGAAAATGCAACAAAAATTACATTGTAAAATCATTAACCACATTATTTTTTTTATAAAATAGGTAAAAAAAATAAAAATTCACCCAAATTAATTTTTGACGTCTGCCACACAAAAAATTAATAAATATACATAATTTATAAGTATTTTCTCATTGATAGGTACCGCGCAATTTATTCAGTGTAATATATTTATATATAATATGAAAATCTATTGAGAACTTTTACCAATTTTTTTAAAATAAAAAACACAATATAGAGCAAAGCCTTGGGATAACCGTTCCTTTCTAGTGTGTATAACAAGATTCATACGTAAATTTTGAAAATTGGGTGACATTTAATTAATATTTCTACTTACAATTCCATATATATTCATAAATATGCTCATGGTGGCGTTTGTGTATTTGTACGCTATTGGCGTCTTAGTGGTTAAGTCATGTCAATATATATATATTTTTTTTAATAGAACTTTGATCTCTGATGTGAGTAATTATGGTATCTTTTCTTTCTATTTGATCTTGATAAATTTGGCTTTACGTTTATTTCTTTTTTGAATTATTTTGAAATTTATTTTAAATGAAGTAAGCATGTAGAAAATTAAAGAAGTTATTCCAGTACGTAGACTATTTAAAATCAAATTAATCTATTTATACGAACTTTACTTTATGTGAACCTAAAATCGTTTAAATTTTATCTACTTTATATTAGAGATGTATCAGATAATAACGCAAATGAAACGTTGTGAGCGAAATACTGAATTAATAATTTACAAATTGACTAAATTTCTGTCAATGACATCAGGTTGAATAGTTTAATGTTGCATTATTAAGATAAACTTTTGCAAAAGCCTAGTCATTTTAAGATCTAAAGCACAGATTTCAATGACCACCCAAACACCTAAACATCTGAAGCTTTCACCTCTCGTTAGCTTTCATGCAAGGTACAGGCTCGCAGTGCTTTCTGCGTTATGAAAGCCTTACGCAATTAATCCTTTTGTTTTCTTTGTGAGCTGAATACCCTCGCACGTGGACGCAGCGCGACGGGGGGCGGAAAAGTGGTTTAAGGGTAAGAAAATTTGTTGGCCCGTTTTTATTCATCTTTGCGCGGCGTAATGTTATTCAAAGGGAGAGAGGGAAATCGTGCAAACGCACATAATGTTTTAGGGAAATGTACTGGTTTTATGGGTTTATTATGTTTTTATCTTAGTTTTTTGCCTGTTGGTAATGTTCTTTTTAGCCTAGAAGCTTTTTTAGTAGAAATAAATGTATGTTAAGATCATGATTGACTCTCTAGACAGGGAAATGTTGAACATCGCCCTAATTTATTTTAGAAAAATTCGACACCCTTGGGTCAAAGTAACGTATCTCATTGTAAGGCTATTTCATGTTTTTTTGCAGTATTTCACTGATTTTTTTTTATCGGATTGTGACTCGGAATTCTTTTTGGACTAGAAAAGTAAAATAAAAACTAATTTAATTATCTTGACCTCAAGGAGCTGATCTGGTTTATTTGATTGATCGTTATTATGAACATATTTTATAATAGATAAAAAAAATATGTATATCTTATTACATCTAAGAGTAAATATAATTTAAATGTTTTTTTTTTGTCAATTTTGATAATTTAAATGTACTACCAGACATGCCGATTATTAAACGATATTTATAAAATTGATTAGCTGATAAAGCGAAATATTTTTTTTTATATATATATTAAAAAATGACGATTTTTACCTTTATTCCATGAAACCGTAGTTTATTTATCATGTCAGTTGTTTTACAGACTACATTGGCCTATTTTTGATGTACTCAGTAAAAGTGACCAATTGAAAATAAATCCAGATCTAGTAAACTCATTGCGTTTTATTCAATATTTCGTTCAGAAATAGTCCGGAAAACTAATGCAACTGTTAATATTCAATAATCTAAATTAGGTTATAACGATTTTTTAATACTCTGTGAAAGGTTAATTTTTAATATAATTCAATTACAATAACTCCAAGTATCTTATTTATTATTTTATTAAACAAATTTGGTTTATTTATAAATAGATATGTATTCGAATCTCACTTGAAATGTATCAAATAATAAAAGCTAAAAAATTATTCATGTTTGAGTCCAAGCGATAAGATTTGACATCATAGGAATATTATTTTTATGCTTTAATCAATAGCTGTACATTATAAAAAATATATTTTGTTTTCTACGTGTAAATAACTTTATCCTAAATAATGGCGTCGAAGAAAATGACCTCCATTTTCTCGTAATCCAGGATAAACCCGTTTTTGTTATCTGAATTCGATATCCTGTTCCCTTTTTTATATCTTATATTTTTCTATCAAAAGTGTTTATATAAAGGTACAAAATCCTGCCTTTAACACTTGGTAGTAATGTCATACTAAAAACAAAGCTTTATTGAATTTGATATTTTGTAAATGAAATTTTGTGAATCTGACAATCAATTATTCCCTCCGCCTTGAACAATTTCTTTATAAGCATTC
The DNA here is from genome assembly GCA_028555115.1 of Himalopsyche japonica. Taxonomy (NCBI): domain Eukaryota; kingdom Metazoa; phylum Arthropoda; class Insecta; order Trichoptera; family Rhyacophilidae; genus Himalopsyche; species Himalopsyche japonica. The sequence goes on from JAHFWJ010000620.1 coordinate 1,070,380, forward strand.
TTTTCCTAATATATATTTATTTATGGGAAAGTATAAAAATGTGTTATTGCAGATTCAATCATATTGTAAAGATTAAATTTGTTTTTAGCGCTGATTTTTTTTTTTAAATTATGTATTTTTTTAACAAAATCAAATTAAGAATAAAGTTATTTTTAAATATCTTTAGACGTTAAAAAATCAATGCAATTCACTTAGGAAGATTATATGTTTATTGTGGATGATATTTTTTACCTTTTGCTCTAAAAGTTTAAAAAAGTGTTAAACATCAATTACATTTTATTTGTAAACACCTCTATATAGATGCACCCTGGATTCCCCTTTGCTTCGATCCCTCCTCGTTTCACGGTCTCAACAAAACGGGCAAGGTGAACACTGGCCTTTGTTTGAGAGCTTAAATAGTTTATTCTTGACGCAGGAAGCCTCGGGAATGTAGGAGTAAACTACACCAATAATGCGCTCACTTTGTTGCCAAAACTTTTTGATGCTAACCCCAACACAAGGGAGTAAGAAGTATGCTTTGCGTTAATATTTTATGTTGCGGGGATGTAGTTTACATGCAAACATATTACGTGAAATATGTGCGTTGTGTGTGATATTTTATTTTGAAATATTTCGCAACAAACAAAAGCTTGAATGTTTCTACCTGGAGATGGGACTGCCCGTAGTAAATTTGTCTCGGTTTTATTTTACTGTTTTTATTTAAAGCAAAGCAGTGAACCAAATCTTGAAAAAATATAGACAATAATATAAAATTTTCACAACTTTAGTAATATAAAAAATAAAATTTAAATTTAAAAATGGTGTATTTTCATTCAGGCGTTAACTGTCTCTTATTGATGGAAACGATGTATTTAAATGAGTAAAACATAATGTTTTGCAGCTTTTCCAAAGTGATCTTCGGAAGTTTCTTTTGTAGTGACAGAAACAAAATTAGTATTTAAAATTATGTTTTATTTCTATAAACTAATTTATATAAAACAACTTTTTTATATACATTTATCAACCGGGTATGACGAGGTATTTCGTCATATTCGGGTTTTATTTTTCCCTTCTTTTGTTGACAAAAGTTCTGCACATGGCGAACTATGAAACGTTTCATCAAGTGTTAACTATGAAACTGACGACGTATTTCGTCAGTGCTGTGTTTACAATGTGCGTGACGAAATAATTCGTTATCCTATAGATTTAATTACCAGTTGCACATACGCACTTTTAAGATACGCAAAACTAAATTACCCGGTTAAGAGGTTAAGAATTTCGTATATTGCGTTACAGCGAACGGACAATCTTATTTCAGCGTTGATTTTTATAGGCAATGCTCAACAAGTTTATCAAAATTTTATTTATAAACTCAGATTTATATTGAATTTCTCCGAAAAAAAAAATATCTCAAATTAGAATTTTGCTTATCTATAATGTAATATAGAGACACCTCAATAAAAAAAGCTTGTGTAGTACAGATTTCATCTCAGACTGAAGGAATGAAAACACTGTTATTTTACATAAACAAACCTCACTTGAGATATAGAGTAGATGTTTTTGTATTCAATGAGTATTCAGTGATTGATTATTGTGAAGCTTAACCGATTAGAACTTAAAATAAAGAACTATTCTAAAACTTTTTACATTTCAAATGAAGGAAATTACTGTCTAATAAAGTTGGATTTGTTTTTATTGCAAATTAAACGAAATTTTTGTTGCTTCGCAATCCGTCTAATTATTTTTTGAGCAATGCTTTTCCTATTATAATCCTTATTAATCTAGTGCCATAAAACAACACGTTCAATGTTTAAATTTTCTCTTTGTAATAATAATTGCCCTCAGATATTTTTTGTTCCGTTATCTACAATAGACAGAACTTTTTAGTACTTTTAATATTAATTAAACAGAACAAAAGCAAAGTGTCTTTAATTAAATAGCCTGTCACTTAAGTGTCGTCTATTTTTGAAAGAGAGAAGACGTTCTACGCTTTAAATTGTGAATGAAAATTGATCTAAAGTAATTTTAATTGGAAAATTTAAAGCTTGTATTTTTATGCATAGATAATTTGATTTATCAATTTTCTTTCTGGTTTATAAATCATATTTTTACAGAAGTTCATCTCAATCAAAGATAATTTTTGCAGTATTTGATAAATGTCAGGAAAAGAATTTAGCCACAAAATATGAAGACGACTAAAATTTGTAATATAAACTTTTTTATCTTGAAAACCATCAATGAGAATATCTTGACTGTTTTATTAAATAAGTTCCGAAATTGACCCCTAAATATAATGTAAATTATTATTTTTAAATCTCATGGCAATATTTATGAATCATTCGGGAAAACTAAATATACTATCAAAATAATATAATAATAAATTATGTTACATACTACAATAAAAATATACAAATTAATACCATAAAAATCATTTGGATTTTTTAGTTTACACATTTCAAAAACACAAAAATATTTGCAACCCACTCATATTTATGTGTCAATGAATTGGAATAATAAACTTTTTAAATGATTTATCATTATTTTTTTAACTTTTTGTGTACGGATAGTTCTACCAAAATACGCAGATTTCGTTAATATTTTTCTTCAAGGATGGTTTTATTTGAAATAATATTTAAGATGCTAATTGCTAAGATGAACACAAAAAATTATATGACCTGATGTTCTTGAAAAATGTATTAACCATTCCACTGATTCTCAAGTACTCACAAAAAAAATACAATGGAAAAGGTTTAACTTCTTTGGTTGAATATTTCCAATGCATCGTTTTGAGAATCACAATTTAAATAGTTTTCAGTTTTGAAATACTTAACCAATGTAGGAATCATATCATTTAATGGACCGGGCTGCTATAACAAGGAACATGATTTAAGTTTTTAATGTCACTGTTAATATTATTGCCACGGACCTTTTCTACAGAACAAAGTGTGAATATTTGTACACAGTAATAAAACTTAAATTATCCTGATCGTGGATTTCTTAAGTTTAATAAGCTGTAAAAACATCTTACAACTATCAAAAATGACCAAAGATCCAAACGCCTTTTTGAATTTGTTTGTAAAAATAAAATATTTAATTTATTTATATGTCAAAAACCTCATATTCTATAACGATATATATATAGTGCATCCTGTTACACTTGAATTATATCATACTTACTTTTATACAAATATAAAAAAATACAATGAAAATATGGTTGTTTATACCATATTTTCATTGTATTTTTTTTTTAAATCAAAACATGTCATGGAAGTTTCTAAGCTGTTTTGAAACCCAGCTTAAATATTATATAATTAATAAAATTGTATATTTGATGGTGAGATTCAAAGTCGCAAAATATTTTTGGCAGTAAAAGGATAATAAATAACTTGCTTAAGGCAACATTTTGTTTGCAGTAATTTCCAATAGTTTGTATTTATGAAAACAGTCAAACGAAGCAAATTTGAAATATATGGTCACGGTAGGAAATAACTTTCGTGATTTATACTATTCTATTGTGTGATTTCCATCATTGTATATTTTCATAGAACACCTTTTGTATTTCACCGTAAATGGTTGTCTCAAAAAGTTCACGAAACACTTTATCGAATTTATGAATTCCAAGGCAAAACGGCTTTCTGTCAGGCGGAAAGTTTTAAAGCAAGTTATATCTGCGAGAAAGTTATGAACGTATAAAGCTAGGGCATGCCATTTGAAGAATTTTCAGCGAAGAGAATCCTAGCGGAAATATTTTAAATACAAATTCGATTATGAATAAACAGCCGGCTAGCAAGATTACAATACTGAATTAATATTCAGAAAAGATGTTAACTTTTGCTGTTTGTCTTAAATACCGCTGGATGAAGAGGTAATATATATGCAAATTTGAGACGTACATTTACTACATAACTTCTTGGATCTTTGCTGGCGTACAGAGTTTGTATACTTTGAATTTTACAGTCAATACAAACTGTTAAATTTATGTGACACCCTAGCTAGGGTTGATTGCTTTGGGAAGTAAGTTAAAGAATCCTGCCGTTTGAGTTTGGGATTATGTAATTATTAAATTAAGCAAATTTCACGAGCCTGCTTCATTTCTGGATAAATTCTTCAATTGTACAAAATTCATATAATTTTTCTTTACAACCTTAAAAATATGTTTTAATGATCGGTACTGTCTTTGTTTTATTTCATTACATTACATCTACATTCACTTGAAAAACTAATAAGCCACTGATATGGTTAAGCAGCTTGTATCACTTTAGTTGAACCCTTCAAGAGAGGAAAGAATTAAGGGAATTGTTCAATCTTGTTTTTTCTTTCCATTCTACAGAATTTATGTCGCAACAAATATTATTTATCTTTAAGTTAAAAAAATTAATTAAATTTGACGTCATAGAAAGTCACTTTTATTGATTATTTACTACATTGTAGATCCTAAGAAGAGTTTTATTAAAATAACAATAAATATAAGTTTAATTAATTCCACAAGATTATATTTTAATAGTTGCTACCCATTGGCATTGTCAAAACTATGGTGTAAATGGTTTATTTAGCTATGAAAACCGCTTTGAGGGTTTTTATGCTGTTTCCAAAAATTCAAGGCACAAAAGACATCATAAATAAAATTCAAAAATTAAACTATCACATCGTCCAACCATAATCCATTCATATCATTTCTACATACGTTGTTCCAATGAATGTGTTGTACCAAAATAATATCCCACATAATGCATTCTATATTACCTTCTTAATTTTTTACCGTAAGACACCATTTTCATCAATCAATAAAATAAATGTATAATTCACCCGAACAGTTTTGATTTATGCAAAGGTAAATAATATTAATTCTTGATTTATCATTCTTATTTTGAAGTATATTAAATTTGTTGTTGATTTTGTTCGTTTTTTTGTTTTTTTACTTCATTGTAAAATCGTTATGCAAATAAATAAATTCTTAATGAAGGTAATGACAACCTGAATATTTTTATCGATATGGATACGTTTTTTATTTTTACTAAACTATCTAAGTCTTTATAAGCTACCTAAATATATTTTTTAGATTAAAATGATACTTTCAACATCAGTCTTAAGTATATATAAGCCTGTCTAGTCTAGCCATTTTATTATCTGAGATTTAAATTTTTTGAAGTCAACTCTGGATTACTATAATCGCTTTCAGAGGAGGAATTATGGATTCAAAAAAGAGTTCATATGTTACTAATCGTTTTGCATTTTTGTGCAATACAAAAAAATACACTCCTTTTCGTTCGATCTTATTTATATCTTTCGGTTAAATGAAAGTTTTTTCTATAAATTAAGATTATCTTTTTAGAAGATTTTTATAATTTAATTATAATATTTTCATAGTCCCCAACGCATGGCAGTTCTATCTTCAATCGACATTCCTGTTCTTTTGGATTCTCGAATTCATTTTTTTAGCATCTTGAAATCATTGTGATTCAGCCCATCTTGTTTCAGCTGACTGCATTATTTTAAACCAGAGCACATTCGCCATTTATAAGAATATATTAGTGTTTTTCAATAAGATGATCGGAAGTTTTTATTACATGAAAAAAGTTTACAACAATTATTTGACAAATAGTAGGCTATTTTCAAATGAAATTGACAAGGGTTCTTTTTCTTTATATAAATATTTACACATATTTATAATCTATTGATTATATAATTCAATTAGAAATTTATGAAAAAAACGAAACGATAGCTTCTTTATCAAAAATCAATTTCAATTTTTACTGAAATATTTTAACCTGTCTAGTATTACCAAAGCAGAAACGCAAATTAAGTTCTACAATATATCAGTAGATGCGCAGAGTGAGTGATTTTGTGTTTTACGTAATTGTTAATTGATTTATTAACTCACACTGCATCCCCATTGATATGTCTATTACTACAAGCGTTTGTCGATAGGTGACACTTCCAATAAGCTATTTATTTCTAGTATTACTATAATATTTTTTTAAAAGTCAGCTTAAAGCTCGTCAGTTTATATTTCCCTCAGAATTAGTAAAACCAATATTTCAAATTACTGGCTGCAGCATTATTACAGCATGCCACCAAATAATATAACGGTGTCGTATTCCTCCGTTAATAGTCACCACTACATCCCTTAATATTTGATTATCTTATTACGAAACAAGGCAGGAGACATTGGAAGAGGTTTACTACCGTTCATAATGGCCGATAACGCTGTCCGCATTACATTGTTTGCTATATTTTCCAGTAAAATTTTTACGCGGGAGTATTCGGGTTGACACAAAACTAATTTTGTCTGTAACGAGATTGTATTTTAACTGCTATTTTCCAATACAAAGAATATGTTTAATTGAATTAATTTATTATTCGTACACAATTTTTTTTAGCTTGGAATTTTTGTACTTTTAAAAATATGTCAATACTTATAATCTTTTGTTTCTCTTATACAAGATTTTCTCTTTATGGTTATTTTTCTAAAAGACTTCTTTTAAGTGATAATAGATAAATTTTTGCCGAATCGTGAAATATAATACGTGCTTTAATTTGAATTCTTGAATATTTAAACGATTATACAATTACAAAATGAATCAGATAGCTTGAGTTTGTCACAAAGTAGTCTTTTTAACTCCCAGACTTCCAAAATTCTTCTTAAATAACCCAAAAATCGATTATCGGCTAAAGATTTCTAATCAAAGTTTTGTTATACTGGTAAATAAAATTTTAAGCTTCAGCACGTGTAACAAATAATTTTAATTTAATACATAATATAAAACTTACCATTAGCTCGAGAAAATGTAACAACTTAATATTTTATTACAGCAAAGTTGTCGTTTTTATCTCAAATTAATTTAAGCTACACTAGTTATTCGATAGAAGTTTGTTATTTTATGAAATTTCAAATACGAAGGTTAAAAAATAGAATTCTAAATGATTTTTTTTACTACCGCTACTTCAGTGAAATAAGTTGGCTTAAACCATATTGTTATTTAATTACTATTCTTTCATATTTTTTTCTTAAAGTTCTCAACCTTAAATATTTTACTATTAAATGGCTTTGACAGTGGACGTTTTAAAGACTTACCACTAAAAATTAATATTATGAGTAATTATGGTGGTACAAACCAATAAGATTACTGTCAATTCGAATAACGCTAAGCCGAGCATAAATATTTGAAATATTGTTGTATTGTTTTATTTATAGATATTAAAGGCCTTATGGATAAAACCTTTAAAGCTCTAGGCACTTTGTGCACATACGCGTTTTGTTCAATAAAATCATAATCTCTTAAACGCACAGGAAAATATGCTGGGTACATTTATCGTAGCGTTTAAGGCACATTTAAATCCATTTATGGGTCAAACTGCCCCATAATCACCATTTCAGGCCTTTATGTCTCTTAATCCTGTTTCCCGGTAATTCATACCAAAACCTGAATGAATTCACGAACCACCATATACCTCAATCGAATGATTTCGTATTTTATTAACGAAATATTGTTTTTTTTATTTTCAGTATATATTGTATAATGATATAACAAACTTATTTTATTTCTAAATATATTAATGCAAAAATATTTATATTAATTTTTTTCTTTTTATTTTTATATTATATTTTGAATTTCATTCAACACTGCTTTATAATACTGTATTAATTTAACATGAAATGTACTTTTCAAATGTAATGCTATGTGTTCATATATAAAATGCAAGATCCTAATTGATTGTCAAAATTTGTACGTATATACTATCTCAGATTTTAACATTTAGGTCTACGTTAGTATTGAAATCAACAAACATACGTGTTATCAAAACAAATATTAACTTATTGATTGAATTGGCATTTACTTGGAAGAACTCTGTTATAATACAATATATAAATAGCAATGTATTTATGATAGATCAACAAAACTTGCAGTCTACTATCTAAAAGCTATTTTGGCTTAGGTCGTTATCATATTTATAGCTATCAACTATATATAATACCTTAATTTTGTAGAGCAAAAATACATTGCTCCTTTTTACCGTACTAAAAATAATCTTGGTAATTGTTATATTTTTTAAGACGTATATAATCCTACACAGATCAATTGGAATTTATGGCACACCTTTTTGATAAAACAATTTTTTTCCATTTGTAACTTATTTGACTTGATTATAATGTATATTTTATTTTATTTTCTAAGAAAAATAAAAATAGTTTATAACCGATATACTCAAATTTTTTTTTTCAGAAACACTAAGAACAACATATTAGTATTTTTATAGAATAACAAACAACATAACAAGCCTTTTCGTGGAAATGGATCTCATTTCTTTAAATAAAGTGTGTAGACACACTTTTGCGAAACTCAGAGCTTTTGCGATTTGAAAGTCCATGGAGAGCTTTTCGGTGTGTTTGTTCAGAAAAAAATGAATATGACCGTATCGCATCAGTGAGTTTTCTCGGTCGACCTAGCAATGGCACAGATGTGTCTCATCCATAGCTCCGCGTGACTCATATACATTGCGATCAACGCTAGATACAAATTTTCACATCAGTTTGCTAATGAAAAACCCCCGAATGTTGAAAGCACGCGAGGTTTTCGAATAGTTTGAAATGCGAGAATTTATGCCTTGTTATGTGGCTCGACTAGTTTTTCGAAACAATTATCATTGTAGATCATTCTGAATTTTATGATGTTATCTTGTAATATAGAGGCATTTATGTAATGATTTTGCAAAGACAATAAACGATTTGTGAAAAAAATGTTTTATTTTTCTTCAAAACCCCTTAGAATATATAATAAAATTATTTACTCTTTCTGAATGCAATTCAACCAGAATCATCATTTACTTTTAGTATTAAAACTGAAATGTAATACATTATTGTAGAAATGAGTTAAGGCCTCTCAATACAGTATATAATCACTTTTATATTATTACCTCTCTGCTACGCATTATTTCAATATTCAACTCACTTCTTTTGTATTGCGTATTTATAATTGTTGTTTCATAACATTGTATTATAATTTTTATATTTATAATCAACTGCTTAACGTTGAAAACTCTTTTTGTTGATTGAACAATGATGAATTTCTAGAATTTTTAATATCAAATATGTACAAAAAGTCAACGGTAAACATAACCTATATAGTAATTTAGTTCGTTTGAGAAACATTGATCACTTTTTGAATTTTCTCGTATATTTAATAAAATTAATGCCGTTCGATTCAAGCCAATATGATTTTTTATTATTTTTGAAGTTATTCATTTTCCATTAACTCGAGCGTTGCTAAAAAAATCTCAATCAGTGTCTAAAGCGTCGATCAAAATAATTTCAATTTCTCTCATGTGCCCCAAAATGTTTGAAAGTTTACCGGGGATTTAGAGTATTACCATATGAGCCGACCCAGCCCGAAGGCAAACAAAACAAATAAAGAGGTGTCATTTGACATAAATAACGGCCGTCGTATAAATAAATATAACGTTTTAATCCTAAGCTGGCCACACACAGGCCTTTGCAATAATATTATTAAGGTCGCGAGTTGTGGAGCTTTTCACTTAATATCCGGAAACAAGTTGACCGCTTCAGTCGGTGGCCAACTACCGGGGCTCAACCCCTAACGCCCCTGAAGCCTGAAAGTACCTCACACAGGAAGTTTACTCTACCACCCCCGTTTTGGGAGACCTACCCCTATATTACAGTCTCAAGATGCTTTAAAACTCAGTTCGTGTTTTTTTTATTATTTATTATTTCCCGAGGGGCGTAACTTGTTAGGAAGAATCTTTCTTTGGATAGCCGAAGCGATTTTAATAATCATGCGGTAACATTTTAGAAATATATTTTTAGTTTTATAACAATACTCTGATTTATTGAATTACATTATTAAGAACTGTCCTTCCACAATTTATCACCTCCGTATGGATGCAACTTTTTGTGAGAAATTAACTTTTTCCATTAGCTAAAAAACCATTTTCATTTAATATGTAATTTTTTGAAAAACCGTGCTTAAACATGCAAAAATTTTAAAAATTCTGCATTTACAGTAACTCCAAATTTATCAAGGAATTATGATTGAACAAATTTAGAAAAATATTAGAAACATTTAAAAAAAATATATATTGTGCTTATAATTTTAATATACAGCAAACGATGTTCGATTATAAATGTGACTTAAAATATATTTTAGTGAAATGGTTTTTTTTCAAAAAAAATATTCATTATTCTGTACTATTGTAATATAATCAATTTAAATTTAAAAAAACGTTACGATTTTACTTTTTTTTAATAAAAATAATTGAAATTGATATAAAGTAACGCTCTTGTAGTCAATTATGTCTTTATTTTTATTCCACAAAGTAAGTGACGTGGAATTTTGATGCAATCGAAACGAGTGGCGTGTCTGGCTCTATTGAAATTTTTATGTTCGTGACTTTTATATCGGGGAATTATTTTCACACAACCTAGTGCAGCCAGCCACCCAACTGGAAGGTCAGATTTTGTAATGCGAATTCAATAGAGGCTATATGCTGTCAGCTTTGTCCAAAATTTATATCTATACGTACTAAGCTTAGTAAAGTGAAATATTTGAACCGTAATATCGCTACTGAATTTCATTTTATACTCCCAAGAAAAGGGAAAAATTATGATCGTTATATTAGCCAGGCTTGAAGCCGAGTGGTCAACTTTGTTAACTACAATAACAATATATATATTGATTCGAGCAAAAACACAAGTAGTAATAATAGTTAAATCTTTAATCGCCATTTAAATTTTTGTTTGACGATATAAATCTCTGTGGTTTTTTCAAGCTAATATGTTAACATTTTTATAATATTATGTTTATTGCAAAGTTAACATTAGTTATTGCATAACAACCAGCATTTTCTAAAATATTAATAAAATACTTCGTTACAATTTCATAAGCCACACATTGACAACGGTCATTGTTTTCAAGACACATTAAAAAAATCCAAATTAGATTTTGAATTGACAGTTTTAACTTACAAAGCAAAATTGGATTTCATGAAAAAAACATTAGAACGTTTGAAACTCTTTTTAGAATGTCTCATCCTCGCGTAAAGCATGTAAGTTTCTTATAAAATACCTTGTTGTTTGTTACCTTTGTAGAATTTTTGGAATGGCTACTTGTTATTCGATCGCCTAATATCGTTTGTCTAGAGGCTGATTAAAGAAAATCTATAACGTTCGATGCAAATATGTATATATTCTTTTCAAGAGTATAAGAACGAATATGAGTAAGACATTAATTGACATTTCAAATTAACATTCATTTATTACTTTACGGCGATTCCATTATTATAATAATACATCCGGTTTATTTATAAACATTCATTTATTCTATAAAGCTTTTGAATCTTAATGAATCTCGGAATGGTGTTGTTATACTAAAAGCCTTCCCATTTATATGCCATAGTTTCTAGCATTGGTAGCGTCTACGCCGTGGTAAAATTTTGTATAGTCTTAAAATTAAACCATTAGCTGACTATTTAACGCCTAATGGTCTAAACACAGTCGTTTCAAACTAACTTTCTAAGGGTGAATGGTCCATAAAATTTGCTTTGGGAACAGTTCGATTCAAATTCTGGATTAAAAAAGTGCGTTATTTTTGTATATATAATTTATTTGACATGAACTCATCGATCATGCGTTTAAATTAAACCACTATCCTTAACTATTCAATATGGTTCATTTCACATCAACATCATTTTCTTGAAAAACAGAGCTTATTTTTTATCACAAATGGAAAAAAAAAATTATATCAACAAATAGTTTTTAAAATAAATCCATTCTTTCAATTGACAAATATTCAGCGTTTTTTTTTTGCAGTCAATGATTAAATTGAAATAAAAACTTATTTTACTATACTCGATGTGAATCAAAATCGTTTCTGCTTGAATTGTTCAACTACCACGCATTTTCATGTGGGGTGAAATTTCTTTTTTTGAATAATCGACTCCAGCTTCGTAAAATATTTGGAACAATTTAAAGAAGCTGGATAATGAAGATTGTTTTCATACGAGTAACTTTAATTATTTTAGTTGTGCGTTATAAAACTTCTTAAGTTATTATCTTCTTACTTATTAAGAAAGTCTTAAGATTATTTAAATAATATCTATTGATATATACTTCTTGCCATACCAGAATAAGTTATAAAGGTTTTTAATAATAATTCTTTTATTAAAATCTTTTAAAGAAACGAATCATTGAAGAAAAGTAATACAGCAAAAAGCCAAACGAGTATATTAAATAAACTTAATCGAAATACTTCAAATTGATTGAAATTATACATCTTTGATGTATTCTACTTTCAGTTTTTTCCGTTTTGGAAAAACATTCTTCTTTTTAATTCTTTTTGATTTTTCTTAATAAGTTATTGTCATTTAATATTGGCATAACATAGACATCCACAAAAAATCAGAGAAACCTATTCAATACTATTAGGTGTAGTAAAAAGTCCTGACGTTTTTTTCAAACGCGTGTCTTAAAATCGGTTGGCTTCGGGCCTTTGGTTAAATAAGATGTCATAATATTTTTTTTCATGTTGTGTGACATCTCAAGTAACTTTCCGTATGGAAAAAAAAGGTTCATTCGCTCCAAACAGAATGACCGACCTTTGCCCTTCATAAGAATATCTGCGCGGTTGCATGCTTTTCCAATATAACGCCCAGAACAGTGCAGTCGTCGCCACTAAAAACATTTGCGACGTTTATAGAGACGTGTTGATGATTCGAAAATGTCAGAGATGGTATACAAAATTCAAATTTGGCAATTTAAGCATTGAAAATTACCCTCGAAGTGGACAACCTCATACAGTGGATGAAGTCGCCCTGAAAGCTGAAATCGAAAAAAATCCTATGCTAACAAAAAAGGAATTGTCCGATATAGTCGGTAATAAATGGTCCATAAAACAAAAGTACCTGAAAAGGCTGGGAAAAATTCGATAAGTAGGAATTTGGGCGCCACACGCGTTGAGCGATCGGAACAAGACGCAGCGACTAAGCGCGTGCATTAATTGCTACAAAAAAATACACTTTATAACCATTCTAGATCTGATTATCGGAGATTAAAAGTGGGTGTTATATACAAATATATCGAAGAAAAACAATATCTAAATCGTCAACAACAACCAACTCCGACCCCTCGAACTGGTTTACACCCAAAAAACTCTTACTTTGTGTTTGGAGGGATTTCAAATGAAATAATTCATTATGAAGTGTTAAAATATGGTGCAACTATGACGTCACAAGTATACTATGACCAATTAAACAAACTAAGTGCAGCTTTGACAAGAAAGAGGCCGGGCAGGATGAATCGACGTAACGATAAACTGCAAAACGAAAACGCGCGATCGCATGTGGCGAATATGACCTGGGAAAAAATCTCGGAGTTGGGTGGGAAAACTTTATTGCATCCACCTTATTTACCAGATCTAGATCGGATTACCATTTATTTCGTTTAATATAAAAAACTTTTAGGGATAAAAAATTTCAAACAAAAAATGACGTGAAAAACGCTATTTCCGACTATTTCAATTCCAAATCAGTAAAGTTTTTTACTAAATGGATTTAAAACTTGTCTAATAGGTAGCAGAAGGTTATTGATAGACAGGTAGATTACTTTTTATAAATAAAAATAAAAAAAATACAAAAAAAAACACTGAGTTTCATTAAAAAAAAACGTCAGGACTTTTTACTACACCTAATACAATTCTTAAAGCGCGCTCTTTGAAATATGTATCATTTTTCTTATTTTTATCAAATATTTAAAGCTGTATATTTATCGACATATATTAAATAATTGATAGTTTTCCCAGAACAAAAATCCATACCACATGAATTTTAAGTCAGAATAATAAATGAAGGTGTTCAAAGATTTAAATTTACTCAGAAATTTCCTACTGCAACATTTTGCTATAGAATTTCTCAGAAACCGATTTTCACCTTTTACATACTAAAATAGGTGTGCTTAGGATTTTGTTTATCAGTCATGCTTTATTGTCATTAAGAATGTATTGCCTAAGTACGTTGCTTTTGTTTAGATTATTTCCTTTACACGGGAAACTGACAGCATAGTTCCACAAAATTGTGTTTACCTTCTACAAATGAGGTGTACTTCTTCGTATACTTCATTACAGTACATCTATTGTGAGTGGCGTTCATTGACAATTTAGAAAATGGGATATATTGTGCAATTTTATTATTTGGAATTTCCATTTATGCGAAGGTTGGCTCAATTTTATAAAATGGTTACGTCTTTATCGACGACAAAATCAAGTTTTAAGTATGCACATGCTGTGTGGAATATATTAAAACCCATTAGATTTCTTGTAATAAAACGCTATTCAGTTTAGACTTATTACATATTGTATTTGGCTTAAGTATTGTGTTACATGAATTAAATATATACCAACGCAGAGTTTTTAATGACGATATAAAATAAAGTGTTTTGGGTGAATAGCTCGCTTAGAGCTAAATTGAAAACTTCTTCATAGTGAAATTTGAAATATTCATATTACTATGCAATAAGAAATTTAATGACATATTATTTTGGCTGTAAAAATTGTTGAAGGAATATCACACATAAGAATAATCACTAACACGTTTAACATGTTGATGTAAGTGGCATTGTTACAAAATGAAAAACAAACACTCATATACTTTGCTGAAATCTAAGTGTCTAATCTCAACCATGTCCAACATAGAACTATTTTATAAAAATATATTACATGGAGAATATGTAACTTGTCATAAAATTTTATAGTAAATCGCCAAGTATTTCCAAATTAATAATATTTTTGCAATCTTCTGTCTTAATATAACATAGACAGCGTTTGGTTAAATTATCAGGCTAGTAAAGTCCGCACCTCACAAAGAACGAGTAGTGATAATGTTTAATTTCTTGCAATTGTAGGTTGAACTGTTAATATTTGAATTTTGATATCTACTTAGACACGTAATGTGGACCTCACTGGGCATGGTGCATGTTTACCAACCGGTCAAACATAGTCGGTACACGGACCTTAAGTCTCAAATGTACGACACGGGTACGAGGTGGGTTTTGTAATACACGTCGCTCGAGACAGAAGACCTTGCTTATCTGACAACGTGGTAAACCAGGACAATTAATTCGCACATGATGTATTATCTACCTAGAGTGTAAGTTTTTTAGTGAAAAAAATGGCACCCAAAATTATATAAGGTCAACAATTTTGTATTAACATTCCGGCATGCTTTCAAGATTCCTATGAACATAAGTTTCTTAAAATTCAAATAAGCATTTATCAAAATTAAAATACTGATGTGAATAATGAAGGATTTGAAAATTTCGAAAGTTAATGTAAATTGCGCTCAAAAAAAGAATTACATAACTTTTTTAACTGTTTCTTACGATCAGAAAAAATATTTTATTTACAACTATAGAATACTATGAAAATAATGAAAATATCTATCGCATATATTATTTATGTGTTTTTGAAAGTGAAAATTATAATACTTAACGATCATGTGATTTTATTTTGTGAAACAAAAATGGATGAAGAATTAAGCATACTCTCCTTTTCCTCACAACATTTACGTAGACATAACTTTTTACATCAACTTCTGATAAATTTTCGATGAAAATAAACGCTTTTTTTATTCATCTGTAATGTCGGTAACTTATTGCACAGCACTGCATTTGAAAACGCTCCAAATATATGGTGTAAGTTTTGGCACGACCATAAGTGGTGATTTTTGAACAAATAATGTATATAATATAAAAAGATACACATTTACTATCACCGTTTCGCCAATGGAAAGATATGCAAGGACATTTATTCAATTAAAACGCTGCTGATCTACATGGTGACTTAAAAAAGAATAATGATACATTATTCATAAAAGAAAATATTGGTTGTATACACTAATAGACGCATCCAATATATGAAACGTTAATTTAAAATTTCTAGATAATCAATTCAAAGATTTTTTATCAATATATTTTCAAAACTTTTAAGATGTTAACTATCATTTCTTGATGAAAATGCGTGATATTTTAAATTTTAAAAGCACCTTTATCAAATCCATAATATTTTTTTATCAGGAACGTTTTTGCTCATCGCGAATTATCAACTGGTACGACACAAATTATAAGCAGTCCTATTTATACAAAAAATTTGGGTTGATATAAAAGTTTAAAAAATTAGAAAACAATTTATAGATATTCATATAGTATACATTAAATTGATGTAAAATAATTTGAAAATTTATACAATAATTTTTATCATACAATATATTGTGGGAATTGTACAAAAAGAAGTGTTTTTAATTATGTTTGTAAACTGGATGACTAAATATGCATTCTTGAAAAGGGAAAAAACGAAATGAATCTATTTTAGATAAGCCGATTGTCTTAACAACCCGTAACATTTTATTAACTTGACGATGAAAACGAATGCGTCGGTTTATGAATAAATTTAGCATGGCTTAGCTTTGAAATGGCCGAAGTTGCAGGCCAAGTTTCGGGCGAATGGGGCTACAGTGTACTGGGGCGCTGGGAAAGCTGCTTCCGGTTTATTGCGCCCAGGTAAAACTTTCCTTGAAAGCTCGCCTGCCAATTTGCTACTCTGACCAGGTTGCCTCATCAAACTTGCGCTGCTACGTACTGGCACGTGTACACAATTATTTTTTTCAAAACGCGAAAATCCAGTAAAAATCGTTAATCCTATATCAGGCATCGTTTTCATTCGTTTATCGATCATAACGTCTACCATTGAGCTAGAGGTTTGTTTTTATTTTATTATTATTCCTTTTAAAAGTGTTGGTTTTTATACCCTCTATCTGCTATTTATTCAAACTGTAAAAAAATATATTAACACGATATCAAAAATTATTGAATTTTTAATAATTAAATACACATGTATTCTTGTTTTAGAACTATTTGTAGATACATAAATAGGTCAATTCTATCATATTCATTTTTATGAAAATTATTTTTTTAATACGTAAATAGTGATTTAATATTTTTTTTAACAATAAATGTACCAATCAGTACATTCCTAGACTAATATTTTTATATCGATTATTTAGAAAATCCGGCAAATATGTTTTTGGTGTTTTTTTTTCTGCTTATGTCTCATTGATTATTGAGGCCTAAACAATACGCACACAATTAATCACCATAGTATTCAAAAGCAGTATTGAAAAAAAGTTGAAAAATCGATGAAACTTCGTAAAATTGTCCATTATTAATATGCGGATAAACCCACAATTTATTGCGAACGTTTTGATTGTTAAACTTCATTACGATCATTGAATATATTTTTCTAACTTTAAATGGAAACACTGAGATGAACTATTAAAACTATTATGGTTTTCATACTCATGCCGTTATACTTAGTTGTAATAAAACGACGCTCTCATTTACCTTTATCACCGATGGCAGATGTTTTCTATCTTCTATTACATGAATATATGTTTATGCAAACTTTGCCTTTTAACATCAAAAGAATTGTCACATTAAATCAGAGAAGTATGTTTTATAATACAAATTTTAATAATAAAACTCTTACCAAAAATACAGCTACGATACGTATTTAATTATGGAGCCGTGGCTAAATACGTATTATAACTTAGTAAAAGATCTTGATAAAATACTTTCAGGGTCGCTCGCGTTTATTCTCCGTTATTATAATCGCTTGTTATGTACCATTTTTCAAGCATGAAACTATATTTCGTATTTAAATGAATTTCATCACAGAAAATAATACAAAGTTCGGTATTAAATTTGTTGCTTTTCTTCGTATACGCTTTTTAATCAAGGTTATATTTTTTTCTCATTAGTATTTGATTAAATTATTCATTACAAGCTTTTATATCAAAAATTGTCAGAAAATATTTAATCTTAAATTCTACACTAAGTTTCTAAAACGAATGCTTGCGTCGAATGTTGAGGATGGGAAGGTTTAACTTTGTGCGGAATTCGTAAGCTAGGCAACGCACGACGCAGCGCCTTCTTACGTCACCAGCCGAGAAGAGTCTTTGTAACTATATATGACACATGCTACGGATGCCTCTGGAGAGCCTAAACCCTGCTTCTCTATTCTTCTGACCGGGAAAATTCCAACGTGTTGAACAAATTTTGGATACTATACACATAGGGTGTATTCAGTGGACTTTAAGGATTTTGGTATTTCATGGATGAAGTGATTCGATTGTGACAAAGAATTTTGTTTAAATACTAGTGTAATAGTGGCCAATATACCATATGAGAAACAGAAAAGATTAATTATAAACCTATTACTTACACAGTAAATGACTATAAATAAACCAATATATCAGTGGAAAATTTCAATGTTTTAATTTTGTAAGACTAAAAAACATCATTTTTTTCATCGTGTTATAATTTACCAAGTACAAATGAGTATAATTTTATTTGATTTATTTTAACTGTACTTAAAAGAAAATCTTATTCTGATGTGTGCATTTGAACGATATTTTGAAATTTAAATTTATTTATACAATATATTCTACATACTTTAAATAATTCCCACGCAATCAAATTGGAAAAAAATGATTGGAAGTTAATCAAAACCCTTCTAGATTTTTTTATAACGTCGCAATTTACTGCATCAATCATGCGTTCAGCATTAAAAGTAACCGTCTCACAATTATTGGCTTGAATTTATATAATCAATACAGTACAAAAAAAATCAGTAAGAGTTTGATCAGCAAAATCGCCGGTCTTAGATATAAACCAACTTGAACCACTGGTCTTTTGGGACAATAAGCAGTGAATCTAACATTGTTGTTAGAATATTGCTTCGTGTATAATATAATATTAACATTAATGAGTACAATATTATCTATAAAATTAAAAATAACTATGATTATTCCACATATTGATGACGTCAATACGTGGAATAATCAAAGTTATTTTAAATTTTATACTAAAATGAACTTCCACAAAGTTACCGCCGAAACCATCGAAAGTATTACAATATTATCATTCACATTTCACAAAGCGTGACAGAAGAAAAGTTAATTTCAATGGATATAATAAACTATCAATAATACTTTTTGTATTTGCCAAGTCAACGTGTCACATGAGATAAATTTTGAAACACATTATGTGTGCAATATTATAAAGGCTTTATTCGACTTGTAGTTACTACAATATGTAAAAGAGTATTAAAGTATATCATTTTACTTTATGCTCAAAATTTATAGTAACATTTATGCGATATACGTGTAAAAGGCCAATAAATATTCATTTCTTTCCTGAAAATATTACCTTTGGAGCAATCTTTTGTCGATAATAAAATATACCACATAAAGGGAATGTGTGTCGAGAAATTTTTACGATTTCGCTGGAAAATCGTGATAAAAATTTCCTACGTGCGCCATTTCAGACATAATTATTTTAGACCACTTGGACATAGCCATTGTTTACTTACACATCGTAATCAATCGTCGTAAAACTATTTCAATAAGAATATTTTTTTTATAATTGATGTCGCGGAATTAAAATAATGAAATCTGTAGATAAAGTTTTTTTATACTTTATTTGTTGAATATTAAGACGCAAATATAAGTAAATAATTTGTAATATTGTTGGCTTTTTAAGAATTTCTTGAAACTGGATTAATAAAAATTCAGTTTAATGATGATTTCAATTTTTCATTGTACACTCATTATATCTTCGTTT
This sequence comes from Himalopsyche japonica, assembly GCA_028555115.1. Classification (NCBI taxonomy): domain Eukaryota; kingdom Metazoa; phylum Arthropoda; class Insecta; order Trichoptera; family Rhyacophilidae; genus Himalopsyche; species Himalopsyche japonica. The sequence continues at coordinate 1,090,040 of JAHFWJ010000620.1, forward strand.
TCAAAATTTTAAGCTTTATATTTTTAAACATTATTTATAATTTAAACGTATAATATTATAGTTCTGTTTCCAAAAGCTTATAAAACTGATGAAAATGACACCACCGAAAAAAATATAAATATATAAAAAGTCTTAACTATAATATCGCATGATAAATAATAGTTAAATCATTCTATCTTGAAAATCTTTGCAGCAATTGAATCAAAGATAAAAAGCATTTCCGAATAAAACATCAAGTTAATAAAATCTTAACATTCCCATCATCATAGATTATGTAAATTAAATATTGCTTTCAACATATTTCTTATCTACCTGACATGAATATCAATAGATTATTAGAAATGTATGAAACTGGCGCAGCGTCAGTGGCTCATGGATTTTCTCAGTTGATTTAATTGTTTCGTAACAATTTTTCGACATACAATCTGTATTATTTTCTACATTCCCTAGGGAACTTGATAGTTTTTTAACCATCACCTCCAATTACAATTTCTCATTGTTTCGACCAATATTGTTTTGCAATACATGTTTTTTTTACTCTTTATCATGTTTTATATAAAAAAAGTTTTAAGCGATGGAAAAGCTTTTAGGAATCTTTTACTTACAACGATTTGAATAACTTTATACATGATGTAACCAATAATCATTCTTTTTTTATCCATTTTTACATTTCTAACCTTTGCGATTTTAGAGTACTTACCGTGGAAACTGATACACCCAATTTAAATTTATATTCTTTTAGACGCTTTCTTTGAACTCTTACTTCATCATATACAACTTTTCTAAGCATTTCACAAGACCAACTAAATAGAAATATATACATGAATGTTGTTATAAATTATGTTATCGAATTACCTTGTATCTTTTTTACATCAATGACTTTTATGACTTGATAACTATAATTATTTTATTAAGGAATTAAGTTTGTCAAATACTTTTTTGACAAATTCTCAGCTTTAGAAAGTGTTAAGGTCTTGTTTCGTATCGGGAGAGCTGGATAATTACTCATTTAACGAATTTAATAGAATTTAAAGATATAGGCATAATGCAATGGTTAGCGTTATGCCATTACATATCAATTGATATAAAATAGGAAAATTTAATATCTTTCTTTAAACTTAATTAAACCTGAAGACTTGTCAGAATCGAAATTTTATTTATTCATCGACTTCTTGTACAAGAATTTTAACGAATACAAATCGGCGCAACCAAATATATGATCGAAAATGGTGTTTCTCTTTTCCTTTTCAGCACCAATTTCTTTGACGGAAATTTTTTATCGTTTTTTTTTATATCAGAAACTTTTATTTTTAAGCTTTAAGTATTATGTTCGAAATTTGCTGCAAAATAAAAATTATGTCGTAAAAATAAAAGCACCCAGCAAACACATCACATTATTTGCGAACACATTCTCTTGTTTCATAAAATATGGAAGACATTCGACATTTCACGACGCTATTCATGTTTTTTTTATGTATTTAATGAATTAAATAAGATGACAGCGAGAAAATAAGCAATATTGTATTTTCAAACCTAATTTGCAAATTTGCAGAAAAGCAGCTTAGTGTGATTTTTGAACACAGTGCAAAATAGCAATGTATTTTAGATCTACGGAATTGATACGATATATAGTTGTTAGCTATTTGGGCTTACACCTTCATCATGTGTTTTTTTTTTTGCAATGACAGAGAGATGGGATACTTCCGCTTTATTTCTTACGTGCTGACTTGAACCTTTATGTATATTTTTTATAGCTTAGCTAAAATTAATTAAGGCCAACTCATAAAAATTATATACATTTAAGACGAAATAACTGGAACTTTTTTTTTATGTTTATAAAGAAAAATTTATCTGATAATAACATTCTCGTTTTTCAATTATTATTTTTTTAAAAACAACATATTTGTTGCTTTAAAAAAATAATAATAACATATTCTGTTTGATTTTGGTTTTCTTATGCTTTTTTTAAGCTAATAATGAATATTCCTTTCCATCTTCACGCTCAATAATATTTCCTCGAATGATCAATTATTAAAATCACTACCAAATTTCCAAAACGCTTGTTTCATAAGATATATTTGCTTGAAAAATCTTCAGTTAATAGAATAGCACGCTTCATACTATGTCACGCAACAAGTAAAAAAATAAAATTGAGAACATTTTTGCCGACAAGATAATATTTTCCGTAAAAATTGCCCATGTATAAATTTTGCTATTTCGAGAATATCTGGCAGGAGCAAATTGACCATAGTGACAATACGGTTAGCGTAAACAATGCATACAACTGAGGATATGAAAAACATTCGCAAGCGAAAATTCGATATCAGGTCTTCGATCGGTTAAATTGATCACATCATTCGATAAAGCCATTTCCTGCTCATTCAGATTCACCTCTGCCAAAATTATAACCTCATTTTGCAAGAGACTATAAAATATTGTTGAGAAAAACTCATTGCCATTCATTCGTGGTTTACTTATGTTATGTTACTTTTGGATATTTATTATTAATGTATTGTGTAAAAAAAAACAAATGAAATATTAACATATAGTTTGGGCATTGATGATATTAAAATAAAACTACTCAATAATAAACCAATTGATTTTATTACAGAATACGAACGTAGAAAATCTCATTTATTTAACATCAAAAAAAGATTTTTTTGTATAAATAACTTTTTTGTTTGAAATCGAATCAAATTATTAAATACTTATATTTTTTAATACTGCTCGTACATGTGTAAACTCTTTTGTTCATATGTTCGTTTTTAATATTTCATTTCACTTTATGTTGTTTAAGGGACGCAATATTATATTTTTCATTTTATTTTTATATCTTCTCAATAGTTGTTATATTTAAGGTTCAATTATAAGAATACCTGAGTACGCAACCTACTTAAAGTGATAGATTTTTACATTTATTAAACAGTCCAGAAGTTTTTAAGACCAACGCTAACATCATATAACTGGCTGCTTCACTGCCTCGAGGACATCAGAACATATATTCTGAACGTGACAATCCAAACGAGATTGTGTCTTGCCATAAATTTGCCAACAGAAGCTATGCATTTATCGTTTAACCGACGTTATAAGTTTTATTTGAAACGGATCCTGATTTACAGATGCGACCGGATACTTTACAGTCGACTGCACATATGCAATACACTAGTAGCAAATTTCAAAGAATTATTGAAGGAAATATTTCATGTGGTATTCATTACAGGCACAATACGTCCGATATTACTAATTCAACCCCTACTTTTGAGATATTAGCTATCATTACTATTTTGGCAAAACAATGGTTTTCGAAATTATAATTATTTTTACTTGCTTTTTCAAAGATTTTAACATCGTTTCCAATGTTGTATCATATATATCACGCTTTAATAATATTATACCGTATATACAAAGTAATGTTTTAAGATGTAAAAACAGCTTAATTTTATTTATTTAGATAAACTTACTTTCAACTTCGACAGTAACAAACCACTATTATACATACACTCGTTTAATAAGTGATATTTCATTTTTTTTAATTTCTCAAGTCTTAGTAACAAAATAATTGAACAAATACTCATTTTCAAATTAACAACGTTTTTTTGTTGATAGAATGCCACAATTGATTAGTAATGACCTTCAATTTTCAATTAATACCAAATAGTCTTTAGAAAAAGAAATATTAATTATTGTAAAGTTAGTCTTTAAATCTTAAATACAATAAATCTGATTTTATCAAGCATAAAAAATGTTGCTTAAATTATCATAAAAACTGAATATTCATTACAGAATTTCAACATCAAATTTGAATTATTGATACATTGAACGATTCCACATACTTTCTCACTAACGATCCGAATTTTGCCATTAGGCTTCTTTTCTGAAATACCTGAAATCGTTAAATTCATTGCAATATCGTTAAATTAAAAAAAAAAAACATTTTCCTATGTGATAGACCTGTCAACTTCGTCACTTAAAAAGTATATTTTTGGATTTAACTATTTCAATTCACAATCCTTTTTTACAATTTAAAATAGCAAAATCAAAATAAATATGAAATAACATATTAAAGGAGTTGCACTAAAATACCAGTGAGCACCCATTAAATGATAATAAAATCGTAAATTTTTACCGTGAATACATTTAATTTTATTGCTCAAAGTTTGATAAAATAAAAACAAAGTCACTATTGATGATAGTTAAAATCATTTCTTATTCATTTAATAATAGTAACAGTAAAAACAATGTACATCGCTGACATATCATGATCATTGGCTGTCTTATATATAATTATATGTATTAATCGATGATCCTCGAATACGTTTATTAAAAACGCTTTGTTCAATATTTTGATGAGTTTTTTGCCACTTCTTGATCGAAGAAAAATACATTAAATTGAATGAATATAAGTTCACGATTTCCGTAATAAACAAAACCGTTTCTTCTTGTGAAATTGTGAAAATAGTACAAAAAGTGCTGTATTAAATCTTTAATCTTCTTGTTTACACAAACATTCACGAACAAAAGCTATTTGAGTCATTAATATTAATTGGAAAAAAATGACACCGATACACCAAAGTTTTCTACGTATTTAACAAACAATATCGACAATATTTCAAACATTGTTACTTGCTACATTTTTACCGTTGCCTTAACATATATTTCCTAGCTAGTTTTTATACTTAGAGTTATGAATGTAGAGTTCTAAAACATCTTTGTATTGTACACGTTTGCTGCAAACGACTTAACTATATCATTTTCCTATTACATGTCTCTGTACCAGAACAATCATTCATCACCATCATAAGTAACAATTAATCAAGTCAGAGGATAAAGGCTCGCCGAAATTTCCTTGCTAATTTACTAAAGAGAAAATCTGAAATTTCTGAACCATAGGCACAAACGAGTAAGGCTTATCAGTTGCAGGAGTCAGTTTTGCAATTTTAATATTTTTAGGTTTTCTTATTATGCGAAAAATTTTATAAAATAAACTTTTTAAAAAGAATACTCGAGAGAATGCCTTCAAAATATCTTTTTTCTATAGAGCTTCACTTTAAAAACTTTTTCATTACTTAATATTACCGCACATTAAAAATATCGTAGTATAAAAGTAAAAAAATCTATTTAATGTGTTGTTATGCATATGCTTTTTTTCTTTTCAGTGCAGTATATTCATCGCATATAAAAGATCTTGTTTTGGTTCTTTTATATTGCTTTATTTACATAATAAAAGTCAACCTAAACCGAAAAACAAATAAAAATATAACGTATTTAAATGTCGTTGCTTTAGTGTTATTCGAATATGCAGAATTTCAGAATAGTATTTATCCATCAGTTTTCACGCCACATAATTATGCTTAAACTCATGAGATGTGAAAAATGAACATTTCAATTTACAGATTGCTTAAACTGCTTTACATGGTTGTTTTCATTTTTAGTTTGACCTGATTAATATGTTACTATTTTATGATTTTCAGTGTAAATATTCTGATTCTATAAATTCACACTAGAAGACTATTTTTAGTGATATTGCGTATGCACCAAGACTTCTTGGATTTAGCTATAACGTCGCCATTGCGTGTTAGCATTCATTTAATATTCATAAATCACAGCCACAACATTGGCTACTGACATGCACTTTCTATGCGGAAGAAGTTTACTTTGTGATTTTCCGTAAAATATATACATATTTCCATTATTCAAAAATAGCATCAGCCAAAAAATTTTTTAGCGAAACATGCGTCATCACCACATGTTTTCTTTTTAAAATGAAACTTTACTTTGCACAGAATAAAAAAAAAGTGTTCATCAGTATAACCTCAATTCTTTATATAACTTTTGAATGATGTAATGCATGACAATTTCTAATTATCATCAGTACTATTTACATAGACAACAAAAACAATCACTCCATTACTGAAGTACTGTCCCACTTCCAACCGTAATGTATATGCAACCGCTGTTTCACAAACGCGTTCATTAACGCAATACTGTCAAAAAGAAACACATATAGTTTTAATTTTATTAGCCTTAAACAGATCTTCACGGACCAATCATTAAGTCATGATCTATTGTACTTAAAAGAGAAAAAAAGAAAATTCGACTTTCTCAGCCACTAAGTGATACAATATTAAGTATCCTGCGTACTTAAAATGCCTCCGCGTTATGCCTTAAAAGGAATCGTTACTATCTATTTCCCAATTTGATGTGGCAAATATATCGAATTCTTTAATCAAATAGATGACAATATTCCATCAAAAAAAAATAATAATTTGAAAGTTGAATCAGCGGCAAAATAACTATATATGTAGACATCTGGAAAAAATCATTCAATGTCCGTTATGAATTTTTATTCAACGTATCCGTTGATTTTCTCAGTGGTTACAACAATTATTTCAGATACATATTTAGCTCTTAGCTTTACAAAATCTTTTTTTGTGGAATTTTTCTCGTATTTTATAAAAGGAATGTATACTTTTTAATGTCCGTCCGTGTGAGAGAATGCCTAAAGACGTTGAAAAGCGAAACTCATGTCATGAATAACAAAACATGTAGAACTGTACACGGTTTCAACAATTCGATATAGAAATTCCATCAAACACCAACAATCAAAATCGTAAATTGTATATTTCAGCGTTCATGAATTAAACTTATGTTTGAAATAAAAAAATTAGCTACTCGATTTCTTCTCACAATATTCAGCGATCGCTAACGGTACATCTTCATTTTATTTGTTTTACACTCTTAAAATAAAGATTATTTGTAGTATAAACAGAATTTTGTAGGTAAACATTTTCCTTCGAAAATAATGAGTACGATTCATTTATACCCGGCAAAAATATCGTTATTTGTATTTGATAATAATCATTTTTATAAAATAAGTTTATTTTATATTGGAAAAATTAATCCATAGCTATCAGTTTTCCTATATAGCTTAATTTGAGTGAAAGACAGTTCATTTATATTTCACGCATTGTGCCGCGGAAAGAAAAGTTTGCACTAGCAGTATTAAATCTATTTTTGTTCTACCATTTTTTGTATTGAATTTCCTATCAATATTTTCGATCGCATCCATCATGCTTTATTATACATAAAACATTTCTTTCATGTAGGGAGTGTATTTTGTTTTATATTGATGTATTCATTCTTACAAGTTATTCACTAAAATTATTCTGTATAAAATAACTGAAAGAAAATATAATATTTTACTATTCCTCTGCTTATTGTGGTTACATATCACTGTTGAATTTTTATGATAGTTTGCTGATCATATATACGAACCAGAATAAATAAAAAAGGTTTTCTAATTTATTTGAATATATAATATAGTTTTTCATCTTGTTTCGCTATTTTATTAAGAATATGTGATTGAAAACAATCAAATAATTTCCAATTGTAAATTGCTTAATTCGTTTTTTATATAACATTATATTTTATCCAACCGTGACTTAATACTTTCAAGTCCACAAATATCATAGTTAAGTATGTCAAAAAAAGTATATTTTCTAAATTTGTTGCAAAAAAGAATTTTTTGTAGTTTTGATTCCGATAAATATAAAAAACAACTTGACAAAATACCAAAGAAATAGTAAGTGCAATAATTGATATAATTTATGATATCGACTGTGCTTGATGAAATTTCAATATCAAATTTGAATTGTTACGGATGCAACCGAAATGCATCCGTGTGATATAATTCTCGAAGATGCCGAAAGGCGAAACCCAGATCGTTAGTGACAAAACATGTGGAATCGTACAAAGTTGTAAAAATTCAAATTTAAGTGCATTAAAGTAAAATTGTTTCATATAAAAAGTGTTGCCTTCGTATGTTTAAGTTAATATTTTTTTTTGTTTTTCTTATCAATCATTTTCATATTTTGGTCATATGTTTTAAGTATACCTGAAAAATTCTATATCTTTTAACTGAAATAACACTCTAAAATATTTAAATTTCGAAGAAATACTGTCGTTCTTTCCTTTGTTTCATTATTGCAATAAATATAACGATATTTTCTTTAGATAGATTATTCTCTTGAACATGAGTTTTAAATTGAACTGCTCCCTACATTTAACAAATATTTCTCAATGCACCAACGTAATCAAATTTACTTCATGTTGCAGTTTTTGAATTGAATGTATCGATTGAATTCATCTTGAAATAAACTTATTACTACCGGTTCAGAAATTTACTTAGTCCTTAAAAGTGTACTTAGAATTTCAAGATGCCATAAGAGAAATAAAAGCACTTCGCTCAAAATGTTTTCGTCTCAAATTGATCTAACATTATTTTTTTCATATATCAACTTTTATATTTTACGTCTTTATATAACACAAAAAACTGTTTTTTACATTTTAAGTACTCAGATTTTAACGACAAAAAGTTGTGAATCTGCAGAATGTCTCGTATTATATATTGCCGGCTTGTAGTGCACTGTTCATTACAACTGGAGTTGTAATGAAATTTGCACATATGTATTATATTATATTTCTGAATTCTGATTCAATACATTTATCAAAAAACTTTACATAAACACATAAATTTAATTTGGAAACATAACATGAACATGGAATAAGTTTAAAGTTCTGTTTCATATTGTGAGCATTAAATTTATACTAGATGCTTTTTTTCAAATGAAAATTATTTGTATATGATTGTTACGCGTCTTCTGTTAAAAAGTTATTTTTAATATCAATTTACAAATGCGGTGAGCGTACTTCCGGGATATATTTTTAAGTCGGTCATTTTCTTTTTGTTCTTTGTCGTCGTCAGTTTTGTACGCTTTTGTTCCTCCTTTCTAGTTAGCAGCGAATGGCATTTACTAATACTGAAATATATATGTACGAGCCAATAATCTACCCTCCACTAATTTATAAAAGACTTCTTCTCAATTCATAGGGCAACTAAGAAAAATCTTTGCGATATTTTTATGGCAGTATAATCGTGTGTCAGTGTTTCGAACCATAAAATAAACTAGACAATAAAACAGAAAAATAAATCACAGTGTTCATGATGTCTTTGAAAAATGATTTATAGCAACAACAATTTTGAAAGCATTTTTCGATAAAAAAAACGTTTTGTTTAACATATATATAAAATGAAACACCATAGACGTATTAAAATATATAGCTAACTAAAAATATATATTTTAGATACATTGATATATTTTGAATAAATTGTTTTTAACGAATAATATTTTAAAGATTTGCAACATCATAGTGTGTAAAGAATTAATAGAATAGTTGGTTGACTTTTCAACTTATTTATAAGAAATTATTTATAGAACATAACAGCTTTTTTTAATACCTTAATAATATTACAAACATTATTTTTGTTCAATTCTAGTAGTTCTAATGTGTAGATTTACTAAGAAAAAAATAATTGGAAAAAATAAACTCTTCCTCTTTCCCATGTGTAATTTTCTAGTATTAATTTTTTTAAAAAACACTGTTCATGTACTTTATAAAACCATTATTTTTATTTTTTTTATCCACCCGGTATAGTTACACATCTGGAAATGCATTCAGCCTCGCGAATTCGTTTCCGTTGTAAATTAACAATCCTCTTTTTCCGTTCACAAACGGAGTAATATTCTCAAAGTGAAATATCGACAACATGACGTTTACTGGTGAGAATTGTACGTATTACCATTACGTAATGCTCTTTCCAGAATTCGTTTGAAATAAATCTATGACTTCTTTATATACCTTCAAGTCATTTTCAAAAATTTATCTGAAAGAGATTGATCGTCTACCTATGGTCTCATTTTTAATGAGCTATCTTTACTTTTTGCGTACGACGGCCTTCTTTATGAATTGATTGATTATTATAAATCGGCTTCTTTTTGAAGAAATATTCCATTAATTATTTTAAGTTCATCATCTGTAACAAATTTGAAAGATTCATTCAAAATAAGCCAAACAAAATTTAATTAAATTATTAATATTCAGTATTTTTTTGATGGAAATAAAATTCTTCTTTCCATTAGTTATGATAAATACACATTTACAAAGAAATTGATTGGATCTAATTAGTCAAAAATTCTATTATATGTAATTTTTTAAATTAGTAAATAAATACTATTCTTAAATTTTTAGTGACACTTTTGGACTATTTGACTTAATAAAGTGATAATTTCTGGCATATTTTTTATTTATAAACAAGTTTTTGATGGAATTTCAATATCCAATTTGAATTGTTACAACTTTGTACGATTCCACTTTTTTTTGTCACTAACAACCCGGTTCTGTTCAGTTCTGTTGGACTTGTGTGATAGAATGCCTGAAGATGCCGAAAGGCGAACCCCGGGTCGTTAGTGAAAAAACATGTGGAATCGTACAAAATTGTAACAATTCAAATTTAAGATTTCTTATTACGTTCACTTGAAGTATAAAACATATAAACTATTCGTATAGTTTATCACAACATAAATGGTATTCGCTAATTTTTACTTAGTTACTATACTTCTTTGCGGACTCCGCAAGAAAATATGAACATTATTAGAATAAGTAGTCGATATAATATTATTGACTCGTTTTATTGTAAGATTGGTGGTACAAATTTAGTCATCATGCTATTCCGTCGTAAACAAATATAAAAACCTTTTAATTTACTTCTGTTCTACGACTTGAACTCGTCCCCAAAAATTGTCACTTATCTATCAATATTATCACGAGGAATATGATGCTAACGAATCAATTATGATAATATTAATTAAGGTTTGGGAGATTATCTATCGATTACTATTTACAATTTACCAACATCCAAAATTTACAGACTTTGTGTGTATATCCTGATTATTTTTGTGTAGTTACTTATCAATTTATATTTTTTCAATCAGGGCGAATTTTCTTCTCTTCGGCTTGCAGCCATTTTGGTTTCATTTTACCAACGGCCTTCTCCATGCGGCTGCCTGCCTCCTCTTCACGAGGGTTTGTCTTTCAATAGCGCGTCTCCAAAGAACTTTTGCAGCTGTTGCAGGACTCTTGTTTGCTGTGCATCCCATACACACGGAAGCGGTAAGTAATCAAACCTTTGTTATGTACTACATCAAAATTCAACTAAATGAAAGAACTTTTGTTACCTTGTAAAAAAACACTGTGTGTTTTCGACATTTTATAACGATTAAATGTTATACTTCGTCTATAATTTTTCAATGAATCATTTACCAGGAAAAATAAAAAAACCTTTAAATAATGATCACTTTTTTATAAAACTACTCTCCTAAACTTTGTTTTCGTTGTTTTGTAATAAATTTAACGATAAAAGCTTGGTTTTCGATTAAACTGATAAATAACATATATCATTAAAGAAAGTGGAATTAACACAACTAAGCATTCTTAGGCCTTAGCCTTAGAAAAGTACAATATATGAAAGATAAAATATAGTAAGGCCAGTCAACTTTTGTCAGACGATAAATAAAAACTTACCTCAATTGTTTAAAATGTAATTCATGCGGGAGATAATGAATAAAGTTGTTGATTTTATTGATTGAATTGGCATTCACTTGGTAGAACTCCATTATAACACGGTGAAAAAAACACTAAAAGAACTAAAATACATTGCTATTTTTTTCACCGTGTTATAGTTGTGTTTTATGTTATTTAATAATTAACATTTTTAAGAGTTACAATAATTTAAAAATGTCAATTTCAATTGTAACACATGACATTTTTCACTTTCTGGAAAAATAAGGAATTATCGAATGACTCAAAAAAATATTATTTGAGAACATATTATATCCATTAAAAAAATAAAGGTCGTTGGAAATAAAATAATCTACACGTGTTTAATATATACAATACATTTTATATGTTCCGTTGCCAAAATGTAGATTACTTTTTTTTATAATACTCAACAAACAAGTTTATTCTTCTTTTAAAAATCTCTCACTCGTGGGTAACTGAAATTTAATAGTTTTGAGAGGTAAATTATTATAACGAAAGATTTTTACTCTTGTTATGTATTTTTTTAAAATCACGTTAATGTATAAAAGATGCGTGTTCGTAAAATTTCAAATATTCAAAATGGTAATTTTTCGGTGTTTTACAAACTTTGCTAACATGACTTAAACTTTATTAAATACACCGGCTCAAGAAAATACTGCGAATGTTTTTGATTTATTGGCGAAGTTCAAAAAGTACGTAACCCGCGATCACGTCCTCTAAGCATATGATAAACTTTCGAGATATTCGAAAAGTATTCGAGTTTTTGCTCAATTTTTCTCTGACATTATTCAATCAATATTCAGTACTCAAACTTTTACGGGTGCAAGCTTTTTTTTACTTTCGAAATTGCGCTCGAAATATGTTGTAAATTGACAATTTCGTAAGAATATTTTATTTAATACATAGAACAAATTTATGCATTTGATGGTTTCTGCGTAAAATATAATATATTATTATAACAATTATAAAGAAATAATAAATAAATGACATGCAATATCTTGTATTACATTTTTATACCAAGACACGACATAGTAAACCTCTTTACAGCGCTCTTCCTTATTTTCAATAACTTCGGCAGTACCGCATAATTTATTTTTACATATAATCAATCTTCTAAGTTCAAATTGGAATTTTCATAAATATTTTATAATATCAACATTTTTTTATATATAAGTACTGATTCACAAAATACAAATGAAAAAACTAAGCCTATTGATTTTATTGGCCCCTAGCCTCTTATAACGGAGAATTTATGTAACATAGTCCCAATCTCTGTGCTACAGGAATTCGACTATAATTGCGTTCTTAATTTACCTGAAACATAATGTACCTTCGCTAAACTAAAATTTATTAAAAAAAAAGATTGGTATCTTCTTAGATAATAATAAATAATATTTACTTCATAGTTTTTAATATGGTGCACTATGAAAAACAAATTGTTATTTACTCGACAATAATATTTGCTCGTAAATATAAAATTTCTAGAAAAAAATGTTTGCTTTGTAGGAATAAACTGTAATACCGTCCGACCATATTATTTTATATAAAATAACTTATTACTGCTTTGGATACTGTCTATGTATAAAAACTTATTCTCGTTAGTAAATGTATCATTCTCGGTCTGCGTTTCGAATTTCGGTCATTTGAAACCTTGGAGTCGTTGAAGAAACTTTGATAATTTCAACTACTTCTCGATAGACAGTGTGACCCAACGGTCATCATGTATTTTAACAATTTTTGGTTGAATGTTACAATTTTTTTGCTTTTTTAACTTAATGACTCAATCAATTTACTGCCTTAAATATAAAAGGAATAACACGGTGAAAAAATAGCAATGTATTTTAGTTCTAAAAAAATATTTTTAACAAATATAGTTGATAGCTATTTCGGCTTACGCCATCGTCAGATCTATTCTGTTCTGACTATAGTTCTGACGACGGCGTGAGCCAAAATAGCGGTCAACTATATTTGTTAAAAATAATTTTGTAGAACTAAAATACATTGCTATTTTTTCACCGTGTTATAATGGAGTTCTACCAAGTGAATGCCAATTCAATCAATAAAAGGAATACATATATTTTAATAACGTAGTTATTTTTTTACGATTTCTACTAACTGACAAATGAATTCTTTTCGACATCAGAAACATATCATTATATTTTGAAAATTATTTTTTTTTTGTACATATTTAACTAATTTGTTTCACCGACTTTGTAAGTATTTTTAAGTTCCATGTTTTATTAAATTTCATTCTTGAAAACAATCAATAAAATTTAATAATTACTCCATGATCAAATATTTTATGTATAGTTTTTGTAGTAGTCTGTTAACAATAGTGAGAAAAAACATTAAAATCCCTTTTATATTCTTGTTGCAAAAAGAGAAGATGTTTATAATCATCGGAACAAATCATCTATCAAATTGTGTTTCACCCTTCTTTGACATTTCCTAATACGTTTTTCACATTTCTACAAAACAACAGCGCGTGGGTCGATCGCTTTCTATGAATGGAAGTGAGCCCTCGCTGTGGCATGAGACATGTCCGAACTGAGAAAGCTCTATTATATTGTATTCCAGTCAATTTCTAAAGCCTCGCCCATTTATTCTGTTTGTGCTTTTACGAGTATTATAAACCTTGTTTCTGTGCAAGTAAATTCAATTTGGTTGATAAGCATAGTAGGGTCTTATAAATATCTAAAATTATCATCTAACATATATAAAAAATAAGTCACGGTAGGAACACAAAAAAATTAAAACAGATTTTGAAGCAAAAATATGTTTATCTTTCTAGTGTACTGATAGTTACAATATTTCATCATTAATTTGCATTGAAGAACCTATTATATGTTAAAATGTCCTTCAGCTTTATTTTGTGTTTTGTGTTTCTCTTTATAGAAGCAGAATATTATCTTTTAGCTATAAATAGTTTAATATCGATTCAAATTTCACGTTCAAAATGAATAAGTAGACTGTTAATGTTTTTTGCTATTATTTTAGTATGTTTGGTAGAATATTTAATCTCGATGCTAATAAATTGATTTTATTCCAACCCAATTTTACCACATGATGTATTCTTAATATAAGTCGGACCTTTATAAATATTATAAGAAACTATACAAATCATTTTTATTTTACAGAGCCAATTTTTTACAATTTAATCTGCACCATTTTTTGTTCATTAGTTTATCAGAGCTTTCATAAAATTGTTTGATAACACCGTTTTATCGTAAAAATATTGTCATGTTTCATTATCTTTTCATATTCAAACTTTGACATTATTCTTTTTATTTATTGTTTGACACTTTTTCAATAAATACTTTATCTCGTTCCATTGTAATCTTACATTCAGCATTATATATGATTACATTTTTTACTCAAAATTATTCTTCAATGTGTATAGAAGAAGACTATAAGAAACAAAACATTATGTTTCTCAAAACCTGTCATATAAAATAGTAGATATACATTACTTTTTCGCAAGTTGGGGGTCGACATATAGACGCCGCATGAGCTTAAAGGTACTTGTAACATTTTGGCGGTTTTAAGCAATGATTTTAGTTTGTTTATTTTTGACACAGTGATAAAAAATAGCAATGTATTTTAGTTACTTTTTTTTAGTACCTAAATGCATTGCTATTTTTTTTACCATGTTATAATGGAGTTCTACCCAATGAATGCCAATTTAATCAATAAAACTTTCATGTTTATTTTGACTTAATAGATGATATACTCTGCGATTGCAAACACTGGCTTGATTTAGTTGATTGAAGTTTGTGAAGATGTGGTGTTTTTGAACTTTTTTATTATAATAATAATTCATTACTGAATAAAGCTTTTATCTTACTAAAAAGTTAAGAAGCTAATTATGGAATGAGATTCGTTATTGGTTTCTCTTTAATCCAGTAAGTCAAAATTTTGTTTTATTCAATCATATTATTATCTTGAGTGTGATTTAAAGTGATAAGACGAGTAAAAATGTTCCGTAACACGCACACGTGCATTTTTTCCAATGCCGACCTTGTGCTGTGCAAATACAATTGTGAAACATATTTATTTACTTTGAAAATATTTCAGACATTTCGTGAATTGATGCGTGAAGTAGAAAGATGTCTATTCGCGTAGAAAATAAATATAACAGTGATCCGTCAATAATAAGTTTGTAAAAAATGAAATGGGTTTTTCTAAGTATCCGTTTGCTAGAGCTTAGTCTCCAAAAGGTCTCAATAAATTTGACTCAATTTTCATTGTGAAAATGCTGACTTTGCAAGCATTTTTATCTTTTTACATACCATAAAGCGACATTATCTGAAGAGCCACTTTTAATAATTTATTGCTTATGCAACCTTTTGACTTTTCTAGAAACTTAAAAAATAGGGTTTTTATGATAATGACCATTGAAAATTTTTAGAAGATTTTTATTTTTAAACTACCTGTAATGATGTTATAAATCTAAAGTTTATTGATTGAAATGTAATAAAAAGTTGCAGTGTGAATTTATATTTTTGTACTCTCAAAGATCTGCCTTTATATGGTTCTACAAACCGTCTGTCCATATATGGACACATAAAGCTAAATCAAACTGGCACTATCCATCTACCTTGTAGAAGATTTTTTAGCCTCTACCGTTGTGAATATAAACGGTCCTTGACTACATTACTTGATTATTTTTAAACATACTAAAGAATGACAAATTTAAGAGAGTGATATATCAAAAACATTAGGGATTTGTTTTTTTATGAAAACATGGATTATATATTAATGTAATTAATGTGTGTATTCACAAACATAATACAATAATTGAGTCGAGAAATCTTTTAGTAATTACTTACGAAAAAATATATTGCACTAAAGAGTTGTACACAGGCGCATCCAGAAAGCTTAATTTAAAAAACTTTCCTTAAAAATATCGATGGTGAAGCTGTCGTCAACTGGCCGTTGTTGTTTCATATAGTTATACAGACAAAAAAATCATACAATAAACAACACCGCCCAACACTACTTTAATTTTTTGTTATATCGGTTTTCCATAAATATATTACATATTCGACAAAGCTAATTATATGTTCATAATAATTAAAATGAATTTCACGCATCTAGAATCGTATTGAATCTAATACTCAATAATGAATGTTTCTAATAATGAGTATGGATCACTTGTCTATTTTGTGAGAAAATTCAATAACTTTGCTTACATTTCAAAAGCATTTTTTGAAAAATAAGAACGTTTTATCACTTGCTTGAAAGATTGGTTAAAATAAATATAAGCTAATTTGAGATATACAGAACAATATCTTTTCAACAATTTTAGTTATAATTATGCTGTTGGAAATTAATTTATAAATATTTTTCATGTGAAAAGAAAACTTTGGTAAGTAAAGTTTTTCATGAAAAACAGCACTCGTTAAACTCACGTTTCGCTTAATGTTTTAAAAGATGCAAGAAGAAATGTATGCATACATTAAGGTAGCTGCTGCTTAACTCTACAAAAATGGTGTTTTATTTAATGTTGTATATAATTATTTTTTTATGGTCAATTTCAACTTATGTTCTACAAGATTGCTTTAATTAAATGCCGTTAAAAAAATTCGAAGATAATTATATGTAATTTTTTGCTTGGAGTCTGTTTTATATGAATAATATGAGATTTTTTTATTTTTCTAAAATATTTTCTTTTTTCACGTTTTCCATCTTATACAACTCTTCGTTTGATGACTAAATACAATATTTATTCAGTCTTATTTCTTGATTCTATGAGCTTAAGTTTTTTAATGAAATAAACAAATATACTGAAAAAACACGATTTGGTAAAATTGTATTGTAAATTCATAGTGATGGGAGGAATTAAATGAATATTTATTTGATCAAAATCGATATTTTTTCAAATTTTCAAAATAAAGAAATATGAAATCAAAGTTGCAAAGTAAATTGCGCATATTTTTGTGTATCATGTTTTATAAACATGTTATTCTTCGTTAGTCAATTAAAATTTGCGTCAATGTTTTAAGCTCTGCTTCCTTTTTAATAAAATAAAAAAAATACATGGATTTACCTCTTTGTACAGCAAAGACCTGGCGCAGTTTCCAAAGTCTTCCTAGAAAAAGAATGTTTAAAGTTGCTTACATTAATTTTATAATATCTTCTCTTATAGGTGAGCTGGGGCTACGAGCTGCAAGCGTTTTATACACAAAAGTTCATTTCATTTCACAAAAGGTACTCAAACAGTAAGCGTACCGAGGAGCACAAGAAACATGTATGAAGAAAATATTTAGAATATTTATCTGATGAAAATATTCATTTTATCCGTTAACGTATTGCCGTTGATCGAATTCTCTATTCACAAAAATATATAGTACAATGAATAATTTAACTGCTTTTACCTGTTCATTAAAAAATCGTACTCTCAGTTCATTGTTCTATCGATGAGAATGTTCATTTCTATTCATACATTATCTAATGCTGTCGAAATAATTAGTAACCATTTATAGAAGAATATTTTATATAGATAAATCATGTTTTCATGAATAGAACAGATCACTTTTCATTTTACCGTATAATGTATGTATATTCAATATTAATATAATATGCATATGTATATAAACGATTGAAATTAACTTTTATTAAAACATTACACCACCTTGTCTCGAAAACTACTCTTCGTAATAATTATTTTTAAATTAAAAGTCATCTGATATTTTATTACAACAAAATAACTTAGAATAAATTTTAAAAAACAACATATATTTTGCAGTCTTAGTTTCGTTTTTTTTACGCGTTAATATATTTGATCCATTTTATACAAATTTAATAGTTTTTAAATACTTTTTTCTTCCCCTCAACTCACATATTTATTATTCTTTACGTAGAATTAGTGACCAAAAATTAAAAACGAATAAAAAATACTTTTATTACATATATATGTTTTTTTAAATTTATAATATCGACTGAAGGTGCTTGATGGAATTTCAATGTAAAATTTGAATTATTACGATTTTGTACGATCCCACATGTTTTGTCACTAACGAACCGTAATTTCAGTCAGTTCTGTTGCATCCGTATGATAGAATGCCTGAAGATGCCGAAAGGCAAAACCCGGGTCGTTAGTGACAAAACATGTGGAATCGTACAAAGTTGTAAAAAGTAAAATTTAAAAATTAATTGTTGTAATTTAATTGTGAATTTTGTTTATAAATAAAGGGTTTTTAAGTGTTTCTTCAGCTTTTAATTAATGTTTCAACAATTTAGTATCATAAATTTATCACTTTACGGGTACCATGCGATTATCAGTTGTGTTATGAGACTTTATAGATTATGAAAGCAGATAGCGAGAAAATTTAGGAAAACGATTTCGCATGGAGGAAGGAATGTGTCAGTTAGTTGACTACCGGAACAAGTGGGAACAAGCTATGCTTAATACATCGGTGGTGAGAGCGTGGCCTTAATCACATTTTAATTACTCTTTTGAGCATGGGGAAACGCGATGCGCCCCATATTGCGGTAATGCACCCCGGGAATGCAATAAATGCGGTTATAAAGTACAATTGTGCGGATCGCTTTCTGGCGATAAGTAAGTTTACCAGTTCTTCGAGAACTCGCGCAACGATTCCGATAGAACATTCGATCCACATTTGCGGCGCGCGTTTTTTGAAGAGATAAGTTTTAACGTATGAATATTTTCAGGAAACGATGGCATAGCATCCGATCCCAAAAAGCATAAAGTTTTTACTCTGTGTTGCCAAGAATTTTAATTTACATACCTGTACTTTTAAAAAAATACATTTCTGTATGCACAACAATTTTTGAAGATCCAGTTCAGATGTATTAAAATTAAAAACATCGTTGGTTTATTTCATTCGTTTACGTTATAAAAAATGTTAACTGATCATAACGCGAGAAAAATTAGGCTAGTATATATGACTTTAAACAATTTTCTATGAACAAAATAAAATGTAATAAGCTCATTATCTAAGTAAAACTGAGCTTTCTGTATTTTTATTGATAATTTTTCTGCAATACTTACAATATACAGTGTAAGAATGTGTGTATTGTATGTATACATTTTTGGTCCTGTATTTATTAACATTTTTCACTTATTCTAATTTAGTATAAATTTTTCACCTACAAAACAAACATACATTTTGAAATTCATTTTAATTTTACCTAATGTACTAGAGATTAAAAATATTTTTACCGCTATGTTGTTTGAACAATGAAATATTTTTTTATATGTAATATAATACATCGTACCAATTTTAGTGCTTTTCACGAGTCAATTTAAATCGATATAAAATTATTCTAGACAAAAAAATATTACTTCTTTCCTTGATAAGCTAGCATTCTTTTTTTATATTAATAGGATTTAAGCTGAAATTTTATTATAATTATGTTAATTGATGATAAAAAGCATCACCGATAAGTATTATACAAAACCAAAGACACCAGACAGTTTTAAATCATCTCACGTCAAAACGTAAATCGAAACGTAAAAAAAATATCGGAATATTCTTATTTCAAAATGTTTATTCGCGGTTTTATATTAAATGAATGATTAGTTCGTAGCTGACAACATTCCGCGTACAATATTTATTATAAATATATTCTCAAACAATTCTAGCAAATTTCTTAAAGAGTATTTTTATGTATGTGATTATGTCTGGACTTACCTATATCTCATCGCGAAAATTCTAAAAGTGATTCATTATAAAATTAACGTGAGCATAAATAAAAAAAAAGAGGAAAAACTGAAAATAATTATTGTGTGCCAGGTGCCGTCAGACTCGACACTTAAAAAAAACAACACACAGCGACACAGCTTAATATCCTACGAAACTATACAACGACTTATTCAAATAGAGCATACATTATTCTTAACACAACAAGTCATATCATGATTATAATAAATATCATAATACCTACCTTATATTTAGAAATATTTCACATTGCTTCAAATACCTTTTTTTCGGCGAAATATTTTTAGCGTTCTGTAATAGCCATAAGGCGAAAAAAACTTACTTACTAACCTAACTTCAAAAATTTTCATTACATATAATTTATACTCAAATTGATCGCTATTTTTTTTTCTTTGGAACACATTTTCCAAAAAAAACACGCCATCCTAGCTTAAATAAGCAATTTTATTGTGTAAAACTTCTCATCAAACACTCATCATTTAATTTTAAATATTTTATATAAGTTAAAGAGAAGCCGTGAAGTAAATGTTACAACCTATTTCACGACCAGTAAAATAAATATGTTTTTAATTTCAATTTCTTTTATAAGGATTTTAACGCTTGACTGTCAATTCTCGTTATGCTTCTTCTCTGTTCATTCTTTTTTGGATCAAAATTAGTTTTTATAATGATCATCTGTTTTTAATAATTTACATTCGTTCATTATGACTGTGGATTCGTCATAACTATATCGGTTTTTGGATTTTTTTCTGAACACGATTTGTTCGAAAAGGTATAATCCTAGTGTAAAGGAATTATAGTGCATATCCTATAACAATCGCGTCGTCACTGCATTTAATCTCCCGCCATCGTCTGCAGCGCTCACAACTTACAATTCATTATTTCACACCTAATTGCTCATAAATAATTGCACGGCGAGTCGACAGTCAGCGATTATAGTGCTTCCAAAACTATGACAATATCAACCCCAATGACCAGTCTCTAAATACTGGCAAAATAAATATTGATACTGTCAACATTCGCTCAATGCACACAATGCTCCGATACACAAATATATAGTATGAATGTATTAAAAATAAGCGGATAAATTCAAACATTACAAAAATGACGGTAGTTAAATCATTCCGATTTTAAGAAAGAAATATTTTTTTCTACCTAACTCTATATTCTTGTTTTAGTATCGATAAAAAAATACTTAAACAATTGAGAAGCACCAGTTTATAGCTTCTGACAGAAAAAATATTCTCATCAATAAATTTTAAAATACATTAGCCGTTAATAACAATATTTTTATATATTTCTAAAATAAAATTTTTGAATTAACATATGACAAGCTCAATAAAATTACACCAGAATTTTTATTCGGTAAGAGTATTATTTTTCCCACTGTATTTCTCCCCTATATTTTACGTAGGATAATCACTTGAAGTTTGGAATATTTATTGCCTTCCGGTACGTGACTGAAGCAGCCTTTTGTGTAATTTTATTCTATTTACGCAACCGATTATTTCCTGCATTCTTTTTTCGTGTATATTATGATAGTAATAAATAATATAAATTCCGTTTCGGATCGCACGAAACATTTTCGATTCAAAGCAACTGGAGAAATTATATATATAAACTCTACATTGTATTGTGGTCTTAGGCAGTATAATGTGATAGTTTGGGAATCCCAGAAATAGCACTGGGAAATTCGTGGCGTCTGTAGTGCCCGCGCACAATACCAAGCCACTTATTATTATCCTGCTTGATCGTTGCCGGTAATGGGGAACGGAAGACGGAGACATGCGCGGTATTCCAGAATTTAATTAATTTCATTCTTAAGTACTCCAAGATAATATTCGAACAAAACTTCTTGCAAACAATAACTGAAAAACCTGCGAAAGTGAGCTCTGTGCCATTATACAGAAACACAAAAAACGGAATACATAAGTTTTATTATAATTCGCACTTAAAGCTTTTATCAAAAGATTTACTTTTTAAATACGGTTACCACGTTTTTGAGTTCCAATTAAGTAGAATTAAAAAAATATTTCTGTACCTCATATTTTTTTAGTAATTTTATTCATATTAAAAATATTCACTTAATATTCTGATTTTGTATAAAATAAAATGTAAATAATGGTTCTACTGCGCTTAGAAGTTTTAAGTTTTGAGCATGTACATTTTTACAACACATTCTCACTTTTAATTCAAAATCTAATTTATTAAATACCATTGCTCTTACACTTTCCCACACATATATTTCTTAAAGTTAATCCCGTAAGACATATTGTATTATATTTTAAGGCTAAAAAAAGTGAAAAGTTAATTAATAAAATTTTTGCCATTCATTTTATGATAATAATGCATTTCAAATAACTTATTGCTTTTACAACTTTAGAAATAGAAACATATTTAATTTAAAATGTTTCTATTTTGCTTTAACGACTTCACAATCATTGTATTTTATTCATTTCAAGGAATACCATTGAAGGCATGTATTAGATCCACCTTCATCGCTACACAAAATATAATATTAATACATTGATATAGGTGATTATTTTTTGACGTGAGTTCTATTCACTTTCTTCCCCAATTTTGAACTTGACTGGATAATATTTTCTTTGATTTCTCAAGAGACGAGCTCGAATTACGTTTTAAGAGCCATTTGGAAATGTGAAATCAATACATCAGATTCGTTACGTTTTTTGTAACTTAAAAAGCAAATTATGCAAATGCAGGCGCGTTTGGCTTGTAGATTTTAAGGGTATCGTTTTTAACGGAATATTATATTGTAACGATATCTTTACTTCTTATTATTATACTTACCTATGCAAATTGAACTCAAATTTGAATATTCCGAGAAACCACTATATTATTTATAAAAAAATACATTACTTTGTTGATCATTAAACCTTCTTCAGCACACAACATAATTTTTATAATGAAAGTTTTCATACACTTTTTGACGCACGTTTGCTCAGTATTCTCATATTGGAGCGAATTGAAATGAATTTAAATGAAGAGTTCAATCTTTGAAAATGATCTTCTTCGTAAAAATAAATGGAAACAAAATAACAAAAAATCATTTTATTAGAAGTATTTGTCTGGAATCAATTTCATAGCGATTCTTTCGTGAATAATTTAAGGCGAAAATTGTCTCACTTAAATCTCAGGAGAATATTTCAATAAATGTTCTACAAATAAAATTGAAAATTCTGTCGAAATCTAGTGCACATATTCTCAAGTTTCTTAACTTCTGTAATTGATTTCAAAGAAACCTTCGCCGACAATTCTATAAAATAATTAGACTAATAACTATGGCAATTGAATTCGCATTGAGAAACTTCCAGCATTAATTATTCATATAAACGATCTTTCTCAAGGCACGCATAGTCTATACATCGGAGCTAATCCTCAGTTTGTAATGTCGTCAAGTCATTAAATACGCAGATCTAAATAGGGTTACCAGATATTTTTGTTGATGAAATTCGAATTGAATCATTTTATTTGATCTAAAACCATTCAATTATATTTTTATTAAACATGTATAGCAAAAAGAGAACGTTTGAAAGTACAACGTCAAAAATGCGTCAAATCAGCACCTAACATCTCGCGATACAATATTTTAACGATATATAAAAAAAATTCAATTATAATTTGGGATACGATATTTTTTATATGTGCTGAACGAAAACAAATTATCAATTTTTTGTGTTATATTTCTTTGATAAAAATGTAAATAATTTCAAAAGATCTTTACTCAAAATGTACATACGTGCATAATTATTTAAGGATCAATCATTAGTTATAACAATATTTTTACTGAACAATTTTGAACAAATGGTGCATAATTTTAGCATTATAATATAAATTATACGATTGTTACCCTACATAAAACGAGTTTCAATATCGCATAGCTATCGCTAACCGGCTAAAGGCGGATCATAATTATAAAGTTCCCCAAAATACTCATCCACAAGTAGCTAAACAATCCTTCGCTTTCAGGACTCAGTCCCGTTCCACCTTCTCTCTCGCATCATTAATATGTACGTAATTAGTCATAGAAGTCTCCGTAGAAGGGATGTCACGAGGAATGTTAATAAAACTGTAGAACAGTGAGAGAGACCCGCCGTGAAGTTAGCTTACCCGCTGAGGAAACTCGCGAATAAGTAAAACGTCGCGGGATTTCCCCCCAAACTCTTGTCTGACAATGAATTATTCTGACAATTTTGTTCAACAAATCATAGAAAACATGTGTGTACTTTCTACGATTCCGCTCAAACACAAATTTATCATGTATTTAATTTGAAATGAAGGCAGAGTAGGAACAAAATAAATAATGAACACAAAAGATATCACCGAAGTAAATTTTACTACAATTAATGGGGGTCGGACACACAAGTTAGCATTTTGATACATAGCTTTTATTCATTCTTAAAAAAAAATTCATCACGAAAAGAGGAAACACTCAATGTATATTACGGACTCATTAACAATTTTGGGAAAATTGCTGTCAATTTAATGTCATATAAATAGCTCGTTAAATGAAATCTCGTAAAGCTTCATCCTCACTAAAACAGAATCTTTCTATCTCACGCTTTTTGCAAACGTTTTCGTTACACATCAAAGCAAATAGATTTTATCTTATAATATTTTGACTTTTGTTGAATATTGCATACCGATCATCCGTAATGTGGCATTTTACCCTGACTAAAATTGGTATCGCTTGGGTACATTGAATATGTAGATATAGTCGCTCAATAATACTTAGTTATTAATTATTTGGCAATAAAATATTTATTTCTAAGCTTAAAGCTCACACCAGCAACTTTCCAGTAATTAACTTCGGCTCGTTGATTCACTTTTAAATATTGGGGCAACTCTCACACTCTGCAACAAATCATCATTGACCTCCAATAACTCATTTCAAAGGATCTCCGATTTATATATATATGTTATTTGCTGTACACGAAAATCCATGCAACCAAGTTTTAAGGACCATATTTCGTACAGCTTTGAGGACTTTAGAAAATTTTTAAATAATTTTTATACTGAAACTAATCATATGAATAACAGGTTTGTTTTATTCTCTAACGATAATATGAGCAGTAGACTTAGTCAAGTCTTAAGCCATCATTGACTTAATTTAATCACTTCTAACGATATATTTTTTGATGGATTTATATTATGTTTTTTCTTTTAACATACCCTTTTTCCTCAGTAATTTTTTTTTTTTTAATTCAAGAAGATATATTGTATTGAAATATATTATTATATATAAGCATTCGAAATTACATTATTTTGTTGAAATACAGGATTTAAAAACAATATTTAATTTTAATATTCTCGCATACTTCAGACCAGATTGTGTGTATGCTTAACGCCTTTTACAACATTGATAAATTGGGACTTCGCAAAAGTTTCACATGAAATAATTCGTCTTGTGAGATAGCCTCTGTGTTTGTTCCGAGAAAATTTAACGCTCATTCGCTTTCGGCGCTTTATGAGGTGTTATTGCCAACTTCATAATGTTAAATGTAAAAGGGTTTATATGTGCGGTTATTCTCTAGTGAAACGAAGTACATACGAAAAAGTACGAAGGAAAACCCCAAACCGAAAATACCACGACGAAAAAATGGTTATAATGGATATGCAAGAAAAAGTCTTTTCTTGAATTTGTGAATTGCTATACACACTTTACAACCAGTTATATCCGACATAATATTGTAGTATTTAAAAAAAATCGTTAGCTATTTCTAGTTGTCACCAAAAGAGATCACAAAAATACGTTTTTGTTAACTGGTCGGCTACACGCACTTTATAATAATATTGATCGCAAATTAAGTAACAGTAATATTATCGAGTCTTGAAAAAAATTTTCATATAATTTTAAATTATATTTAACTGGGTCAAAAATTCATCCTGAAAATTGTTGTCAAATATTATTGTGTTACGTTATAGTTTTCATTGTAGTGAATATTATATAAGTTCAGATATATAATAATAAACAATCATTAAAAGTTTTAAAGGGAAAAATTTTAATCTTGAAATCCTAAACAGAATTTCTTTGCCCAAAAATTTTTATGAGATAAAAGTCTTCTGGTTGTTTTTTTTTTTCTTCTTTTATTCCATTCATCGAACACATAAATAACCAATTGAAAGAAATTTGCGGCTTCGTTATTTAATCCCGCTAGATATAATATTATATATATGTTGGCGTATTCCACTACATTATGATTTAAAATGAATTATATAATCATTTATTTGTGTTTTTTTTTTTAATATTTATGTATTTACCCAGGAAATTATTTTTATACCAATATGAAAACTTCTCACATTTTTACAGTATCATTCTTTTGAGATGCAGTTATTTTTTAATGTTTAAGGAAACGTTTTAAAAAACATTCGGAATTAATTTTTATCATTTTTTGCAAACAAAGCTATTAATAGCTATTATAATATAATTATTTTTTTCATGATCCTTGATTAAAAAAAAACTATTATGAAATTAATTTGTAACTGTAAAATATAAAAGATTTTCAGCCTACAAAAATCTGGTTGACGCAAATCTAGAGTAAATAAAGATTCTATAGTTTTTTTGATTCCTGGATCGAATTCAGGAAAAATCTGTTTGTGTGTGGGAAACCAGATGTGCTCTTACTTGTTTTATCTTTCACTTTGTGTGGCGATTGTTTATAAGGGTTCGGCAATAGCATTCAACAAACTTATGCAGTAGTTACCTCCCTAAATGGAAAATGTTGGATGACTGTTGTTTGATGTGTGTAATTATACGCTTCGTACATATTATTACACATTTCGTAGCATAGTATGATGAATGTAGATTGTAGATGAATAAGCTGTATCGCTCAGTATTATACACCACATATCGTGGGTGTAAGCAAATAATGAATTTCATTATTATTCACTCAAAGTCTATTTAATATAAAGCGATTAAAGATTTTCGCGTATTTGCCCAAGATGAGAAATTAAAATTTGTGTTTATGCCTTATTGTATGTACGCAGAATTAAAAAAAATATATGTTTTTAATAAATATTAATTATATATAATACTTCACCGTTTCACATGATTCAAATATACTTAAAATTCCTAGCATAATATATATAAAAATAAATGATGATCTGCTATTCATATTTCGCATATTCTACAAAATACAAAACGCCTCATTAAAAATTCACTGTTTTTTTGAAAAAAATATTTTGACGCCATTTCAAGTCGCATTTATAATTTTAGTACTTATTTCCACAATATTTTTTTTTAAATTGTATTCTATCAGTTGGTAATGCTCGCGATGAACGAAACCGGTCCTGATCAAAAAATATTTTGTGGAAATAAGTACTAAAAATATGTTTTTATTATTTAAAATATCATGCCTTTCAATCAAGAAGTGACAGTTAACACCTTAAAAATAATTTTAGTTTAAAATATAGTTTTATAAAGAAATATATCATTTTGTTACTGACACATCTTCAGTTTTCATGGGGAAATAAAATAGCAGATTTCTTCATTATATATTATATCCAAGCATTCCAGATGACTACAAAGTGCTTGATTTAAATCAATAATTAAAGACTAAAAAACACACAGATGTTCTGGGAAAACTTGAATATTATTCATTACCATCTTTCTTAATTTTATTGATTGAATTGGCATTCACTTGGTAGAAATCGATTATAACATGGTGAAAAAAATAGTAATGTATTATGGTGGTTTTGTAGAACTAAAATACATTGCTATTTTTTTCATCGTGTTTTTCTTAATGTTGTTTTATTTCCTACCAACAATTTCAGATATTTTAGATTTATATCACGACTAAATGAATAATTATTCTATTGTCACAAAAATGGGAATCAGGGATACACAAAATGTTTAAAAATAACATTTTGTTTTAATTGAATACTTACTCTATTCGAATCCTATTAGTGAATATCACGAAAAACATTATTTGAATTTATGATCACAATTCTCAACGCAATAAAAATAAATTTATTGTCAATTTAAACGAATATTTATGAAACGTTTGTTTTATGTTATATAATGGGCTGCACACAATGAATCCTTTCCTTCCAGAGCTATTTCCGCGCTGTAAGCAAAATTTCAAAGACATTGCTGAGTTTTAAAATACCTTTGACGTGAGACATTTTGTTATTAAGGCCACTAAGTATACAGCAAACCATAGTACAAGGCGTATAATAGCCACAGAGTTTCCAGAGTATACACATAACTTTCATGTTGTATCTCCATTCATCAATTTATATCATTATTGATATTTAGAAAAACATAAATTAGACATCTTGATATTTTAAATATATAGTAAAAACACATTTTTTAGTACTTATTTCCACAATATATTATTTTATCAGGACCGATTTCGCTCATCGCGAGCATTATTAACTGATATTCATTATCTAATGATATGCATTATTAACCGGTCCTGATCAAAAAATATATTTTGGAAATAAGTACTAAAAAATGTGTTTTTATTATTTAAAACATCACGCCTTTCCATCAAGAAGTGACAGTTAACATCTTAAAAGAGACATCTTGATATTGATTATATTCAAAGTATCTTTTATCATATTAAAATATTATACAAAACACTTTTATTAATATGTCAAAGACGGTTAATCGAAATGGTAAATAACTACAGTATTAAGATGTATTTTTGGAAACGTTATTTGAATAATTTATGATATCGATTAAGAGTTCTATGATATAACACGTATGTGTCAGATCCGTTGCATTAGAGTGAAATAAGTTTTGAAGGTGTTAAAAGAAAAAAAAATCGGTCGTTTGAAGAATTATTAAATCGTGAAACATCATTGAGGAAAGAGTGTGGTGCAAAAGCATGGTAATCCATCCTTTTGCAAATTTTTGTTTTAATTTAAATGCCAAATATTTTGCATACTATCCATCTACTGACGGTTATCAAAAAATCTTACTTTAGTTACTCTACGTTTTTTTACTAATAATTTTAACACACAATAATTTCTAAAAAATATCTCTTCTTTACATCAAAACACCAAAATTTTACAAACCAAAAATAAATGTAAAGCTTAATTCAAACCACTATTTACTTTAATTTTTGAATAGGGCTGTCACAATTGCGAACATTATCTCATAAATATGTTTAAATGTTACATATTCAAACATCTTGATTATCTGGTGATACTAGATACAAATATACAAACGACCAAACTTTATTTTTCAAATATATAAGCTATGTTCAAATTATCTTTTTTTGGTTTAATTTCATAATTTATATAATTTCATACAAAATACATTATAAATACAAAAGATACAAACGCAAGAGTGAGAGGTATAATTATCATGAATACAAAAATATCTGAAAAAGGACTGAAGATACAGCAAGTACTTCAGAAGTGTCTTAAGCAAATTCGAATATTAAAAAAATTTCAAATTAATATTTAAATTACTTTGAATCAGATTCAAACGGAAATTTTTCATTGTATGACTAAATAGTAAGTGCATTTTCAAAGCTTTTTACTCCCTATTCTAAACTTGCCGCAGTTGAGTTTCTGCCAACTACTAAAAGAACTGTTTTGAGTTACAGGGTTTTATTTCTGCCTTTAATTAAATAAGCAAAGTCATATTAAAACCAAATGCTCATTTAATTCAAATTTTAACTTAACTTAATTTAAAGCTCGTTTACATTTCAAGATTTTATAAACCGAAAAACTTATATTTTATTTAGATTTATATTTTCATGATGAAAATTAAAGTCTTATTCATATTCATACTTGTTAGGGGAAAATCATCAAACGCACACAAAAAGACTTTTTCTTAAATTTTCAACATGGGATACGCCCTTGCTATCAAATCAATTAATGTTCATTTGCATTACCTTAATAATTTTTGTAATTTAATAATTTGTTTTTATATTACTAAATTATAATTTAGCATTTTACACTCATGATTTTAAGTTGTAACTAAATTAATTGAAAACTTCACTGATAAGATTCAGGAAATACATACATCTGCATTTAATATATATATATGTTATATTACTATAGAATTGGAGGATTTTTAAATTTTACCTTTTAAATAATCTTACATTTGATTTTGAATCTTTGGTTTTTTTTTGTTAAAATCAAAAATATATCAAAAAGACAAATGAATACATTTTTAAAAAATGTCGATTCCACATTTTTTTAATAATCGCTGAAAATGATTCAAGAATTAAATGTAGCACAAATAAATGTTGAGTATAAAAAAATGATGTTCTCGATGTAAAACTGTAATAAAAAGCTATTTGCAGTCGTTTATGCTATCTTTAAAATATTCAATATCCGTTCAATAAAAAAACAACGTAACCAAAAAATTAATGTTTTTTTTTTACCTCTTCGAAAATTGAATATATTTTGAGTACGATATTAAGCTCAATAGTATATATTATAAAGTAAATAAACTATTTGTTCAACCGTTTATCGTGGCTCTTTTCAAATAGGCTACCTAGAACGAATATTGAAAACGGATATTGTAGTTTTCGGAAATGTTGAAAAGGAAATAAGCAAACAAGAAGACCAACATCTCGGGAAATTGGCCAGAAACTTGTTTTTTCAGACATTTTTTTTCATAATAGCGACAAGTTTTGATTTACCGGCGGAATGGAGGGTAAATAAGTGATATCGCTTCTTTCTCGTGAAAATTTATTATTGATACTGAACGCGCTATTATTTTTCTGTGTTTTATTTTTCAAAGTTTTGTAAATAAAATATTATATTCAATGGCTGAAGCTGGCAGTTTTCTATTATTGTATGGCTTAACATTTATTGTCTTGATATAACGTATACTAATGGATAATTTACATTCAGTTCAATAATTCACAACATTTTATAGGCACAAAAGGAAGAGTTATAAATGATTGATTTGTAATCATTCATTTTCCAGGAAAATGTTGTCAGCAGTAAAGCGAAATTACGTTACCATTTAAAAACATCGCTATCTCTAGAATTTTTGTGCTTCTATTTGCAAATAAAATCTAATCTCCATCGTTGCGTCAACACATATCTTTTCGATGAGTATTACCTTAAAAAAAACTTAATAACGTTTTATTTGGTGTAATTTTTAAAAACTAAAATAATATTTTATCCAAAAATAGTTAAGTATTAATTTGTCACCACTGTTTATTTTTGTTGTCAATTATGTATTATAAAAAAAGATAAATTTTCTATTGCGAAGGCTGATAAAAAAACATATTTAGGCATTCAATTAAATTACATAATTTTTTAGAAAACTAAACGCTTTTCATCAATCTTTCTTATTAAGAAGAAGGAAGGTTTATAAAAGTTATTAGATGTTAATGATGATAATACGAAAAATTTCAATCTACCCTCACCCACTTTGAGGCAACATCATCAATTCTATGTAATAATATTCATACTATGTCCCAGATTAACCCTCTAGTTACAGACTCCCTTACGCAAGTTTCCGAGATCGAGCCGTGAATGTTAAGTTAACCCCAGCTAATAAATCTCCACATAAAAACGTATCCGTGGCTACGCGGCCAATCAAACTTTATCCAAAGCCGAATCCATCGAAAATGTCCTTATACTATTTTGCTAAGAGTGCTTAACTCGAAGTTGCTTCACTGAACAACTTCAAACTTGACAAACATGATAATGTCCCCCGCCACAAAGTTAGTGCCTTTGAGGTAACCCACGTTTTTTATATTCACCAAAAAGGGTTAGTGTATCAAACATGAAACTTTGTAAATTAAAACTAATCTCAAACGTAGTTTCTTATCCCTTAAAACTTTCAAATTACAATTTTTACCTGACATTGTATTTTTAAAATAAATAGATTTGTAGAATATATAGGACGATGGCTTTTCATGATATTCAACTGATTCAATTTTTACAATCATTGGTTATTTTTTTTAAATAAAAAAGATCTGACTTTTATTTCGTAATCACATTTATATAATGTTTTTTTTTAATTTTTTGATCTATAATACGTTTTATAGAATCATCAATTTTTTTAAGCGTGTACGAAATACAGTTGGCAATTTCAAAAACATTTTATAAATATTGCCTACTTCATAAAGTATAATTCAGACATGTATTTCACATTGAGGAATTTATCCTAAACAATTATTACACAAAATAATAAACAATTCCTCATTAAGTTCATGTTCTTCTTCTTACAATCATATTTTTGCAAGATTTGTTTGTAAGCAAATGTAATACGCAGTAACAGCGTCGACAAAAAGCTTTTTTTACAGTTTTATTGAAACATAACTTACTTTATTTTAAAATAAAACTATACTTTTTTTACATTTTTCCGCAAAATACATAATTATAGCTTGTAACGAGTAGCGGGTACCGTTCATTTTCTTCACTCACCTCTAGAGCGCAAAATTTCCCAATGGCTCTAGGAAAACGTTTCACTCGCTGCATGAATTTTAATTAATGAATGCCATCTTGCGAAGATGCTCGGTAAAACTTAATGTTTTAAATTATAAACCATCAATATGGCCTCAGTATACTTCAGTTAATTTTATCATGGATTTTTACGGTTTATTTCTTAGCGCTGCAATGCGATGAATATAAATTAGAAAATATTCTCTTAAATAAATTTACATATTTCAGTAAACGCAATTATACTGTCGTATGACCTGGTTCAACATCTTGGTAATATAAATTGTCATTCACTAACAGAAATAAAATCAATTACTCTTACAGTTCCTATCAAAAATAAATACTAATTGAGTTGTTTTTATGCTATGCATATAATACTCATAACGGGTTACACTTGTCTTGTCAATCAGGTAATGTTCGTTTAATTATATGAATTTAGCTATTTAGTTATATCACTTTCTGTTACTCTGACAAAAGCTACAAGACTCATCGAGTCATGATTGAAAATGTATTAAATATATGTAAAACAGTATATAAAGAAGTGTTTCAGGGGTACAGTGTTTTTTGAATTATACAAAATACTTAAATCATAAAGACTGTATATTTCTATCAATTATTATCAATTTCAATCAATCAAATATCAAACTATCTCCTAGACAAATGGACAACTTTTCTTTTGATTCAGCAGATATACTAACGATATAATCTTTTAACTATCAATTTAAATGCAACCGTGTACTTAAATGCACGAAAATGTCAAAAGGCGAAACTCGGAACATGAAAGACAAATTTAGTGGAAGTGTTAATAATTTCAACAGTGACAATTTGATAAATGTTAACTATATTATTCTTATTTTTCAATGTTAAAAATTCTGATCTTTTATATTATGTTTATAATAGAGATAATAATAATAGTTTATAATGCTAAATAACACAATGTTTGAATTTTAAATACATACACTGTGTTCTTTACAAAAAAATCTCTATACAGTGGTATTAATTTTCATGAAAAACCACCCGCTGTTGCTAAAAGCTTTTGGATGTACGACAGTTGCCTAAAGCATATTGACCCGGAAAACAACCTATAATATATTGTTGGCTCTCAAACCTTTTTTATTAATAATGTCACCAGCCAAAATCGTTAACTTTAATACCGAAAAAAGATGATTGATACGAAATTTGATTTTTATACTTTTACAGTATGTCTTTTTGTTGCTATTCAAAACTTTAGCTAGAAAAGCAATTATTACATATTCCATGTCTATTGTAATTATTGTCAACAGTAAAAAAAATTAAAAAAGTCTCGGTTTCTTTTTACATCTCTATTTTAATTTTATTTAATGAATCTTTTTAACAATTCAATTAAATACCACGATTTAAAAAATGAATTACGGTATTTGAGTCAACATCTTAATGTTTTTAAAGGAATTTTTCTTCTCATTATTTATGGCACATTTTTGCTCGAAAAAGTTAATATTTCAATTCATTATTCATGCATTAAAATTTCATTTGAATATTAATCATAAATATATATGTACATTTTGTACAAGAAGCCGTTTTATACTAATAAATATCTCTCACATTATTGAAGTAAAATAGTTACATAAAAAATCACATACATGCTGTATATCACTGATTCTTCACAAAACATTGCTATAGATGAATATAAAACGTTTCTACAAAAACCCACAACACCTTTTCACGTACTCTAATAAAACCTGATGCTTTATCTCTACCCAATCGAAAAAATATATGAGTATAAAAAAGCACTCAGAACATAATGAAACATGTTAGTCTTTTGGAAACACTGAATTTACATAAGTATTGACGGATATTTTTTTTCTTACGATCTTCAAGCTAAGTGTTCAGCAACATAATTAATTATTTTGACGCAATTCTTTTTATTACTTCTATATTTACTCATTTTGCTATGAAATGATACTTATTCTTCAGTTTTTGTAAGGTACAAATGACATTTTTTACACTGACATCACAGAGACAACAAACTTTAAAACTAAGACTATTATAAGTGAATGCCAATTCAATCAATAAGACTATTATATTTAGAGTCGAACTAATTATCAAAAATATAATTTTACGCATACAACAACTGAGAAATAGATCTGCACCAATATTCTCAGTAACACGCGAGGCTCTCAACGCTTAAAATTCAATGGTATAACAAGCAAAGCCAACAAATAAATGTGCGGCTTTATTTTAAGTCATAAAGCAAGTATTTCACCTTACCTTTCAACCTAATTAGTTTAAAATTATCAATTTATTCATAAAAAAAATATTACATATAATATCTAACAATGTGTTCAAATACAGAACTTTTTTGATAAACATAGCCTTACATTATCGTATGAAATAGTTATTGTCGCTACCAAAATTCGTCATATTATTCATATTTATTTACAATTACTTTATTTCATACTACGATTTGCTTCACAACAAAATTATATTATGATTTCAATATATAGACGTAAACCGTTAGTTTCCATAGTCTTTGAAGAAAAATGAACTATGCGAGCCATTTATATTGGTTTGAAAAAAATATCCTTGAATTAACCAACGATTTTTGATAATTATGTGTATTTTTGAAGCAATGATAAAACATTTTATACGGTAAATAAATATTGAAAAAAGTTTTGCTTGGAAGAATAATTGTAAAAATTGTTCTGCATTATTAAATTTAATGATATGGCAGCAAATATAGAAACTTTGTTTTATTTACAACGATTTAAAATAAACATAAAATGATTACATAATGATTAGTTTATGGTAACATACAAATATGCAGGGCGCGTGGTATATTTAAATAACAATATAAAATAATGAAGACATTTTAACCTTTAACCTACCTACAACTTTTGGCTATAAAATTATAAACTTTTGATTGAACGTGCGGTAATAAATCTGAAACACGTCAAAAAGCAGTGATGTTACGAACAAATTTGTTTCTCAGAATTCGTACTCATAAATTTTACATAGGTACCTAATTTACACTTTGGTTTTGCGAAATCACTAAAGTTTGATCATATACACAGTAAATATTGGAAAAATAGCATTGCGTATATTATATAAGCCACTGGCTCTTAGTTGGTAGTTTGCGAAGTTTTTTACATGGGGTCGCCAACTCATATGTATTAATCAAATAAATTCAGTTTTTAAAAATATATGACAATGTTTAAATCGTTATCTTATTCATTGGATTCCTAATGTTTACCCGTCATTGAGTTTCAAAGCTCTGTTAGTTGGTATCTTTTCCAGATTAACATGCTACCCATGCCGAAGCCTTATTTTGTGCTTCGTCTTAGGTATTGTATGTTATGAATTTTCTTCTCTGTGGAATACTCGATGCGTAGTGTTTCTGTTGGAGGTAGTGACTTCGGTCGCTGATTAATTAAGAGCTTTACATATAAGTATGTGACAACCTGTACTGTTTTTTTGAAGCTAGCCTTTTATTTATTGGCTCGAGAGGAGGCCAAGCGATAAAAGTCACAGATAGTCTTGAAAATCACTCTTCTTAGTCGCGAAGGCATCTTTCTCTTACTTTTGCTGGTTTGAGTTTCATACACAGTCAGGTATTCTGAAACTTAATGGAGTTGTATGTAGGGCTTCTTGCCTTAGTGACGTAGTCATTTTTACGTTCAATATATAATTTCACAATTCGGTATGTTTTTAAGATTTTAATTTCAATTGAATAGATTTTTAAAGTAAAATACAGATATCAATTGAGATATTTGGACGACAAAAGCTAAGTGAGTAATTGCAAAATCAAATATAAGCCATTCAATAAAATATTTGTTCAAATTAAATTATAACAACAACAAAAAAACTTTTATTTATATCTATTTTTATCATACAATAAATACCTTTTACATATTATAAATCACAAAAGGGGTCCAAATTTTTGATAACATAAATACACACTATTACGAAATAAACCCAATCCGTTGTTATTAATAATCATTTTTTGACAGAGAGACATAATATTATTTTAAGAAAATAGTTTTTTTGCATTTGTTCTTTAACTGTAATTTTATCTTCAAAAATATATTTCCTTTTTCAAAAACAGATACTTTGAAAATTCATAAACTTTTAAACTTAACTCAAGATAATAAATAACCCAATATCCGTACATGAAAATATAATACAATTACGTTGTATTAAATTTATTTATTTGTTTAATGGTTTACTGATAGATTTTCGATAGTTGAATAAACCATGTAGCCAAACAATTTAATTATAGGTTGTGATATGGTTTACCATAGCTGATATTGCCAGTGAGATATTGTTTTATTTATATTTACTAATGTACAGCATAACAAAAAATAAATATGACCCACACTATTCAGAGAGATGTACTTATAATAGTCCTAAAAGAGACCAGACTTCATAGGAAATTGCCTGATAAAGACGTGTAAGCATTAATATTGTTTTTGTGAAACTCTAGTGAAACGATATTATTTTTTACAATCAAAGCTCACGCTCGGTGCTATTTTTATATTTGGTTTATAAATTACAAGTAGTTTTGCTAAGTGAGGAAGAATCTTTAAAGATGGTAGAAAAATACCGCTTTAACGATTTACTTGAGTTAGTTTTTTGGGTTTTGAAAATATTTACAGTCTTTTTAATTTTAAATTTATTATGCTGTTATTACACTTGTTAATATCAATGACATTAAAATCACTGGATAAAATCAAATTGGTTTAAAATGGAAGGACGAACTGTTTTATTGTATTTATACGTATATTATACTCCTTAAAAATGTTTTGCTGAGATCGCACGAGAAAAAAATCAATTTGTACAAATTTCAAAATTGGCAATCCACTGTCGTACTATATTAATCACATCATCAATAGATGTATTCGTATCCTGAAACTGTCATCTTTCTGCCATTAAATTGTTCATTACATAACGAATGTTTCCTGATATTCCATTTATTTCGACACAATTCAAAAATCTATCCTAAATCGAAAAAAACGATTTGATCATACATGATTATGAAAGAAGTATATGACTTGACAAAATCATCTCGTCAAAAAGAGACAATTTAGTTTTATTCAACAAGTGAAAGAGTAAAATTTACTCTGTTTCTTTTTTATGTAATAAATGTCCTACATGCGCATCGAAACGAAGCAATGAAACACGCCAGACAGAAAAAAATATGTATGAACGTCGCTGACCTCAATATGATTTTGGTAGCAGAGTCGCTTTTGAAATTTTCACTCTGAAATGCACATTATACTGAAAATAGAAAAGATAAGCATTTTCGGCGAGCATTTTGAAAAGAGGAACTCCAATATTTCGATTATATTCTGAAGAATAATGGGGCATTGTGGGGAGTAATTTATTTACTTTCGTTGTTATCTTTGCGTGGGTCTTGTTTCTTGTTGCCGGGAAAATATATTTTCCGGCGTGTCAAAACGTTTGCTTAGCAGTTATTATTATTGCGAAAGTAGGTGTCAAACGATTATTTTTCTCCGGCAAATTAAATTTACCGCGCCGCCTCTCAAATGTACTGTTACAGATTTATGGCTGTAATTTGCCCACTTCTATTTATTAATTTTTGGAGATGAAAATTTAACGTAAGCATGTCTAAAGAATTTTTGTTTTATAATGGAAATCAATAAATCTTACTTTGGCTCTATCCACTCAAGTTTTAATTAAGTTTTGAAATTATATACACAATAAACTTCTTTACTCGAAATTAGTTTTATCCATATTTTTACATTTTCAATTACAAAAGATTGTTTGAAGATTTATTTTTCACTAGCAATAAAATTGAATTGACGTAAATGTATATTTTCTTTTTCTACAAAACGCTGTGCGGCTCCATATGAGAATCAAACATAATCAAAAAGGAAACAAGAAATGTTCAGTCATAAAAAAAATATTTCGATAAAACAAAAACGTTATATTCTGAATCCTTCAAATATCAAACATTAACAGGAATATTAATATAATAATTCCTCAGAAAAAATTTGCTATTTTATATATACTTCAAGCTTAAAAAAATGTTTATAACAACTGATCAAAAAGCTTACATTCGAATTTTGTCATCAAACTGATAACTTAAATAGTGTGAAATTTTGAAAAAACCGAGAAAATTTCTTCTATAACGATACTTTTACCATTCTGGTTTGTGTAAATTTTCGTATTTATAGATAAAATTACAACATCTTGTTCTACCAGATCTACCAGATCAGACCCGATGAAATATTTTAATATAATGCACTTCAGAATTGGAGATTTATTTAGTATTTGATAACAATTTTATCATTATATAGACTATTATCAAGATCAAAATCAAATTTTCACGCTGATTTTTTCATAATCGTTTCAAATAAAACTCATAAAATTACAACATGAATTATAGAAAACTATTATTAACATTAAGATTAATTAAACATGTATCCATTTGATTTGTTTTTGCTTTTTAAGTAATTGGTTGTTTTTCAAGCAGAAGGCATACATAAATATACAGTCATGATTTATGGGTAAGCACTTTAAAACGTTATCTCGTTTTTTAATACATTTTACAACACGCTTTATATTGGAAGTACAATAAATGGTTCCAACATTTATTTCCACAATTCCAAATTTATTCAAAAAAATCCAGGTTGAAAAATGTGTTCTATATCATTTTCAAGAAAATCACTTAAGTGGTGTCAAGTGTCAAAAAGGAAAAATATTCTTTAAATAATGTAAGAAAGTAAATAAGAAAAATCATTAATCATATTCTCTATTACGAAAAAGTCAACGCATAAAATAATATTCGTTTGATGAGTCTAAAACGTCACAAAAGAATATTAGAAATTTCATAATATTCTTTCTTCCTCGTATTTACATTTTATTTCCATCAGGATATGTATGATTTGGCGTTTGATAAGAAATATTAATCAACTTCACCGAAAGTTAAAAGCAGAAAAAAACCGATTTTAATCACAAAGCTGTCAGCGCATGACAGGCTAGGTCAAATTGATGAATGTAATTTTTTTAAAGTTTGCAACCACTTAATGGGCTATGAAAAAGTAATATGTTTCGACAATTTTCATTTTGATTCTGCAATAAAAAAAGCTACGCGTCACTTGAATATACTCTTTTAAAGGACACATCAACAATATTTACAATAACTTTAAAATATCAAGCTTTCGTTGAATGAAGTGTTTTATTTCGAAGAAACTGAATCGTATGACGGTACAAATTTTGATATTCTGCTAGCCTCTATTTTATTTGTTAGAAAAAAAAATATTTATGCGTGGGTGTCTATTACAACAAGTTTGTTGAAGTAATGCATACGATAAATTATTGAAATTTAAAATGCCCGAACTTACATTATGTTGATATTTACTGTTGAAATTTTAGCGTATATTCAAAACAACTGTTTCAAGAACTGGATTGTTTTATTTGTTTTGAGTCATTTAGATAAAAAATATATCTGAAGAAATACTTAATAAAATTTATTTTGAATTTATAGCATTTTATCTTATCTTAACACCATAATAAATTTTACCAATCATATTTCCACGTTTTTACAAATATTATATAATTAAGTTAAAAAATCTTATTGTAAAGAATATTTTTTGAGTAAATTTTCAGGAAGTCTGTTATCTTTTTATAAAATTTATATGCTTTGAAAGGCTAATATTCTTCTCGGCAAAGTTTATTCTAAATTTTATTTTACGACGTTGAAAATATAGCGCTAATCTGATTTGGAAAATTATCCGAAATTGAAATCAAGTTGGCTTTAAAATATGCTTTCACCGAAATAACATTTGTTTTTAATACACAACCCTTTTCTGTCTGGCGAATAAATAAATGCACAATATTGTCGTGGGGTACATTTGCAACATATTATCGCAATCGCAACCCGAATCTCCATTTATCCATTTAATTAGATTTTGAGTAAAATTTGCGAAACAAAACATTTTAATCCCTAAAAACCTTCATCAGACCGCGATAACGGATTACAATGTTCACGGGAGATATTGTGGAACCTATTGGCCACGAAAAGTGTGTGCTTTACAGAGTAGGAAACCACCCTACGTTCAGTGCGGTACCCAATTAAAATAAATATTCGATTTGTTTAATTGGCTAAGTACTTTTCAGAAGAGGTATGTATAAATTTTTGTGAAATGACGTTTATTAATAAGAAATAATTTTATAAGAAGTTCGTGAAATATTATTGATATAATTATTTTACCCATTATAAAAATACGACAATGCATATCTTCTTATAATAATATTTCACTTTCTGTCTTAGTTTTGTATATTCAAGGTGTATTTAACTTTTATTTCAACGTCAATTGTGTACAACAATTGTGAAAGTTAGATAATGCATTTTAGTTAAGATGAGTTTATATATTTTAATAACAAGTATGAATTTACATGACTGCTCTTTATCCGCTATGCCGGGTTCATATTTATAAGAATTTCTTAATGATTGTAAATATATCACTTTTCCAATAAGTGGTAAGAAATAAGACGTAAGTTTTCCTTAATTAGATTGAAAAATATAGAATTTATTTTGTCAATCTTATGTTTTCTATTTTGCGGTTTTATGATACAGTTAAACCTATTTGACATCATACCAGTAAGTTTGTTACTGAAGTTAACATATCAGACTTTTAAACACTAATAAAAAAAAATAAAAAAATGTAGCATATTTGACGCAAAAATATTTTTAAAATATCTTTATCTGCTGAAAATAAGATTCGGTTCTACCAATCATGCATAAGAAAAGGAAGATCAAAATATGCTTAGAAAGAAATATATTTCCTTGACCGCCTTTTATTTCTTCCATTAGTAACTCAATGTCTTAGGCTTATAAATCAATTTTAATAGCGATTTATTAATTATCAATGATTTATCAATTAGGAATATAATATTATAAAGATATTTTATATGAAAGGAATTTGATAAGACTCACTGTTCAACCTAGATAAGTTTCAAATATATCGTGTGATATGATGAGATACTTCCCCATGTACTTTTGTAATCAGTGTAATTTAACTCAATTTGTGAACGTTTGCAATTGTTGACAGTTTTTTTCATAGTGAATTTTTTCTAATGATATTCAAAATTCTACAAAGATTCAAAATGTCTCATATATGAACTTAAAAAGATGGCTAAGGTATTTTTTTAACCAATGTATAAATTGACGTGTTATCTAATACGACACATGAAAAATATTTGACATATTATATAAAACACTAAAATCATTCATACTTACTGTCTTAAATAATAAAAACACATTTCGTTGATCATTTATCAAGACCAATTTCGCTCATCGCAAGCATTATCAACTGATCAATGATTAAAATATCATGCGGTTCCATTAAGAAGTGACAGTTAACACCTTAAAAGTTATACTTTTTTTCTGACTAAGCGGAGAAATGAAAATTATTATTATAAAACAGCATTGTTAAGTATTCAAATATTTCGTAATATATGTTAATTATAGCTTATATATCAAACGTTTTAGATTTCAATACCTTTTATGGCACATTTTTATTTTCTTCCTGTTTGATTTTTAGTATTTTGTTACGTCACTGTACAGGAGTGAGGAATGTTTCAAAATGTTTTATTTTTACGCGAAACGCTTTGATGTATTACGCTTTTCACGTACCATGTTTTTCAAGCGAAGAAGAGTTTGCTTCGTATATTTATTTCGCTTCATTCTGGCACGATCGCGAATACAGAGCTGTGTACAGGTTAAATTGTCAGAAAAAAATCATTTAAAAAAACGTATTTTCGCATCAATATTGTTGCCGGAGCGAAGCAAAATGTAATCGATATAATAAAACAAAATGCACGTTCTATCATGCTACATTACTTCAAATTAAATCAAGTAATACATTTCAGTTTTCATTTAAGTTTATAAGAATTGAAAAAAAATATTAAAACTATAGTTTGAATGAAGCAATATATTACATATTAACGATATGTAACGTTCATTAAAAGAATACATTTTAACCCCTCGTGTAAATTTTCAGCTTATTTTAAAAAATAATTACGTTAGAAGCGATATTTAAAAATAATAGCTTTATTTCTTTGTGGTATAAAAAAATAAGACAAGTCGTTAACTAATAATCTCATACATTTATTGATTTAATTGGCATTAACTTGGTAGAACTCCACAACAACACGATAAAAAATAGAAAAATATTTTTATTCTACAATTTTTTATGTATAAGATAATGTTGATAGCTATTTCGGCTCACTCCAT
This sequence comes from Himalopsyche japonica, assembly GCA_028555115.1. Taxonomy (NCBI): domain Eukaryota; kingdom Metazoa; phylum Arthropoda; class Insecta; order Trichoptera; family Rhyacophilidae; genus Himalopsyche; species Himalopsyche japonica. The sequence goes on from JAHFWJ010000620.1 coordinate 1,132,787, forward strand.
CGTCAGAACTACGATGTCTGACGATGGCGTGAGCCGAAATAGCTATCAACTATATCTTATATAAATAAATAAAAAATTGTAGAACTTATATACATTGCTATTTTTTCACCGCGTCATACATTTATAATTATAAATATTAAAAAAATATCATTACAATTACAACATAATCACGTTACCATTTTACAGTTAAAAATATAGACAGATGCGATTTGGGTTCAACTAGTGGTTAAATGATAAAATGTTAATCATGAGATAACAATTGTGCAAAACGCTTCTAAAAACCACAAATATAATTCATTAGTTTGATAATAAATCCACGTATAAAAATATTTATTCAAACAACCGCTTGAGTGGTTAGCTGAAAGCTTTACAAGTTTATTTTAATTTATAATATTAACTGATTGGTGCTTTATAGAACTTCAATACTAAATTGGTATTGATAAAAGTTTTGACGATTCTGTGATAAACATGCAAAATCGTCCAAAGTTTTAAAAATTTAAAATTGAAATTACCACAATATATTTTAACTAAATCTGATACTTAGTATAGTTGGTGAAACCAACGAATATATTAAGTATAATTCTAGAGCTTTGTACTTATGTTTATTAGTATATGACCAAACCACACTATTTTCGATATTTATTTTATACGGTAACTATGCTTTTAAGTTTAATGTTATGTAGTCTGTGGTTTCTTCATCCTAGAAATAATTCGAATACTTATTTTCTCAGTAATTTTCACTTTACTTAAGCTATGTTAACAACACACGTACTTTTGGACGTACCTAGGCTGTATTGTATAATATAAAGGCTCCTGCCATTTTCGTGACCTTTCCATACATTCATTGAAGCTAAAATTTCTCCAATGGCTTAGCACTCGTTTTATGAATGAATAAGTATACGTGGATTAGAATCTGAGCCGTGAGACGGCGCCTTTAGCTAATGAGATTTTTTGGCGGGAAAAAAGGGACGGAAAATCTCGTAAACAAGTGAAAGAGTAATGTCCAACCTTTTTGGAACGTGGTTCAATTCAAATATTTATATTGTCTATGGTTCTCAATTTTGATGTGATTTACAAGCAATTTATAGCTTTCAATATGTTTTCCAAGTGGTGAATAAATTCAAAAAATAAACATTTATCAATCAAAAAAATAAAATAATTCCTTTTCATCCTTTTTTATGAATAAGTCATGTGAGGTGACATAATTTTTATTCATTTCTTCCATGGGAATTCGTTAATGTTCTAGATCGTCCTTAAAAAATGGCATCCTAAAAAATAATTGCTTCAACAAATAATTTCAAACATACTACAGTAGATATACATTCAATTTTCATATAATGTATATAATATAATATAATAAGATAATATATAAGAATATAATGAAAAAGTTGGTAAGGTGTTAGTTTTCCCTAGGGTATAATATTATATTTATATAGTCAACATTCTTATTCTTAATCTAGTGCATTTATAATTTCAATTGAGGGTATCCCAACAGACGTAAATTTACGACTTTAACTGTTTATAACTGTATCACTCAACTTTTTTTCGAAAAACTTAAGTGAAGAAGTATTAAACCAAAACAATATAAACGGTTTAGTTGTAATGTGTCACTTGGTGATGTTGGTATGAAATTATATTTTTAACAAAAGAAATACATTTTTAATGATATTTCTAAAACAAACTTTGTGGCCTGGACAGGTTTCGTTCTCCACGAGCTTTTTCAACTGACAATTAAAAACCATTTTTTGTGTTTGCTACGTTTTTAATCAAGAAATATGAATTCATAAATAAATCAAATAATCAATTTACGAACCCTTTTTTAATGGCATTTGAACCCGTGAACTCCATAACCGACAAGTCTGATGATATATAATATATATCTGAGAATCCATTTAAGCAACACTGACGATGAATAATAGCTAAGGGCAATATTCAAAAAATCCCGCAAAACAAAATTCATCCATATTTTTAACCGCAATATAAGGAAAACAATAATGGACTTATTCTAGGAAAACGCAAAGGGAATAATTTTACAAATAACGATGAATGTCTCTAACGATTCATTGCTTTCCATTCAAAATGAGTTGGAAATTTTCAACACGGGGATTATTTATTTCCTTTTTTTAATGTTATTGACATTAAAATATTATTAAAATTACAATACAAAATTAAAATACAAAATTATTTTTTAGAATCTCTGAAACTTTGTAATACGTATAGAAATGGCTGTAAAGTTAAGTCGAGACAAAGGCGATACATTTCCCACTCAGATTGCTAAGAGTGGAGTTACCATTATGTGTATATTATCATGTTTATTTAATACTTGTGCGAAACAAATGGCGTGAATTGTAAACAATGATACAGTGAGGTTGTTTAACCCTTTTACCGCTTAATAAAATTACAAAACACTTTGAGCCTCCAGGTGCTATGTAGGCATAATCACCAAAAAATATTTCAACAAAAATTTATTATATTACCCATACAAGGCTTTTTGAATAAAATTAATTAGTATCACCAAACGTATTGTTTTATCCGCTTTTTATTTATATTTTTAAAACTTTAAGTCATTGTAGATATAAAATCACAATTAGCTCTTTTGGAGACGTTTTAATTTTGTGTGGTATTTTGCAAAATGTTATTTATTGATATTTATAAAATAAAATATGATGAATAGACTTGATGAAAATATGTATATTTGTATTTTTCGACAGTCACAAAAAATGTATTAGATACAAGAATTGTTTTGATATATCACAAAAACCCAAACTAAATTTTTTTTAAATTTAAACTGATTATCTTTTTACATATATTTATTCCTATGTCTGACTTTCCCAAAACTATAAAACTTCTCTAAAATATATCTTATGACAACCTTACGACATTTTACTCATATATTTGTCTTTTTAACTTGAAACAATACTCGAGCCTATTTGTCTTTCCATGCGTTCTCAAATGTTAGTTATATCCCAAAAGCTTAGTTATAGCACAAACAGTTGTATCGATAACTATGTCACAAGCAGAGTTATGGGTTTTTGATTAGTTTTCAAGCCATCAACACCATATATACTCATTCAAAAAAAATGTTTTAATAACATACGATTAAAAATTTGCGATAGATAGCTTCGGCTTCTTAAAAGAAGAAATAAATAATTATTCATTTAGTCGTTATTCGTACAAAAGTCTTTATAATTGTATTTATTAAAATGCAAGAAATATTATATAAGTTTAACTAAATAAAAATATGCACCGATAATTTGAAAAGCGATGTACGAACCACAATCACTGTTCTTGTTTCGCATGAATATAATTTAATGATAGTGAATCATTATCTAATATTGTAAACTAAAACGACGACCAATAAGCAGTATTGGATATAAATTCCAACTGTGGTGCTTACAAAGGCAGCACATGGACGTTGTAGGATACCTATTATAGATTTATAATATGAGCTCTGCGTCACGGCTGTTTCAAATGAGGAGTAATTGACACGGTGGCTAGTGAGTTGGTTAGTTTGTTATGATAATTTTGAACGAATTTAACATATTTTTTTATACTTGACACTTCTTACTTGATTCCTACCGGCTGAAAGGCGATAACAATTTATTTATTTGACTTTTTTCATAATTCTATAAACATGATTTTTTACTATATTTATAGCATCATATATATTGTAACGTTTGTGTATTAGCTATATAAGTTGGTCTCTGTGGCAAATATACAAAAATTCTGCTTAATAATTTCGAATTTTCCAGTGATATGCTATGTTTCACTATTTTTCATTAAAGTCTAAGCTTCAAAACACAGTGAACTTTCAAGGCGCTGACTGTCACTTCTTGTTGAAAAAGCGTTTTATTGAAATAAATAAACCACAATCTGTTTATTACTACCTCCATATTTCATTCAAGACCAGATTTTCTCATAAGCTATCCAATATTATGTTGTATTATATGAATATATAAAGTTTCTTCTTGAGTTGATCTTAAGTACTTTTTATGTTGTAGATTATTAAGTAATCGCATAATGGTATATTTATAAAACACAATTATGCAATTATTTTATCAAATAATCAGGATTAAAGTCATCAATCATGAATTCTTTCAACTAAAACAAAAACGGGAAAACTCGCTCTGTCGGTGGTTAAAATAAAACACACTTCCACACAACACGTATTCCATAATTGTATCTAATAATTAGGACGATTAAAATTTTTCAAGAGAATTTTCGACTAGTACAAAGTTATTATAATACAAAACAATATTTTTCAATGTCACGATTCTTTTAAAGGTAAAAATTGCCTATTAAAAAATGTTTGTCTATATACAAACTTAAGTACAATAGTTACCATAGGAATGATAAATAAAAACAAACCCAAATACCTGTCTGCTCTTTGTATCTCAACTAGTAACGTTAGACGATAAAATGTTTCTTTTGCAGAAAAATCTCATACCAGTTGTGCTCTACAGAGCAGGCTATCGTTATCTATAACAGATATTGGCTCCATGAAACTAGAATTTATTGATATCCGCATTGTTACTACGGGTATCGAAGGATATTAGGCGCGTAGCCAACTCAACCTATATTGCTCATTGGCAATTAAGATACCTATACAGTTAGTTATCAACTAAATACATTTCTTTTCAATTATGAAATTGAAACGATGACAATATATTTTCTTATCCGCTTGGTGTTAACAAATAGTAGATGTATTTAATATAATGCACCATATTTAAGACTGTCTTTTGACATGGCTAAGCATAAAAATTATAATTTCAAATCGTTAAAGAAATGGATAAATTATAAACATAAGAAAAAGTTTAAAACAAAATTGCATTGCAGATTAGACAGGTAAATATTTTTAATTGATATCAACTTCCATTAACTTTATATATAATATTGAAATTTCTATTGCTTATCAATCTGTTAACAAAACGATTACAAAAGATATTCAATACCAATAAAAAAATCCAAATCTTTCACTTCAACAAAATATTTTTACTATATATGTAAATTGTTTATTTTTATTTTAATTTCTTAACTTTTTTCATTAGATGTAATGATTTTTACTTCGGGTTTTTTTTTTGAAAAAAGCTTCGATGGTATTCGGCAAGAGTTTTTTATTACCAACAAAATAAGGTATTTAGTTGAAATAAGGAAAAAATACACGTTTAATTACAAAACATACAAAATTGTGCATTTACTAATAACAAGAGTCTAAAAAATTTAAACTATTGCGATAGATAAAAGATCGATTCGGCGCAGTTTTCCCAATTTTTCATTGGGCGGAAAACCTGGAACCGGGGCAAATGTTGCAGTCTGAAGCACACACTTGGCCAGCAAGTGGTATACATATTTTAGCAGGACAGTGAGCTTTTAGCAAAATTTGAGTTTGCAACGAAACTGGCGAACACCCGCGTGCGCTCACTACATGAAGTAATGTAATTTTCACTCATTTTTTTCGCTTCTGCTCTTCGCTTGGTGGGTACTTTAGGAACAACAATTGTATTTTTGTTATGAAGTTCATTTGAAAATATGATTTGGTTTTTACTTAATTATGAGGTTTTGTTTGTTGTAATTCAAACTCGTAAAACGTTTTTTCTTTACAAAAAACTGGTACATACGTTAATGATTTAAAATTTTTATTCCTAATCCAGATATGACTTTCCTTTATTCGGTTATTATTTTCATTCACTTTTTACAACAATTTGATCAAATAACTGTTTTATAACAAGCTTTAGTGGGATATTAATTATAAAAACATTTACAATGTCTGACTCTTTAAAATTTCTCAATGGATGTTTATAAATATTTGAACATCGAGGTAAATAAACTTATATCGCTACGTAAGAAAACGTGTGAGAAAATACACAAGATTTTTTATAGGTCATAAATATAAAGTCTACTTCGCTAGAGCAATTTCAAAAAACACATTATTATAACCTCAAAGGTAGCATTCTGATCTCTAGATTTTTTATCTTCCCAAGACGTAAAAAGACACATTCAGGGGGGATGCGGCAGGCAGATTTTTTCAATGCGTTTTAACGCAGGCCGTGAGCCACCCTGAGGTCTGAAAGTTTTTATGCCTCGACGTTTTGCATGTATCCGGGACCGCGGTATAAATTTAAATTTTGTTCATGGATTTTTATACACATTTGTATGTGGAAGCTTTACAGGCGTTGACTTTTACAATAAAGAAAAATGCTATAAATCTCGAATCATTTTTTTTTCAATTTTGTTTGATCGTATTTTTATTCGCTATTCGTACTTTTATGGGTAACCTATCAATCTTTGAAAAATAAGCCACATTCTAGATATTTTTCTTGACAATGAAAATTAACTTTTTTTTACAGTAAATTCTGAATCATAGTAAAGCATTTTCGATTGAATAATCTTAAAATATTCTGAATTTGCTAAGTTAATTTTTATCATTGAAACTATTTTTTCCATTAAGTAAGTCATTTGTTGTTGAAAAATATTAATACAATAAATAAATGACTTCGAAACTAAGCCATTTACAAAGAAAAGTTAACGCAACTAAGAAAATTTCAAGACCTAGCTTGCATGTAATTTTTCTAACTACAGAAGTCGGTATATGTTTATCCCAGTAAAATATTTAACTACTTATGAAAATGTAACATGCTCAGGTTATCTGTGTTTTGTTGTCCTGAAATTTGTTGACTGACTAGACTACATAAAACCTATTAATCGATGAAATGATCTACTCACAAATTTATTATTTTACGCTACCACATTAAATCTTTTGTAGCATTTGGTGTTCAGGTACACACATTATTTTTAACCCATTTAATATAAAACATCGGTTTTTGTACATTTAAAATACTTTTTCAGCTTAGTGTATACTAAAATATATCAGATTATTTTAAGCACACAAAATACAATGAAATTTCGACACGTGAAATATAATTCTGCAAAAGTGATCAAGTAATTGAAATTTCATTACCATTGGTCGAATAATTTTCTATCATTACATTTTAAATTTCCATTATCCAATTTGAGGGCAGAAACACTCTTTAAAAGCTTTTCCAAAATGATTTATTTTTGGAGTACATTATGTTTAGCAGTGGAATGTTAATGGAAGTGATAGAGCTGATTAGTATCTTGTTTGAACAATTTGAAATTCATATTTGAATACAAATATTTCACAGCTTTTTATGAAGAAGTGTTGAGATAAATACACAGGTGTTTGTTAATTTGAATTTTATGTTGGATTTAAAAAAGTAGAGTTTTTTTTCTTTTATATTTTGACAACTCGTTTTCAATGTTTTATTTTGCCTATGTGGCTAATATTATGCTATAAGATCATTTTTTATATATTTTAATCACATAACTGCAATACATGAATTTTAAAGAAATAAATATTTGTTATAAATTTTTAAAATACTTTAAAATACGATTTACTTCTGTTGACTGTAAAATTGTCGGAGGAAAATCTTTAAATCTATCATAATTATTTATTTAACGTGTCATAGCTTTTTCATGGCGAATAGTTTTCCAATAGTGAATATCAGTCAACTGAACATAATAAAAATTTAAATAGACTTCAATAAAGGTGTCTATTTACAATACTTTGATGTTAATACAAGAATCAACGAATATTTTACAACAAACTGGGTCGGAAGAAAGTATTATTTAATAGACTTGCTCATTTTAATATTTTTTCTTTTGTAATCAATAAATATCCAATATCGTTATAGTAACAACTTCAGACATAATTACGATAATGTTTTTAATGAACTTAAAATTAACGTTCAAAAAAAAAAGTTATTTATTGTCGAAATTTTGTGAATTGATTTAGCTATATTATAAATCACTCAATTCAATGATAAATTTTCCTTTACATAATTTTAAAGTAACCATTAAGAAGCACTTCATTCATCAAATATGAAATAAATTTCTAATTTGATTTGAATTGCTTTGCTTTTTGTACTTTCTCAAATGGTAATCTATTTAAAATGGAGCTGTAATTTTAATTCATTTTCAAACCACTGTAAGTGGAAAACAAATTGAAATTTTCTAGCAGTCTATCGTGAATCATTACAGGCCTTTTAATTAAAATAATGTCAACTTTGATGAGTGCTCACTATGTTCAAATATATTCAATTGAAAAATAATTGGATGATGAGTGGCTAGACACTCTTGATTCTTCATTATACTGACAGTAAAATAACACATAAATCTACGCATAAATAAATTTCATTCCGGATCATATACTTCAATCCTCGTCGTTAATCAATTATTGTCTGATTTAAAGCTCAAAAATTTTACTATCAATTTTTTAATATTTCATCGTTTAAAATGAATACCAAAAATACTATATATTTACAATCGGCTTAATTGGTTATATATATATATACATATATTTAATCAAACTCAAATCCCATGAATAATATCCTCACATATACCATAATATTATATAATAATTGGATCCTATAAAAAATGTTCTAGCCTGTAACATTAAGATTTGAGACAAAATTTTGTTATAATTACTGAAACCATATTTCAATCTTATGCGCAAAAAAATATTTAAAAACCTGATGACTGCTGTACATAATTTAATGTTTATTTTTTAGAAATAATAATAAATGATACTCAAAGATAAAAATTACTATCATTAAAAACAATTACACCATATCTACAATTTTATCATCTCAACTATTAAATTGATATTTTTTCCAGTTATACTGACGAAATTGGTTTACAATGATTAAATTTTTAACTCGACAATAATAACAGTACGGCCTTTGCGTTATTTTAAATATATCTTTTATAAAAGCAGTTGATGTAATGTTGTGTTTTTATTAAAAAGCGTGCTTCTATTTATATAAAATATTATAGTTAGAAAACAATGAAAAATGTTTCGTATTCACGTCAAAGACAATGATAGTAATTAATCTCTCTTAGTAAAATGGTATATTCTTTGTAATAAAGAGTCGATACAATAATTATTATTGCAAATGAAATTTTCAATTACACCGAGACACCGTAATATGGTTGCAATTAGCGTTGGTTGAGGGTTTATGAGCCTCGAGTGAATTTCATTTTAATGTAATTACAGACATATTATTTCCTTCTGCCTTTATGAAATTCAACTCAAGCGATCCAGTACAGCTAATTAAAATATATATGGCAATATCAAAAATCAAATACGATTTTGCAAGTGAACGTATCTGAACAATATAATCTAATTATTATAAGCTTTGTTCAACTATAAATTCGTGGGGAAAATGTAACAGTGACATTTCATTATCGTGTACTGGTGCATTATTTAAATGCTCTGTAATAAATTTCTTCGAATAAATTAAGATTGCCATAATTATGAGACCTGTTAGTAAATTTTAAAAAATATGAAGCAACTGACAATATTATATCTACAATTAAATTCGCCTAAATAGAATTGAATTATTACTATTATAAACAATAAGAACACATCTCTAGAACCAATTTTTACAATACATTTAATAATCAGGACCGGTTTTGTTTATTGCGAGCCATGAATGAACCATGAATCGATTGATAATGGTCGCAAACAGCAGTTAACAATACTCGAAACCAGTTTTGAACATAAAATATATTGTAGAAATAAGTAATTAAAATTGAGTTTTTATTATTTAAATTATAATGCCTTTCTATCAAGAAATGACCGTTAACACTTTAAAAGTTAATTAATGCTCCTTATGTTTTTAAAAAATATGACTTTTTTAGACGAATATGTAATATAATTTTACCCTCTTACATAACATGTATTTTGACATTGGTGCTTATCAGTAGCGAGTCATAGCACCTAAAGAATTTATTGGAACGTTTCATAATAAAAATGGGTGGTCGATCTGCCTTATTAAAAAGTTGAAGCCTAATCTCGCCTGTCTTTTTAAGCCGGATGAATTTCTTTATCGTCGACGGCAAGTGATAGGCATTATGGTGTAGTTAAAAAATTATGGAGCACTTGAAAAAAGACACAGACATTGGCAGTTGCTGAAGGTCTCCGTATGTTGACCACATTTTTCGAAAATACAATTTATTTTATGCGATTTATCATCTATACAGATTTATATGCTGTACACGTATTTTTTTGCCAAATTGTAAAAAAAGCTCGGAGTAATATCCCAAATATGTTACGACTTTACAACATTATTTATGATTGGCTCTTTATACCGTTAGGAAAAATAAAATTTACTTCAGAGGATTTTATTATTAATTTTATTTTACGTTTCGTTTCGGGACCGTTAAAATATAATTTGAGCATCTCAAACATTTTATTTCTCACACATGACTAGTTTTTTTTTGTGCCGGCTGGTAGAGTGGGTAGGTGTGTCGATGACGTTTCCACCCCGCTGCCACACCAGCGCATTTTTCACCGCCAGTATCCGTCACTGCTTTTACTTTAACCTCCTGCCCCCGAAATCCTATTAGACCGTGAAAAGTATAATATTTGCACACTTACACTTATAGCCTTATTATAGACTCAATACTCGTTCGAACGCAGCAATAAAGCGGAAAATAAAATTTCCGGTCGGACCGTGTTGAAAAAACAAATATTTTTAAGTTGCATAAAAATTTTATTTCAGAAATTGTTACTCAATTTATTTATTCTAGATCATTTACAGTGTGTAATTCATAAGAAAAAATCATATTTTTTAATTAACAAAATGTTTACATCTGTAGGCCAATACTAATAAAAGACTTCTTTACATTTTTATAAGTGAAACACAGATACTTGTTTCTTTTAAATATTACTAAATATTTATTGACTATCTTGCTTCACCAGAGATGGAGGGCGTTTTTGTTAACGTTATTTTAGTGTTATTATACGCTGAAAGCTTTAAGTTCAAACACTAAATTATACAAAATACTTTTCATGTTACATCAAAAAAAAAAAAAGTTCTTCAAAATGCTTTAGGCTAAATTTCCACATTTGAACATTCAATGACATGTGCAAACATATGCAACACCTTTTGGTAAAATTCTTAGTTATGGACAAAGATAAATGAATTCAATTAAATACCGCGATCTAACAATATCGCTGCTATACAATGGAGTGCAAACAATTAATTCATTTCAAGATTTTAATTTTTCCTTTTTTTCACTGATGAAATGAATTATTACTTTCTTAAGATCACATTACTTAAATTAGTGGATTGAAACCAATTTCCATTTAATTTATATTCTTATTGAAAAAAGAAATATATTTTTTTTAGAAAGACTTTAAAGTATTGTTATCCATCAAAATACTATGCTGATAAATTCAAAATACCTTCCTAGAACTAAGAAGCTAGTATATTTTTCTCTCTTCATTTTAAGCCAAGTCGTAAAATGTTTATGTTTATTCTCTAGCATTCTCCATTGTTTGGTGGACTGTATTCCCAATGCGTCATTTAAATTTAAATAAATTTTCCATGTAACATACATAGTTCCATAAGACTATTCTTATATACTCCTATTCATTGAATTGTATATGAAAACTTTTAGCAATAAAAAATAATTGACTAAGAAAAAAATGTCCCCTCGTTTTAATATAAATATAAATAAAGGGCTTACAAAAAATACCATTTGAAAAATTAAAAACAAAATATTTGTCTTGAAAAATCAATAGCATTTGCGTCTTTGAATGAAGATATAACATTGATTTTTGATTTGAACATTGTAAGGTGAAATATTTATAGTAATTTTAAATATCATTGAATATTAACACGGTGAAAAAAATAGCAATGTATTTCGTTCTACAATTTTTTTTAAGATAAAGTTGATAGCTATTTCGGCTCACCCATCATCAGAATTATGCTTAAACGAAAATTTGCTTATCTATGTATAGCTGTGTAGAAAAGCTACATAATACATATTATCTCCTACTTTAACGACCTAGCTTGTTTCTTGCTCGCAATAAAACTAAATATTGTAAACGAAACTAAAGGCGGCTATATCAGAAAGTTTACATATGGCACGGAAATGGTCTATTACGGAAACAAAACAGCCTCCCGTAGAGGGTTAAGCAATGGCGATCGACATATATTAGTTTGTTCGTTAAGAATTCTTTGTGATATCCATTGATTTCCACCTGTTATATAGTCGTCATCTTGCGAATTTTATTACAAATTAAATTACTATCAATAATTGAATATTTATTTTTCGTTGTTTCATGATGTTAATAAACATTTCTTTTACTTTGCCAATATTTACGTCAACATAATACTCAGCTTTATAAAAAAAAATCCTTCTTAATGCGTTGAAAATAGTGGTTAAGTGAAATTTTTGGCATATGAAAATATGTCAATAATATTTTATTTCCATAATTTGTAAATTCGTCGACCGTATCGTATGTTTGAATTCATAACACGATTATGACAAGTTGGCTACTTTATCTTGTATTAAGCTATATTCTTTTTAAATTGATGTTTTATTTATTGATTTACTACATTATACAATTTATTTAAACTTACTGGTATTTCATGGTAGAAAGATAATATTACGTAATATTCATAGAAATATAATATATTACTTCAACGGCTTAATATAACATTTCATTAAGGCAGATTAGTTTGTACTAAAATTTATTTTTGAATTTTTCTTGCTTTTTAATAGTTTTATGTTTTTTTTAATCGTGATCTTTATTAAGGAACCAACATAGGTATAACATATTGAGAATTTCAGAAGCCTTTCAATTTACGAGGCTTATATCGTTTGATTATGCTCCATCATTTCTCGCTTCCGTGCAATATTACGCATTTTAATTGTCCGCTCTGTACCATTGCTATGTAATTTGCATTAATCATCGTCGATAATTGTTTCAACACAATCCACATCAATCCACGGTCCATAAAACTATCATTTTGCAATAACCAAACGCGATGCTGCCGTTTGCCAACAGAATTTAATTTCCATAGACGACAAACATATATCATATCGTTCATACCAATTTTGACAGTGATTACACATTCTCTCAGTCAAATTCAAAAAATGAATCAAACACATCGGCGAATTGAAAACTTTTACCAAATCTCAAAATGACCATCGATTTTCTATTTCAGTAAAACAAATTTTAAATGAAAACGCACATTTGAATTCAAAGCAAGGTAAATTGAAATTATAGATAAACTCTATTTAAATAGTTTGTTCTTTTTGGTTTTGTGTTTATTTATTTGTTCTATACAAATCAATATTGGCTAGAATTAACAAACAAATGTTTTTAAACATAGGCATATTACCTTCAGAAGATTACGTTTATTGGATGTATCATTTTTAAAGAAGTTTAAAACAGTTCTCGAATACAGAAATATGTTAGAATAAAAAAATGTACATTTTTTCTTTGATTTCAATGATTGATTGTTATTATTAATCAGTTTTGGAAAAATTACAATTATACAAGTATATTTTATTGAATAAAAATCATTTTTGTGCCATAAGACAGCTGTTGGATAAAGGCCAATAAAATGCAATTATCGTTAAACCATTGAGCGATGATTGATTATATTTGGATATCGTAAAATAACATTGGCAAATCGAATATAAATGCTCATCTTTCGATGTTCCTTATATAAACATTAAAATATTTTAATTGGTTTTTGATTTTGTTTAGCGACTGACATACATGTTTATTGATTTTTGTTTCCCTCGCATTCCCTGTGAATGGGAATATGCAATAATCACAGTGTTTGTATGGATATGGGCGTTTGTGATTAAGCTAACAGGCAGTGGCGGGCTTTATATTTGACTCAGATGGAATCTAAATGATTTTTTTATTAATCATTTTTCATTTCGCAAAACTGTTTTTCACTGAAAAAATCAGTGTTTTTTTACTTAAAGTACTATTACACACCACTTCATATTTCGCATATGTTATTTTAAATTGTCAGTGCTTAATTGTAATAATTGCCTCTATTACTAATTTAGCATGGCTTAAAATCGTAAAAGTTTACATTTGTTTGTATCTTTTATTTATTTTAAGTCTCAGTTTATCTTTTTTAGCTTTTTAAAATTATATGGTAATACAACAAATTGGTTTTTAATTTTAAAATGTATGTCTTAATAAAACAGGGCTACTTAATTTTTTTGTCGTACTCTGAAAAAAAACTGATGCATATTGATTTAATTAAGATATTATAGAGAATTAGTGTGTCAGATAAGTCTCTAATGACCACGCAACTGCAAAAAGTTGTGGGGCGGGCCATTATTAAAGCCATTCATCAAAGTCGCCGGCTGATAGCGTTCACCCGCTTCTCCTCTCTGCCGACGACTGTCGCTTTTCACAATTCGTTCAAAAGCTCGGCCGTAGCGGTTGACCGCCATTTATTTGTACACGCTACGCAGGATGCTTCGCTACGAGCTACGACTACTTGTCAAACTTGGTGATAGCGGATCGACAATCTGTATCTACGACACTTTACTCCTATATGTGTATCATGTTCTTCGGCCATAATATACCCCAAGATGATATAATTTCATGTGAAAGGGATTATTTTACTCGGCTTACGTCTGATTTAGATATGCCAAACTTTCTTGGATCTGATAAAACGACATTACAAAACCCTACTCAATATTTACCCTCGTTAACTTATTTTTTTAATAAAACATTCTTTTTTCAATTATTATCTTTTTTATTCAAATCAATTTAAATTTAAGACGTAAATTTCAAATTAATAATACCTCAATAAAAAGTGCCAAAACGAAACGTATTATATAGTATATATAATACATAAAAAATATACAATAACATGAATTCAGTATCTCTTTTTAACGAATGGTTAATGTGAGTGTGCGTAATTATTTGTAAATTTTTGATAAATATCACAAAACGATTAATAAAAAAAAATGAAGAAAGTTTTCACCTCCAATGTACACATTTAAAATAATCGTATGAGACTAAAATATATTTTTCATATCGTTAAATGAATTTTGAAAGAAATTACGTTTATGAATCTCACAGAAAAAGTTAAGCAAAATAAATAAATCTAACTAAATAGTATATTTACTTTACTCTTATACATCTCAGCATAATATGTAATGTAATATCACCGAAATAAGCATGAACATACGTTTAATAAATTTATTTATTTCATATTAAAGACAATTAATACATTAAAATTAAGGCTTGACAAATGTCTAATTATTTATTTAACATAACATTCAGTTGATTCATGGATTGTATACAAACTTTACGCATTGATAACTTTTTATAGCCAAAATTATCTGATTGAATTTTAATATTTTGAAATCATATTTTATATTTAATTACACGTTACTAAATGAAATGAAATATGAATTTTGAAAAATACGGAGACCATCCAAATAACTTTGTTTTAAAAGGGATTAAACAAAACATTGAATTATATTTTCCTTTGTTTGATATAGATTTGCGCATGGCTTTAAAAATTATTATGAGCGACGCTTAAATCCCGTTTTGACAGAAAATTGGCACATTTTTAGCCATCGGATTGGCTAGAACGTCAATTTTACGTCTGTCAAAAATTTTACGTGCGCTTTGAAAACGGTCCGGCATATTGTTTACCCAATTCACATTTTTTTTCATTTTAGGCAGTCTTGAAAACGTATAAATTCAAACAAAACAGAAACAAAGCGGATAGGCCGTATCTTGACATCAAATATATATATTACAATCCTATATTTTTTGTAAACACTCATATGACGTGCAACAATTGTATTTCCTTTCTTCAAAATTGTGACACTCTACCTTAAGTACGACAATGGGGTTTGATAGCTCAAAGGATGCCAACACACAAAATAGACCAATGCGATTACTAATGACTTAATTTTTATATATTTCTTTCTCTCTTTTCTTTCTTTAGTGGTAACTTTCTTCATTCACTTCATACAAATTTTAAACAGTAATATTTTTAAATCGTGACAAATTATAACTTAATCTTTTTTTCAAATATTTTAATTTTTTAGCAACGTTTTGATTATTACTTATTTGTTTTTTCACCATTTATTGTTTTTTGCTTTCATTTAAATTCAATTTAAATATCGTGCTTACAGCAATTTATGATGAGTTTTTTTTGTTTTGTTTATACATTGAGATTGGCGTGAACGATGCATGCTAACGCAAAAAAAAACTACAACTTCTGATGAAAATTCCGAAAACCCAATCAAACTGTCGATTATACTAGAGTGTTTACTTTACTGGCATCTGTTTCCCTCCCATGCCCGAATTCGCTCTCAATCGCACATATTCCAGAATTCAAGCGGTTACCAACCAATTTTATTCGAAAGCCACACGTTCAATCAAAAATAAACTTTGTTGAGCATTCGATATATCTTTAGTTCTGTATTTTCAATATTTATTTCGTAATTCAATTTTAACACGGAACACTCACACGCTCATTTATAACAAAGATTAATAATTTCACTCGCTCAAATGGTTTCATAAATCTACTCATTCTTTATAAATAATTAATCAAAACAATTTTATCTAATTATAATTATTATTTAAGTCGCCAAGTGAAGAAGCGTAAAGTATAACATATTTTAATCAAGTGATTATTAATGATTTTAAGTTCTGATTAAAAATTTTCTTATGGTTGCTTAGTAATCGATTCTTAGATATGCATTCTTTTTTTCCTATTGAACATTTTCTGTGATTGGTGGAGATTTGTATAACAAATAAATATTTCATTATAACTTTATTATTAAAAACATTGCACTTCTTTATATAACTCGTCAAAATCCTTTTCAGACTGATAAACAGCAAAATTAATCATAGCAAATGACGTATCGTTTTTCATTGGCATTAGTATATAAAAAACTTAACAACACCATAATGAATAGTTAATTGATACGCTGAATATGAATTCAAATCGATTAAGATGAATTATATTATATATGTCTCATAATCAAAACAAAACAGTTCTGAGATAAACACAAACAATATTAAAAAAAATTGTAATAATATTTGTGTATCCATAGTAATCGGTGGTTTTAATTATGTTTTATCAAAATTTATAAACTTAAATTAATCCTGGCAAATTTTGAATACAAAGTTACTAATTCTCATCTTACAATTGTATTGTAACCATGGGTTTTGTCTTGAGCCTTCTATGTCTTTTATTGAAGATCACTCATTTGAATTCATCCCGTTAGACAAGTCTAACAGCCTAAGGGCTTCTTAAGTCAATTTAAATCCATATCAGCAAGGAAATACGTTCTACGTTGTACGTTGAATAGTATCAGTACCAACGCGGCTGACGTACATACTTAAATAAAGCCCCTGTCACCTCAGAGCAAAGGCCCAGACACACTGACGAGGATGTAGGTAAATTCTTGGCCGCCTGCCTCCGCCGTATTTTTTGCTCTTGAGATGTTTTATTTTAGAAAGTCAATAAGTGCTTCTTCTGGTACAGCGTGGTTGAAATTGAATTCCACACTTTCAAATATACTGCAATGCGTCAGTGAGAATGGATACATCGGATACCTACGTAGTTTACATAGCGATGAAAAAGCCGTTTATACAATAACTATCTTGACGAAATTTTCAACCATTTCTGATTGTGACTAAGTTGTTAAACAGAAAACTTAATGATGTTAAAACATCATTAATAATGAAAATTTGTTTAATTTGACATTATAATAAACAATATCCTTTAACCCCTCTTTATTAAGCAGAGGGAATAAAATTACGATACTGAATATTAAAATAATAATCCGGTTGTTTCAATGTTAAAAAAATTGGTGCGATTTGTATAACAAATAAATATTTCATTAAAACTTTATTATAATAAATATTGAACGTATTTATGTAACTCGTCGAAATCTTTTTCAGACAGATAAACACCAAAATTATTCAAAGTAAATGACATATCGTTTTTCATTGGTATTAGTATATAAAAAACTAAACAACATCATAAGATCAATAGATTATTGATACGCTAAATATACTTGCAAAATTGAAAAAGGTAGGTAGTTATTTTATGCCGCATATAATTGGATTTTCATAAATGATTATACATTTTAAAATACCAAAGTGACAAAACGGCCTACTGCCAATCAAGCTCTCAAATATTCAATATATAAAAATTTACGATTGTAAATGAAAATATTTGTTCAACTGTTGTTCATCATTACATCAATATTTCAAAAAATTGGTAATTGAAAATATAGGTCAAATTTTAGGAACATCATGTATATTACAAATAACGTTGAAGCGCGTATTTACGAACAGAGTTAAAGAATAAAGTCAATTTACGAGCTTTCTGGTAATGCTATGTTTCAATGTGGGAACGGATCATCCGCGATGATAATTTTTTTTAAAAACTTTTTATTCCTTGATGTAACGAAGTACTCTTCAATCGAAATTGAGGGCTTTGCGGTATATTTTTTTCACGACCATCAAATTTGAATAAGTATTTACGCAACTTTTTCGTATATATAATAATTTTTGAGATAAAATTTTCATAGATATTTTATTCAAGACGGAAATAGTATTTCTCGGAAATTTAACAATTTTGAAGTCACTTATGTTGGAAATACCTCAAATATCGAAGATTTATAAAATAATGATATCAATAAAATACTAACGATTCAACCTTATGGAAACTACAATTCACAATGCGTATATGTATCTATGGTACAACATGTGTTTTGTATTTTTATGGAAAGGGATGAATAGCATATAGATTGTAATAATCTACGGTTGGTGCTTGCGATTTAAAAGCAAAACTTTTTCATCCTAAAGTTTTTTTGTTAGATATTTCCAAATAGTTAAAAAAGTTTACAAAAGGGAAATGTTTTCGCTCACAAAGTCCTGGACAATTATCAATAGGTTGATATTTTTCATCACTTATCAAACCATACATGCTTCAAGGGTCTACAACATCAGGACTTCGCATGTATTAATCCATGTTTATATTATATTGAATAAAATATCGATTCGAAGATAAATTTAGCTTAAAATTTTGGTACAAACTAAGCCTTACATAACACTCACAAAATAGAATCCATCAATTAATTATAATGTTAAATATTGAAAGGTTTTCTTGAAAATTACTGACACGCAGATTTATATACATATATATATTCATGCTTAGTCATCATACTTATTTTACTTATGCTATTATAATAATGTATTTAATACATCCGTTCTGCTTTTTATATGAATGTTTATTCTTTATTTGTGGGTAGCCTTGTTAGACATAAATGATCATACATAAAAATCTTTTATATATTTTTCATAACATTTTTATCGTTTATTCTAGACAACATTATTATTTCAGCAGAATTTGAACAAAGTATCAGGAATGAAAAATATCTTATATATATCTTCCGACCAGGGGTGGCAAAATCAAATGTATTTTGTACTCAATTTCTATCGGTTTTCGATATTTCTTATTTATTAAAAAAAATACAAAATATATAATTTCAGATTGAAATCATCAAGTGTCATTATTATGATACATATACTATTTAAAAAATTAAATTTAAATAACAAATTATTGTCGTACTTCGCATAGTGTTAAAAGAAATATTTTCAAATACATTCATTCATTGACTACTAGCATCAAAATTGTTGTGTCGGCTGGTTGGAGTATGTAAATAGTTGAAACTGAAAATATATAACGGTTAAAAGTATTAAAACTTTTCTATAAAAGCTATTTTTTTGTAATAAAATAGAGTCTGCTCTGTCTTCATTGTCTCCTAAAGTTTGGCTGACACTAACACTTCTTAATTATTTTTTGAATTATTTATAGTTATTAAATCCTGCTTGTTGCTCAGTAAGTAATTTGAGTATCAATGCTGTTATTCTTCAATTATTTCAATGCAAAATAATATCGGAGTTTTGTGCGAATAAGACCATTTTCATCGGAACAATTGTTTGACGGAAAAATTATTTTTCACCATTTTTTTTCACACTTAAATACAACTATTTTTTTATCTTTGAAAATAGTTTCGGTTATACAGATATTGCATCCCCTACTACGAGCTCGCCGTAATTGTGCAAAACAAGTTTTGTTAAAAAAGCAAGGACACGCGCTGTTATCAACCAAATGAGCATGTTTGGGAACGTTTAAGTTTAACGAGGAACATTTTTACTATTATAACGAACAGTTTGTTCTACTTTATAACGGTAGTATAAAAAGGCGTTAATTTTACGATATCATATTCCCACACACGCAATTAATTTCAAAGAAAAATTTTGCTGTTTTAAATAAAAGAGAGTTATAAATTTAATTAGAGATAATCAAGCACATTGTGCGTACAAAAACAAGTGTTACATTAGTGTCGATTCATCAAATGAATGTCATGCTAATTTTTTTTAAATATTTTTCTCTTTTCCTTTTAATTGGTATTCATTTGAATTTTCCTATTTTTTTTTTTTGTTCAGATAATTGTTTCAATTCTTAATAGTTTTTTCATACTTATTACTTTTTTTATAATCCGCATCCGTCGTATTGGGTAATATACGGTCTCTTTAAAATTCTTCTGCAAAAACTGCATGTTACTGAGTTGCTCAACATCCCTTTTTACTCTACGAATAAAGATGAACGAGATAACTGCTTTTATAGCGCTTCGTATCTTAGAATTAGATAGAAGATAGTTTTTAGACAGCCCAGGCACCTATACCTTCAAACGACAATCGATAAATAAAAAAGCTTTCCTTAACAGAGCTTGAACCTGTAGAAACCGGAATCACGAGAGCTGATGACGTTTTCCACTGCATCAAGACCTCGGAAACTTATTTCTATACCACATTTTACATACATAATTGTAATAACATAACATTTCATCGTTTTAATATAATATATGTATAAAAAATTTATGGTAATCATTTTTATATTTATTATGATTTTTTAGTTTTTAATGATGTATTTAATTATTTAATATACACTACATATCAGCTTAGAAATCATATTTTAATTTTCCGAGTTTATCCTACGACCTATAGCACAGAAAAAAAGTTGAATAAAGCAATATCGTTTGGTTCACGAGAACATTATAATTTTTTCGATAGCCGTTCTTAGTTAAGCGCATCATTTTGTTCGATCTCAATAAATTTGATCAAATATTAGCTCCTCACAGTTTTACTATTATTGGTTCAAAAACAGTTTTTTTATTACGAAATTTATTGAAATAACCGTAAAATACTCAACTTTTATAAGAGTTATAAAAATTATTGATCGCAATCAGTCAGATCTACGTTAAGTTTGCAATGATCTTATATAAGTGACATGAAATTCTGGTAAAAAAATTACAACCAAATAATTTGATAACCTAACCTTATTCTTATAAAATTTATTCAATCACGAAATAGTTTAATGCAATCACTTATTTATTCAATTATCGTGTCGATTGTTATGTATAATAGATATTTTTGAAAAACTGCATTGCATTGAATACCTATAAACTTGGCAGCATTTAATATGAAAATTAATGTTTTTTTTTATTATTTTCTTACAGGTTACTGGGATTGTTGGACGAGCTGACGTCCTCGCATGCATTTTTTTCCTGATATCACTTCTTGTTTACCATGGGTGAGTTAATTTGAGTTTTAAAAAAAGAACTGTTTTGTTTAATATACAACGCAAGCAATTCAATTAAACTTTCAATAATACATACTTGTTAAATTGATCACACTTACTCAATACATCAGACATGTCAAATATGAAAATACTTAAAACGCCTATTTTATATCGTGGAGAGTGGTTTTTGTCATAATTGGCACCTACGACATTAGTGATTTGTAAAGTTTTGATATTTGTTAAGTATAGGTTGTGTGAATAACGTAAAAAAACGCCATTACGTGGTAAAAAAAAAGAAAATTACAAAAAGTATCATTTTTTACTGTCCACAATATTAAAAGACCTTCAACTGTGTTAATTTTCATACTAGCCGTCGTGCCCTGCTATGCTCACGGAGTTTTCCATGGACACTAAATTGATCATTTTTCTGATATGATTCTCTATATTTATATGATATGTATGTAGTTAACCTTTTGAAATTTTAATGCGGTATAAAATCACTAGATGGTATTATTGTGCACAATGGCCCTGGCTGCTGGCTGTAAAGACATAAACTTACGAGTTATCTCATATTCCCGCCATTTCGTTTATATATTATTATTATTATCGCGTATAATTTTTCACGAGAGCCATAAACTTCAAGTAATAAAAAATATATAACGGACAGTTTAAATATTATTATTCTCGGTTCACATTTCAAATTAAAGCGCCGCCAGATGTCAGAAAAATGTTTTAGCCACAGCTTCTTTTAAAATATGACAGAAAATGAAATATTTAGTTTAATGTTCTACTATTTTCCGTTGAAGTAAATAACATAAATATTTTTATGTTTATGCATTGATTGAATTTTGTTCGGTGTTCATTTATGCACTTTTAATCGCATTGTGTAACCATATAAATGAATTTCTACCGCTTTTGTAGGATTTGAATACAACAAAATTTCCACTTGAAAAAAACATTCGACTGAAAAGCAATTTTCGGTGCGGTAAACATTGAATATTAAAATTATTCCATTTAGAGGGAATTCGTAATTTTGGTGTTCTGCAGGAAACAAGGAGTGTGGGTGGATACACCAATTTGCTTGCGTCTCAGTGTCAATGCTTGACTTGTCTCTGGCCATAATTATTTTGACTTCAAACGAGACCCTGCCCAAGCTTACATTTAAATATTCAAAACGTTAATATTAAAGCAGTGGGCCGTCGATGACTTTCAACACAATCACTTGTCATACATTGAACAATTTGTTAGCTTTGACATAATGACTGTTTGAATAAATTTAGGAAGCTAGTGTCTCATCACAAAATTAATCATAAACCTATTGTCCCACTTTATAGGCCAATATTATTAAATAAACCCAATGTTTATAAAATAGAATACACAATATGCCTACCTTTCTAGCAAGAAACTTGTCCACAGGGAAAAATGTGTTCAATTTAGATTCACAGCATTTTTTAACCGTGCAATGAAGTGTAACATTGAAAAAATAGTTCTGACGGGAACGTGAACCAAAATAGCTATATACCATATACCTTATAATTTTTAATTTAAAATGTCTTACTACTTTTTCACCGTGATGTAATCGAAATCTTGTTTGTTCATATATAATATTCATCGATCGAAATTCTCTAATTAAAACATTGATACAACACTTTTTATAGAAAAATTAGTATCCAAGGATTAAAAATATATGAAGCAATATTCAATGTTAAGTATATAATCTCCTCTAAAAGTCACCACCGAAGCCATCGTAAATATTTGATATATCTAATTGAGTAAGACCTGTTACACTTATTCATACGATCATGATAATAAAATAGACCTTCACCTGTTATATCAGTACATTCCGATCTTATTCTTTTAATTAATACATAAAAAATCGTTCTGATCGAGTGTTTATCAAGCCTCTCTCACAAAAATCCTTTTTCCATGGTTCCATCCCAACATAATTACTATGTCGTTACCAGCAGCACGCAAAACAATTAACCACATTCAATCAGCTGTTTTTCATTTTTGAACATTTCTCATAAGAGGTGTCACCACAAGGCGTTTTTTACTACCGTCTAAGAATGGTTCGGTGAATTACAACTAGTATCACAAAGGTTTTAAATACATTATACAACAAAGAATATTTTGCACTTTTAGTAATAAATAAGATCGATATATGGACAATTTTATTTTGATGAAATACAGAACACGAAATCCAAACGATTTCTTTCACTCGATCTATCAATATATCCATTATCAGCTTTAATAACTTTTAAGTATGACCGATAACTAAGATCGCAAAATTAAACCACGTCCTAAGTTGACGGTGCTTAAAATAAATTCTGTGCCACTGAAATATAATATTTCTGGAGAGCAGTCCACGCAAAATGTCTGAACGTGTATATTTAGTAATGACGTCACTCACAAGTGATTTCGAAAGGCTCCGCCGAGATTACCGAGGACTCGACTTATTACTGGTTCCATTATTAATTATTTCTGGCCTCCATCTGGGGCGCGTTAAATATGTCACACAAATTTAACATACAAATTGAAATCATTTTTGTAGTTTGCTGAACACAATTTTAATCACAGTGTACCGAGTTGGATTATTTCCAGATTTAAATTGCTTTGTATTACGCATGAATATTTAATAACTTTACGTAACGCCTCGCTTTTTTCGATTAATATATTAACCATACGAAACTTTTGTTATAATTTGTCTCTATTTTTCAAAATTCCGATTATTCTCATCTACTTTCTTTCGGGACTCAGTTCTCATAACATGAGAATAAATGTTATGAGAACTGTTAATAAATTAAATTTAATAATGAATTTATCACTTGCAATTAATCGCCTACGTTTTTTAGATACTATTGTCATTTTGATTCATTTTCATATTGAAAGATGTAAGTATCAAAATGAAATGTGTTGATACACCCACAAGAAAAATGACATCATGTAAAACTTATGCTTTTACTGATACATGAAAATAACATAGTTAAGCTAAAAAAGGCAACTAAAATGTGCAAATTTCATATAAAAAACGCTTAAGATGAGTTCTCTTGACAGACAAACAAGTATTTTCCGTATTATTAAAGAGATAAAAAATTCAATTCACTTTTTGATGATATATTTTCAGGCCAAAACCAAAAATTATTTCTGGATGCTATTTATTTCTACTCGAGGTATTTCTTATTGGATTCCGCGTATCACGTAACAAAATGTTTTATACAAATATCTTCCAGGCGCTTTCACTATGTACATATTTTATTAAAGTAATGTTTCTGGCTCCGTGAAATCTTCAATGTAGACGTTTTTAATTAACTTTTTCATCATATTAAAACTTAATTGGGTTTCATTTTATGATGATAAGCCTTCATTCAATCGGAAAATATCCAAAACGATACACCCATATTTTTTATTTCATATTTAAAAAAATCCAATTTTTAAATATTTCAATATAGATGGGAAGTAAGTTATATTGTGCGTTATTAAAAACACATATGCCACTCAAAAATTCATTTGTTTTAAGAAAAAATACTTCATTGCGTATCAAAGCCTTAAGTTGACTTAAAACTGTTTTTTTCTCTATGAATAAACTTAGTATTTTGAGATTAACCAAGGGTATTATAATCAACATAATCAACATGGGCAATATAAATTTACAGGTGTGCTACTTTTCCTGTTAATTTTCAAGAAAATATGTTAGTTTATTCACAAATAATTAAAATTACTAAAGAGAGATTCAGAGAGACAATTTCATGTGTTCCACATCTGTTTGAATGTAACACCAATTTGTAACTGTTTACGAACAGTATTTATAATTGACGGTTAGTTTTCCAAATTTTGAAAAAACATAATTTTTCCTGAGATTGACGTTGGAATATACGAATGTACCAAAAAATCAACGTTTGGTACGTCATTGGCAATATAAACATTTTTTTACTTTTTATTTTGATTCATGTGAAGTAAAAAAATCATAATAAAGCATGCATACGAAAATATGTTTGCATTTCAAAAACGCCGTGTTTGCTTTTTATCGTCACATATATGACAGGCATTTCATTTAGATTATTGAAGATGCAACATATACCATCAGATGAGAACTGTCAATCTCATATCCATTTTATAAATCTATTAATCATTTAAATTACAGGCAAAAGAATAAAAAATCGATGACTAACATTATATATTGTCCGATCGAATAAAATTAACTTCAAAATATTTTATTTAAATAAACAAAATACAATTTCTGGTAATATTTCGACAACTTTGCGTTACAAAAATTAAGACCGGGTTTAAACATTGCGTGCAATGTCTAATGATAACGTTAACACCTTTAAGTGACTATTAATTTGTCAACTGCCACTTCTTGTTGGAGAGGCATAAAATTTTGAATAACAAATACACATTTTTCACTACTTAGTACTTACGATAAGCGAAGCAAGTTCTGATCATTCAATATGCAATTACTTAAAAATGTCTTGTCAATTGTCAATATCATGCTTTCCTACCAAAAAGTGAATGTTGATAATGCTCGCGATGAGCAAAATAGGCCCTGATCATCAAATATATTGTGAAAATAAGTATTTAAAAATGTAACTTCTCATTTCAAACATTATTTTCATTGTAGTGAAACGGAAACTACGCCCTTTGCTTGTCAAAATTTCAAACTATAATAAGGTCAAAAATATATTAGTTCATCATCGACATCGAATTTCAAACATTGAAAATGCATTTCAATATCTTCATTTTTACTGGTTGTTAATTATTAAACTACTAATATTTTTTAATCTTGAAGTACCAGCGATGTAATTACACGAGATCACGTCATTTTAATGTTGTATTACAATAATCATTGATTTTATATATTATACAATTTTATTTTTGTAACGAGTTTCACAAAAATAATATGAAATATACATAAAAAAGTAAACATTATTTTATTCCCGACGAAATTATGTTTTTTTTTTGTGGAATTCCGAGAGCAATTTTTTCTCCAAGCCAATGAAAGAAAAACCTCTCAGCCGGCAGACGAAATATTTTTTGTGTGACGCCATACCGAATAACTTCGGTAATCATTCCATTTCCTTGGAGAAAAACACTTTTGGAAAAATGTTCTCGCACTCGACCCAAAGAGTTATTTAAGTTTCTTGGCGAATTTGAGACCGAACTTATTAAAATGGTTTAATCTTGAGGATCGAATATCTCCCGGGAAAGAAGTTAAACGCTTTAATTAAAGAAAGAATGAGGGGTGACATAAACGCGTATTTGAGTTTTCTCATTTAACTTGGAATAGTTAGCCATACTTTAGATGCTAACCCTTTATTTATTGTCTCGGGGCTTCGGATAAGTCGATGATTTGAAACGATAACGAAGGCTAAAGTTTTCATTTTAATTTGACATCGAGGCAACCAATATACAGTTAACTTTGTGTTAATGTAAAATATATGTCACTTTTATTATCATCTAGCAAAATAAACGAAATAAATAAGAGTGTATTTTAATTTAAACCGTCTGAAAATATTCATCGATTTATTTAGTATTACTGATACAAATGTTTCACGATCAGATTATTTTAATGTGATCATATTTAGCTTTTCAAAGATTAAGCGGCTCCTTTCCGAAGCCACAATTTTTGATATATTTTTAGTGCATGTTGTAATTAAAATTACGTGATGATTAATTTTCATTGTATAATAAAAAATAAGATTTTGCATACTACTTCTATTAGAAAAAATATTTTAATGTTGAGTAATCAAACAAATTATTAAATAATATTTTTGGATGAATCTCGGTATAGAAAATATTATAATTTTGTTTTCTATTTAAGTTAATATTAACTGGTAACAATTAAATGATACCTTGAAAATGCAGATTAAAAATAGAGACCATTTCCATTCTCAATTTGATGCATATAGACTACTCATGGAGCTTATCCCGAAAGATTTTTTCTATAAGCCTTCTCAGTTGCTTAAGTGAAGCGAATAGTGATTAATGTATGGAAGGTAAGGGCAAGACTTGTAGTTAGTAAATCGCTTTCCTTTTTGTTTCGGACTTAAAAAGTTGCAAAACCGATATTATCAAAACTGTGAATGCGGTTTTTTCCTATTTAATAAAAACTTACTTAGGATACTTTCGTATAAAATATATTCTTTTATTATTGTGAGAGCTTTTTTATACAATATAATGTATATGTTTGAAGGTGCTTTCAAGATTGACGTATTCCAGCAATGATAGACTAATATTTCAGTGATCAGATTCATATTCAAAGAAACTATCTTTTTATCTTTTTGAGAATATTGTTTGTCTATCTTAAACAGTTCTTTGATTCTTTTTATTTTAAGACAATGTTTTTAATATCAAATCACCAGTATAATCATTTTATCGTCGAGTGTAGCGGCCCATAGTCGGATGGGTAAGAAGACTCAAATCAAAAAAGACAAAAATCTATACCTCCGAACACATATCCATAATAGATGACTATCCATATAAAAGTCACCGTAAACCTCCTCTTAGAATCAAAATATGGATTTTAATTCCAAACGTCTTACACTATGAAAACCTAACTAATGGAATGCACAGATAGCGATAAGTCGATAACTTGCAAAGTCATTTTTTTTGTAATCTTATTTCAACACAGAAATCGGTTGACTGGCTAACAATTTATTTATTTTCAAGCAAATTAAGTTGACATAATTCATTTCAAATCTTTGTGCGTAGACGCCAGGAAAACAAATTTGCCTTCAAAAATTGAAGTCCTTAAATAATAACAGTGATAAAATTGTACATGTTGCCGTCGATAGCTGAAAAAAATGACTATATCATTTATTATTCATTACGTACTTATTCAAGCTTTTTCATCTGGGTTTTTTTTTATCCTGCAAATATTTATATTACATTTTCCCATTTTTCCTTAATTTTATTCATTTGTATTCCTATAAAAGTATATGCCCAGATTATTAGCCTCAAGAATTTTGGTTTTGTGGTATTTTTTAATCAGCGAATACCAAATTTTCTTTGCTTTCTCCGCGCCTCTGCTTCAACAAGGCATTTTATGTGAAACGTTACAAATACTTCAGCAACAAACGAGATAATCCTCGTATTTTTCAAAAGTAAATACATAGCTACATTGCATCATAAAACTTAAAGGGAAACATCTAAGACATATTTTAAATCAATAAAAACTTATGAATGTTATAAATTTGTTCATTCCTGACGAAAAAGTATTTTTCGTATAAAGTAATATTTCATACGTGATGACGATGAAATTTGAATAGAAATCTAACTTCTAAATTCCGCTCCTAGTAAAATCATACACTGCACATAAATCAATAAGATGGCGCATCAATGAAATGAAAAATAATTATTTAAATCGTATTAATTCATTATTTTTTAATCAACTGGGAAAAAAACAATTATTTAAAGCTGAATATATGAAGACGTGTAGTTTTTGTAATCATGATATCATCAAATGTAAATTTATACAATGTGTTTATATATTATCAAAAGAATAGCATTAAAAACAGTGTCAATTAAATTAAGCAAAAAAAATAACAACGGCGAATGAATGTCATACGAGATCAAATACAATACCAAGCTTAAATTCTATTTGTCATACAATTTTTGACAAAAAAATATTTACATTAAATTGATTTTATACTTCAATACTACAATTATTTTTTTGAATCTCAGCTCTGTGTTTTAAATCAATTATTGCTAGGTTTATGATTGGGTCGTATAAATTATTCTTTTTATTTCATTGAATAACTTTTTGTCTTTTTTTTATTAAATTTTAATGCTTAGGATGATCATTTCAAACCTATAGATCTAGGTTTTCTCGCACAGAAATACATTATTAGTGCGGAACACAGAAATGATTACATAGCTTTGGGGTCTCGGCGCTTAATCCAACCGTTCGTCCGTGCAAACAGAAATTACAACAAAAATAGTTTCTTTCATATGTCAACTCTGTCGCTTTACGAGTAGTGTTTTCTTAAATTTAGATACACAATAAAAACAACAAATTGAAACCTTCGCAATAGAGACACGTTGGGAATATTTTACATTTGCATATTTTTATTTTATGCAATCATAACGTAGCATAAGCATAGATTTTTCGATTGAATGTTTATAAATCTTTAATAAAATAAAATATACGATGTTCATTGATGAAATAATAAATGTTTCTAAGAAGTATATTAATTACCATCAATAATATTTCACGTCACTGCAAATTGCAAATCAAACACACTCAAGGAGAATCGTAAGATACATCGTATTTAATATACTGCTTGGCATCTTCAATCATAATTGAAATATTAATGTTTTTACATATTTATTTATGTACATATTTTCTGTGATACTCTATTTAAATTATTAAAAGTAGCTTTTTAATCATGGTTTTATTTTCTACAATAAAACGGTATGTTAGACTACACTGATATTAGTAGTTTAACATTGAAATTATTACTATAATTTCAATTTGATCAAATACTAAAATAAACAAGTGATATTACAGTTTATCAAAAATATATTTCAAAGTCAAATGTCGGTCCCATCCAAAATAAATAACATACTTTTATCATTTTGAAGCAAATAAAATTCAGCAAATACTAATGAAAAGAGATATTTAATGTTTGTTTTATTCGTCGGAATTAAATTTATATCTTTAGCTTAATCATAGCAATCGTATTAAAAGTCAAGGCACGTAAACACATGATCGTCTCTAGCAAAAATGTCAGAAATAATAATTATTAATAACAGGCGGAAGTACAAAACTTTGTGAAAGCTTTCAGTAGCTTTCATTTTCTGCGACGCCTGTAAGTTTAAACTCACATAACTTCAACATTAAGGAGATTGGAAAAACGATAATATTTCGATTGTTCGCCTCTTTCATTCAACGCCGTCTGACATCCCAATAATGAACTTTATCAACTGCAGTATCTTTGTGTGTAAGAATTTTTATCCGATTCTGTGTCGAAGGAACCGATAAATGAAGCGTATTGTGTTCAAGATTTTTTGAAGTCAATTTTAAAAGCATTGTCGAATCTTATATAAACGAAGAAAACTGTCTATCTATGATCAATGTGTAGAGATTAGGAGTAAAGGTGTATTTTTCATATTCCATCGAGATTATTTAATGCCATTGTTGACTTTTTCTCGTTCGACACTTTGAAGATATAATCAGATAAACCTTTCTTATGATGCAACTTCATTATTGCTGATTCAATTGATATATCCAGGAGATAGGCCTTTTTCTAGAGTTGGAAGAATTTTTATCAATAAAACTTTCCTAGCAATTTTTTAACAGTAAAAGAATAAAAATCTTGTGTGCAATTTTATCGAAAAGGGAATGTTGTTTTTTCATTCAATATTTCATTAAATTCTTGAAGCACATATTTCTTTGCCCACATTACACAATACATTGAAATTATTTACATACATTCAGTGACTTTTCTTATTCACAATTCATCATAAAAGTTTCGAAAGGCGGCGCTGAGTGTTAAAATCAATCCATTTTCATAAAAAAATTATAACCAATTAAATTGGCATTTACTTGGTAGAACTCCAATATAACAAAACCAATGTTAAATTAATAAATATTTACTACCATCAAACCCGTTAAAGATCATTATTTAAAACTGTTAATTAAGTGTGAGAAAATGTATTTTATCATTTTTAATACCAAACCTTCACGAATATTTTAGATTCCAGTTCGAGAGTTATTCAAAATAAAACTTTTACATTCAATCATCCATTAACGTTTCCTTCCTTCTACCTTTATAATTGCCATTGACGCTTATTAACATTTAAGTTCGTTCATTTTTAATTTAGACTGATTTTTTAATTGCCACTTTTATGACAACATAAACAAAAAAGTTATATCTACAAAGTAGGTATCAATATTTAATGCATATCACATCTATCCAAATAAAAGTGATTTATTTTTTTAATTTATTGTCTTATATACTATATTATTTTCACTACTCATCAATATGAATTATTGTTACAAAGTCTTAATTTCTTATGTCAAATATATTTACTTGAAATTTTTAAGAATGTGATTGATATTTACATTCAAAAGTTTATTATATTATAGTCACTTAAAACTTATTTTATCCTAGTAAGCCCCTCAAAAAATATATAAATACAAATTTTATTTTTATAAACTGAATAAATGTGAATATGCGGAGCGTTTAATAAATCACGTGCAAAATACAGTACATAATAAAATGATTCATGCAATACGTAACGGCATTGATTTGTAAACATTTTGGCTCGGAAAGAAAACATCGAAAATGGTTTTCTGGCAACAAAGAAAATACCCTTTGTCTGTTCGAAGGCGTTTTCCGGATCGCTTTTGTAACACAAACTGCTTCCAGCCAAACGCTGGTCGAAATTACATACAATGCCACCATAAAAATACTTCTGCTTTCTGTCTGTTGTAATTTCCAACCATTTTTGCGAGTAATCTACGGATGCTTTGAAAGTGTACTTGCACTGCAGCTAAGGTATTTATAACTGGTATAACTGAAACTACGATCTCGATATATTGGATTTTATCAATAAAGTGGGTCTAAGTATTCAATACTGATAAACATTTCAAAAAAATCGCAATCGTTTGAAGTGTAATTGTCGCAGAAAAACCGATTGAAATACAGCTTTTTTGTCACTGTCGCGTGAAGAGTCTGTGTCATCTCAATAAAAACTATAATTGGTGCATAGTATTCATTCAATTACCATTTCTTAAGGTACTTTGATGACAATGTTTTGAAAATATGTATTTAAAATATATAACATGGGTGAAAGACATTTATAAATCTCATAAAAGTGTGTTGATTAAAAAATAAATAATATCACTTTTAAGTTATATAATATTACTTCATTTTGGATAGACAAAATATTTTTATAACGAAACAAGGTATTTTATATTATATTATTCTTTTTCAAGATCTGGACCAATTTCACTCAACACGCATTGTCAACCGGTCCTCATTTTAATAATATTAAATAACGGAAATATTAATGTAGTGCTAAAATACATAATAATTAAAGATATTATTGATTGTACTACTTAGGAAGAAGATATTATCAACAATTCTATAAGCCAAAGTAGTATTAAATCACTCTTTTGATATTGTGATCGCCGTCGGTCGTTATTTTTTTGGCATTTCTTAAGCATTCTGGTAACACCGTTTTTTATAATGTTATCGATATATTAATCTTTCATTTAAATTTCGTATTGCGATGTTGCTACTTGAGAATATGTATTCATTATGTTGATCGCCATTTTCATTTGAAATGTTTACAAACGTCCCTCGGTGATTTATTCTTCAGCTACATTTTTTTTATTAACATTCGAAACGTTTTTCCTAACTTGTATGCTGTTTGGTGTAATTTTCATAAATCTAAACGTGCCCCGTGTTCGTATGTAAATATTTGAGCACTCTTTTTTACCGGTGCATAATAAATTTCAAAGGGAAAATTCGTGATTTGTTTGAAAGTAACTTTTGAAAAATAAAAAGTTACTTTCGTCAAAAACCGCTAGTAATGGGTGATAAAATAGAACAACCGTATCGTTGTTTTTGAAAATAAACACCGTTTTCTTCTAAGAAACAGTTTTTTTTAATGACTTAATGACATAGTGCCATAAAAATGATCGTGTATTGACATATCAATATAATCCATGTTGTTATGGCTGATCAATATACATTTTACTTTATTTCTTAGGAATTATTAATGGTTCTCGTATTTGCCGCAATACTTTATTTTAAAAAACCATTCCACTTAAAAGACATCAAATAGATTAAAAAACCTTTAAAACTTGCGAATGACATAAAAGAACGGCTGTGGAATCAAAGTCGAAGTCGAATTTTTGGTCAATTCTGTAGTCGTGAAAAAAGAGCGACTCTAACTACCTTTTTGATAAGACGATTTTAAGAAATATTTTAATGAACAATTTACCGAATCGGTTGGATGGTCTTAAATTTAATGCACATAAATAGGAAGAATAGGGAAAAAGCTGAGTCTTATTGTTGATCAATTTCA
Source organism: Himalopsyche japonica (assembly GCA_028555115.1). NCBI lineage: Eukaryota > Metazoa > Arthropoda > Insecta > Trichoptera > Rhyacophilidae > Himalopsyche > Himalopsyche japonica. The sequence continues at coordinate 1,166,302 of JAHFWJ010000620.1, forward strand.
AAGTAGGGGTTGTGTTATTTTAATGACTTCACACCCTTGAATGAAAGATACTTTTGATATCCGCGATTTGAATTGTCTTTTTATACACAAAAGAAAAAATTTCTATACGTCAACACATTAAAGCTTGTTTTTGACAAACGTATTTTTCAATCAACTTCAGGTATTTCCAGTTAAATTCACTGGACGCAACTGGTTCTGATTTCCTGTTTTCTTGGAACAGAATTGTTATATCTACTAAAAAAATATTTGATAAACTGTTCGTTTGATGATATTATTTCAATTTTAACCAAATATTTATAAGACATGAAGCCAAGTTCGTCACTGTAGCTATTTTGTCTTACTACTAACAAGTGTTCCATAAAGCAAACTTTGCAGCTGTAAAATTAGTGGGTCATAATAAAATCACCACCCGCCATATCAACGCTAATCAAATCTTTTTATATACAAAAATGATTTGCTAAATTCAATCTGATTACTCTTACTGAAAGCATTTTTTGCTGTTTACCCACTTTCCCCTGAACGATTTTCGGAACGCAACTCAGTGCAAACACACTCAAATATTTTTTTTCGTTTTCCAAGTACGAAAAAAATTACCTAACATAATTACATCTCCGATACCGCTGTGTGTATAGCGAGTGAATTTTTGCCTCCAGTTACGATATATTTTTTTATCAACTGGGTCTGTAACCTTACGTGCTCTATTAATAATAATTATAACTAGTTTTTCCCGTGCAAAACATCTGAATGTTTCCACAGTATGAAAAATAAATAAACTCTATTATACACATAAATTAACACGTACGATTCGTTCATGTAATACAAAAAAATAAACATTTGTTTGTTTGCAAAAACCTAAAAGCACATTTTTTTTATTACTACTTCCACCTCGTGTATTCGTTTGTGTTACAAAACTATAGATAGATTTATAACTGAGTTTAAATGCCGTATGGTTTTGGCAAAGTTGATCAGAACAACACAAAAATATTAATCATACCTAGAATTAAGTTAATAAGAGCATATGCTTTCTGTGATAAACAATCTGACTATTAAAAAATGCAAATAACGATTGTCTGATTCTTTTCAAATGCAATATCAAAACACTTTTTGTATAAAACTTTGAATGTCAAAAATTTTATTTTTTTCAAAATTCTATGTGATTGAAATTTCTTTGTGATTTCCAAGACGTCTATTAATAAATATCATATTCTACGCAAATATGGATCTTTATTTCGGTTTCAATATTGCATTTTATTTCTCTTTTTATATTTATTTGTCTGAACAATAAAATGAATTCAAATAAAGTTTCTTCATATTGCTTTATTGTATCTGTATAAAACCTTAAAAATAGTTCATACAAATATTTTTTTATTATTTTGATCAATATATAAAATTTTATTTCAATGTTTACCAAGACTTCTTTTTATATTCGTTATTACCTTTATATCTGTAAAAAATAACGAAAAAATCATTCCTAAGAAGTTCAAAAGTTATTCAGGTTAAACAAAAAAAATATTCCATTATTCTGATTTTTAATAGTGAAAAAATCACACTTAACCAAAAAATTATGGAATTATTGGAAAAATATTTAATGGGGGTAATTCATTATACTTAAGAAGGTTGTACGTATTCAAGAACTTGCGAATTTCTAAAAAATCACCTTTTTAAGTTTCAAAATTCGAGGAAAAAACAAAAGAGGATGATTTTGTTTGTTAGACTATTTGAGACGTATTTTTTACTTACTCCCGTTAAGCGATTTTCATAAAATGTTTTTACTGCGCTCTGTTATGCGAAATCACGCACAAACATTAAAAAAACTATAAAACGAAGACGTTTTATTTGAGCCTCTTAAGCATTTACGAGAAAATTTTCCTTAATGTCAACCGTTTGAAAATATTTCGAAGGTTTCTTTATCTCTCTAGATTTCCCTTGATTACATCATTTTGTTTGGTCGTGAAATGTATAAAAAAACTTTTTCGGAAGACAGTGTTCATGTTTTATGTGTTTTTTTTTCCAACCCAATATTCGAAATAAGTAATGGCGATAGCATTTTCAACACATAAAAATGCTATGTCCATAACAATCAGTATATAAATCTTGATTTAATATGCATTTTGAAATAATTTTACAAACAATTTAATGGAAAGGGTCATAACCATCTTTTTTTTTCCATTTCAATCGTTGGTTCTTAAAACAGTTCATTTTATGTCTTTCTTATTCAATATGCCTTACTTATATTTACCATCTAATATTTTTTTGTTTCTGATATACCATCATTGACTGGTTATACGATGTATCAGTTTGTGTGTTGCAGTTGGACATATCGCTATACATAAAACATTTTTTAAGCGATGGATTTCACTGGATATGCAAGCATATAAAAATGATTTTAAAAAATGCATTTATTAAATTAATTAAATATTGCATTAATCGTACACAACAAAACCTTTTTTTATAGTTTTTTCTCATCAATTTAGAGAGTTAACATTCATAAAAAAACTTACTCTTATTCCATTCAATCATATAAAACATTTGATTCTAGGTACCAGATTATTATAAATTCCCATTCAATAAACTGATCTAGTTTGATTTTGAATAATAAACAAGATACAATATTTAATGTATTCATATTAATCCTATTAACTTTATCTCTATCGTTCTTTTCGCGTATTCATTTTGCTAGTAATCTATTTATTTTGAATGGAATGATCGCTTTCTGCTCAATAATTCATGACGTTTTTGCTTTGTCAACAGTTCATAAATTATGTACTTTTAAAATTTGCCACACGAAGTTATTGGTTCTGTTCCTAGCTCACAAGTAATATAGATCAAGCAATTTTCTGATTTTATAATATTATATAATCATTTTTATATGCCAATTTATTTGCTTATATTTCAGTTTCCATTATTACGTACATTAACTGTGTAAAAAATACTTTATACAAAAATAATTTACCGTTATCATTGTTAGGTGTATTTTTTATATTCTCAGTCTATTCAAGTATCATTTGTTTGAAAAGTTTTCCAAAGCTTGTTGATCAAAAAATATATTGAATTTGCTGGTAAGATGGCTAAAAATAGGTTGACGATGGTTTTTTACTCGATTTGCTTTTAAATTATACCTGCCCCACAAGTGTACTTAAGCGTGGCATTATATTTTGTGGGAGTTGAAACTGCTAATTGCTGTTCAGTCAAAATTAGTAATCAATAATTATTGTTGCTTCAATAACAACACTTGTTTCTGAATGTTATAAAAAGATAATAAATTATGTCCAAAGACGTCAAGAAACGTTTCGAAAACGTTCAGTTAAAATTAAATTACTCGCGCTGCTTCCGTCGATATTCTTAATCACCTTAAGGTTACTTCTCTCGATAACTGAAAGCTAAGCGAAAGTTATTAAAGCAAAGAAATAACGGGTAAGGGGTAAATGATGAGAGAAGGGAGCTAGTGGGGTAAAAACAGAGGTACATGCCAGAAAAGTAACATTTTCCAATCAGCTTCCGACACAATGAACGGCGCACCAAGGCTCTGCTGCTACCTATAACTTCCGGTTAAGCGGTCAAGGAATGAAAGGCTTTATTGTTATAACGGTTGTTGTTTCAGCGATGCAGCTGAAAATTGATACCTCTTGTTTAATATTTAGTGCGCAAGTGTTTAAGTGCCAAATAAGCTTTCAAAGTCGTTTGACTCAAAGAAATGAACGTTGCTTACTTTATACCTCATGTATTAACTGAAATCGCTTTTCTATGCAAAGATTTATTGTTCATATCCAATAATTTATCTGTTAGACAATAATTAACCATATGATATGCTCCATATAAAACCGATATTAAGAATATTGTTTCCAGAAATTACATGCACATGTTTATAGTAAAAATATTTAAAATACGAAGAGTTTTTAATTTAATGTAAAATTTACAAATTGATACTGCATTTATTACCATTATTGTGATGCAACAGATGTTAAATACTCTACACAAAATCAATGGTTCGGAAGAACAATCCTCATCAAATATTAGCCTTGAAATCACCGCTTAGTGACTATATTATCAGTAAATATTAATTAACACAGTTTAAATTGCATCGAAGCGTACCGATTTTATAAACATAATGCTATTATTATATGTCAAAATATTTGGATGGGCAATATTAAAGTACACAATTTCCCATGTACGTCATCAGTTATATAATATATCGTTAGTATTATATATACTATGTATTTTTAAACGTTAGAGCAGAGACAACTTTGAATTTTACAGAATGAAATTATCTTAAGTATGCTTGCTCAGCAAATATCTTCAGCTGAATAAAACTTTATTTTATTTTGAATACATATATTACTACTGATAGTTATTAGGCTTAGCGTAAAAAATATTGGATTAATGATAGACTTTTTAGCGCGTGTATTATATTGTAATAGTTTTTTTTTGTAATTTATCGTTATCAAGGTATTACTTGGAGTATTTTTCGCTTTACCCGTTTCAACTCAATTTCATTCTTTCCCTATATAAAGCAGATGCTAAATAAGGACATATTACTTATTTACGGTCCGCGGCCTGAGAGACGGCGTAGAAATAAAAACTCCATTCAGGGCGTCATCAATCACAAAAGTATAGAATAAATCTACCGGCGGTTTTCAGAATATACGATTCACGCAAATCCCTTGCACAATGGCGGAGAGAGAATAATAGGACATGCGGTAGTACAGGGTGCTCCGCAGGCATATGACCCCGTCTGAATAGAAGCGATAAGGCAGTGCCAGCCACTGATTCAGTTATTGTGAAACTTTACACGTTTTATACTAGTCCAACGAATTCATTTATTTGCAAAAGATGTCTTAATCAGCAAAAAGATTTTACAGCACTTAGTACAGCAATAGCCACGCTACATGTACTTTTTTATTTTGCACTGAAGGCACAGTTGGTATTTTTTTATATAGCTCAATACTAAAATATTCATTCACGGCATTATGCCAAAACTTAAATGACTAGTTGACCTGGTGCATGAAACTTTTTGCCGAAACCTTTAAGGTGGAATGTGATACAAAGTCACTTCAAACCTTCAATTGATTAACAGTAAAATCGGACATAAACTAAAACTTGAAAAGTAAATTGTATGAACAAGAAGGGATAAAAAATCGAAAAATAGTCTGTACCTTAATATATATATCGATACATAACAGGACGGACAAATTTACAAATATAAAAACCTCATTATACTTTAATAGAGAATATTTCATTTTACTTCGATTTTAATTTATATTGCAATAAAATATATCACAACCAATATCACGTTATTTAAAAAAATTGTTTATGTAACTGTTTATAGCACATAACACTTCATTTATAGTATGACATTCATTATTGTGTTAGTATGATTGTGGTTTACGCATTTTTTCTAGAACCTCTATTGTTTATTTTTCACAATATGCATACAAATATCGATTCAAAATATTATTAGAAAAATTGGTTCGTCACTTAGAAGATGATGCTTAAGAATTCAGTTAAAACTAAATTTCAAAACAATGATCTATGAAGATTAAATTCATAATTGGTTTAGTGTAACTGCAATAGGTACAAGGTAAACAAGGCCAATTCCATGAAACATTTACTTTGCCGGTGATAAAATTTGTGATCGAAAGCTTCAGAGGTTCACCTTCGTTCATATTCAATATCAAAGCGGACAAACTTTACTCGAATTCCACACTAAATTAAGTGGTATAGCATCTACTAATAATATTATACTTTTTAGAGAAGCAAGTTCCATATTCAACACTACTTGCTAATAACAATCAGCGTATCATCATAAAATTTAATCATCTTTAAAATCTACTTGGTATCAATACATTTTTTTTCTATGTTTCATATGTAGTTATTTTATAAAATTTTGTGACTGAAAAATCCAAATAATTATCAAAGAACATCTTCATTTACTCACTAGATTTTTTTGAATATATATATATATATACAATCTTAAGTAAGTAAGCCCAATTTTACACCAAAATAATTGATAATGAATTTCTCACTGGTATATAAAATTGAACAAAATGTGGACCATAATAAATATCATTTTTGGTCGCATCCGTACAACGCGTTGCGGCTTTTTATCAAATTTGTAGATCCGGGTAATATTTCACCTATTCCATTGATTCAATTAACCCCAGTATCATAACACTCATATATTATTTTACAATTGATACCCAAGTACATCAAACAATAAATGAACAAAGTGTTTATTTTTATTTTATCGATTAATTCAAAAATCCAAAGTTTTTGTACTTAATACTCAATTATGGTTAGATATACATATTTAATTGAGTAATCAAAAGCAATTTCATTTTTCACCTTATAGCAGTAACGTTATGAATGATTCGTTGCAAAATTCATGAAAAGAAAAAAATAACATCTAATAATATCCGTTAGCTTTATAATTATTTATTAAATAAATAAAAATGTATCATTGAAACTTTGCAAGTTGTATTATATTTTATGTCTAGCCAAAAAAAAACATTTTTATAAGATCCCTTAGTACTATATTTTTTCTAGAAAAAAACTCATATAAATATACAAATATGCGAAAATTCAGTTGACGCACTTTACCCATTACTTACTAAATATTCATAAAAAAGGTATTTTTTCTGAAAGAGTTTCATACAATGAAAATCATGAGATAATAAAATATCAATACTACATTTGCCTAGAAGCGATATGTTATGACTGTACTTTTTTAACGTCAAATACCGATTTTGACTTCTTTCTTCTTCTCCACTGATATATGTTGATAGTTTCTCCATATATCATCGGTATAATATATATTATTTTCACAAAAAAAAAACAATACCAAATACAAGAACGATAAAACATAAACTCAGATCTGATCTCCCGATGTTGCAGCCATAATCGACGGACAACTTAGCGTATAAGACAGTGCTTGTAAACCGTATGAATAAAAACACATAACATTTTACATACAAAGATTTGACTTATAAAGTTTACTTTAAAGTAGTTCATTCAATGGATTTTAGCTCTAGTTACCTACCATTTGTTTTCAACTTTTTTTTTATTTTTTAGATTATTTGAACGAATTTGTCTGTAGAATAAGCTAAATTGGTTTTTTAAATTAAGTGTGTTTTTTAAAATAAAGCTTAATATTTCTTCTTATCAGTGAAGGTAATACTATATTCTAATCATGAAAAAGATAGGAAACAGGATTTCAAGTCTTCGAACATTGAAGAAACTAAGCATAGGTAAAAAACATGAGTAGAGCTGTTGGATAATGGTTATCTACATAAAAAATCTAAAATATCTCATACACACATTCGTTTGATTATAGATCTATAAACCGATCTAAAAATCAATTAACGGATTTATTAGTTAAGGAGCTCACAAGCGTTATCCATTCGATCACGCTATGATAGTATATAAAATAAATTTTTCAATATCAAAACAGCTTACTTATGTTATTGAATTTATACTATACAAATGATAATTATTAGTTTTTTCATCAGAGATATTGTTAATTCGATTCGAAAAAGCTTTTCTCTATAACGTACGTTCTGCAATTGAAAAACAACTTGAAATTATGCAAACATAAATATTTTTCTCAAAACTACATTTTTCTATAAGACAGTTCATAATACACCTTTCATATTGATAGCAAATATAGACAAGGAAAATTTTTCTACAGAAAAAAGAAGGTACACAATATTTATTCATTACCAATGTTAAAATATATAAATAAATAATAATGAATCAAAAAACATTGTAATAAATATTATCTAAAGCATCATATTATATGATGCTTATTGCCAATAAGTCAAACCCTTGCTCCGAAATCATCAACCTTGTGTTACATACTCTTCTTCGTTGTCGATGTCATCTGACCGTTATTAATTTACATCGCAATCGACCATACGATTTACACGTGCTCCAAACGAAGTCACCCAATCAATATCTGATGTTCAATATCTCCAACTGTATCATTCTTAAAAAAATCATATTGCATTTTAACCATCATTCAATAAATTGTGCATTTTCTCAAATCTCTCTCTCTCTAACCAAAAAAAGTGTTGCAATGACCATAAGAGTCGTAGAATATACTTTTATTGTATGAATTTTCAGACGATATCCTAAATTACTATCATGTTTATTTGAAAAAAATATTATTCTTTTTTTGATTGTGTTTTTTACAGTAATTGATTGTTACCATGGATACCAGGTAAATAATTTAACGAATATTTTCAACTCCATATTCATCTTTTCGGTAATACCCTATAATCTTGCCAAATAATATCGTTAACATTGGAGTGTTTATTCAATACTATGTCTTTGGTTTGCCTTTTTAAAGTTCTTTCATTTAGCGTCCGTCATAATACGTACAAATCAATATAAAGGAATTCTATAAACATTGGTGTGTGTAATGGTACTTTCAATATTTGATCTAATAATTTATTCTGTAGAGAACAGTTTGGTGTTTGGGTAAAGTTTGAGATAATTTTTGTCAGTATATACCTTGAAAAACATATCAAAAATTTACGTTTACGATGGTATAGATCATTATGTTTTATCAGACTAATATTGATAAATGGAGATAGTTACGTTTAAGAATATATCGCAAATTTTTATATAAACTTATCTTTGGTTTATGGATTAAAGTTTTCAACAATATAACTTACTGTATGACGATAATTATACGTGTTAAAATAGGAAATGTTTCTCTGATAAATTTTCCATTATTCGAAATCAGAAACAACAAAATCGAAACATTTTATCAAAAAATCACAAGTAGTTCATTCTGTCAAATTTAAAAATCGAACAACGGAATAAACGAACAAATCATTTTTTCAAGAATTCATGACTATATCTGAACAACCAACTTACATTTTTATAACTTACATCTCTAATCAGTGCTCCCCAAATATTTTTGTGTTACCGTCCTCTAACACATGTGATGATTAGATGACTAACATCTTAAAAAAATATCAAGACCTCCCTAAGCGAAACACATGTTCAAATTTAAAATTTTCCATTAAATATTTAGTGTGTGTATATTTTCTGTATTTTTTAATTTAATTTTGATAACGCGCTACGCAAATAGGTTCTAAGGGGGGAATCATTCTGTATTCAATAATTATTTGTAAAACTTTTCTCACTTGTCATGTTTATTTGTCAAAATAGTTTTTAAATGTCTTTTGATAACAGCTCTTTCAGAAAAGGTTGCAACGTTCTGCAATACATGGCTTTGCGCTGCTTATTTTTGGATGGCGATGAAAAGCAAGTCACGTTTATGCCATTCCACACTCAATATTAAGAAGAGGTTTACTAGTTGGAAACTATTTTCGATATTCATTAATCTCTGTCATGAAAATTCATTTTAAACTAGCAATATCTAGATCAATAAATATCACAATTTATGATTCAGTATATATAGTGTATTTTCCTCAACTTGTTTAACAAATTTTACTGTCAAATATTCATATGATACAATCTGTTTTGTAGTGAAATGTAAAGGGTATATATTCTCTATTTTTGCTCTGTTATATTTTTATAAATTGCGTATAACATATGGTTAAATCACAATATTCTACTACCACACAAAAAACAAAAGACTATCGGATCAATAACATGGTACGTATCGTTAAATACGGAAATCTGTTACAGAGTATATATATGGTTAATATATTATATTACATAGCAATACTACACAGTTTACGACAACAGTATTTGAAACCTTACAATTATCGCTGTACGTTAAATTTGAACGTAAAGATAATGAAATAATCGTCGAACACTGAGACTCAAATACCACTTAGAATTGAAATTTATAATACAAATTGAGAATTAATCTGATAACATTCAAATTCAGTGGCCAAAAAATATATTACTATTTACAAAATATTGACATAGTTTTTATACACTCAACAGTATATGTTAATCGTTCACTGCCGCTTAAATTATAATTGTGCTGTATTGTTTTTTTCTTCGTGGAAATTATTTTTTTATTCCAGCTTGAAATAGTGAAGTTATGGTATTATTATTTAAATGGATTTTTATATTTTTATACGGTATGCACTTTGATAATAATAATTATTTTTTACAAGCTTTTTTCTCTATTTTTGTTCCAGAGCTGAAAGCGGTACGCATTATGTCGGTCTAAGTGTTTTGCTGGGAGGACTAAGCATGCTAGCAAAAGAAACTGGGATAACAGTCTTTGTTCTCAATCTTGCCTTTGACTTCTACAGGTGTTGGCCCTGCGTCAAAAGGTTGGATATAAATAATTGCATTCTTTTATGTACTCAGTAGTATACAATATTTTCCAAAAACAAAATCAAAACAAATTTATATTATGAATTATTATCATTTCTCTTCGTTAAAATACTTTTGATTTTATTCTTCAAAAATACTAACTTTTTATTATATTTTTTGACCATAAAATAAACCGCGTTTTCGATTGTTTATATAATCTTGATTTGAATTATGATATTTTAAAATAAGCTATACTTTTAAGCTTCCAGTTTTCAATCACTTTTTCATCAAATGTGTATCACGTTCGTCATTTTAATGAACAGTAGCAGTATCAATTTAGATATAAAATGCTTTCAAAAACAAAATATAAAAAAAGATCACGAAGTTTAACTGTAACACTGAACGTTTGTAGAAAATCACATTTAAAATCAATGAAACTATAAGTAAATGGTGCTCAAATGAATATAAAAATAATTCAGCATAAAGATGTATTATATGTATAAGTATGTTGAAGAAAGCATAATAATCAAAACACCGTTCTACTGCTAACTCACTTATATGAATACGAGTTTTTTTTCATTTTTCAATATGGCTGATTTATTAACGAATATCGTTTTTGCAAGTAATAGTTATTTGTATAATTATGCTAATTTATACAAAAAAAATCGAGTCGTCTCTTCAAAAAATATTGTGTTCATTTCAGTACACATATTCTATGTTGAAACATATTTTGGTTTTCAATTCGAAATGAATATGAAACGAATGATTTAAATTATCAATAGTCAATTAATTCATATTTTTGTCTCATTTTATTACAGAACTGTTGTCGAAGTAAGGTGGAACGATGGAACAGCCCAGTTCTCGAGGAGGGCGGCCAAAGTAATCCTGTCACTTGGACTTTTGCTGTCAATCAGGCTAGCACTACTCCAAGGATCGCTTCCTAAATTCTCCCAACAGGATAATCCAACAGCATTTCATCCAAGCCTATATGTCAGGTAATAATATACATGAGTAATTCAACTCAGTATACTCTGATACTTGTCGTGAATTATTAATCGTATTTCATTAGGGGTAATGAATATTTCGGAATATCTAATCCTCATGGAATACATTCCGTTGACACACATATGTGAGATATTAGTGGATTTTTAAAAAAATGAATTTAAACAATAACGATAAAGAACACGGTAGTCTGTATATTACAGTCTACTTTTTAATATTGTTTATTTATCAAAGAAGTATAAATTGCCGAGAAAGCTATTTGATACAAGTCAGAATGAGCTAACTTTATTTTTGTAAGTTTCAGTTTCCTTTTATTGTGTTTCGTCATTTATAAAGTTCTAAAAAACAAAATCCATTTGTTTTATTTGCACCGGCCACTTTTTCTTAGAGCAAGAATTCATTACTAGAGTCTTTACTTATGTATAATTCAATAAGTTGTCCTTAGATGAGAAAACTTATATCACAACACGGTGAAAAAGTTTTTAAGTATTTGCATAAATATGAATAGCAATCACATCTTCCAAACAATTATAGTTCAAGCAAGAGTAATCGCTAAGTTTATTCAAAAGTGAAAACAAACAAATTTATTATGTAATATTAAAGTATACACAACGAAGTTTCCCCATATTAAATTACTTTGAAAAGTTTTGATTTATACATCGAACTATTGCTATTAAATTTAAATTATCTGCGAAATAACGGATGTGTATACATTTTTTTTTTCAATTTAAAATTGTTATAAATTATGTTTTTTCAAGAAATTCAATTATTTATCCAAATAATGAATGGTAAAACGAAAATCTTGCAACCTTGGAATTAAAAAGAATCATTTCAATGGAAAAAACATGATAAAAACAAATATTTTTTAATAATCACTGATTGAGATGAAATTACAACGGATTCAACTCAAAATAATTATTTGAATTAGAGCAATGTTTGCCAGACACTCAACGATAAAATATATAAGATAATTATTTTTTTATGTTTAAGAATATTTTTAATCATTGCGTCAACTGTTAATAGTAAGTATAGTCTAATCTCCAAAAGCTTACTCTGGAACGATTTGGCTTATAAATCACCTCAAATTTGTGCTTATAAGTTTAAATTCTTGAAAACGTTTATAGTACAAGAATTGTATATTACACCCAGTCCTTTTTTTTATGCGATACATTGGTTCCAGAAAAAGGCGCGTAAAAAAATCGCGTAAGAAAATGATTTCACGCAATTGCATTATATTTCTTCACACACCCTAAAACATAAATTCGCATAAAATCCGATACACTTTTCGATCAACATTTGGCAATATTATGTGTATTTAAAATAATGGAATGCTTTACAAAATTAAGTTTTAAAAATACACATATTTTTTTTATTTAAAATAATAATGAAACGCACATGCGTAGTATCATATATAAATGTCTTCTTTAAAACAAATTTGGGGAAAAATTGCGTAAAAACGAGTGAAGCGCGTAAAAAAATGTAGCGGTGCCGTCCAAAAAAATCGCGTATAATCGATTTCGCGTAAAAAAAAATCGCGTAAAAAAAGGACTGGGTGTATGTTATCATCGTATTATGCACTTTACATATTTATTCAAATTATACTTTAAAATATATACTCCAAGGGTTCGTTAATGTTCTAAAAAAAGTGTAAGCTTATTATAAATTAAACAGTTGAAAAAATAGGCCAAATATCTAGAAATAATACATGAAAATTTTTTTAAATTATCAACAGCCGGATTAATTGTAGAGCAGCGTGCTTACTTTATTATTACACTGACAATTTTTTTTTTCCTCAGATTGTTGACATTTTGTTACCTGGCTGCATTCAACTGGTGGCTTATGCTGTGTCCCGTGACTCTTAGCCATGACTGGCAAATGGGTTCCGTACCACTCGTCACCACCGTCAGTGACTCCCGGAATCTCGTCACTTGCGTGGCATTTGGTGCCGCTCTTTTATTGGCGTATAGAAGTCTTACTGACATGGAGGTAAATAACTTTAGAGAGTACTATATTTTCTTACCTCACATTAATAATAAAGCTATTTTATGTTTCAAAAATACACATTAAATACTAATTAATATGTGAATAAAACTGTAACCATAACCATAAGGATGAATCATATTTCTTGTCCCGAGATAGTGGGTTTAAATTCTTGTTTCCGCAAATGCATTTTCATTTTTGTACGTCTGATATAAATTCCAACCGCAGAGGAGATTAAGAAATTAATCTGGTGTTATTACACATATAAATTTATGTGAATCTTTATTTTCCACTTTGAACGTAATGTAAATAAAATCCAAATCATGACTTCACAATAAAACCCTTGAAAAATGTTGTTGTCATTTGATAGTATCACCTTAAACCTTACAACTGCAACAAATGAATTAATGAAATGTAATATCAAATATCGCAATCCATGTGCTTTTTGTGTGCCTTTGATTTCTTTTCATTAAAACACACACATCAATAATAAGGTTGTAATTTTGAAGTATATGAGTAAATTGGAATCCAGATTATGATTCGCTTAAAATAGCTTGGGAAAAAATTATGAAATTCAAATCTATTTGTATTGAGTTTAAATATTGAGCGATTGCCCTGAAAAATCCAAGTTTAGCTTCTCTTGAATTTAATCTTGAGTTCAAAAAAAATATTAGCCAAGCATATATTTTTCTCGTTGAAAAAAAATTAGTTAACTTCATAGTTGAAATATTTCACCCCCTTTGGACAAAATTCAATTTTCAATTTTGACTTTGAATTGAATTATTGAATGCTTTTCAAATTGCAAATTATAATAAATTTAATAAGAGATATCACAAAGTGTATTTTGAAATATATCGTGTGGCTAAAATTACAACCCAGAATAATTAACTGCATATTGCTAACGTTTTAATTATGAACTACAGATTACAACAAAGGAATTATATTAATTTGTTGTGCCTTTTGAACAAACGCCGCATCCAGTCATACTAAATTCGATCTAAACTATTGTTCGGTACATTGGTATTTTAACCACACCGTTAATTAATTAATAATTATATTTCGCGAATTGGATACCATCGAATGAATATATATGAATATGTTATGAATAATTTCCATGCACCAATAAAATTGCCCTACAGCATAAGTCAAAAACCCAGAGGCTATTTTGATGACTTTCATTTGCAGCCTATGAGAGGATTTTTTCAGTCATGACCAATGACAATGCATAAAACACAAAGCTAAATATCTTACCGTTTTCGAAAGCATAAATATACATTAATATTTTCTAATGGGAGAAAATCTAAAATTAAGTCTCAGAAGCGTGGTTTTATAAGTGTTATTTCATTTATCATTTTCTAACTTCATTTGATGAAATATTTTGTTAAAAAGTTGTATGTTGTATGTCGCGTGAAAATAATAAATTTATACTATAATAACGATGGAAAAATTAATATTATTATTCATCTGATTTATTATTAACTGAGACGTTGTCAATTTGATTACAATAAATTACGTTTGTGCACTATAAAATAGCTTATAGAAATATACCTATTGAAAAGTCACGAATAAAGTAGCTATAGGATTTTCATTGACAAAGCAATGCCACAGTTTTTTCCATTGTGTATTTTACTTTTGTAGATTATTTTGGATTTTTAAAAGCTACTGATTACAAAAAAACAATTTCAAAGAACTAGTTACATATTCTTTTCTGATAAAGAGATAAAGTTTAGTATTTTATTTGAACTAGTCAAAATTTTGATATTTACCTTTTTTGCTATAGTTATTTTATTCTGTCACATTTTTTCAAATATCTTGAATAAAAACCATGATTTTCTCGGCTTCAAAGTTTCAAAACTTCATAACAGATAGAAAATTTTGCATTTATATAACTTACATTTAAAATCAAAATAACAGCATTACAAAAGTTTGGCAAAACCTTTGGCAATCACTATTTTTTTTTTTTGGAAAAATCTGATTTTATCAAATCAAAGAAAGAAAAGTTTTATTTAGTTTACTATTTTTTTCTGATAGGATTTTTGTTTTCGTATCGCTTATAACTTTCTATTCAATTCCATTTTACCTCTTTGATACTTGAATTATAAGTACAGGTACTTCAAAAATGAAAAGTCGAGGCTATTGTAGATTTATTTTTACTAGTAATTTCTAAAAAGTCTTATGCAATATCACATGTTTTTCAACGTGAAATTTGTCATATTTTAAATCGAGGTTTTGCAAAATGTTATATGTTCCACTTAGCTAATGCTATCGGTAACACATATAAATAATTTTATTTTGGTATTATTTGTTATGTAGAGTATATATAATTGGCAATTTGACCGTTACTTATGTTTTTGTGCAAACTTCAAACAAATTGTATTGCATGATTTTCTTTGTTTGCCATGTTATCGTATTAGTAACCAAGACTTTTGAAAGGAACGTATAAATAAGCAAATTATATGTACTTATTAACGCTTACTAAGAGGAAGGAAGTATGGCGTCGTTTTCATTTATTTTACTGAGATTGCGGCACCGTCTGGCACAGTTTTGACGACACAATTACAAAAACGCCATGTTATATAACGATTCATTCGCGTCGCGTTGATATAACAGTATTATTATTGGACTGTCACAACAGAAATAGTCACAAAAACGTGGAAGAAGATCGTTTGCATCGTTCAACAGTGACGGCGCAGCATTTTATTCGCAGATACACAAATAGATATTTCGTTTCATTCTTTCACGTTTTTTTAGGAATATATTTTTTTTTCATATCATACTCAATGCAAGCTTCAGTTATTATGCCTATTTAAAAATAACCAATTGATAAGCACAATCAATTTTATCAAGGATCGAGAGATAACTATGAATACGGAATATCTGTAATGTTGTTTCCAAAATTCTATTAACTTATTTATAATTAATGTAGGAACGAAAACTTATTATGATTTTGCTTCTTGTCAACTGAGTCTCTCATCAATTATTTAATATTTATAAATATGCTCGTTATTAAAAGAAAAGCAAAAAATATTCTGGCAAAAGTAACTTTAAAATAGATCTATTTCAATAATATTCTTCTAACATTCCCAAGGAAAATAACGATGAAAAATTTGTGTAAAGCTGTTTTCTTGGAATTGTATTTGACCAAATAAAAACGATAACATAAAAAAAGAAAAGCATTAAAATCGCTGTATAAAAAATTGGTATCATTGTAATAACCGCATGAATCATGTTTGTTATCAAATTTTCAAACTACAATAATAGTGTTTTTTTTCAATTAGTATTTAATTTATACCCGCATATTAGCAACTAAATTCAAAATTTCTCTCTACTTTTTTTTAGTGTGAACGATAAATTTAACCAAAATATTTCAACATTTCAAAGAAAAATATCGCACACTGTTGAATAGATACCGACCAATTATTTGTATTCTCTTCCACAGTCCTAATTGTGCTTCATTTTACCGAAAAAAATGATTTTATATTCTGATTAACAAATCAAATTTATCAGAATGAAAGATTGATTGAACCGTGATTTAAAATTGTACAATATTTTGAGCGCAATGTTAATTATCACTGATTGACAAAAAGCGTTATTTTAAGATTTTTGGAAAATCAAGTTCTGTTCTTGATTTTGGGGAAAACAAAAGGAGTAACCATAATCAAATGAAGACAAGAGATTTGAAAAAAAACGTATCACTTTTGAAACATTTATCTATGTGTACCAGATAACGAAAATAGTAGAACACGTATATATATTGATTTTTGAGTAGCTCTGATGAAAATCTTTTGTTATCGATGAAAATACTTTTTTCGGCTTTGTTTTCATCGTCATAATAAAGGTAAAACGAATTTTTGAGGGGGGAATTTTTTTGTTTAGGGGTTATTATAAGATTTTTTCACGCTATTGAACATTAAATGAAACCTAAATATTTATGGATCAATTATTTTATAATTAAATACATTCATATTTGAACGTTATTGTTTTGGAGTTTTTAGTAAACGCATATCAACCAAAATATCATAAAAATCTCATCGTGTCACAAGCATACCGATTTAAGATTTGAGTTGGATGAATAAAACACATTTAACGAAATAATGGCATCAAAATACTAGCCTATACTAAAAATTTATGTTTGAATCAGATGTGGGTTTACTGAACGAGAATGCATTTAAAAATTTATCTATCAATTCAAAATTATCATGATTATAATAGAAAAAACCTAAGAAATAAAAATGTATGGATCGATGAAACTTGGAACGTACATTTAAACTATTTCTGGAGCAGGTCATATAATTCTTACGACTATCAATTATCAATATAATATAAAACTGATGGTTATTAATAATTAAAGCTTGTATTCATTTTATCGTTCTAAGCTGAGTGTGGCTATTTTTAATTAATAATTGAAGTACGTTTGCAAAGGAATGCAATTAGAGAAAAAAAACATTGCTTTTACTCTCTTTACAAAAGGCCACACGTTTCTATACAGTGGACTCTGTAATAGTGGTGTGAAAATTATATTTTCTTAATATTGTACGACACTGCAAATTGTATGTCTAATACTTTGTTTTTCTTTTGATTTCCAGCAACAACGTCATGTGCCGGTCGTTCTTGGAATACTCCTGCTCGTTTTGCCATTTCTCCCTGCGGCGAATCTTTTTGTGACGGTCGGCTTTGTGGTTGCTGAACGAGTCCTTTACATTCCCAGGTAAGCGGAAAAAGAGATGCGACGCTCACTGTTTTCCTCCACACGACATATCAACTATAAACTTTACTTTGTATCACTGGATGTTTTCAAATTTCATAACAGTGCTTAATAACAGAAAGATATCTTATTTTCCTTCCCACTCTCGTCCACTCGTATACACATATTTAACTCACTTCCCGTATAATACTTTTGTTTTCGCACATACAAAAATTTATGAAACTATAATTCAGATTTTAAATTACGTAAGTTAACATTTACTAAAGTGGTAATTCGCAAAACCAGTAGAGTATGAATATTCCGAAATGGGAAACCGTGTTTATAATAATAGATAACTTACTTATTTAAAATTCTAAAAACTCTCTTAGAAGAAATAAATTCTTTTTATCAAATA
The DNA here is from genome assembly GCA_028555115.1 of Himalopsyche japonica. NCBI lineage: Eukaryota > Metazoa > Arthropoda > Insecta > Trichoptera > Rhyacophilidae > Himalopsyche > Himalopsyche japonica. Next base: position 1,184,625 of record JAHFWJ010000620.1, read on the forward strand.
GGACTTCCTGAAAAGAAATAAATTATAAGTAATGTTTTATTTTGAATAAAACATTAGCAACGTTTATAAATAATGTATATTTTCTCTAAATAAATAAGATGTGGCCAGTATTTTCATTTAAAATATTTATGAAATATCTTTCTTTTTCTTATATATAATTAATTGAATAATATATATGTATAATGTATTTATATAAAACCACTTCATTTTACAAATACTCTTTGTCAAATTATGGTTGAACGTCATTATTTTAACAAAGATATTATTATAGGTCATTGATTCAGTATTTTGGCTTGTCTAAAACATAATAGAATTAGGAAGACTTAACAAAATAGATTTTTATATTGATAAATATATTCTTTTATCGATAACAAGAGAATCACACTTTTTCTCTTATAATTTCGCTATTTTATGAGTGCTGAGGATCATGGCATTCAATTAGAGAAAAAAATGATTGTGATGATGAAAATGATGATGATGACAACGTTTTGGAAAATCGTTCGATTTATTCTATTTTATTTATTATTCTACTTTCCTTCTTGATCTCTTTCGATTTTTCGTCCCAAAATCAGGCCGTAATACGTGTTCTTTATTTATTTTTAGTCTGAATTTCTTACTCACAATCTAAGTTCAATTGCTTAGACAAAGTGACATAACAAGGGCAATGCTTTGTTCTAGCAATGAAAGGCTTAATAATTTCATTAATTGCGGTCAGCCTTTCCTTTGACCGTCAAACATCCTTTATCAAATTTTCATTGTCCTGCACTCGACATATGACGTTTTTACATATTACACATCTAATTACCATACCCGTTAAATCCAGATTTAATATTTGTCACAGGCTTAATTTTTTTTATCTTAATTATTTTGTCCATTCAACAAATTCCTTATAAATCTCTGTTATGCATCCAATATTCATTTTTTACAAAAATGAAATTAAAAATATTTTTTTTTATTATTATACCAATTATAACTGTTGTCGCTGTTGGCAAAAAATGATTGTTTTCTGGTTCAAATATTTATAAAGGTAGAACCGTCGTTACTCTTGTAAAAACTCTAACATAATTTTTAAATGTTAAATACTTATGCACAACAAATTCTACAACGTCGTTGAAATGCTTTAATTTTTTTATTTAGATTGATTGTAATCTTAAGTCATATTCTTCATGTTTGCCTAAACTAGGACCATACTATGTGTATGATCATAATTTTAAAGAAATGAAAATGCAAATTGCTTAAATGCTGATCCTTTTCTCGTAAAAACACTTTCTTAATAATATAAAGAGCTTCATTTGTAATACTCTGAGTCACGTGTTTATTTAGATTGCAACTTTATATCGTCATCATATCTTCCTCAATGATTATTTGTCAAAAAGCTTGCTTACCTAACTAACGTGGAGGCACGTTATGGCTAATTTATACGTTAGATTTTATGTTTATGTTGGATAATAAACAAACTGCTTTGTTGGGATACGACCATGATTTATCATATTTTATTAGACTTTTTTGTTGTTTTCTCTGTTTTGTCATTCATCCAATCCATCTAAAATAATGTGTTTTTGTACAGTAAATTTTATCGGTTCTGCGTATCATTGGCTCGCAAAACATTTGTCGCAGATTCGTAACGAGATTTACCAATTTCGCTTATTACCCTTATCAATTCGAACATAAAACGTTATTTTTGCAACGGATAACTGAAGTGTACCGAAATAACTTTATTGATAATATCCTGAAAGGTAATTCAGCTCTCAATTTAGTTATTAATATTTTTTTCACATCACTTGGTACGGTTGAATTATATAAAGAACGGTTATGCATAAATTTAATGAAAGGATATTGTTTTTTTGTATGGCAAGATAAATAATATTGTAATGAAAAAGCTTTGAAATGCAAATATGAATAGGTTTTAAAGCTATCGAAATATAAATATAGAACATTTCAACCCATGTTTAACATTCATGACTGACAACAGAAAGCAATTGTCATTCGGCTAGACCTAGACCATCGATGTTCAACTGAAAACGTTTGGTAGGTCAAATATATATTTTAATAACTGATGTTTCAATGATTTTTGTTTAAAGTTGAATTAACTGGCATAGCAGTGGCTAACAACGCAGATATTATCTCACTTGGAAAATAAAATATAAATTTTCTAAATTTTTTTAGAAGAACCTTTTAAATTAAAAAATTCTGGTATTCATTTTTTAAGAATCAAAATACTTAAGAATTGAGAATTTATATCAGTCTAAGAAATCTTCAATTTGATGACGTGCTATACGTAACAAGATAAAATTCCTCTTTTCAAAGAAAGCATGAATGAAATCACATATTATTTGACAGAACTTTTAATTAGGTTACGTTAGAATTAGGGTAGAAGTTGGGTAAAATGAAATTAAAGCATCAAATACTGCGAAACTTTCTTGTCTTTGGTAATATTCAATAAATGAATATATGAAAGAATTAGAGCAACACAAAAACGTTCTCTGTATAATTGACCGTTTTTTTTCCACAAAAACAACCGCTAAAATTATTATTGTAATTCCAATTTATTTTCTCATGACTAAATTGTTGTAACACAGTAGAAAAGCATGAAATACTGTCGTAAAAATGAAAACATTGTAAAAAAAACTCTTTTTTTGAGAATACCAACTCAAAACGAACCCTATATGATATCAACATCGTCGTTTTACAATTAAGTAAATATTTCAAATTTACATAGATTATACGAAAGATGAAAATATTTATTATGAACACTTAAATAACTTTTACGCCTCACGTTTTAATGCGAACTTTTTCTGTATGCATGATCAATACTGTGTTGTTACATAATATGAAATTGCGGTAGGTATTTCAATATACATGTGTAGCTAAAGGATTCCGCTCTCTGTTCTTACGTTCATAGGCTTTTATTAACAAACATACGTTTCGAGAAAATCTCATGAATAAATTCATAGTCATGCTCTCCCCTTAAACAAGCAAACTTTGCGAAAGGAACAGAAGTATGAATTATCACTTAATGTTAGAATTGTTTGACAAGATTGTATATTTACCAATCAACGCGACGAGTTTATTGAGACACAGTCTTTTGTGAATTCGCTCGGCGAAAGTCAACAAAGGAAAATAATAATTATAGCGACAAATCGTTTTAAAGGCGTTGTAGTTGTATGACTATTTTTACCGTCGAACACTCCTTACAAATCGATTTTTTTTACCGTTTATTAAATTTCACTTGTTGGCAACGGGGCGCTGTAAATTTTACTGAATTCAACATAACCTTCCGCATAAAATGCGAGTTAATTAATCGTAACCAACATAGTTATTTCTTGACTTATATATCGATATAAAAACTTAAATATAGTTACCGAAACCCATAGCAATCTTCTTTTCTTAAAAAAAGTAATATAACGTAACACGATAAGCCTTTGTTAAAATAATTATGCTTCTGGGCACGTCCCATCACCTCTACCATTTGTATAGAAATGATATGAATATTTTTTTTTTATTTCATTCTTATACACTTTTTACCTTTGTACTTCTTACTGACCCAATTGAAAATTTCTATCTATATGCAATTCTATTCGACTTTCAAAAAACATACCTACTCGTTCTGGTTCTTTTTCGTGCTAAAATGCATTGAATTTTAATTTAGGTGAGTGTTCATAAAGTGACTTCAATGTTTATATTACAATATAACAAGTTTACTTCGTTCTACGTCTCTTATGTGCGAAGTTTAGAACGGATCCCAAACATATAACTGAAAAACACTTCTTTGTTCGATTTGTTTTTGTTAAATTTCTCCTTAGCAGCATATTTTGATAACATTTTTTACAATATTTTTTTTATCAGGTAGATCAACTATTGCTTAAAAACGCAAACCTCTTCATGAAATAGACATTTATTTAATTTATAATAATTTTACAAATGAAAAAACAATATACTGAAAGCGTTTTACATATTAAGGATGCATTATTGTAAATCGAGTAAATTTTTCAGTTTCAAATATAAGCAATTGTTGGTTGCAAATTATTTATCAAAAATCATAATGTTTCCTATTAATGCATATTCGTTTTGAATTGACGAAATCTAGGTTTTCTATATTTTAAGACAATTTTTTTCATGCAAATAAACAAAAATAATGCCGCTTCTCACAAAAAAAAACACGTTTTCCAATAATCATTATAGTCATTGTGCATTTCATGCGGGGAAAATATTGTAATGGTTGCTTATTATGCAAATGAACTCGGATACACTTACGCAATTAAATGGGCAATCCCGACGGATAATGATTTTCCACACGTATTTAATAATTTACTAACTTTCAGTGTCGGAGGTGTTTTGGTAGTGGCTTGCGGTGCCCAAAGCGTTTGGTGGCGAGGAGGAGGTGGTCGTGCCCTCACTGTAGCCGGTGTGGCTCTTCTTCTCGCCTGTGGAGCAGCCAGGACTTTTCAGCGTAACCGAGATTGGCTCTCCAGGGAAACACTTCTCAGGTAAACATTTCGAAAAACTGTAATTAATTTTTTTAATGGTATCTTTTTCAGTGTTACTAGTACTTTATTAATAATGTATTATAATTTTGTACCAGCTATTAGATTTATATCAAAAATGTTTTACTTTCAGAGCTGGACTAGCAGCCCTTCCGCACAACGCAAAAATGCATTACAACTTTGCAAATTTTCTGAGGGATTCCAACAAACCAGATCTTGCTGTCACACACTACAATGAGGCTCTTAGGTGAGTTTCAAATAATTTTATAGTCTCAGTTTTAAAATAAAATTTATTGCGCGTAGGAGATATCTCAAATTACTTTATCTAGTAAAAGCTTTAACGCATTGAAAATGATTGTATAGTTTATTGGAATACCGTAGGCAAAATTACTTCAGCTCTATTTGATTGCAATTTTATATTCTATTATGAACACTTTGAGTAGTGAAGTGAAAGAATAAAATTTCATTTATATTTTGAAAACATATTTCATTAAAGCCTGGTTTCCCAAGACAAGTCACTTAATTGGTATTACATCATTGATTAAGTAATTTTTAAGATCAGATTCACAAATAAAAATATTTTATACACATGTCGTCATTTTTAAATATGTCTTTCTGGTTCCTGAAAAATTAAATTACATATTTATATTTATTGATTGAATTGGCATTCACTTGTTAGAACTCCATTATAACACAGTGAAAAAAATGGCAATGTATTTTAGTTCTACAAAATTATTTTTTTAAATATAGTTGATAGCTATTTCGGCTCACGCCATCGTCAGAACTATGCTTAAAGTAAAAACAGATTCACAATTCGCTGATCACGTTATAAAGGAATCACATAATATAAATTCAAACTCAGTGCCTAAGTGTTTGCGTCTTTGTAGTAAGGGTCGCAGGATGACGGCTTTGGAACAGCTGGAAATCAATAGACATCAACTATCACAAAGGATTCTTAACTAACAAATTAAGATATGTCTATCGCCATTGCTTAACCCGCTGTGGGGTGTTTCTTTGTTTTTGTAATAGACCATTTCCGTGCCATATGTAAACTTATTGATATATCCGCTTTTTAGTTTCGTTTACAATTTTTAGTTTTATTGCGAATAAGAAACAAGCTAGGTCGTTAAAACAGGAGAGAAGATGCATTATGTACCTTTTATACACGGCTATATATAGATAAGCCAATGTAAGTTTAAGCATAGTTCTGACGATAGCGTGAGTCGAAATAGCTATCAACTATATTTTAAAAAATAATTTTGTAGAACTGAAATACATTGCTATTTTTTCATCGTGTTAGATGTTTATAGTCTCATTGTATTTTTATTTACTGGAATCTTGGGAATCTATAGACTTTGATAGCATATTGTAATAATACCAATATCATTTCATACCATTATTTCTCGCCATCAATGAAAAAATACAATGGTACCTTCGATGAATTAAATAATATGTTCATAAGATTATTTCAAGATACTTTCATTTATCAGGAAGAAATTGCTACGAGAAGGATTTAATACACCCCTAACATGCTTATTTCTTATTTGTCAGTATTTTTGTACGCCGGCGTATTCTAAAGGATGATAGTATAGTTTAATCATAATATTCCAAATAGAAAAAATTACCCCAAACCGCTCTCGGCGAGGTTTTCCTAAAAAAATAATCTAACGAAATCGTAGACGTTATAACGAACGGCGGCCGTTTAAATATATTCAGGAAAGAGCCTCAAAAGTTTTGTTTGCCCAAGGTATAAAAATATTTAAGGTTCAAAAGAGCGAAACCGTTTTCTAGAATGGATAAAAAAAAACTTTATTTTTCTTGCGAGCTGAAAGCGATTGAGTCATTCATATTTTGATTGCCCGCGGAATAAATTTGTATTTATTCTCTGCCAAAGAAAAATAAAATTACGTACGCTAATGTCATTTCCATGTTATTTTTTGTGTCCAAGTTCAAATATTTGAATCAAATAAAAACAGTAAGCAAAAATACGAGAAAATATTATGTTTTACTACTTTGGTATGAAAAAATCTGATTCGTGAGACTTGTTGGAATTTTTTTATGACGTCAATTTTAATATTTGGATAACATTCCACACTATTACCTGTAGAAGGAAAACTCGTAGCTGCTTTGGGATAGTTATATAAATGATAATTATTACTGAAATGATATTAAAATATTTTTGAAATAAATTATAAAAAAAAAAAAAACTTTATTAGAATTAATTTATTGAAATAAATATACGTCTTCCTTTTTTGTTGCGACGATAAAATATCATTAAAAATTTTGTCTACAGGTATGTATAATAGTTAAAAGGTACATATTTATTTTAAAGCAATTATAATGCTTACCAATATAAGCTGTTGGCAATTATTTACTACTGATACGGTCGATTTCTTTATATTGTATATCAGTATAAAATTTCTGTAAATTTTACATTGAATATTTATAAATTTCAATTTTTTAATCAGTTTGTCCTCAAAAATCTTTGTTCTCGCTTTGAATTATTGAAATGGTTGTTATTTCACAATATGTAGCCGGTCAGATGACGCCATCATGAGGTTTATAAATAGTGGTATCTTTATTTAATGAATTCAAGATTTAAAAAAAGCTTCAACCTAAACAAAACTTTTATTATTTAAAAGTACATATCATAAGTATAGACTTGTACATTGTTAAGTAATTAAGCTCATATCCTGCGAAGCTTTAAAATAGTTTTACTCAAAAATATTGTATCGATTGAATTGATACGATAAAAATGATAAGAACTAGTTTTAACGATGGCTTGAAGCCGAAATAGTTAATACAAAAAGCTCTTGCTGAACCTAATTATTTTGATTTATTTAGTCAATCCTGAAAAAAAGCATTTGTTTTCTATTTTAAAATATAGTTAATTTATCTATTGATTATTCGTCGCACCGTTATTTTAATATTTCATATATATCAATTCAGTATCGAATTGCTAAATATAGCAATATAAAATTATATATAACTATATCACAATACCTTTGGGTCTGAACGACCTTCGCAATAAAGGTATCATTTCGAATAATACCCGTATTATGTACCTATTTAAGTGTTTTTCCGTGTTGTGGAATGTATAATCAATCATTTCTATCCAATATATATTGACATTCTCGCAAATGTATTTATTTCTCAAGTAAGTAATAAAATGTTTTATACGTACGAGTGCTCAACATATTGACAGCACGGTATTAGGGTCTGCGAATGCTCACGCACAATAAGAATACATACGCTTTTACACTTCTAATCCCAAAAGGTCGTATTGTCCAGATGAACATAATACATTCTACATTATGTTTACGTCTATATATTACTCGCATAAAAATTTGATTTTATCTCTTGAATTTGAATGAAAAGAAATTGACTTTTGAGCCACACAAAAAATATATTGTAGTAAATGAAAATAAAACTCTATTCAATTTTATTATTATAAAATGAATTGAAGCGAGAGTGACAAGAAACTAGTGGGATTTTTCGTCACGTAAAACGTATGCGCACACTAGTTCAATCGATATGGTTGCAATCTTGTTAGGTTTTAATGTGCTAGTCAGTTTTTTGTTCTGATTGTGAACATGGTTAGTTACACAAACGTACGTACAGTCAAAAAGCGATGACATGAAGAAGGCGGGATTGGGAAGCGAGTTATGTTTTTCGCAGTTAAGATAATAGTATATCTTACGAAATTCTAGTCAAGAGCTCTTCAAATTTATCCTTGAGCTTTTTTGATGGTAAATCTGGTGGTAAATTAGTGCACTGAAATTCGGATAGAACACGATATTTTTTGTACTCTTTTCGCCAGCGTATTAAAAAAAAGGTTTTCGTTTCTGACACTAATCTGTAAATCGATGTTGGAATAAACTAATGAAGTCTATCAACAAATCATAAACTTGAGAGCATTTCACTTGGCTTCGAAATAGGTAACGAAAACGGTTATTACTTTTATTTTTTTTAATGTTTTATGCTTCACATTCAAAATATTAGAACAGTAAAAAATATGTTATAAAAATAATATCCGAAATATTTTACTTTCCTTTAAAGAATCTAATTTTATCATAAAATTTGACGACTTTGTCAATTATAGACTAGTCTAACACTATAAGCAGATCCAAAGTTATTTCTGTAGGAAAATAATTGGGAAAGCGTCGACTAATAATAGATTTTGAATAAAATGGTAATATTCATTTATAAATATTTCACAGATAGTTTTACGTGTTAATTTTAGAAACACGATCATCTCGCTAATCATAAAAAAAATCATTGTTATTATTGCCATTCAATATAATAATAGTGAAGGTTCAAGGTAATGTAATTTTTATTGTTTTTCGCTTCGCCGTGAAAGTAAATTTATCAGCTCATATTGATTATGGAATGCGTATGACAATTTATCAAAATATCTTCTTTTTTTTCAACATAAAGGAATTATTTCAAAAAAAAAGTATATAATTTTTTCATCGATATTTTTTTTGTGATTGTAACATTTTTGAATAGTGCTAAATAACTTTACGAGAGTAAAAAAAACTGCTCTCATTTTGCAAATTAAACATTCCTGCAAACTATATTTATCATATTTATTAACACTTGGCTTCAAAACGAAGCCATGTTTACTAAAATAAACTAAGATTTGACAAATACACCAATTTCAAAAAATAATATGAAGATAGCGGTGGCAAGACAAATCAGACCATTCTTTCATACAAATATAATATAAATCGTGAACAAATTTCTTCATATTGAAAATCTATGCAATCAGCCTTTTCAAAACTGCAGATAATATGTTAAATGGTACTTACTCACAATACAATTTATCGTTCTACTATACGATATCGATACAAATTTGTATTATAATATGAAAGAAACATTTATGTCTATAGTTATCCTTCCAGCTGATGGCTTTGAAAATCCCCTTGTATCCGTACGTGGCTAATAGAAAATATAATACAGTAAATGGTACCAAAACTAATAGATATTCAAACATTTGCAGATTATGGCCGAGCTACGCTAGTGCACATAACAATTTGGGGACACTTGTCGTCGGAACTTCTCAAGCGGAGCTGCACTTTCTTGCAGCCATTCGCTACTCTCGGGACCACGTCAATGCCCATTATAATCTCGGAAAACTTTACAGGTTATTATTATACATATAATTAATGAAATAGTTTTTTTTTTCATTTAAATATCGTTTTGACACAGCACCTTTTCATATGTCATGAGATCCTATATTTTTAGGAAGCAAGAAAAAATTTCCATTTAAAATTAAAAGCAGTGAGATCGCTTAAAATGTTTTTTATTATTAGATATTGTATATATACTTACAAAACTTATTTGATGGAATGTAAGGTTGTGTAGAGTGTATTTTGAATATTTGTTCAGTATAACATTTTTTTTTTTCTTAAAATATTCCAGTTAAACCAGATGATGACCAAGATGAATTTATATTTACTAATGTTATATTTAAAATCTCATTGAATCGTTCAATCTATGTCCATTTCTTACAACACGGGTTTCGCTTTTTGTCATTTTCATACATTCTGTCTCACGTACGTATTACTGTTACATTCTTTTGCGTCCGAGTGATAGAATGCATGATGATACCAAAAGGTGAAACCCGGGTCATGAGATACAAAAATTGCACTATTTTGTTTTGTTTGAATGACGAAATTTTTTTAATGAAATTTCATATTTGCCTCAGTCGACATCGTTAATCAACACATCAATATATTAAATTATTTCCAAGCTTGACATGGTGCTACATTAAACACGACATTGTCTTTGTTTTCAATTTACGGGTATATTATTTGTAGATAAATAAACACTGGAGCTTTATAATATTGAGCTATTTCGAAATGTTAAAATTTACTCACCTCGGTATAATTTCGTGATTTTTTCGTAAAATGTTATTTCCAATTCAATTTATAAATAAATCATGTAACCGGAACATTTTCCAATTGTCACATATTTGTCAAGGTTCCAGGAAAAGTTTTTAAAATATTTCGTTCATTAGTCGGAAAAAAATGTAAATTTTTGGCCCGATAGTAATCATAGCACCTATTTTATTCAGGGGGAAAAATACTTTTTCACAACAAATAATATCAAATGATGAAATCTTTTTAATTTACGGCAAAGTTTGATGAAAGTTGGAAAATATTTTTGAATAAATAATACGGTTTATCTCATCAAATATGCTAATGGAGAATTCGAATCAGGAATACTTGTTACATTTTGAAAAGTGCCAAAGGATATTATTTATGTAAATATATTTTTTTTGTTCACAAACACCTCTCTGCGATTTTTAAATTTGATGAAAAAACATTTTTTAAATAAATTTGCGGCAGAAGCCGCATCACAGAAAGTATTTTGTGTAATAACTTAACGAAAAAGATACTTGCTTTTGTCATATAAATTTAATAATTATTTGAATGACATATTGTCGCAATCAACATAGTACACCTATTTGAATAACTTAGCATCATATTAAGTCTTCACATGTAATATTTTTTTAAATTATAAACTCTTATCATTATTAGATGATAGCATGATAATTAATAATACATATTAATAAATAAAATCGGCTTAATTGTCCTCAACAAAATTGGAAAATAATAGATTCCACAAATTCAGTGGCATAATATGTTACATCATAAAAACATAATTGATTTCGTTGTTTTTTTCACTTAATGTGTACGAGTTTTGCGTATGTGATCAGCGTCTTCAGGTTAATTTCATTGTTAGACCTTATATATATCTATGGTATACACTGATTTTTATTCTTAACAAAAAATACGGTTGAGGTGAGACTATTTTTTTTACTGTATAGAGTGAAAACTATGGACTTTTTTGATAGAAATTAAATGAAGTAAAATTCTTGCTTTAAATAGGATGAATAAATTTATAAATTGCTTACATATAAATTATCTCAATTGCATACACTTTTAAAAAAACCTAAACAGAAATCGAATAACATTTCATTTATTAGATATTCAATTTATTGAGATGCTTCTGAAAGATCTGAAGCACCTTGAACAACTGGAATCACAAAAAATATCATAATTCAGTTACCAATTTTAATATGACATAAAAATATCTCTTCAAGCTATTAAAATTTCCCCTCTAAAGCATTTTTCTAGCATCGGTGTTTTGTCTAAAATGCTTAAAATTTGAAACACTGTTGTTTGTTCACAGTATCTGTAAAATACATGTTGCTGGCGTTTGTTCACAGAAGACTGTAATCCTATTCACTTAGATAAATTTTAGATAACACTGAAATTTTGTTTAATGAAACCTCTCGAAAATGACAAAATATTTTTTTGATATATATGAGTTTTTAATTTTACCAGAAGTGACAACCGGACAGGAGAATCTTTGAGAATGCTTGAACGATGTATAACTTTGGATCCCAAGTTTGTTCTGGCGTATCTGGAACTAGTGAATCTGAAATCAGAACTCCTTAAAGGACCACTGCTAAGAAAAGTCATTGCACTGGAGCCAAATAAATGGGAGCATTACGTCAGATATGCTCAGTGGCTAGAATACAATGGTAAGTGTTCTTTTTTGTTTCCTGCCATCTATAGATTATTGTTCAAAACTATAACAGTTATAAGATTGACAGTATCTTTTTTACACATTACAATAATATTGATGAAGAGATTGATACTTAATATGGATCCTAATTGTTCCCAAAAACAAAATGGGATGATCGTTTATTCTTCTTCTTATAGTGTCCTATCACCCATAAGAACAATTTCAAATAGTACTAGTTCCATCTTTCACGTTTATAGATTTTTTTCAAAAGATCATAAAAGAATAGGACTATGCTAAAAGAAATCAGCTCAATTGATTATATTTGTGAAACATAAGGCTTCTTACCTAAAACTATTATATATAATGTCTATTTTGTTCTCATAATAATAGAGACTGAAAATTTTCAAAAGTCATCATGTAGAGATGTTATCAGAATACTTCCTGAATACACATCTAGCTTGTCATATCTCTCTTCATTTTACTTCTAATTGAAATTGTATGACATAAAAAAGGCGACACTACTGCTCTAACTAAGAAATCAAAAAGAAGAGCATTTTCATGTAAATATTTTTTTATGACAAGTACCATCCCCTTTCTGTTCATTAATTACTAATAAGAATAATATCTATCAAATTTATAATAATGTAATAAGTTTTTGGTCAAAATAAATATTATTTGAGGGTCCTACTGTAATGATTAAACTTTCTTTTATTCACAGGCTTACATCGTCAAGCATTAAAAGTATATTTGACAGCACTTGGAATTAGTGAACGCTTGTCTCCTCAACATAAAGGAGACATTATATCATTGAGAGGTGCTTGTCTTATACTAAGAAACTATGGACAGCGTTCAAGAATTCTTCAATTGGTAACAAGGTAAATACAAAAATTGATTGTGTATTTATTTAACACTAATATACTTATATACAAATACATAATATATAACGTAAATACTTGATTAATTGGGAACATTAAAGAAAAACTATTAAGTAATGAAATATTAAAAATATTTATTATTTTAGTATGAAGTATATTTGTTTCATTTAAATGGTCTATATTCTACAAATATCTAATTTTATATGTGTTAATTTATTATTGTTTGATATCAGTTTTTCAAAATATAAAGCTTGATTGAAAGCTTACAATAATTCCAATAGATGTCAGTAAACATTAAAAATTAATTGAATATACTTTTCTACCATTTGAAATATTGTAATGCTTTCATTGTTATTGTCATATTTTTGATGAATGATTGTATTCCAGATGGCATGTTGGACGCAGGTGGGGCGGGGCAGTACATTATGCCCGTGATGTTTACCTGCGTCAATGGAGGCTTCGACAAGAACTCAGCACGCGTGCAAACTTTTACTCACCACAACCACTTTCACACCATAATAATTTGCAATTGCCGGTAATTATAGTTTTGTATATTGGAATAAATATTTACAAACGATTATGAAATTTTATACAAGTTTACGAAACTTTAGTGTGGTTGCTTGTTCAACTGTAAAGTGTTAAGATATTTTTCATTCAATGCATTACTATTTCATTGCAGCGTGGAAGAACGTGCTTAGACCACTCAATTCTGGACCAATCTACTGTGCCAAGAAATGTCAATGAACACATTGTCAACCCTCATATTCACTCTACTTCAAACAACCTTTTAGAAACATTTCAAACTAAGAGTCCAGCTGATGCAATAGAGCACAATCAGAAAACCATATTTGAGGAAGATTTTACACAACCTAAGTTAGAGTATACCATTATTGAAAAACAGCAGGAAACTCCTAAGTTTACTGATAATGACAGCAATAAAATCAATGTTAAAGACAGTCGTATAAATACAACAATTATGAAAGAACCTATTCATGTAGAAGTTACAACGAACAGTAGTCTAAAATATTGCAATAATTCAAGTCACCATCCAAATGTCATCCGAATTGATAATAGTGATTCACTTTTGCTGCAAACTCATAACCATAATCATTCAATTACGATCAATGGCCAAGGCGACAATGAAAGTCTGCTAAAATGTAATAAGTCCGACCTACAGAGGATACACCTGAAGCGGGGTAGGTGCTTTTATGCCATTCGCTTAGGTAACACTCTGCGAGTGTGCAGAAAAATTAATTGCTGGAACAATTCCAGAAAATCACGTCATTTAAAGAAGCATGATTTTCATTCCAACGGCGATACAATTACGCCGTGGTTAATGCAGCACTTTGTCGATGCCTTGTAGGGACTATTCGAATTGTATATTGCATGTATTCTAAGTCAATATTTAATAGAAGCAACTGACAGTGTAAATACAGCTAATAATATTTAAATTGGTAAAGCAGCATCTCTAGGTAGTTATGATTATGTAATTTTAAAAAAATATGACAACTTAAAACGTTGAATTAAAGAGAATATATATTTTTGCTGTTGGGCGACATGAATAACGGTTGGGTAAAGGGGCAGTACTTAAAATTATATCCCTAAGAACAACAATTGGTTTTAATCTACATAGAAATAAAATTATAACCAATCTCATTGTAATTCCATATTAACATTTGTCATATTAATTTTTTATTCTCATAAAGTTCTTCTTTGTATTATGAATAATAACATTACTCAAAAATCAAATTAATGATTATCTTATATAAAACCAATTAATGAAAATGGACTTTTATGGTGAATCAATAATTGCGATTCACTGTAATTAATGCTAATTTCATATCACAAATACTAATGGGCTTATATTTATCATGTCTTTAGTAATAGAAAAGTTATTATTTCAATTTTTTTGATAATTGTTTTAGGCTTCAATTAATTAATGTACTACACCAAAATTGAAATGGTTCAACACCAAAATGGCAGTATCCACAGAACCATAAGGTTTTGATTGTAGCTTTGCATAGACTTATTTTCATTATCAATAAAAGATAACGCTTAATATTCATTATAGAAATATTATACATTAATTGTGGAGTTAGTTATATTTGAAAGAAAATTTTTGTTCAATTGAATTCAAACGTTTCTGTTGGACACTGCCATTTTTGATTGTACACTTCTCAGTCAGTTTTCAATATGCCATTATATTATTTTCATCGACCTATAGACTTACATGTGTAGTAAATTAAGCTAATCATAAGACAGTTATAAGGAAAAAAAAACATATTTTTCTAGATTAATGACTCGTTGGTAAGATATTTTAATGACAATATAACAATATATATATTTGATATATTATTATTATTTATCAATTAAAATATTGATCTTTAACAAGATAGCAACCTAATTTTTCAATCCAATTCCTGATTATTTTGTTGGAAGTCTAACTGATAATTTTACGACACACATTGTTATTTATTTCTTTTTTTATTTGTTTCACATAACTAATCATTCCATGCGGAAATGCTTATAAAAGTTCACTTTACATTGTATCATGCATTGAGTTAATGTTTGAAGTAAATTTAATTGCAAATCATTTTTATTGTCAGACACCTTCAAATATACAATATTCAGTTATAGATCCTAATATGGAAAACCAGCTAGAATTAATGTCTACTATTGTCATACATAAATGATGAGAATGATATATATACTGTATGTCTTGCTTGCCATGTAAAAAAAGTGTTTTCCTTATACTTATTTCCAATATATCCATATATTTACCATTTTGCGAAAAGAATTGGGTATTACCGACCAAAAAGTATACTGAATAGATAAAATATAATATTTTTTTTTATGAAATATATTTTTTTTTCGTGGGCTTATGTGAATTTTACATTTTCTCCTCGGTCACAAGTTTAATAAAAGGTCCTAAACAAATTGTTACAGCAGGTATGCATTCAGTCTTTCATTTTACCTGCTCATACACAAGTATAGTTTTGTCATTTGAATAAACAGTTTTCAGAAATTTACAAATAATAGATAAATTATTATTTTTTATTTGATTGAACATTTTCAGTTGTATACTTCATAGGAAAGTATAAGCTAAGACCGTTTATTTTTAATCATTGTTTGTATAACCATGAATGTGTAAGTATTACTTATTATTAAGATAAACACAATAAAATGCTTTTGTTAAATAATTAACTCTAATTCTAATATGGCAGCATCTAAACACTTATATATTACTACCTATATTTATACATGTACATAGTTTAGGGTAATGTAAGCTGCATCAGTAATAATCTAACAATAATAATGATTGTGTATGTATTGATAATGTGATAAAAAAGCCAAATAATATTAATGTAGTTAGTGACAGACATTACAATATGCAAAATTAAATATCAAGTCTAACAACGAAACAAAACTTCTGTATATCTGGGAATTGATTTTCAATATTATTTATATATAACCTTTTGTACATTACTCTTGTTTTAATTTTCATATATTCATTGTATTTGGTGGTTGCTTTCTAGAAATTCATTTTAAATACCATTAGAAAAAACACTTTTATACAATTGATACTGTGGGATTTCAATGTGATCAATTATAGTTTTGTTTATTGTTTAATTATTTTATCATAACTTATTTCATAATATATTAACAAAATTTATTAAATATTTTTGCCTTTAGACTGATTAAATTGACATGTTCCAGGAATTACATTTTGATTGAATTACAAATGAAATAAATTTAAATATATCTAACTTTTTAAAAACGTTTTCATTTTGCTACTAAATTATATGATTGGCATATAAAAATCTATATTTTTTCGAGTTTGCTTTATTGATCAGTCAATACTCTTAGCCCTCCATGTAAATTTATCTCAGCTAGCCTTTGTTTTTCATCTTGGTACACGCTTACAATCATATAAAAAAAACAGTTTTTCTCAAAAAATCTTTATTCTTTAGAAGTATATATCAAAATTTTTATTTATAACTCACCTACCAGTAAGCATCAACTATCTCAAAAATATCAATCAAATATAACTACGGTAGAATGGCAAAGGACATGTTTCTTAAAAATTATATCAAAATAAATAAACATTCAAACAGTCATTCAACCAAGATACACATTTTCAAAGATCATTATATCATATTTCTTACTTTATTCTTTGATTCAGGTGAAAAGAGTTCTTTTGATAGTTTTTAAATTAAAATATTCACTATCAACTTAGCCAAATCAAAAACTTCAAATTTAAAATAAAAACATTTGAAATTTTTTGAATAACTATAACATCCGTAATAGTCCTACAATGATTCGCATCTTTTACAATAGGTATTGCAACTTTTTTCTAAAACCAAAAGCATAACTATTACCTCCATTTTGAAATTCATCAAAATTCTATTACTTTGCTATTTCCAAATATAATTACATATGAATAATTGGTTTTTGAGCTGTTACAAACTTTTACTTAACACTTAATAAATATTGTTACCAATGACTTTACAAATACTTAAAACAATAATTGAAAAGAGTAATGTAGTGGAAAAAATGTTTCTTGACCAATATAAATTGAATGTTGTAAAGAATGTAAAGGATTTTGTAACAGATATTGATTATGATAATGACGGCAAAAAATGTTGTATTAGGTAAATGTAATAAACTATTTCATAACATTTCAAACACAACAAGAAAATATTTTTTCTATCATTTAAATCTTATAAACGTATCACGAGGTAATTTGATAGATTTTTGATTTTGTATTTTTATTTGAAGTAATAACATACCTTTGGATACACCTTGTATAAAATAATAAAGTATTCACAATTTATACAAAAAAAATCTTTTATTTAATTTATTTTAAATCCCAAATTTTCCCAAATTGAAAACAAATTTGAATTGCAAATAATCAATTTATATAAAATTTAAATCACTACCATTTTTTACACTCACCTTAATTGTGGAATTATTTTTACAATTGTCCTTTATTTCACATCACAAAATTAATTATAGTTTCATACAATGCTGATAATTCATCAATATTTGTATCCACGTCTTAGAAAATTTTAATATTTTTGATAGTAGAACGCTTATATCATTGAGTACCGAAGTCATTTTTTTTTTAATTAAAGTATAAAGTGTCATCTGAAAATTTATCTACTAAAAGTGACTGAAAAATAAAGGATATAACAATTAATAATTTAGCCATGCCACTAGCGCCCTTTCCACTAAACGTAAGTGATATAACATCTTAGGGAATGCCTTAATCAACTAAAAGAAATTAAATGTTATATATTGGAAGTTGTTCATCAGTTACAGTAATTCTTTTTTGAAAATTTATTAAAAAATAAATTGTAAGAAGATGTCGTTGTATATAAATCAACCTTCAAACAAAAAAAATATTTGAAGATAAATAGAAAGAATTTATAAAAAAAAAAGTCACTAAATGTATGAAGAGTATACAGTCACCGGAAATAGCTAAATTGTGACACGCAACTTAAGTATAATTTCAAGAAATAATTCTGACTTATGAAAGAGCTATTTGATGAAAAAATTCATGTTCTATTCAACCGCAAACTTTAGCCGTAACCTTCTGATTTTGAAAACTATCTTAAATCATAGTATTTCAATGATCTTACTTATTTCTCATATTTTTATTTTGTTACAATATACATTTTTGTCACCTCCAAATTACGCGAAGTAAAACAATATTATTCTTTTGTTTCAACGTATTTAAAAGGCTTAAGTTTAATTTAAAGATTGTTATCTTGAAACGATATATGTATCTGGAAAAGTTATTGATAACAATATGCACACACAATTTGAAGCGATAAAATACAAAGTAGCAATTGTTACATAAAATCGCTTCCCATTATTCAAATAATTTTGACATTGTAAGAATGAAATACAATAAACATTTACTTTTGATTTTGGATATGCATCTCACCAATATCATAAAAATAATTTCCAGCCTACGTTTGCAATTCCAGATTTCTTTACATATTGTGAATGATTCAATGTTAAAACGCTTTTTGATAATAAAATATTTAATAAATTAATTCAATGAAAAATCTGTCTCAAAAAATTTTTTTTTAATAAAAATTATTTATTTGATACATGTATGTTACAAAAATTACAAGCTTCTTGGTTTTTCAACGTATAAAAGATTACAACACGGTGAAAAAATAGCAATGTATTTTAGTTCTACAAAATTATTTTTAACACATATAGTTGATAGCTATTTCGGCTCACGCCATCGTCAGAACTATGCTTAAACTAACATTTGCTTATCTATATATAGCTGTGCAGAAAAGGTACACAACATCTCTCTCCTTTTCCAACCGCCTAGCTTTTTATTTAAACACAATGACACTAAATTTTCAAAATTCTAAATGAAACAATAGGTGTCTATGGCAATAAGATTATGTGTGGGACGGATTGATGAATCACATAATGTAAATTCAAACTCAGCTCCTAAATGTTTGCATCTTTGTAGTAAGGGTCGAAGAATGACGGCTTTGGAACAGCTGGAGATCAATAGACACCAATTATCACAAAGGATTCTTAACGATCAAACTAACATAATAATATCACCACTTGTCAAGCCGTTGCACAAAGGGGTGGTCTAATTTGCTCCCTGAAGGACCACTTCCGTCCCACACATAATCTTATTGTCATAGACACCTATTGTTTCATTTAGAATTTTGAAAATTTAGTGTCATTGTGTTTAAATAACAAGCTAGGCCGTTGGAAAAGGAGAGAGAGATGTTGTGTACCTTTTCTGCACAGCTATATATAGATAAGCAAATGTTAGTTTAAGCATAGTTCTGACGATGGCGTGAGCCGAAATAGCTATCAACTATATTTGTTAAAAATAATTTTGTAGAACTAAAATACATTGCTATTTTTTCACCGTGTTATAATGGAGTTCTACCAAGTGAATGCCAATTCAATCAATATATAAAAGATTACGTTAAAAATTCGAATTTATCTAACTTACTCTCTTTCACTTGTAATCTATCGACATCCTAAGCAATACTGCTGAACATTGTTAATGCTTTTAAAAATGGCACCCTCTAATTAGCCAACTATATTTACACTTTAAAAGAACAAACAATTCATCTACAGGACTCCTCAAACAAAAAGTGATAACAACATACAATTTGATTTTATCGAAGATGGAAAAATAAAATTACTATTTTCTAAAAATATTTTTAATCGCATTATGAGATAGGCGTTTATAATTCATTTGAGTGCTAAATTTCGCATGCACACAGGTAATAAACAATTTTCTTTGCCGTGACAACAATTCATCATCCTGAACAGGTAATGGGTTCACATTCTCTTGGCAAGAATAAAAGATACCACTCCGAAAGTTCTCAAAAAAATCAAACTATAATATCTTACTTTTTGCAAGATCGTGTGCGGACAAAACCATCTAGCCTTAGATACTGATATGCATTTAACAGTGCATACTGGCGTTCGTTATGGATGCTACTGGATGCATATTGCATCCCGACGAAGATTGTGAACACCATGAAATCTTTCCACAAGTGCATGCCGTATAAGTATCAGTGACAAATATGATAAAATCATATTGATCAAAGAAGAATAAGAAATTCCATTAATAAAAGAAGTTGATGAATACAAACGATTCACAAAACACCTATTGAACCTCAACTCAATATTTGAGATCTTGAATATTTTTTACAATTTCTTAAAGTTTTGCTTGAAACATTATAATATTTTAGTATCGAAATATTTGTAAATCATTACAATAAAGGTTTTTAAAAAATATTATCAATAACATGTTAATCCACTAAAATTTATTTTTCAATATAATAAATAATAATTATTATAACGCTATTAAAATATATTACATTTTTACTTATCAGTGACTCGCGTTGCAACCTGAAGCTATATTTTTTTTACATATGTTCTCTAACATGTCAACGATCTCTTAACTTCTCTGTAAAGGTCATGACAAAGCTTTTCAAAAAACATAAAACAGTTTTTTTTTAAATCCATCTTATGGAATATATTTTGAAGTGTATAAAATATAAAATAATATTTTTACACATTTAACAATATAATATATTGTAGCCATTACGGGAATAAATAGAAAAATGTTCTTTCAAGATTTTAAATAAACTCATGTGGATAATTGATGGAGAAAACTCAAAATTACTACATCGAATACAAACCAAATTTACTGACTTTTATTTTTCCTTGATCATATTCGCTTTTTGTAGTCACTACATAGGATCTTCGTGATTCTCTGTCACCTGGCTATTAATTTTCTGCCTTAAGAGGAATCACACACACAAACACGAATCCTTTTACTCCACTGAAAACTATGATATATAGATATCAGGAATCAGACATTAGGTAGGATTCGGGCTCACCAGAGTATACGTTACAAGTGACTCGTCTATTTAATAAGGACCTTATATCAACTAATACAATTCTTCCACGCCTTTGTTAATCATTGACTTTCTCGAATTAACAATTAAAATTTCAAATCGGAAATAATACAATGACTCAATATTCATCAAAAAAATTTGTAAATATTGAAATAATAATTTTCAGTGACAATGTATTATCGTAGTAATATGGTATTTTTTTCTATGACTATATTCACTCTCAGTGTCAAAAATGCAAATATATAAAGGTCTACTAGCCAAACTCAAATTTTCAGAAAAAAAGGTTTTAAAACTTTTGGGCTATCTGAACCAAGTCTAACACTCAATTCTATATTTCGTGATTTGCCGTTGGTTTTACGAATACCATTGAATCCTTAACTCAGTTTTGATTGCGTTGACGATTGACCCTTTGTTTAAATCAACTTTTAAATATAATATAAAATTTATCGCACTAATTAAATTTTGCTTAAAATTTTTCACAATTTTTTAATAGTTAAAACACAGATTTTATATAAATTGTTTCAATATAACAAATATAATATGAAAATAAAATCAACCATAAATTAAAGATAATTAATGTAAAATAATAGCTATCAATGCAATTATCAAGTTTTAATTTTTCATGAATTGCTCACGTTCGTAGATTTTTGGTAGATTAGGAAAGTGTTTAGTTATTATATAAACTTTTTACACTATGTTGCATTATTTGGCATTTCCTGATATCATTTATCGGACCGAAATTAATATTTCCATTATAAAGTTTTACGTGCTTTGCAGTTGCAGTTTTTGTGATGAATAAGATTTATTGCACCCATATTATGCTTTAAATAATGCAAATAAAATACATAAACAAGCTTAATTAACGTCAGAAATACTTCACAAAGAGTTTCCAAAAACATTATTATCTATTAAGAAGCACATAGCAAATAAAAGCAAACAAACAAACTGAGCTCATATAAATAATGTCATGGCATTTGATTTGCAATAATTATAAATCGAGTAGCCCAAGAAAGCAGTCGAAATGTAATTCTAATAATTAAAAACTAAGATTAATATAATTTAATAATAAGTGAATCAAAGGGAATATTAAAATTAAAGTTAAAAGCAAAACTTTCTTAATATGATTTTGACTTAAAATTTGGATAATGTTTATTTAAGTGAACGTTTAATGAAATGAGTTCAAGTGAATTTCAAGATTCAAACACTAATATTTAACGAATAAATAAAGAAAATATAAATGCATTTTTTCGATGATAAATTGTTTATAAATCTGTAATTAGTTTATTGGTTGGTTCTTTTATAATTGTATGTTCAAAAATTAAAATATAATATCGTGTAGCCTGTGAAACTATAACATTATATTAAATATTTATAGTGTGATAAATTAAGATGGGCTTAGTTTGAAAAAAGGTATTGAATTCCTAATCTTTATTTTACAATTAAAACGAAAACTTTGAAATTAATGAAAACAATGCCAATGTTTCGTGTGTAATTTAATAAATACTGTACAGGCAACTCTTTGACATACGATTCGCTTTTTCATTTAGTGTAAATATTTTATGTAATCAATGTGCTTGATGTGCATGATTTTCTCAGGAGGTTTTCACGAAAAGTGGCCTCGTATTATAGGTATCGCTTTCGTTAATAAAATATCGAAATTTTATTTTTATTTTACATTCCTATCTCACCGCGACCTTCTTAGATTGCTTTTTTATATTATCATTCGTGAGACCTGTGTTATATTCGCTTTCAATTTCATAAACGGTATAAACATATAATACTAAAAAATAAAAAAATCCAACAAGTACTATTTTGAAAGCACTCAATGCAAGTGATGAAATAATTTATCGTTTCAAAATATATAAGAATCTATTACAAATAAAAAGTATATGCATCGGTATTTATTGGATACTTACATCTCTTTGTGAATCTTTTTCGTGTGTTGCAATAAGTTACGTTAAAATCGGTAGTTTTTACTCCGTGACAATTGGTCTATTGTTTTTTTTTTTTGTAACGAATTTGATTGTATTCAATACTTCCGTGTCATTTTTCGTGAGAGTAAAGAATGTCTCCAATTGTAAAAATATTTATGTTTCTTCCAGTAATTACATAAATTTCAATTTGTGATTATTTTCCTACCGCCGTGGAAGTCATTGGAATCTTGCAACGTGACGGAGCATATCGGCTTCTGTACTTGTGAAAAATAGGCAGAAAATAGAATGTAGGTAGGCAAGAGTATTTCTCGGCAAATATAAACGAATAAGACAGTGATGTTTCGTTTCTGCCTCCCACATAAGTTCACCGGTCGCCAGTCGGGCCGCATCTAATCGGCAGTATTTCACGCTTTAAAATAGTCGCATATCACAAAAACTTAATCATTTCAATTCAAACCGCAAACCGAAGTGCAGATTAATTTGTTTATCAAATTATATACGGCTTTATCTTGAGCAGGCTTTGGTCTTTGTATACGACCAGGCAAGAAACTTTAGTGAGTCTTTTATGTTTGTGTTTTGATTATTCAAGTTTGACGGCACACGTGCTTTTATCTTTTCAATAATAACACTCAATAATATTTTTTGCAGCGTGAATATTTTACATTCTATAACTAGATGTGTTTTATTTGTGATTTTTTAGATCTTATCTTAGAAAACATGGTGAATCCTCGAACTTTTCAAATGGTATAATCAAAATACGGTTTCCCGCCCAACTCAAACGCGGTGAGTCGCATTTCATTTTGTGAAATCTTAAATCTAGTCCCGGTGAAGGGGAAGTGGCAATTTAGACTGGTTTGCAATATAAATACTTACATAGTGAATTATATATTCAGTTTAATTTTACCTCTTGCATGAGCCGTGATCAATCGGACGTAAAATGAATGTAACAGTGAAAGTTTTATGTCAGCTTGCGGTTTTTCTTGTCGCGTTTCTGGGACAGGGCGTTGCAAAACAGTCACCAGATTATGAGTACAACTCTGACTTCCAGTACGCTGACTCTGGAATTTTAGACCAGGATAGTTACGCGTCTGAATTCGTCGATGATATAGTTGGTCACGATGACATTTTTGATGACCGCCCACCAAAATATTATGACAGAGAAAAGAGAGTGGACAGCAACGAGCGCTACAAACGGTACGCAGAAGAAGAATTCGTAGATAAGAAAAAATATGACAAAGAACAGTATTGGAATGCTGAAGATGTCGAAGTCGAAGAAGAACCGATGGAAGAAATCGAACCTAAGCCAAAGGCTGAAGATGACAAAACCAGGAAAAGTCGTCCAGTAGACGATGGGGAACAATCAGATGAACGACCAAAGACAAGGAAAACAAGAGAAGCATCTACAAAATACAGCAATCATCGCTATGAGGAACCGGATGCAATCTACTCGGAATCGCGCAATGTTCCAAGAAAATCTCGGGGCGTGAAGAAGACATTGCAATATGAAGTCCATGAACTAGAAGAAGAAGCACCGCTGGCAACAGAGGCTCGCGCGCAAAGACAAGTGCCACCCCCAGCACGTTTGGTTCATCAAGGTATTCAATATATAAGGGCGCCTTTGTCTCAGCACAGTGAGAGCTTTGATGCTAGACCTATGGCTGAGCATTACCACAGGCTTTCGGGAGCTGCAGGATCACCTCCGCCAGAAAGGTACGCACAGCAGCATGATCAGTCTGGAGCAGCATCAGGAAAAGCTCACGGGCATGGACATGCACATGGACATGGGCATGCTTCCGGCGGTGGGAAAGACCATCACGCCAAACATAAAAATGCACATGGAAAAAAGGTATAAAATAAATATTATACCACGAAATTTGTACTCTCTTTTCTTTTTATATTCTTACTATCTTTTTTGTGTCAGACATAAATGCAGACATAACAAACAAAAATAATCGGCACGAAAAATATATTTCCATAAATATTTTTTTTTATCTTGATTTCTTTTCAAGTTCATGGTAAAAAAAATGTCTCATAAGTCACTTTTTTCAAGCTTTGTTTATTCGGAGTATATTTTTATCAATTTTCATCTAATATTTTCTTATTAATAACTGTTTGCTTTATTTTAGATCTGGTAAGTTGGTTTGCGTAAGTACTTAATACTATAAATAACCTCTTTATAAACAATCCGCATGTGTTGAACAGTAATTTTTAAATACGCATATATATATTTATCACAACATTACAATGCGGCCATCTGTCAATGTTACTTATATTAGTTTTATTACTAAAACAATTAAAATCATATAAACTTTTAGAAGACGATGTTTCAAACCTTATTGTCTTTTTTGATTTGATCTAGCCATCAATTTATCTACCCAATGTAGTGCAATAAAATTGCATAGCTATATAGGTCCAATTAAAGTATACTAATTGATGATTTCCAGCAAGGACAATTAATAGCAATTTGTTAATCCCTCTTAGTCAATCAAATTGATTGTACCGAAATGATGAATACAAAATTAAATACAGGCAATCAATTGCGATATAAATATTAATATTATGTTATACAGTCGTATAATTAAATGGAGTTATATTTTTGATTATTTTTGAGAGCCAAAATTAATTTATCTTTGCTTCTAATAATTTTATTCCTCTAAAAACATATTTAGCCTTATATATTTAATTAAATATATTTTTCGAGTCTTATATTTAAACAACTGAATCAACGTTTTTATTTTCCAATTTTACCAACAGATAGTGTCCTGTTTATGTTAGCTGTCATAGGTCTGCTTTGGTCTCTATATTTAAGCGTTTCAACCTTTATTTTCAGAGTGGTTTATAAATCTAGGCCAATGCTAAATATCTCGCATACATATAAAATGTGACATTTAAAAAACTCATACAGTTCATTTTTTACGGATAACTTTAATTCTAACTAAAGAAGATAGGTCAGTGATAGATTTGAATACAATATTTATGACAGTTAACAGAAGTTAACTGTCATATTTATTGAAGCTAAATATCGGTTAAATAGTTATTCATATTTTGGATGAGAAACCTTATTTCAGCACCTAATGAAAATAATGATTATATCAGAATGTTTTGTAAAGAATAAAAATAAATTTTCCATAATATTATTATTAGATATTACAATATATTATCGACCATGCTTAATTTTCACAAACGCAAGATTTATTTAATAATATCTGATCAATACAGGATTAATGAAAGCTCTTAACTGTTGTAAAAATTAAACAAATTTAGAAAGTATAGTTAAATGTATAAAAATTTTAGTTAGAAAATTTTATGCTCGCATTTCAATTGATAAATATGACATTAGCAAAGTAATTGTTTAGATATAAGCTAAAACAATGCATGGAAATTGATTCTATAAACTATTATTGATCATCAAAAACATTATCATATATAAAACGTATTTTTATTATAGTTTTGCTGTCAAAGCAATTTTACGACACAGACAAATGATTTCTTTTACATTTGATTTTCATTTTGATTACGTACTAAACAAAACAACTTTTACACTGTATCAAATATGTTTTTATATTTCAAACATATTATACAAAACAGTACAAAAAATAATCAATGAACAGTTTTCGTAATGATTTTAATTATTTGTGTTTTTAAGGACGAGAAGGGGTTCAAATCTGCTCACCACAAAGAGCATGGAGCTAAGGGCAAAGATAGTCACGAAAAACATGCCAAGCACTATGATGAACATGGAGGTAAGAAACACAAAGAGCACGACGAAGCTGGACATTATGGAGAACACCATGAAGCAGCCCATGGAAAGAAAGGAGGAAAATTTGAAGAGAAGAAAGGTCACAAAAAGGGACACAACACCAAAGGTATGACAAATATTTTTATAATACATTCATAGTCATAAAATTATAGATGAATGATTAAAATTTATCTCAACTCTGCAACATTCATATTAACCGCTATTTGTTATTTTTATTTAACAAAGTAGGACATTCACAAGAAACTCAAAATATCATACGTTATATGCAGTACATTAAAAAAATAAGTTTCCATTAAATAGTTTCATGATAAGAGATCGAGACTTATTTGTTTTAAAAAAACGGCTCGAATTTTCCCCGGATTTTGAAAAAGACTATCAGTTTGACGCGCTTAAAAATTATTTTGGAGTTCTTGCGAATGGTGTATTTAAAGAAAAATATCGTTTTAGAGTGACGCATTCTCTCAAAAAGGATAGCCAAAGTAAAAAAAGTTACATGTAACTCATTTATCTTTGAACTGCGCGAGCAAAATAATGTTTTTTTTATATTTTATAAAATTTCGAATTCTACGCAGGCACAAAAAAATACTGATAATTTGTTAAAATGCTTTAGACTGAGCAGTAGTATTGCTTTGTTTATTTGTGCGAAGTTTTTATTTGAAATGTTAGTATTTATAAATATAATTCAGTGAAGTGCTCCAAATTACTAAATCCGTTTCAATCGACGAATTGTTGAGAAAGTCCCCCCCCTCAATGGAAATAAACTAAACCACTCGATACAGTTCATCAAGTCGATTCACGATTTCGCAAAATTCATTAATGTAAAATTAGACCATTTCTTACCAATCTTTAAATTGCGCTTGACAAGTCAAACTCACAAAATCCATTTAAGTTTCACTCCATTTTGATTATCAATTTGTTTGATTTCTCGTTAAATTATATTTCTATTATCTTAACCGTTTTACAATAATGTTGAATAGGTCATTACGATAATGATTTTTTGTAATTTTATTCGATTTCAGTTAAGGCATTTACTCTTCGAAAGTTAGTATTTTGCAATCAAGATTTTTTATAACTATAATCAGAGTTTTTCGTAATAAAGAGAATTATTGTCGCCAAATATTTCCTTCTTCATTCATAACTTTTTGCTAATGATAATTAATAATTGAGACAGTTAAAATATGTTAATTCTCGCTATCATTAGTTATTCCTTTGGTATAAATGAGCTTTTAATCCTCTTAGAAACTGAAGATGTAGTTTATCTTGTTAAAACATAGAAAAAGCACATGTGTTTTGTTATATTTGGCAAAAACATTTTTTAAAAAATGACGCAATTTATTTTAAATAATAAAAACAATGGCGAATTTTAAAAACGTAATCATTATAAACTAATCGGTTAATAATGTTCACGATGAGCGAAATCGGTCGTGATAAAATAGTTTCTAAACTGTGTTTTTATTATTTGATTTATAAAGCTTTTTCATCTAGAAATAACAATCAACAAAAGTAATTTTCAATTTATGTTTAAAAAAACAGCATTCATTCAATATTGTGTAGAAATATTTTTCACTTTGCATTTTTTCAGTTAAATCGCATCTTTGAAGCATTGTTTTGCCTAATTGTTAATTGCTATTAATTACCAAATCGATTACTTATAAAAACTTTGTAAAATTGTAAGTTTGTAGATTAAGTAAAATAATTGAGCGTTTTTATTGATTCACGTTAATTAAAATCGTATTCTCCGTCGTTGCATGCAGCTAGTTTCAGTTAAAAGCAATAAGAAATTTACTTAGCAAAAAGTGTTACTTAATGTCGAATACCAACCCAACTTTTCATTATTTAAAAAGCGAAGTTTCAGTTTTTTGCTATTTTTTAATTGAAGGCAATGCAATTGCATCAATTTAAAGGCATTATTTATCTCTAACTCGCGATAGAATTTATTCCACATCAATAACTGCAAGACAAAGAATTGGATCCAAGTGTATGTTAAAGTGATTTTAAACTTCTTTTGCAGGTTACCACAATAAATACCATAAAGACGAATATCACAAAGAGCACAAGTTCTACGATGATTACCACAAAAGCGGATCACATGCACGCTACGGAGACTTCCATGCCAAGCACAGCAAAAGTGATGGAGGACATAAAAAAGGTGGTCACCAGAGCAGCGCTCATCACGAGGACCACTCCGGTAAGAAAGGACACCACGCCAAAGGGCACGTCGACGAAGATCACAAATCCCACAAAAGCGCGTCAGGACAAGAAAAACACCACTCCCATCATTCCGACCACGGAAAGAAGGGCGGGCACCACGGTGGCAAGGAATACGCATACAAGAATTGATGATATATCGTTAGCCTGGAAAATATTCAGAACATTAAGAAGACTTGCCAATATCATCTAACTATGTTCCCGTAGCATATATGATGAATTTTAAATAGTTACCTTATGATTAATGTGTGACCCACCAATCACGACCATTTTAGATACTAATAAAAATAATTTGCTTCGTTATCTATTAAACATTTCTGTTACGTTTTTTTTTCTAAATTCATGCTAGGTGACCAGGTAGATATTTTATTTTAATATATATTTTTTAACATTCCATAAATTATCAAACGTCTTCATTTTGCTTGATTACCGCGATAAATGATTTATATAAATAATTACAAGAAATTGAAATAAATATAAATAAGTATATTATTCGTGCTGGACGTAGTACCTCATAGTAATTTATACAATAGTTTCGCTTTATTAGAAATGTTATTTCGCAACCGCGTTTTGTTATAGATGTATTAAATTATTGTTATTTTTTTATTACTGAGTGTTATTAATCAAAATATGACCAAAAATCAAAACTTTTATTATTGTTAAAACTTTTTTTAATTTTTCTTGATACTTTTGATCAAAAAAGTGCTAAAATTACTACTTTACTTTGAAGTGTTATATAAAAATCTTCACGTAATTGCGATCGAATTTCATTTTTTAATTAATTTATTGTAACTGTATCAAATCTTTTGTTAATTTATTCATGTTTATTAAGATTTCGTATTATCAGTTGTGTATATTCCCAACTTGCACTTGATGGTAAAGAAACAATTTTTGAAACAAAGAGAATTATTTTGACACATTTATTATTCGTGTGAACATTTTGAATAACGTAAATATGTATTCAAACATTTCTAACAATTTTTATCTTGGTTTCATACCAAGTTGTTTTGCATAGAGTTGTATAGATTATATATTTTAATATTTGTTAGATAGTTCTTTGTACTTTGTTTATGTTGTGTACAAAATAAATACTTTTCATGAACTTTTTCCGTGCTTTTTTATTTTTTCAAAAAAAGGTGTACATCCTTTTGTACTTTAATATTTTGTGATACTGACAACCATACTTTACATATAAATTATGAATATAAAAAACATGCGTTTATAATTGTATTAAAGTTATTAAAATGAGACTACATGAACTTACATAAATTACCATATCTCATATATCACCACACCACACACTACAAAAATTCAAGTACAAAATCTGATGTGAAAAATCAATGTGATTTTTATGTTTCGCATATTTTGGATCATGGTGACTGGATTTGAAGGAATGAAATTTATGGTGTACTATGACCCAAAGTATATCTTCCAGTCCATCTTTACTAACACCTAACAATTATTTTTTTGTTTTTGTAGTAGTCACAAATATAACTTGATTATTTCACGTACTGTAGAATGAAAGTTATTCATTTTTATTAAATATAAATTTCTTTATATAGCTGCCGTCGAATCCATCAAAAATAGAGACTCAATCAGAAGAATTTCGAGAATCCACTTGTATTGAGGGTTACCAAGATTTGTTTATTATTTTATATCGAACTTGTACATATTTCGATCATCATCAGATGGCATTCATTTTCTAAGTACACCAATTTTTTTACAAAAATGAAAATTTTTAACAGTACATACATCAATCGCGGCATCTATCTTTTTCATTGTTTTATTTTTAAACATTATCACGCAGTTATGCGATTTCAATTTTTCATTGCTGTTTTAGGTCTTCTGCGTTAACGAATTTTCTCATTTCCCACCTGAAACCTGTTTTAACATACATATATTGAGATCTTCTGTATATTATTCAATAATTCATCTATAAACAGCTGATAATAATTATAGATTTATCATTGAGTAATAAAAAGTTATTTTTTTACAGCCACTGTTTGTAATACAGTTGTTAAGTGACAATTTGCAATCTGATTTCTATTTCCAATGAAAAATACGTGATGTAATATTTTTCTTATTAAAATCAATGTTTATGGTATATATGAATTGCATGAATGAAAATAACAAATGTATACCTCAATTTTAATGAAAAATAGAAACCCAATGAAACTTCTTCAACAAAATTAGTCACTTTTTCTTTCAGAAAACAAAATTATTTGATTAAACACATTTTTGAAAATTATCGAAGAAATGACAAAACTACACTTTTTAGTATATTTTATCTTCATTTTTAACTAAAGGCCTTTTAAATCTATTAAAAAAATCATATATGCCAGAGTCAAATAAAATTTTATGATATACTTTTATTCATCTAACCTGTATTTGTTACAGCTTTTCATTTGAAATAACACTATCGCATTTTAATTTCACCTGTTAGTTTGTTATAAGAAAGTTATCATTAAATCTTTTAGTGTTATTAGTGATAACTGAAAGCAATACAAAAATGCATCGTTGAAAAATATATATTTTTTTTTTAAATAAAAATTTAAAAAAAATACACTTATTTGGCATTCGCTCTTTGTTTCGCTGTGTTTTACAATCTAAAATTTTCCCCTGATCGAATAAAATATGTTGTTTGAACACATCACATTTAAAAGTTTTTTTCACTTGCCAAGTCACTTGCGATATTTGGATTATCGTAAATGACGTTGAAGCCAAAAGGCTTAGTAACGATTCCGTCTTTACTATATTTTTCATTATTCTCATAATCTGAAGAATTGGACAATATGTCACCTGCGACAAACATTTATTCATGAAGATGTTATAAGAACGCGTAGATAATTAATTAGTTATTTTATAACTTCCTCTAACAACTTCTCAAGGTGCTTTATCATTTGCTAAAATATCTTTACCAGTTTACCAACTAAGTGAAATAAGGAAGGTTTTACCTGTGCCTCCGGTGCATCTAGGAAATAAAATCCACCACTTTGAGTTGTAATTGCATCCATAATTGTGTCATACACTATACGTTGATCTGGAACCAATTTCGGAAGATTCGTTTGAACAAATTTACCCAATTCATCGACACCAAAGTGTATTTCTCGTTGGAAATCACGATCAAGTAAGTCGTTTTCAGATCGATTCAGCGCAGCCATTCCCAATTGTAGCAATGATTTGTTAGCGATTACTACACATATGACCTCAATCAATAGCAATGCCTCATTATACACGTTTGGTGTGAATTGAACGTGTCGATTTTTAATTATTGCACGCAAACTATGTAAAATATCTTCATTCATGTAGTCTTTGTATTTTTCCCAAAGATCATTTGGATTGGATGGAAAGCACATTGTTAATATTACTACAAATAACGCACGTATTTGTTGTGGGTGAGCAGTATTCGATGAATCGGCGAGTGAAGTGTCCCAATGTGCATCGTTTTCTAGAAGATTTAATTTGAGGCAAGTTTCACGATAAGTGACACATATTCGACCGTTTACTGTTCTCAATTCTTGAAAGGATCTCGGTCCACGTATGTTGATTAACAGTGATCGCAAGTAAAAGCATTCTGCATTATTTGGGTGAACAGTGTACAGACGGCCTAATGCGTCGGTTGAATATACATTGTAATGTTCTTCAACTGCTTTACGTTGTTTGCGATGTTGAAATTTTTTTTCCAATGCATTCCATCTGTAGAATTTTGGCACTTCAGAGTAAGATAGCGTCTTTTCAAACATATCATCCCTACACAATAAGGAAAATGCAGTTAACGTTGTTGGATGTGGTGACAATGCTCTTACACGTGCATTTTCTGTTGTGAAGTACACTCGCTGTCCATTTTCAAGGTGAACTGCCAAATGAGTAACTTTTGGATGCCGTTCGTGAATTGGAAATGATAAAATGTGCCATATTGCTTCATTGCTACTAATGTAGCGTCCCAGTTGATATTGGTTGATTTCATCGATATATGCAGTTGAATCTCCCACTCCAAATACTGTCATGTCGCTTCCTTTATTGACATATTTACAAATGTATTTGATGGATTTCACCAAATTACAATACTCGACATTGATGTGTGCTTTGTAAGTTTCCGAGAGAAGCGGTGAATACGGTACAATACAAAGATTATCAACTTCAACGTCATTGTTTCGCACTTTTAATCTGATGGATTTGTCACCATTTTTAGTCGATCGTCGACGATAAAGTGGATATCCGTCATTGCCAGTGATAGTCTCGGCTACTAAGTTTTTTGGGTATCGTTTGGTGCATTTTCCATCAGACATGCATGCTGAATTGTTTGTTGAGTAAGCCACATGGACTATGAATCATGTTTTTAGTGACGACTTCGAATAATTTATGATCAATGTTGACATCTGGCATTTCTGCTGAAATGACTTGATCAATTTTATCAGGTGTGACTTTTTCGATCAACCAAATCAAAATATGAGCGTGTGGTAATTCTCTTTTTTGCCATTCAATTGAATACATCCAACAGCGTATCTCTCCAAAAACATGACGCTTGACGATGAAATCCATTAAAGATTTGAGTTTTTGTTTAAACACCCGTGCGCAAATATCATGACGATCTGATGATGATTGTCCAGGTAACAAAAGTTGTGTTATATCTCCCCACATCGGATTACAGGTAAATGTAATAAAAAAATCTGGACGGCCATATGCTCGAACATACGTCATTGCATCTTGTGCGTATTCGTACATGTGACGTGGACTTCCTGTAAATGTGGCCGAGAGTATGACCATTTTCCACAAATCATTGGGATTCACAATGCCATCATTAACAACTGCATCGCATAAATGAATATACTCTTCGGAACGCAACTTGGTTTGATTTAATCGAATGTAGACGAGTCGTTCAGTTTCTATTTTCGCGTACATATCGACAATGTATTGATGGAACAAATGTCGACATTTTAAGATATGATTTTCAGCGTTTTCACGAATCATCAATCAATATGAATAGTAATTCATGGCACTGACTTTCTTAGTCGTTTCCTCATCTGTTTGTGGATTTCTCAACGGGATGTTGAAATGGTATCCGTCTTCTCCTTGCCAAAATAAAATCGGATATTGCAATACATCGTACGATCGATCCGTTTCTGAAACTCGCTGAACATGACCATTTCTACGATGAAGAATGATATCACGCATAAATTCTTCACCAACTATAACGATCGTTACTTCATCAATTGTTAGTGCATTGAACTGTCTTTCGTGTTGACTGACAGGTACTTTGTCAGCTCTAATTACAACTTTGTAATCATCAGATGGCATTTGTTTGAGAGATTTGTTCTGAATAATTTTATTAATTTGTTGTTCTGATCAAAAAAGTTTGTAATTGAGCGACTATTTCTCGTTTAGTACCCGTATTGAATTGACAACGTTGGTTAATTTGTTTGTCAGTGTTTCCCATGAAATAATTTTGAAGAAATTTATGATTTGCGTTCGGCAGTGATAGTAATGATAAATTTGTCCTTGCACTTTAAATGTTGGCATGTAATCTTCGCGCATGATATTGGTTACACCAAAAGATGTTATTTGGAAACTTGAATTGTACTTTCGTACGTTCGTCAAGAAATGTTTTGATTCACTTGTATCACCCGATACCAACGTTAATAAAGGTTCGGGCGGTGAATGTAATTCTGGCAATTTCCATTTTCCACTCGCGCAGCACATTCCTAGTGTTTCATTTTTTAATTTAAAGGCACTACAATACACGCATAATTTGTCCATTTTGCCAATAACAACACTTGGGTGCAGGCTGTAGTCATAATTAGGGTCGTAATGGAAAGCACTATGGTTTAAATCACCATGTAGAGTGCGTCTGGTACGATCTACGCGTACTCGATCTGTTTCCAATCTTGCTTCCCTTTTCTTATCTGTTTCAGATGAACGGGTTTGAGCAGTGTGTTCTCGATCTGTTTCCAATCTTGCTCTCCGTTGCTCGACTGTTTCTGAAGCTCGTGATGCCCTTTTCTTTCGTACTTGAGTTGTACTCTGACCATTTGTTCTTCGTTTGGATAGCATAATTGATTTCACACTGAATGTTACGTTTTGAAATTCTCTTGTGAAAAATTTAAAAAAATGATTGATATAATACTATTATAGAAATTCAAAAATTAACTCTTTCTATATCACACACGATTTATACGTAATATTTATTTCAATTGACAGAACGTGTCATGCGACATAAAATTAAAACAAAAGAAGTCGGTAAAAATTCAAACATTGAAATAATTTATTCGAAAATCGAATTTTGTTTCAAAATATTCAGTACCTACTTAAAATACCTACAGGCGAGTGCATGTGACGGCGTTGCTATGAATACAATGTTTCATGAATGGTCGTTCTGTATTATTATACAATAGTTTTGTATGAAAACATGTTTTTCGTAAATATTCAATTAATTTTTGTAATCAAATCAAATTCAGAGTATCCTATCTTTTGCCCGGTAGTCTAAGCAATAATTCGACAAAGTTTTATCGCAATTGGATTAATGGTGTAGGAGTTTATAAAGGACAGACAGACAGACAGACATTCATTTTTATATATATAGATAGATATATATTATCGATTAACGTTTTTTTTCTATTAAAAACGTCAACTTGCAGTTCTTGAAAATAAACGTTGATATTATAACATGTTTATATTAAACAAAATTTAAGCTTTAGTGCCTGTTATAATACATTTTTTAATTAGTATATATAAATCTAGGTTTTAATATAAAAAAGTATAATATTCATTTTTAGTTTTTCATTAATATTATTCTATATTTTTTATACGGCCCTGTCATTTTATAAATGAAACGTATTTGAATGTAAACCAAATCTTACGACTATAAATATGCAATATTATTTAACATTTTATTGTATCCATCCGTTACATAAATATTGGTTGTTGCGCTAGGACGTGGGTCCAATATAATTATTTTATGTTGTGGTCAGTGGTTACAATCAATGATACCAGGAAACAAAATAAATATTTTTCATTAAACATTATGCAGAATTATTTGGTTGTAACAAAAGTAAGCTACGCTAAAATTTCAACACGGTTTGTTTTTTTTTCGAAATCCGCCACGTACCAAAGGTATTGCCCTTAAAATTATCGATAGTTCCCAATACAATAAAAGAAAAGTTCCGTCAGTAAAATGATAATAACTATCAACCACAGTTCGCCAAACTGTGTATCATATTTTTTTCTGGAAACTTTTCTATTTATTTTTAGGTATTCTTTAATGTAGTTTCAGCATTTTTGATACACAATAAAGAATTCAATATATCTGGTGCTTATACTATGAACCGGTTTACGATACTCTTATATTAAGCCTTACCATATATAACATGATCTTGTAGAAATTAATCGCGATATTAGAATATATGCAATGTTCTCGTCAGAATTTGATATTATCAGCATTTACAGTAGATCCGTTTTGTAAAATAAAAATTGATGCCTCAATTTATTTTTCCATTCAGGGATGTCATTTACAGTCCATCCTTCGTGAATTTTGAAAACAAACATTTTTTTTCTTTTTGTTCCTGCTTACCGACTAGATAAATCAAAAAATCAGTAATGTGGCTACTCTTATTTCTTCTACTTGCCTTATCAGTCACAGCTACTACAACAACAAATTCATTTAATTTAAACTGTTGTCAAATAATGGTACACCGTTGTAAATTATTAACAAATGAATATTGAATTACAATAGTGGGTAATGTAACAATAGTTATACAATATTTAACATTAAAATATTATAAGCATGAATCTGAATCAAATTATTATAATACATAATATTCCAATTGACAACGCAATGGCACTCATAAAATTGAGGAACTTACTAAAGAATACCGAGAAATTTGAAAGAAAATATTATCTATTCATTTGTTTACTTCCCGCCAAAGTGTGAGTACAATGACCAGCTATGTTAAATAGAGCGTATTATGTGTTACACTTTCATTTACTTACTGCCGATATGATTTGATGGTTTAATAATATTCTAAATCACTGGCGTACATGCATACAATTTAAAATTACAGCTACGCCATGGCAACAATATTTGTCCATAATGTGTACAATATTTATAAAAGTCGGTTATATAATACTTAATCCGGATTGCACACCGCAATCTGCAATATACGATACAATATCGCTTTCTATGAAACATGAGTTTATTTATTAATTTTTGCACTTATGAATAGACGCTACATGAAAATTAAAAATTTTAATTCAGTCATCACGCATTGATTTAATTTAGACATATTCAAAATAAAAACAATTATAGATGCTTTAATTTATGGTATCGATTAAATTTTCATTATGTTTTATTTATTCAGGCATTCTATCGGATGCAACAAAACTGACGCACAATAAACAGTAAGCATCGTCTATATACCAAAGATATTAATCAAAGGATAACACAAACCCAAGGCAAGAACAAAATGGCAACTAAAACAAAATTAATAATATTTATCTAATAATAATTAACACAATGCCTGTGATAAGTTTCATAAACAATTTATATTGTTAATGATCCATTCTTGAAAAAGTTTTATAACATATAATATTAGATGTA
Source organism: Himalopsyche japonica (assembly GCA_028555115.1). Lineage (NCBI taxonomy): Eukaryota > Metazoa > Arthropoda > Insecta > Trichoptera > Rhyacophilidae > Himalopsyche > Himalopsyche japonica. The sequence continues at coordinate 1,222,444 of JAHFWJ010000620.1, forward strand.
ATGATAAAAATTATTTATATTCAGTCTCCGCCAAAATACAACATGCTTAATATCTATTACTCTATGGCTTTTGTACGATTTTTTCACTAGGTCAATCTCAAGAAGGATGATGATTTGGTGGTCATTTCGACACTTTAATCGTATTTTATATTACATACACAGGGTATTCACTGGGAAGTCTTACTACTTTTTTTGTCATGAAGTATAGACCAGGCAAATTTATTGTCGAAAAATATTCGATTAACTAACGCGTTTTAATTGTAAAAGCGTAAATTAATCATCAATTATTGCTATTTTTAGAAAATTACGTAAAATTTCGGTTACAAATATTGTGCCATCAAAACCAAATATTTATCGCTTAGTGAATGATTTTGATGAAAGATACTGTTTAACCAGTCCATACAGGCCTAGAACACAATTTACAATTTAAACATTTTTGCTGTTAAAGAAACTATTTAAAACAATTCATCGACCTTAACTCGACACAATCAAGAAATCGCAAAAAACTTTTAAGTTAAATATGTTTCCATTCAAAATTTGATTTACCCGGGTGCTTCTTCCACGCCGCATGATGTTAAAACTTGCTCATGATAACACTAATTTGAATGAAAAAATTATAATTAATGATGACGTCTATTTGTATTGTAATGGATACATTATAATAAATTTGCCGGTACTGGGCCATAGGAAATTCATCAAAAACCTATGGATCCCACTAAAGTGATAGTATGGTCTACATGGTCAGGAAGGACCGAATCGAAGAACCTTAACATGATTGACAACTTGTTGAAAGCATAATTGGATATTTTAAGCTTAACTTACATATGGTTCCAACAAGGCGATGCATCTTCACACGCTGTCAATGTTACAGCGGAATTACTGAGAGATCTGTTCCTATAACAAATGGTAATGTTAATTGGGCTCCGCAGTTGCTGGGCTTAACAGCCCTGGAGTTTTTATGGAAATATTGAAATAAAATGCTTATACTAACAAATTAGGAGCACTTGCGAAATTTTATAAAAAATTCCGTGGCGAAATTGATGAAATATCGGTCGAAATGTGTGGAAATGTAATGAAAAACGTTGTAAAAAAGAGCCGCATTTATGATGCTAACAGAAACAGATAACTAACTGACATTGTCCTCCAAAAGTGATTCTCAACATTTAATAAAATATTCATCATCATAAAACCATTTGTTTTCATTTTAAATAAAGTATTACCAAAATAAAGTAGTAAGCCTTCTGGTGAATAATAAATATATAATTGGAATAAATATTAACGCTATATTATTTATAGCACCAAGAATAAATTTTGTGTGCTATCATTGTAAACTACAGAGTATTATTTCTATATTTTTCATTTATACAAAACACATATAACACTAATTTTGCACAAATTATGAGAAAAAAGCACAAACGAGTAGAAAGAACTTTCATTTCCGGTTAGGTGATTGTGAGCGAAAACTTGTCAGTTTTTTATTTCCTGTTTCTGATTCCACATATAAACATCGTAGAAATCAATCAAAGGGTAAATTTCTTATTAGTCTCTACGTGCGAGATTACAGATACATATTTGAGGTAATTTAAAATATTTTAATTTTAGTAATAAATTTGATATTTTCGACAGTCAAATGATATTTCTCTCAAAAAATACCTACATACATAAAATACTGTTTATGCAACAAAATGAAAAGCATTTCAATACTAGACAATCGTTGATGATGTTTTAGATACGCCAATGTTATTTTATGCGTTTTGTGACACCAATTTATTAATAAATCAAATTCTATAAATTGAAAAGTAAGCCACAACACAACTTTTTTTATGATTTATATTTTTCAATCACTTTTTTCTTTTTATTGATAGAATACAATTTCGATTTTAAATCTACCATGTTTGTATTTTGTAATGTGGCTTTTTTTTTTTTTTTAATTTTATTTTTAAAATACAATCAGCGTTGGAAAGGAATCAATCTCATACATAAAATTATTACATATATATTTCAATAATTTTGATCGGTCTAATTTTATATTACAATTACCACTTAGACTATTCTGGCTATCATTTGAAAGAGCTTTATCGAAGACGTGTTTGGATAGACCTTGATTGATGACTTTGATCCCCCTGAGAAAATTTAAGAAACATTTGGATTTCTTCAACGATGTCATTTTTCAATATACATATGCCAAAGCATTTAATAGTAAATAATTGCTTGGTTTAAAATAAATCCTCAATTTTCCAAAAGAGATGGTAACATATTTATCAGGTTATCTTTTATAATTATACAGTAAACAATAAAACACAAAACACGTCATTGACGGTTGACGAACACATCACAACTGATAATTGAAAATAAACATCAATTCTTTATATTTTACATCTCATCAATGATGTTTAATTAAGACATATTCTCGAAATCCTTCTCTCGAATCTTAAGATTTCATTAAAATAAATTTTCAAGAAAAAGAACTCAACATTAGTCCTTTTTTTTAAGAAGTGAAATCGTGCTGACCACTTCTAGTCATCAAATACTGTTGGTGATTACCTTCCTCTGCAAGCTGTCTGATTTTTTTCAAAAAAGCCAACTCTCTTGGTGTAAAAAGATGACATTTACATTGGAATATGAAATCTTTACGCTAAGTTACCCATGGAATGCGAATCATATAGCAAAAATTATCGATACCAAAAGAAAACAATATTATTTTATCGCTCTTTTAGATTGCATGTACCGAAACTAAAGTCCTCTACCTATGTTATCAGTATTGGATGCAATGTAATGTTGCAATTAAATCTTCATTAAAATTTTAATCTAGCGAATGAATTATTTTTCTTTGTATAGATTTCCAAGTAATTGGCATGTTTTCAGTAAACGCAATCGCCATTTTATTTCGCAATAATTTGAAACGTTACGCTTCATGATAGATAAAGTGAATCTGAAACCCATTTACTAGCGAAGCCATTCAAAGATTGTCAAACTTAACATGAAAAAACAATGCCAAATAGTCTATTCAAATCTTCGAGTCCATACCTAACCAACCGGTTGCTATAATATAACAAATAATAAATTTTACGATTGCTATAATACTTATCAGTTGCTATAATATATATTTATCCTTATAATGAGACATGAATGATTTTTTGTTAGTGTTTTTAAGATTTTATAAGAAACATGAAATATTTCATTGTTCTTTCAATTCATATATAATACTTTTAGATGCTTGTGACTTACTGGTATATTCAACTATTACTTATAATCTTACAGTTAGACCAATTCCACCTAAACTCTTGCAGTATTAAGACATTATTTGAGTCTAACCACCAGTTAAAATTTTGCAATTCAACAAAAAAAAATGTTTTTGATATTGGTAAACAAATATTGTATTGATTTTATTAAACGATGAATCAGGATATTAAGACATATTTCAAATACACTTCATAAATGTTCTTATTTCATAGTTTGTTATTTGTAGTGAATTAATCGCGACAATTCTTCATAATATAACGATAACATATAATTTTAAGCACTTTCTTTCATGCAGCCATTTAATTAAAAAAATCCTCTTTAGAACAATATTGCGTTTAATATATTCAATGCGTTTGAGATGAAAATAAATTCTCAACGATTATAAAACAGTAAGAACTCTGGGTACTAATAACTCCTTCAAATAATTAATTTATCATTATATGATATTTTAATACGAGTGGCATCGTCGTAGATTTCTGTTTTTTCTGTTGGTCAAATTCATAGAAAAGTATTTCCTATATACGGATAATTTTTCAGTCTTATTTTATCTCGCTACTATGTGAATAACAAAATATCTCAATTGGTTGATATTTTTCAACTTTCATTTTTATTATAATAAACAATTAATTTAACACACAATCTTTAATGATAATATGAATGTCAAAACTCAATATTTTTTTTAAATGACTATGCTCATACGAACATTGCACAATTTTTACGTACCTAGTCATATTATACGGAGGCGTAGCAATGTGCTACGATTTCATATTCGCTACGCCATATATCAATTATATTGAGTGATATCTGTTATGAAATATGAACGCTACACACATAATTAATCATAAACCTTACGCTCACATAAAAAGTGCACACCCTCTTCGTCAAACAATATATACACAGCTTTCTCAGATTATATGACAAATTTTAAAAGTGTGTAGTAACAAGTTATTACTCAAAGTTCTACATGGTACCGAAAGTTTGTGAAACTCCGAGACAACGAAAAGAACGGATGAAACTTCAATACGTACCATAACATATTTTTTATAAGTATTTGCAACCACAAGTTTTTGACACATTTAAATGAATTAAATTGAGATGTTAACGGTTGGCGACTAAATGCAGGTGGGGAGAAATATTTCAAAGTGTTGCAACACAAAGACGCCGCGTGAAGGACTGTGAAACTGAGAATAATAAAAATGAGCGGTTTGCGCTGAAATTGATCATTATACAAAGCTTATAGCCAACGAGAAAGGTACTTACGAACTGTCATTGTTAACAGAAATATTACTGTGAAAAAATTTACCATTAAATAAATCTATTCCAACGAATATATCAAAGGCAAATTTATACAATAAAAGCTTCAAAGGTAAACGTGCACACAATGCTGAGAAAAATCGTATGAAAAATCTATCATTATAATCAAGTTTAACTCATCACGAAAGTTTTACAGTGAAGTGTTCAATTAATCGATTGACGTGTGAAAAGTTTAAAATTTCTTTTAAAAATCTTCGTGCGGGTCACCACGTTTTACCAAAATATAATTGTAAAGTAGAACATTGTTGAGTGTTTAATATCAATCGATTGTTCAAGGTTTAACTTAATGAAAAAAACGTTTTAAACTTAAGCTGTATTTGATTCGTGCGTAAAGAGTGAAATGAAAATAACAAACTCTCTTTTCACTCTCGATCCAACAGAAATCGTGACTTCTTTTTCAGAACTTCGTGTAATGTTTACCGTCCAAAATTCAGAGTTCTAATACAACGCGACTAGTGAAAGATTTTTCTTTTCTATAACTGCAACAAAATCAAAATTTTATAAAACTTAGCTGCCAGATCTTTAAAATATTTTGGGGATACCATTTTTTGAGTTTTATAATATTTACGTAAGATACTTATATATTCAGTATAATTAAAGATACAATTGGATACATTCATCGACCTTCATTGATGTTTTGTTTGCTTGAAATCGTTCTATTTTATATATATTTGAATAACAATTGATGTTATTATTATATATATTGTTTTTATTGATAAAAATAAATATTTTTTTAGATGCCCTTTAAAATATAGTTAAATAATTTCTTTCCGTAACAAATACAGTTAAAGCATATTGATAAAAATATATGATTCGTAAAAATACGTTTTCTTACAGTCAATTGTAAATTATCACTTATTAAAGTTAAAGGATTTTTGTTCTAATAATACTTATACACCATAAATATTGTAAAACTCAATTATCGTGACTAAATAATTCCTCTATTTTAACAGATGACGTCACCGGCAATTTACTGTCTGCTGGCTCTAGGAAGCTTGGCTTGCCTATCAAGAGCAGCTCCAATTTTAGGACTTGAAGAAGAACTTGAAGACACAGCCATTGTTGAATCAACGGTCAGGGAAGTTAGAGCAATCAAGGTAATGATTTGTTAATTTCATTGCACGAACTAGACATATCTCAATTAAAAATACAAACATTTATTTATAATGCAAAGTAAGCTATTAAATAACGAAATGAATTGCGTCTAGCAAACATGCTGTATTTTCTGTTAATATTGATCCGCGCTTCAAATCAGAAAAGGTTCACAAGAACAGTCCAGAATTTGTGACATATACAATCTTTTAGTATACCTACGAATTGAATATATTTTATTTAGTTAACAGTTTGCCAGACAATTCTTGGGCGCTTGTAAAAACTAAGTTTTTATTGCAGGCTGATGACTTACAAGATGCTCCTGCCAATTTCCACAAAACCTATGACTCCGGCGACAAAGGAGATATTGGTTACTCACGTCAAAAATCCGACAAGGGAAAGACAGGATATCAAAATTTTGATTCTTTCCATAAGAAAGGAGGTGATTCATACGGCTATGAAAAACACGATTCCTTCGGCCTTAAAAACAAAGGTAGTGCCGGTGGGCATTCAGGCAAAGCCGGGTATACCCACAAAGAGGGAGATGGCAAAGCAGGTATTTATATATATACTAATCAGGTATTTTGATTGATTTTTAGAAATTTATTTTTATTATATGCTTTAAAATAATAAAAAAAAACTTATTGCAAACCCATCGCCATCTAGGCCTCGCAATTGCAACTCTGAAATTCGCAATTGGCAATGGAATAATTGTTTGAGTTGAAACATTAATTGATGAAAAATCTGGCGATTATCACTAATGAATGATAAAGTACTTTATTTTTTAATCAATAAATTACATTTCTACACAAGACGAGAAACCTGAAAGCTTTGGCAAAATAAATACTAACCGAACGTTTCCTTCTTATTATATTTACGTTTAAGACAAAGGTTTTCTCAAATCTATATTATGATCACAATTCTTAATGATGGCAGTAAAATAACTATTTACGAATTAATTTATTTAATTGGCACTAAATTTTTCACATTTGATTTTTAGCCAATTATCAAGATGCTGGCGAACACCATGATGGAAATGAAAAAAGGTTTGTTTTATTTTAAATAATTGAATTCTTTTGAAAATGTCTTGCAAATATTTCTGCGTTATAAAAACATCCCCTTTGTTTTTTTAGTACTACCATGCGTTATTTGTTAAGTTATTTTATATTGTATTGTTAAACGAAGCATAAACATAAATTAAAGAAATAAAATATTTCGTTGTTGTTAGGCAAAATTATGTCGTTGAAAAAGCATACCGTTATAAACGCACTTGATGTAAGAAATTTTAATTGATAATTTTTAATGTTCTAATTTTAATCGATAATTACTATTCTAATTACAAATGTTCTTTTTTAAAAGTTGAATGGCAAAAACGTTATTTTGAAATCATACAAATAGTTTTCTAAATTTATTTTGAAAAACACAATAATTAAGAACATTCATTGTGCTATCTAGTGATGGAGATGAAGAATCCTCAGCCGATGAAGGTGCTGAAGAGTCCCAGAACGAAGCAGCAGACAGCTCTTACGACGGAGAAGCAGCGTCTGAAGCTGAAGGAGGCATCGAAGAATCTGGTCATGACGAAGAAGATGCTGCCAACTACCAAAACCCAGCCGAATACACTTATGGAAGTGGAAACGAATACGACTTCAAATGAATTCAATAAATCATTTTCAGTCGCTTAGAAAATAATAAAGAAATATTTTTATACTTTTCAAAGAGGTAGTAAAATAAAACAACCTATAGATCTCTCTAAAATTCACACTTAGTTTAACAACTTTTGCTTCACTTGATACGAAGTAAATATGTTTATGAACAATTTGAGTGAAACTATTATTTCGTTTAAGATAAAAAGTTGATTTTTTAAATGGTATAAAATTAACATACAAATAAATGTGTTCACCTTATTCATCTACTACATTATGTAGACTATAAGTTCTTCAATAATTCCCAAAATAATTTATGTGACTGATATTAACAAATTCTTGGAAAATTTGTTTTAATTTACTTTATTATTGTTTTTTTTTTGTTATTGTGTAAAATACAATGTTATATGTTATATTTAAATTTGTTATATATTTGTTTGTTCCGAAATAAAATTTCATTTTATTAGACAGTCTTATCAATTATTATCAAATTATGTTCACATTCAACGTTACAATATTTTTTGGTTTCAATGTAATAAAATCTTCTGCCCATACATACTATGTAATATTGTATTAATCAAGCTGGAAAAACGACACATCATTTAGTTTTCTACATATAATAAAATTTGAGACGAAATAAAAATCTTTAAATGTTTGTTTAAAAATTTGGAATTTATTGATGGCCAGACGCTTGTAATATAGCATAATCTTTTCACAAGCGTTTGGTAATCCTATTTAGCAACATAGTAACTTCATTAAAAAAGTTTTTTTTTCAAGCTCGTATGCGATATGTTGCCGATTACCACTATGTACAACATAAAAGAAAGCTTTTACAATATTTTAAATTTTCGAATGATGGTACTGCTTTTCTCAGACCCGCATAAACAAAACCCAAACATAATTTTAAAAAATGTGCGAAACATTTTTTTTTTTTTTTTTGGTAACCTAAATTTAAATCATTTTTTTTGGCCCTTTACATTTTAAAATTGTAGATCTTTCCCTTCACTTTACCATCTGATATTTAAACATTTACATATATATTTACTTATATGTATATCAAAAAAGTTGAAAACATGAAAGAATCTGGTACGGATGCTAACTTCCTAGTTGATATCGTTGCTATGCCAAATTTTGTATTATAAATTCTTATATCTCATTCAAAATTCAGTCTCCAATGATCAACGAGTATATACAATATTTTATTTTTATACATAATGAATTCCATGGCGAGCTAAAGCATATTATATGCTTTCAACAAACCGTTAGCAGTTTTAACAATACAAAAAATCTTGATCAAAATATTTCAAATCACAATATTAACGCAAACGTATATTACTGTATCAAATTTATAATAATATTAATCCTGATACTAAATAAATATTTTCGTTAGAAAAGTCTCAACGGGAACAACTTGCCATAGAAAATTCATTTATAATATTTACCTACACATGACTGATATTTTCATAGAAAACCTTTCACACTCCCCAATTTCATTTTAATGATAGCTGATTATTAATTGATGTAAAGTACTTTCATGAATGACTCATTAACACTATTAACAGTTAATAAAACTTATTACAGGCAATTGTGTGTTATTATTATTAGATCAATATTATTGAAATTTGTTTTATTCATCATTTAGTTCTTGCCTTTGGATCTGTGTTTTTCCTTTAATTAACTCCTTAGGTACATAAACGATGCTAATTGTTTATGTGTGTCAATTCTGTTGCACCCGTGTGATAGAACTTCTGAAGATGTCGAAAGGCGAAACTCGAGTCACTAGTGACAAAACATATGGAATCGTACAAAGTTTTAACAATTCAAATTTGTCTTGTATAAGCTGAGTCGTCAAAAAATGCGAAAGAAATTCATCAAATATTTTCATATGTTCTAATTCTTACGGCACTTATGTTAAGTTTTTAATATTTTTTTAACGTTTTGATGTATAATAGTGCTTTTGTCGTAGAATTCATGTTAATTGATAGTTAGCGTGATTAAATGCGTTCACAGAAATGAATTTGAAAAAGCAAACGTATTAAGATTTTTTTTAATTTAAAGGTAATAGAAAAAAAGGGTACTGTTTTGAGTAATGTATAAAATAATAAATAACACAATGTTATATCGTAAAAAATCCTAGCAAAAGCAAGTATTTTTCAGGGAAAAATAACAATAGAAAAATGTACTTTTTTGTTTGCTGTTATGTTACATACAAAACTAAGAAAAATAGGCAAAATAACTGACAAAAAGAAAATGCTTCATTGAAGTAATTAGCTTATCGTGTTTTAAACCACATAATATGTGTGATTAAAGCAGCAAAAGAAAGATTGAAATTATAATTGAACGATTAATTGACAAAAAATTCAGCCTTTCAATTTATTATTGTACTTGAAAAATATTATTTTCTACCCACATTATCATTAATAATTTATTCAAAAATATAAATTTATTTTTCTAAGAGTCTTAACTTTTATAATGCATACATACCTTTTTAAACTAGCAGACTAAGGATCTGCAGCAGAATAGCATGTCCACGTTACAAAGCAAAAAAACTAATTTTACCCATAAAAGTATTATTTTTACGTTTACTGTTTTTTCAATAATATTGTTTTGATTGCGCCGAAAGAAGTTTTGATATTGAGCCCCAAAGTGGAAATATGTTACTTTCTATAAGCAATAAATTTGAAAAAAATAATACATTATATATGTTTGCTATGTCATATTGAAACAAAACCAGGAACATGTATTCCAAATACTAAAAATTTGAAATTAACCTATTATGTGTTTGTCTATGGTAATTTTTGTTGCCGCATCCCTATACTATGTATTTGGTTATTGTAAATTTGACGTTTCGTAGACTCATCTTCGCCGCCTTGAAGCTTGTGCCATTGACGTGTATAGTTTCGACTTTTTAATACAAAAGCGATTTCTATGTATGTTATCGAATCGTAATTTTGTGCATTGATTAAATATCGCTCATAATGAATTTTCTTGTTCGGAATATAGTTTTTATTGTACATTTAATACTAACAACGATTTGCGCATCGGTCGGTAAGTTACCCACAATTAAGTAAATTGATTCAATTGTCACAGCTCTTCCTTATTATCTTATATTGAGTGTTTGGTTTGGACAAAGTTTCAGTTACCCTACCGACTTGTTCTCCGCAAGAATTATTCAGTTGCGGACAAAACCAACTCTGCAATCAGAATAAAGGACAATGTGAATGTGCGGGGAGTTACATATACGATCCCGATTCTGAATCTTCAGACTCTGCTTGTGTAGCTCCGCGTCCGAAAGAAGCACCACAAACTTCAAGCGGAGGCAGTTCTGTAACCGTAGTCTTTGTGTTGTTGTTCAGTATCATACTGATGGTGAGCGCCCTAGTTCTAGTCATTCGACAATATCATTTACTTCATTGGATTCGTCAAAAGATTGTCGCTCGGAGAGATAGCGGTGTCATGTACGAAGATGTCATGATCGGCCAAGATGATCCTCCTATTTCCGCTTAAAGTAGATTGAAATAACTGTAGCAATGCGATCCCACCTTCAAGAATAATGCATTTATTGAAATCAATGACCAAATTATACCTTTCTCAGGATCTCAATGATTTAAAGACACCAATTGAATTAACAAATATCTTTTAGTAGGTAGGTAATCAATTTGATAAATTGCCAGAGTGTGAAAAAAAATGAATTGAAAACAAATATTATGTGAAAAAGCAGATGTATTTCGTTTTAGAATTAATTCTGAGATTTATTATTTTGTTAATGTTTTCAATCATTTAATTTATTTATGGAGAAATGAATGCAGAATGTATCGGAAAAATACTTGACCCAAATCAAATAATGTTTTTGCAGCCCACCCCTTCCAGACTCAAAATTATAAAGATTAATGAATACATCGCAGCTCAATTTTAAATAATATTTTAATATTCTCTACCCCACCTATGATTGAATTTCACGTTTAGACTGTAATTTTTGAAACCTGAAATGACAATTTTAGCCCTTACCTATGATCCAATTTGATATACACCGCATATTAAGCATGTATTTTCTACAGTTGGTGATTTAAATTACTGATACTTAACAGGTATCCAAATATTCTACTCATAGAAATACATTTCTGGATTATTTTTCTTTCTAAATGAAATATGGCCAGTCCACTGCGATATACTTATTGACTACCATCTTATCATCGCTATTTCAAAAGAACAAATATAATAACAAGATCAAATTTCATCTTCTGAAATATCTTTCAAGTTCTTAGTGAATTCTCATCCCAGTATTCAGTATACTTCAAAGAATCATACACAAGTTTTTATCCATTTTAAATTATAAATCAATGAATTTTATTCAATTGAGTGACGATTGTATACTGTCTAGCAATGTTCATTACCTTACGCTCAATAAATATCATTTACAATTGTTTTATTCAAGTGTCATCTCAACAATCTGAACTTAATAATCACGTTTTTGTTGAGAATTGTACAAGTAAAAAACCACAAACAAATCAATGATATGAAACCCACATTAAGTGAGTTATTATTTTCTTGGCAACAAAACAGTTGCATTATTCAACTCATACATGCACTTACATACATACCTGCGATTTAAGCAACCATTATTTATTCAGTTGGTAACGAAGGTGTCATAAAATGGAAATGTGTTATCACCCACTAAATTCAGACAATTAAATCAGTATATAGCTTTTAAGAAATGTATTGATTACCAATATTCAGCAACAGAAATTCAGTCTGTCCATTAAAACCCTGCAGCAAAATAGGTGTGAATTTCAATCCCATTCTGGTAAATTTCTGTTAATTTGATTATTCAATATTTACATGAAAGTTAAACATGTAAATAAATAAATGTGTTTTGTGTATATATACTAGATTTATTATATTTAAGTGTATTGAAATTCCATTAAGTAGTGAATGTGTAAACTTATATTGATGTTTGTTTAGTTTATCTTATCTTATTTTTTTATTTATCACTATCATTATATTTATAGCATATTTTCAAACACTTGATTAAGAAATATTTTTGCATTCTCAGACCATTGTTTCTCCATTACCTTTGAAATGTCCACGCAGATATTTTATTTTATTTTTATTCATTTATAATTTGTACATTGAAATAAAAGTTATTGTAATAATATGACTGAATTAATTATAATTCTAAAATAAATATGTATATAATTATTACATTACCGCTGAATCAATGAAAATCTTTCCTGCCTCAGGAATTAACATTCATGTTTTAGAAGTGTAATCAATAAATTTAATTTTGAAAATAAAATAATCTGTGATACAAAATTGGTTTTATTATCAAATATAAATACATCTTTTAATTGCACTGCATCACATCAACATTTCACTTGCAGTCCTAAGGTAAGTCGATACTGAAACTTTCAATGCTGATGAAAATAAGAGGATAAGAAATGATTTCCACTTGCTGCAGTCGAATATTACTGAAATAATAAAAAAACATTATAAATAATATACTAAAAATTGAAGTTAAAATTGGAGCCAAAAACCTTAGCCAAGTTCAATGAAATTTATTTTTAAATGACTGATCTGTCAAATAAATATTCCTTATTGAGTCATGCAAAAAAACATACACATAATATATGGTGGGTCAATTTAAGCCAATGATAATATATTTTCCAGATATGAACACAATGTAATTCTCTTATTCCTTTTAGCTTCACAGAGTGAATCTATCAACTCGCTTAGCATAGGTGGAAAATAACTGCGGTGACAGGCCCGAGTTTCGTATACACAGATATCGATAATAAGCTCAAAACATAAAATTTTACTGCGCAAGACAACTCAATCAAGTTAGGACTCTGAACCTGCATATTTATTGATCATTTGAAAGGTGCGTTAATGTAAAGAGTTTTACATGCTTACATTAAGGGCTGAGGCTGGCTAATTAGTCTCTTAAAGCAAATCTTTTCGTGCATGCATTCACATACAATAAAAGTTAGCTTTGTAATAAACATTGAGAGCCTTATCACATCATTTATGTTTATGCCAATAGCAATATCTGGCCTGTGAAACTAAAGGGTTTAAATATGGATTACATTTGAGATATATGATTTCTAATTGGAGCTCATTCGATACACTAGAAAATTGAAAATAAATCGCAACACGACAATGCTTAGTCTTTGGTTATGGCAGTGGTTGAATGTAGTCATGTGTTCTTCTCAGTAAGATTCTCGACAACTACAATCAATTACAGTAATACTTATGAGAGGGCCAGAACAATGAATCAGCAAAAATGATAAATTGGAAAATATCAATGCATTATTCAATATTGTTCTGATAGGCATTAGGATAGGACTAAAAAAATTATGATAAATGCAAGAATAATAGATGTTTCACTGCATCTAGAAAATCACAGGAAAAAGGACTGAGCTACATCACAAAATCGAAAATCTATAAAAAATTTACCTGACAGTGAAAAACACAATTATCAACTAGCACACATTTGAATTAATAAACCAAATTTCATACTGAAACTGAATGCTAAGATATTCCAAGTGCTTAAAAGATAATAGCACATTTACATAACACGTTTCCCAGCTAAATAATTACGGTGACAAAGTCTCTAAAAAGCAATTTATTAACTTATGCATTCCTTGTTATATTTGGGCTAAGCAAGAAATTATTCAGACAATCGAAATATCTTACAAAACCGGTCAATCGGGATAATATTAGAGACAGAACCAAAATATTTAGACAATAGATCGAGAAAATCGATATTTCGGGGAATTTTTAATATGACATTATTTATCATTGCATTGTTATCATGGGTGTTTGATGTGACTGTAAAAAATTTATGATTCAGTCATTCATGGAAAAACATATGCGAAGCAGTTGATCGAGGTTCCACTGTATTTATTAAAAATAAAATAGGATACTTTGGAAATATTTAAAAAATTATACTGTTTTTATTTTCAACTTGCAGATCAACACTGTTCCTTCAGTAAGAATGTTTCATATGTACTTAGATCCGCTATATAATTCAGAGTAAATGAAATGATCCATACGGTGTTTTTTTCAATGACATTTTCCATCATGTGAAAAAGATAAGATAAAAATTATGGGAAGTTATGTCACTGTTAAAAATGGATTGTAAATGTGAAATGTGGGGCCAAGAATCAGTGTGGTCAAAGTTGCATATTTATTTTTCATAAAAAATTACTTGCGTCGGTGGTCACTCGGAGATATAAAATAGAAATTTAACACATTGTTGTCGGGACACGGATTTTTCCGTTTTTGCGGAACTGCTGATGGATTGCGGGACCCGTAAAAATCCGTGTTTTGTAGTCTGTTGCTAGAAGTCGGGTCACGTACAATATTTATCCGTGTAATTTGAACTGCATTTTTTTTCGTTGTCAGCAGCTAGATGTCACTGCTTTGGTATTTAACAAAGACATTTTTTTATTAGTCGTCGCATTTATTACAGTTCCACCAAATGTATTGTACTAATTTTGATATTGAATTTTTATACCCTCCAAAAATATTTTATAAAAAATGACACACAAAAGTTAAATAATGAACTACAAATGCTTTATAGCTTGTGATCGTATTGAAATTGACACAAATCAAGAACCAGGACCATCGACATCCCAAGAACCAACAGCATTACGCCCGACACGGCGAATCTCAAAACTTGATCCACCAGGAAGATTTTCTATGGATATGAAAGCCCATACGGTGCAACGAATTCTTGGAAAGGGAAAAAATAAATACGTTCAAAGACAATGCCGAGTGTGTGGTGCGAGCGGCAAAAGAAGTGAGACCTACTTTATGTGCAAGTTTTGTGGTATACCTCTACACAGAAGTACGTGTTTTGAGAAATATCACACGTTGAAAAATTATTCATAAAAACAAATTGTGACATATTTTAGTTTTATTTAGTGTTTATTTCGATTTTTATTACATACATTTTTATAAAACTTTTATGTGCAAAATAAACGGAAGTTTCCAGTGAATATAAAACTGTCATCCTCCATGTTTCTTCTTCATTTGATAGTACTGTTTATGGTAAGTCTGTGTTTAAAATTTCATAATTTTATATTGTATAGTATAAAAGTTATGGCGAGTTTCCGAAAATGTAAAAATACGCGCGCGGCTGCTAAAAAATGCCCCGCGCCAGGCTTAAAACAATGCGCGAAATCACCTGACAACAATGTGTTAAAACTTGCACATATTTTATACAAATGAGAAAAATGGTTATAAGACATACAATACAATAAGAATCTTATTCGTTAATAGTCAAGTTCTGTCCTTGCGCAACCAATAATTATAATGACAATTATTACAAAAAAAAATGTACTGTATACATTACCTGAGTGGACATTTGTTAATGCCAGTGTCGTGTATCCAGAAACCAAAACTGAATGAATTGATGTATCACGATCACTTCCCCATATTAGAGTAGGTAGCATCAATAAATTTCCAATACTACCCAAAGTAAATGCCTTGAATAAGAACTCCAGTTTAACTAAAAACATAAGATATGTATTCAGATTACTTTTGAATATAAAAATGAAACAATTCCTGTATTGCTCATATGTTATATTTCTTCCTTTTAACCATATGTATGTTAAAAATTTGTATGTGAAGACATCAGCTGTGAGAAAAATAATAAAAGAATGATTGTATAAATCAATGGAAAATTACCCTATAAAAAATAATAAGAACTTGAAATTTCATCCATATCCATAAAATTAAGACTAGATAAGTGAAAGCTACTGTCAAGCACTTTTAAATTATCGATAAATATTTTTTAAATGAATTATAAGATTGGAGTAAAATTAAAAGAGAATAAAAATAATTTTACAAAAGAGTCATACATGTATTGCAAAAAATGAATAGCTGGCAAGCTGCAAGCACAATTTTTTTTTTGATTTTGTTAACCAATGTTGGTGACCACGTGAAACATTTGTCTTGTGTTGTATATTGAAATGAACTATAAGAAGAAAATAAAAGAAATTGTACCTTTATTTTTTGCTAACGATAAAAGCCCAAGAAATGTAGAAGATATGAAAGCCCACAGAACAAAAGCCAGCATTCCTGAAACACAAATAACTTAATTTCGTGCAAGAGATATCTTCCAGATATTTATTGAAATTGGAAATTGAAACAACCATTTTGTCATGAACATGTCTTATAACAGCTATTACTAATCAAGTAGATATATATGAACTCGTAATTAGAATCAATATTAAACTTACCAAAAAAAATACAACAAAACGTCAAATATATTCCCTTTTCAGTCAAAAATGGATCATCTGTTTGCGTAAGATTTTTTTCTTTGGAAGAAGCATTACAGAATGCTTGATTCTCATTAGTATTAACATTGGTAGAATTCAACCTAAATTAGTTTCGTAAGTACCATGTATATTTATTATATTTTATAAAAAAATTATGACTAAATGTATGTATATAACAATTCAATTATTAATTTCATACTATTTATGAGATTTGCACAAAACATATTGAATATATTATTATATTTACCAGGATAAAGAACTGTGTTTTATAGCCAGATTTTCTTGACATATTTTATTTTCAGCTTGATTTAAAACTGCATTGCTATCAACATTATAACTTTTATTGTCATTTGATCTTGACCAGTCAATATATGTATCCATTAGCAATAGTACAATAAAAAGTTTCCAATATGCCTAGAATAATAATGTTATAATACTTTACTTTCATCAACATAATTCGATGTAAACATAAAAATAATAATGACTTATAATAAATATAAATCAATATGACTCTTAATTACCCAACACTACATAAGTGGTGTACTTATAAATTTTGTTAACAAGTAGGATTGTTAATGTGCGTTACAAAATGCCACATTTTTTCTTACAGTAAATTATAAAAAATAAAAGGCAGCTAAAGAATAGCAATTTATGTGCAGCACTTTTGTTAATGAACAAATAAAAAATATACTCACTTTAAAAGGTGTGTTATACAAGACATGCCGATATGCTTGCATAGACAATAAAACTAAATCAACAATTATTATGACAGGATCATATTCAATATATTTGTCAGCTATACTTCCACATCTTTTCTGAAATCAAACAAAAGTTTTAAATTAAATATCATCGCATAATAACTGTACCCAGATTTTTTTAGATGAACTTCATAACATATAACTGCTTTATGTATTTCAAATAGTGGGACCTATGGAAAACGAATAAAGTATTACAATAATATTCCAAAATATTAGGTAACAACAATTCAACTTTTACTTACACAGTTTGTTACCTTCAGAACAGTAGGACCATATTGTCGAAATAGAGCATCGACTTTATTTCCACACACAACGCAAATAAAACCTGGCATTTTTTAGAAAAATGATCATAACAAGAACCATAGAATAAGTATAACTGTCAATCTACATGATTCTATTTTGTCAACATAACCTGAAATAAACAATGACAGCTGGTATCTAATGTAGCCAGAATTACTTCTTACGTGATAATATAAAACAAAAATTCATAATAAAGAAGTCGGATGTATAAATGATTTATTGCATCCTTTGTATTGAGTTCTTTTAGATTATAGAAGATCGGCATTAGCTTCAATAGTTTTTTTTTATCCTTTTACGTCTGCTCTGTTTAGTTGCCTGAAAACAAAATATTTTTTATTTGAATTATATGCATATCAATATAATAAAACAATGGCGTATTTCTTACAAAACTATTATTAATTTCCTAACGGAACATTATTTTAATTATGATACTCATTATTTTATGCATATAGTTTGTTTGGGTCAAATACATTTTCAGTCATTTTTTTCTTTCTTAAGTAACTAGGTTATATACAAATATTATTATTGAATGTAGAAATATATTCTTAGTAAATAAATTGAAAAATTATTTGTTAATAAATTGTAGTAAATAAAATCATCTGATGCTTTTTTTTATTACTACAATCTGTGTTGTATTTTTTTTTTAATTTTATTTTTTTCGATCCTATTTTATGTTATTACACCGAAAGTTATCAAAAATGGAACACATCTTGTTTGCGACATTTGTGTCAATATTTTAATTCCTGAGGATAAATTGGCATTCCTACATTACCTATCTTTATAGTAAAAACGGCCTCTAAGTATCTCAAATCGTATGTTTAATATATGTGCTTAATAACAAGCCTAGAGTAAGATATAACTCGATTATTTTATTATAAATGATAGGAATCTATAGAAATTTAAAAACATATTGATTTATTCATTTGTTTTTATAACCTAACTTGATCCTTTACACATTCATTGCACATTCTTTCTTGCAAACATTGGTGCAAAAATAGACGAAATAAAATATAACTCGAAAAAATACTCTAATTTTAGCATTCGATGTAAGTGAAGAGTGAGAGAGGTAACGACTGTTGTGAGAGGCAGCAAACTACTGAAAACCGCGCATCGTGCGGCAAGAGTAACACTACAAAATATGAGAGTATTGATTGAACAACTTAATTTGCTCTTACCAGTTATACAAGTTACTTTAAACAAATCGCGTGGTCTTTCTCATTCGACGGACTTATCCGTGTTGATAACCATTATTGGAATTCAAAAGAACGTATCACTATTATAAAAATATTTCATTGGTTACTCTGATGGATAAAATTTAAAAATAAATTTATCTTCATGGCTTTAGTTATTTTGGCTATCATTTTAAGTATCCATTACGTTTACATAATTACCAGTCTGGCTTGTTATTATCAAAATAAAAATTCCAAATCCAAGCTATAAATCAGGGATATCCAACGTGTCTATTGTTACACTTTGCGAGAGATTGATGAAAAACCAATCTTATAAATGATCAACAATTGTGGCTAATATCATTTTAGTATTGCAAACTATTTTATGCAAATGACATTAAATTATTTTTAATGAGTTAGCTGAAACTTCATGATGGAATGTAAATATATTTATACAAATAAAATGCAATGTTAAATACTATTTCACAATTTTAAAATATTTACTATAAATAAATATATATAGGACCGGTTTCGGTCTAATCTTTATACTATAATATATCCGATCAGATCCAACATTATTAATCGATCAGTTGATAACGCTCGCGATCACCAAACCGTTCTTGGTATTTATATTTAAAAATCGTTAAAATAGGATTAAATATCTTGTTTTTATAAATCTCAACATAATGAAATATATTCCGTATCTACTTCAAAATTATATAAATCAGCACTAGTAGATAAAAAGTCTAGTTTCGCATATATTACATGTCCAATTCACATTATTTGATCAAAAACACTCATTGCTTTCAGTAATCGGTTTTTTGTAAACTTACTGCCCGACACCCCCATTCATGAAATGGAAGAAAAACCAGATAGTCCTAATATTTTCTTTACTAACGATTTCAACTAATGGAACCCTTTTAGTTCAACTTTGCTATAGAACTAGTGATGGAGAGAAAAAATAATATTTGAAAATATATTTTAGGCAACAAAAAAAATGGTACACCTACATTCATAACCAATATATTTATTTTATAATACTTCCAGTTGGCCAAAAATCAATATGGCAAGGTATCAATAAAAAAAAAAAAATTTACGACTAATCACAAAATATCTTCTATAATTATAAGACAAATGTTCTTCATTGAGAGAGTCAATTCTACAACCGGCGAGAAAATTTACTCAAAAAATTTACCCGATTTTTTTAATTTCCTCCTATTGAAATATTTTTCTAACGTCACATGCGCTCCTAATGCTCCAAAATTATTTTTTAATGACATTTTTCAGAAATACACGAACGTATGGTCTTTATGTGCGGGGAAAAATGACCACAAAGATCAGGATTATTTCAATCATACAGTCAAAATATTTTTGTTTCTGTGACCTATTTGACATATATATCATACAACTGTGTGTTAAAAATTAGAGAACACTGTTTCCTGACAAACTTTCAATATTGATTTATGTTTTTGTTTGAAATCAATGTTGTGAAGATATTATATTTTACTAATATAGTGTACTATATTTGTAATAAAAAAATAAGACAAATGTTTTCAGCTCACCTAGTTATCATTAAAAAAAAACTATCCAGTGAAACCGGTCCTGCTTTAATACATGTCTTAAATACGTAGTTTTTTTTTTCATTATATCTTATATACCTAAAAATTATATCTCAGAATGTGATTCTACGCAATAATTTTCTCTCATACATTTTTATTCGCGAGGCATGATAGCCGATGATTTAATCCCAGCGGAGGGATAAAAATTCATTTGACACCTTGAAATAATCATTTGCCATATAGATATCGTCGAACATTGCAGCGGCTGACAATCTTAGAGAATATATAAGAAAAATTTTACTAACTCAAGGTTTCAAGAACGCCTATTCGTGAAAATTGGATTGCTCAATGCTTACTTTTTATATTACTCTTCTAAATTACATCCGATTTTTTTAATGTTGTTTTTATTAAATACTAGCGTGTACCCTGCATGCGTTGCAATACCACTAAAAAAAAAGAAACCGCGACTTTATGGAATCGCCTCGTCGGGAGCCTCTCGCTTTCCGATTGGATAAGTCAGACTTGAGGCGAGGCCGGAGCCAATTAGAAACAATAAGCTTAGGTTATGTTTTTCTTACCGAAATTTGACAGTGGCGGCCTTATGTGTTTTTATTTATTGGAGTGCTTTTGGATACACAATGTTTTTTGTTTTTCTATCTGGAGCGTACACAAATAAATCAGAAGGTTTTCCAACACGTGAGCAGGCCATATACAGTTGTCCATGTGAGAAGCATGGATTTTCTAAATTTAGTCCACACACTTGTAACGACTGTTCTTGTGCTTTATTGATGGTCATTGCAAAGGCGACTCGCACTGGAAACTACAGACGTTTAAATTCAAATGGCATATCTGTCGGAATCATTGAGATGCGTGGCAACATTACATCTTCTCCTTTGAATTTTCCATTTAAAATTGTAGCTTCAATAATTCATCATTTTTCTTACTGAAAGCCTGGTACCGTTGGAAAGTCGTGAGGAATTTATGTTTCGGAGAAGATTGATAGGGACGCCAATTTTCAATGCTAAAACATGCGGCGGCATACCTGACAAATCAAGTGAATTCAAGAATTCTGTTGGATAATTGATGGCTTCGTCTTGATCAGTTATAGTATCGACGGACTTATACGTTATCGCTTCTCCTGGTATTTCATTTAGTATGCTGAAATTGATTGCATTGATATCTTTGTTTTTGGCTGCTAATATAGCATATGCACTGAGCCATTGATGACTTTTATGATTGTGTGCAATATTTGGAAAAACTTTGTGAATCAATTCGTCTATGGTTGCGGTTATTTTACAGAAATTCGCTGGCAATGTGATACATTGTGTGGATTCCTCTATTGCCATTTTCCCATTTCCTATATCCAACAATTGTTTTACGAAACGTTCAATGGATGCATCATGTTGTAGTTGTACAAGCATATTGGTCTTCAAACTGAATCTATGTACGTATCGCCATAAAACGGATGATTTGAGACATGCATTAAATTCGTCGGCCATTATTGAACGTGATATAACAAGTAGAGTTTGTCGAAAATCACCAGACAATAAAATGAGTGCGCCACCGAAAAGTTGCTCATTTCCTCTCAAATCTTTAAGTGTGCAAGTGCTTCCGATGATTTTTTGTGTGCCATAATACATTCATCGCATACAATGATTTTTCATGATGTGAGTAGTTTGCCCGTTTAAGAATTTTTGTTGATATTGCATGTTGGTGTCTCAATTACTTGCATATTCAATGGCAGTTTCAGTGCTAAATGCGCTGTTCGGCCACCATCCAAAAGAGTTTCTGCAATTCCGAATGATGCGATTGCTAGTGCAATGTTTTTTCATGATCGTGTGGCTGCCAAAATGAGTGAAATGAGGAAGGTTTTACCTGTGCCTCCGGGTGCATCTATGAAATAAAATCTACCACTTTGACTTGTAATTGCATCCATAATTGTGTCATACACTCTACGTTGATCTGGAACCAATTTCGGAAGATTCGTTTCAAAAAATTTACCCAATTCATCCACATCAAAGCGTGTTTCTCGTTGGAAATCACGATGACGTCAGTCGTTTTCATATCGATTCAGCGCAGCCATTCCCAATTGTACCAATGATTTGTTAGCGATTACTAAACATATGTCCTCAATCAATAGCAATGCCTCATTATACACGTTTGGTGTGAATTGAACGTGTGGATTTTGAATTGTTTCACGCAAACTATGTAAAATATCTTCACTCATGTAGCTTTTGTATTTTTTCCAAAGATCTTTTGGATTTGACAGAAAGCACATTGTTAATATTACTGCAAATAACGCATGTATTTGTTGTGGGTCAGCAGTATTCGATGAATCAACGAGTGAAGTTTCCCAATGTGCATCGTTTTCTAGAAGATTTAATTTGAGGCAAGCTTCACGATAAGTGACACATATTCGACCGTTTACTGTTCTCAATTCTTGGAAGGATGTCGGTCCACGTATGTTGATTAACAGTAATCGCAAGTAAACGCATTCTGCATTATTTGGTTGAATAGTGTACAGACGGCCTAATGCGTCGGTTGAATATACATTGTAATGTCCTTCAACATCTTTACCTTGTTTGCGACATTGAAATTTTTTTCTGATACATTCCATCTGTAGAATGTTGGGACTTCAGAGTAAAGTAGCGTCTTTGCAAACATATCATCCCTACACAATAAGAAAAATGCAGTTAACGTTGTTGGCTGTGGTGACAATGCTCTTACACGTGCATTTTCTGTTGTGAAGTACACTCGCTGTCCATTTTCAAGGTGAACTGCGAAATGAGTAACTGGTGGATGCCGTTCATGAATTGGAAATGATAAAATGCGCCATATTGCTTCATTGCTACTAATGTAGCGTCCCAGTTGATATTGGTTGATTTCATCGATAGATGCAGTTGAATTTCCCATTCCAAAAACTGCCTTATCGCTTCCTTTGTTGACATATTTACAAATGTATTTGATGGATTTCACTGAATTACAATACTCGACGTTGATGTGTGCTTTGTACGTTTTCGAGAGAAGCTGTGAATACGCTACAATCCAACGATTATCAACTTCAACCTCATTGTTTCACCCATTTCTTTCGTGCTTGAGTTGTACTCTGACCTATTTCTTTTCGTTTGGGTGGCATAATTGATTTCACAGTGAATGTTACGTTTTGAAATTCACTTTTGAAAAATGAAAAAAAAATATTTGGTATATTGAATAAATTCTTTCTATATCACACACGATTTATACGTAATATTTATTTCAATTCGTTCTATCATGCAACATAAAACCAAAACAAAAAAGTCGGTAAAAAATAGAACATTGAAATACTTTTTTCGAAAATCGAACTTTGTTTCAAAATATTCAGTACCTTACGTAAGTACCTACAGGTGAGTGAATGTGACAGATTTGCGTCGTTTTTGTTTTCGGCGTTGCTATGGATACAATGTGTCATAAATGGCCATTCTGTATTACAATAGTCTTGTATGAAAACATGTTTTTCGTAAATATTCAATTAATTTTTGTAATCAAATCAAATTCTGAGTATCTAGTAATCTGAGTAGTAGTAATTTATTGCTCGGAGATAATACATGCGATTCGTAATAATGGCCATGATCGAACATCAAGAATCTTTCTTTTTAAAACTTACGGAAAATTTCTAATAGAATCAAATACAATGTCATCTATTCATACGAAATGTCCTTTTGATGATTAGTTAATGTTTATGTCAGGCAACGCATTGACGTGCTATGAGTACATAACGAAAATGTAATAAGGAATTATTTTTTTTATCTATATAAGCTTTCCTTAAAAACAAATGTAATACTATAAAATATGTTACTTTTGCTGCTCTGTTTTTAAATAAATATTATAAAATTTAATCCCCCTTTTCTTGAACACATTTTACATTACGAATTTCTAAATAAATGTCATTTCAGCCAATAATAACCGACGCGACCGTTATTAAAAAAAATATTTATTAATTTTGCTTATATTTTGAAGCATATTACCATTATATTACCAGTTTTGCCTATTCGAGGCATTGTCAACTATTACTATGGAAATATGTGTTTATTAGTATTTAAAAATTATATCTTTCCACCAAGAAATGATAGTTAACACCCTAAAAATAACATTTGTATTCTTCTACATACAAAATTATGTAACCCATCACGCTGCCCTTTATTCCCAACGTATCTTATTGAGAATAAAGGAACAAAAGCTTTGGGCTTTGATACAATATTTTCCAATCATCGAGTATCAGCGGGTTAATATTCAATACGCTCAGAAAGAGAATATTCATACCTGATAAGTCAATATTATGTTCGTATGTTCATATGTTCAAAATTATACAAAATGGGCTATCGATGTGACAATATTTGGAAATTTTAGATCTTTATAGAGATAAATTATGCTTTGACATATGAGGGCTGTTAATAAAAAAAAACGCTTTTTATAATGAATTCACAGCACACACATTCATAAAGAGGTACTCTAATTTACACAAAAGGTTTTTTAATTCGATGTAATTTTTTTTTATAGAGATACAGATGAGGATCTTATGTCAGGATATTTTGATATTATGGTAACATTTTATTTATTTTCCAATTTGCAACTAGGATGTTTATTGTTGGAAAATACAAAGTCCGACCTTAAACAATTCGTGTTTTTCTAAACTCAGCTCAACATTTCAATTATACTTTTAGTGTATTGGATTACAAATAAATTCATGAATAAATCTTATGTCAACAAACAACGAATCAATAAGCAATAAAATAATGAAAACATTTACAAGTATACATTAATAATGAACAAACGCCAGTTGTTTGCTAACGTATTGTTTGCTGAATATTATTGATGATTTAATGAAAAAATATTTTTACAAATGTCGGCTTGCAGTAGGGATAATTTTATTATGAAATCCTCGTGGAAATTTTAATGTGATACTGTTTAGACTACTGCAACAACAAAATATACAAAATGAAGGCAAAGAGATAAATATTTTTAGTGACTGTATTATTCGGTACACGTATACTCGAGATGATTAAATGAAGGGTGAAAATGTTGCCTAAAAAAATGCGTGGCCTTGACAGGCGCAACATTACATTACACCACAAGCTTAATCTAATATTTTCTCTCAACTCTACGCTTTATTGACATATTTTTTTAAATATTCAAGATGCCTATGAAAATACCATTAAGCACTCAATAAAACTGTATGTCGAAGTTTAAGGCCAGATTTTCAATTATTTCTATGGGCACGCCACTAAATTGACTATTATCCGGTCATGTGCTCATATAATTTGGCGGGCACTAGGCGGCTAGCTGACCACTCGGTCAAGCTCGGGCCGCCGTGTTCATGAACGCAGGAAGTTTTGTGTGGCTGCTATGAACGCAATTACGTTTCAGCGAAATAATCATCAAATCCGTTCTGCTATTGTTCCTTAATAGAGAAGATATTGCGGACTATGGTGACCAACAATTCAACAAGCAATATTGACCCTTAGTTTTGTAAGCAAACTACAATAGTTTTTACGAACTCTCCTTTTTTTATAGTTGCATCACCACGAGAATAAAATATTTTGAAATATGAAGTTTTACCAGTGGTTTTATTAACCATCTACCTAGTCTACTGCTTTTTTCATCTTTTTTCCTTTTTCAATAAATAATTTTAACGAAGTATGCATATAAGAGGAAAGCAACATACAAAAGATATGCTGCGTTATTATTCGTTAGAAATATTTCAATATTCTTTTGAAATATCAAGTAAATTTTCTACCATATCACTTCGCTGAAATCAAACACGTGCGTTTTTTTTTCAGTCATTGCTCTCAGTAAAACATATATGGAGGTACTCAAAAACTGTACGCTTACCTTATTCCCAACCAACAATCAGTTAGATATTCATATTTTTCCAATATGAGTTAATAATAATTGATACCATGAGTTCATACAGCATTTGAATAATTTTTGAATTGTATTAAATACTGACTATGGCGTATGTTTTATTGCTATTTACTGTTCTTAACTGCATTTAACTTATAATATCCAATTAATAGATAATTTTTATTCAGGTAGGGGATACGAAATTGCGTGGGGCTTTAAAAAAATCTTGTCATTTTATAATAAGCAATTCAATTTATAATTTGATTTTTACGTTGTCAAATTCTTGTACAACAATTATTTTAAAAATTTATATAATTTGACCAAATATCTTCTCCAAAAAAGTAAAAAGTTGGAAAATCATCAAACGGGTTTGTGACATTATCAATACAACTTGGATTTTCCTGCTCTATTAGAATTCACTCCACATTTTGATGTCGGTAAAAAAAAAATATTTTGTTTAATTAAAACTCTTTTATTAAAGGCAACCAACATAAACAAATATATAAAATTGGTGGTATTAAATAATATGGTGTGGATAGTTAAACCGTTGAAGAAATTAGTATAAAAATTTGATACGACTTTTTACCGAAGTGGCTGTTATAAGTATGCAGATTATTTTGTACGTACGTTCTGGTTAAATCTATTTTGAAGGTCACAGTAGAGTATCTCGCGAAATTAACTTTCTACATCTTATATTCTGTACATGATAAATGTATTATAAATCTCTACTTTTAACTTACTTTAACTACTTTACTTACGACAAAAATTTTGTCCATATTTATTAAGTAAATGCGAATACACAAATTCATTAAAGATTAATAATTAAAAACAAAAAGAGTGGCCACGGTAGGAAATGAAACGAAAAAATAACGCAGAGAAATTATGTATGGCCCCTTTTCACATTTAACAGCTTTTGATAACGATCAATAGATTGCGAGTTTCTTTAATGCTTTGTTACAAAATTCGTGAAAAATTGCGCTTCCTCTTTTGTGTTAAAATAAACTAGGTATATAATATTTTTTTTAAGAACAGAGAGAGAAACAATAATTTTACATTCATTTTCCTTTTAACAGTACTCATTTATAAATGAATTTCATGCTTTTAAACCATATTTTAAGCAGCACATATATATTAAAAAGAAGAAAAAAATCAAATCAAATTTATTTACAATGTGACGGATTTAACACATCATACCTTCGTCATTTACGAGTCCTATTCGGCTAAGGTATTTTACCTTACAGTATGCGATAAAAAACATATTTGTAATATTCCGCAGGTTACGCTTATAGAAGTGACATATGTTCTATCTTTCCGAGAAGTACATTAAAAATGTATTAAGACTTCATTTCAGTCGTGTTTTTTTATTACTACCTAGAGTGCTCAAAGTTATACCCACCACTACTCGCTACAGCATCACATTCTTTTATATGATGTAACCCGTTGCATAATAACGTATCTTGTAATATTGCCAGAACTTGGTTAGGTTAAAAAAATATAATTTAGGTGTTCAAATAATGCTCCATTCACTTTCTATAAGGGTCTTGCGATGCAATCAAGGATACTGACATATTTATCTAATTGATATCCGTACCGTCTTGAACAAAATTCTCCACAACCTTGTCTATTGAAATATATCTGGAAATATTCATATAGATGGAAGTACATCATGAATCAGATTACCACATTTAAATGCTGAATTCTATATCTACTCACTGACCGATCCGGAAGAACTTGACAGGGAAGTGTCCATGGTCAGTGATGAATTTTCTAGTCCAGAAAGCAAAAGACAAATCTTCGGTTATTTCAATTTGCCGTTAATTTATTTTCTGCCTTTGAGAGAATTTCCTTATTCTCAAAGAGGCAACTCTCAAAGTAATGCTAATCAAACAGTGTAATGCAGAATTTATCAATTTTAATTATTACCGTTAAGTCATCGTCAAATCAGTCAAAAATATTAGATAATAATAAGGTAAGCACGAAGTAAATTATTTAGGAAAATAATTTAGTTCAATTATCGATAGATTTTGCTAAAAATGTCCATATTTTTGATATTTTTGAGTATCACTGAAGCTTGCATTAAATGGTATCTATTCTTTTCCAGGCCGAAGATAACTTCATTTGATACTAGTCAATTTGTTTTTATATTAAGATTTATCATTTCAAGTTGTATAACACTTGCTCTTAACATCAATATGTCAAGCTATACATATGTGGACACATCATACATGTTCGATGCTCACGTAAACCTTTTCGCTGATGTTGACTGATATATGCGATAACGCCCTAGCTCACACGCGATGCCTTGCGCTTTGCCGGAAGTACAGTAATTATTTCAAGGACAGAACCAAACACCTAATATAAAAAATTCAAGCACAGGAAAAGCTCTCATCGACGAAAGTTCAATAAATTTATGGTTTAACTATCAGTTCTGATATAGATCCTGTTTACTCAGGGGCCAAGTGAATAACAACCACATGTTTAAGGCTGGTTTAAACCAGGCCGTATTTCCCTCACTTCATTGATTGAATTTGCATTCACTCGGTAGAACTCCATTATAACACGGTGAAAAAAATAGCAATGTATTTTAGTTCTACAAAATTATTTTTAACAAATATAGTTGATAGCTATTTCGGCTCACGCCATCGTCAGAATTATACTTAAACGAGCATTTGCTTATCTATATATAGCTGTGTAGAAAGGGTACACAACACATCTTCTCTCCTGTTTTAACGACCTAGCTTGTTTCTTGTTCCCTCACTTCCTTTACGTGTGCTTACAAAAAAAAATATTCACAATTTTTATTACTGAAAATACTACTCACCAAAACAAAAATTTTCTCTAAAACCAAAGAAGAGTCTAAGAACTTACTGAAACGTGTTGATCCGAAGTCATAATTACACAAATACAATAGCGACACAGATATAATATTATTTTTTATAATGAGTAAATGTTAAGAAGCTGTTTTTTAAAAATGAAGTATAAATTTACCAATCAATTTTATTAATAAACATCTTGGCTATTGTGACACATCTTAGCTACTGTGATACAAATTTCAGTTGTCTGATTTACTTACATCGTTCATGAGTCGATAAATGAATGCAATCAGCCTTACAGCAGAAATTTATCCATTTGCACTATCGCACCGTGTCAACTGTTTATGACGGGAAATAAATCCAGACACTTCTTTTATCTCGTGCTACCCAAAATATCTTTTTCGATTCAGCTGATTACAATGATTGTTGGTACACAACGACCGTACGTGATAAATAAATTTATCTAATACCTATTTCGTTAATTCGAATTTCAAATGGATTATTTAATTTATTTTTTAAACAAGATATAAAAAAAGCTTTTCATGTTTACCAAAAGAATAGTTAGTTGAAAGTTGCGATTGTGGTTGAGAAAGTTATTAATTACAGGAAAACACTTACCAATAGGCAAGCAGTAAATTGTAGCTGAAACAAGTGTAACAATATCGACTTCATTTTAATTTATAAAATTGTATCAGCATTTAGTTATAATGATAAAAAATATATTAAAATTTAAAAAGCAAATCATCAGCATATTCCGGATCCTGGATTCCGGTTTTAATATTCAGAAGCTTTTGAAATCAATGTCTGCAACATAAAGTTACTTTGATAGAGAGAAGTGTTTAACCACAACTTAAAAAATATAAGCCGCAATAAATATATTGGTATCGTTCGTCTACATCGTAGGCGATTCCTAGAAATAAATAAGCATTCATTCAATGAAATTACTGTTTCTTGAGTAACCATTTACCGTACATATGATCAAGTTGTTTACGTTGAATGGTGAAAAACTATGAAATATATTTTCTTCTACGCGTTGATTTTTCTGTTACCCGCTGTCATAAATAAGTGGGAATACAAACATTTGGAAAAAAATCGATGTTGATATTTTTTACTTGACATTTTTATAGCTCTATCATGGTGATAAAAATATTTTAATCATATAATATATATAAAGTAAAAGTCTAAAATTGAAATGTTACGTAAATTTATAAATTAAGTTAAACGTATACCTGTTTAAATTGAAATGTTATTTTAAATATGAAAATACCATACGGAACTACTTAGGTTTTTCATTTTAGAATATTAGCATAAATACATACACCAATCAACTTTATTATGTTTTGATATTTCCAAGAGAAAAACTGTGTAACAGTTTAACCCTTTGAGAGTTAGCCATTAAAAATAAAATGCTTTGATATTCGTTGGCTTAAAACACTCATTCTATAACATACATAATTAACAATTTTATATTTTAGTTTTACCCCATATTCATTGTTACTATTTTATTTGAATCTGGTGCTTATCATCGTAGGAACAAGAACATCGGTTACAATAATTTATTTATTATTTTTTAACGAAAAACACATTTCATTTAATGGTGTTTCTTATATATTTAAATAGATAGACGGAACATAATAAGTTGAATAAAAAAAATCAAATAATTTTTTTTGTTAATTTATATTGAAAATTGTTAAAAAGCAGAATTGAAAATCTCAATTCTCAATCTCAAAATTAAATTTTATACACTCTAAATATTTTTAAAAAATTAGCAGGAGTTCAATGGGTTGCTTATTATTTGAGATATAAACCTTTTGTAATATAATATCTACACACTCTATCGACAATAGAGTTGAGCTAGGTAAAGGTACGAGTATATCTGCACAATATTTTCAAGGATGACCTGAATTTTTAATGCGTGAGAAGGGCACGTAACGTCACACAATATTATGATTTTTTATTAGTGAGCGTTGCAATATTATCTGTAGCAATAAAAAAATATGCGACATTCTTTTCTTTTTTTTGGACACGCGTACTACATAATTGTTTGTATTTTATAAAAATACGTGTCACATTTTATAAAATTATAAGGCACAGCTGTAATAAAAATAATTTACACTAATAATCAAAACAATCTTAAATTGTTCATAAAACATTCAATTCAATTATTAAATACTTTAATTTTTGTCTTAACATGTAGATAAAATAAACACATTACATTTATGCCAACTTAAGAGTTAATTTTAATAACTTTATTAAAAATAACGCTAAAAATAAAATCAAGCATTAACAAATGTCTATAAGTTTAATTGCCATGAAAAAAAGGGAGAAATATTTGTCGTAAAATGTGATCGACACTGACTCAATGTATTAAAATGCAAACTTCATTAAAAACACATACATTTTTTAAATGTATTTGTATTTCAATAAGATTGAATAATTTTATTTTTATTCAAAAGCTTGATTGTATATGTTATGTTCAGCGTAGTTGAACCCACTCAAGAAAAAAAAACGGGATGCCAATATAACTTCCCTAGCACCCTTTGTACCATCTTGTTTCCATTGCTGACAGAGATTTTGCAGGACAATGAATCCTGGTAGAATCTCAAAAATAATCATAGACAAATCTATGTTTTCATGTTATAGAAATGTTTTTGGTTTTTAAAGCTTACCCAGATTTTTCAATTTTAATAGCAGAATAGTTATAAATACAATACTAAATGCATGTTTTTAAAAATAGTAAGTAGTACTGCTTCCAAAATTTGTTTTCTCACTGACCTGAAATAGATATATATATAAGTGAGTGGCTACCCATAAGTACCATTTACTTAAATCCTAATGCTGGAGACTAATTTACACGGTGTTAAAAAAACAAAACAAGATAATTTGAGCAAAGTACAGCGCTAATTTTAACTTCCTCACAATGATCATTGTCATGTTATGTCTAACAAAAACGATAAATGATTGCCTCAAAATGTCGTAAATCACGTGTTCGAAATGCACGCTTTATTGAATAAACGCTTTTTTCTTGTTTCCCGGATAAGCTTTTTACAAACAATTATGTTAATCTTTCATATGTCATGCTTATCTGCACCATTAACATAGTAAATTTAATTAATCAGAAAATTTTAGTCAATTAAATGGGCAGCTACAGTGAAAAATATTCATATTTTTATTTGTCAACCAAAATTTCAGAGCGTCCGCGACACATTAGGTATAAAAAGTGTCGAATGAATTTAAAATATTTTTTCTTATTTTTAAATATACTGATGATAAATAACTTAGGTGTGTCAAGTATCTTGATTTTGTAAAATATCATCCATTTGTAGAAGAAAATTAATACGACAATGATTATTTTTTAGTATGCCGATAAAATATTATCATCACTTTTCACAGGTAGTGATTTATTTTATAACAAAAATAGATACGCAGTACATACGTTTGTACAATCAGCTTCATAACATGAAGTGGTTTTATTTAATAATTCAACCATATTTCGAGCCAATATAACAGAACATATTTTATATTTATGTTTTTCATACCAACTTGGAATTTTTCATCACAAATATTGTGTACTAAGGATATGTTTAAAAAAGTACCATGAATAATATTAAGAGTTCATCAATATGGACTATATTCCCGTCTGTTTCCTATGCGGAGTGCATGCTTTGCCCTACGGCCACAGTGAATTTGTTGTCGTCCGCATAGTTAAGACTGCAGCGTCAACGTAGTAAAATAGCGTCGCGACGGTAGTCAGTCGGTAAAAGAGCGGCGTCTAAATAGCTCGCCTGAGTTCTCTACGTTGAACCGAAACGATCGACTTTTCCAACCGGGAAAGCATATACCCGCCGTATCGAGTTTTCCCTTTAAAACGTCGTGTATCTGTCAACAGCTGTCGGTATCGTGTAATTAATGTTTTTGATGGCGTTATAGCTTTCGATGTACGCAAAGTATTTTAATTTACATGTGTTTCGGGTATCGATGAAAGGCAGTTATAGTTTAACGGTTTCGGTTTAAATTGGATTGTATAGAAACGCACCAACTTCAAAAGGAACTATTTTGTTGGTCGACGGTAAGTAACTTTATTTTTATTCATGAATACTACTGTTATAGAATAGTTTATTGATTGAAATTAATCTTTTTAATCCTTTTTAAATTTAATTGAATATATTTTTATTACTTTCAAGTCACTATGAAAAAGTACTTATGATTGATTTGGTTATATTAGTTTGGATTTGTTAAAAAGAAACGAAAACTGTTATTATTACCAAACTCCGTGAAATATTTCAATATCTAAAAAAACGAACACGCATAAATTAAAATAAACTAAAATTTAAAATAATCAATATTTATGGAATGTTTTAAATAATCCAAAATGTGTTCGTGAATTAACTATCAACTAAAAGAACATCGGTTACAATTAAGTAATTGGCAGCATATATTTCAAAATAGTTTCATGATAATACAAATAAATCAGAAAAAATATCTAAAGTTGTTGTTTTTTTACTTACAAATGAAAGTTTCTTTGTCATACAAGAATTCAAGTTAAAAGTGAGTCACGACCTTCGTAGTAAATATTACTAGCCGTTTTATTGAATGTGTCATAGAAATTTTAAGGAGAGGATTTTTTATGATTTTCAGAAAATATTATTACGTTAAGGTTAGAAAATATATATTTGTATTTGAATGATTTGGACACGTAAAAAATGTTTCACAAAAGAACTGAATTCATTCTGTGCAAACCTTAACGTGTTTGACTCATTAACAATTAAGATGAAAATTACGTGATAAAGTCTCTATTACCAGTAATTAAATTTTATAAGCCAAATTTTATTGATGATGTCATTGTTTGTGTTTTAAATAACGATTTCATTTAATAGGGCTTATCAATTTTTCGAGAGAAAAGTGTTCGTGTTACAGAAATAATTTAACCGACTTCATTTACAAAAAAAATATTAAATTCAAGATTGTACAATAATTAAATAGCGGTTAACAGCTGTATTTTTTCACATCATGACAAAACTAGTCTAGTCATATTTATGAGCTTTTTATGACAATACCATTCAAATATAAAAATAACAAAATAAAACGCAACTCGCTAAATCAAAGATTTCCCATTGAAACAATAGCAAGAGAAAAAAGCTCAATAAACAAACATTATAGATATTTTATGAGCGGTATTTTTCTCAGAACCATTACTATATGTAAAGGCATATAATGTATAAATAAACATATTTGAACTGGCTTATGGTAAAGTCAAAATAATCGATTGCCGTGTGGGTATATGTTCATATAGAGAAAGTACGAGTTGTATCGTTAGTTAGTTATACGGATATTTGGAATGGCAAAGCTTTTTAATAATAAATCATACAACCTATAGACAAAAACGGTTATTACTTCATGAAATGGAATGCGAAAAGCAATGTTCATGATAGCAAAAACGTTTTATTTGCTGTACATTTTCACGAAAATCCTTTCTAAGCACGAAGGAAATTTGACTTAAAAACGCTATGTACAAAACTTTCAGTATTATAAAGCCAAGAACGAAAACTTTTACAAAAGAGCAATACCTACACTAAACGTATATAAAATTGGACAGACGGATTTTCCGGTTTTATTATTCAAATTTCAGTGATATTACTTTAAAATTTACTCGCAGGTATACATCAAATTTGTTATACTTTATCATGATTGCTTGGGGAAATGAAATCGTGCAAATATTACTTATCTATAGATTGAAACATCACTATCATCACGAATTCAGATAAAATAGTTATAAAAGACACAATTTTACTTTTTTCACGAAAGAAAAACATTCTGTCCACATTGTCGATGCAAAACCATCTTTTGTGAATATTATTTGAGGTTTTTTTAGGTTAAATAAAGATGTAACTTTTACGCGATTTTTTTTAAAAAACCTTTATTTCAGTATCGGCTAATGTTAAATCAGTTTAATCACTCTGATATTATTTTTAAGTGTATTAACAAAACGAGAATTGTTTTAAAAAACAATGTATTTAAAGAAAGCGTCAGAACTAAATCGATCTGAAATTAATTCATATGGATTTGAATAATTCAAATCTTAAATACACGTTCGTTTTAATGTGAGTAAATTTATCATTATTTTTCTTTTTTTATAAAAACACAGTATTTACCCTTTGATATGGAATTTCAATAGTCAACTAGAAACACATCAATGAAAACAATCGTCAAAATATGAAATTAAATCATTGAATGTGTCGGGTCCATCCATCTTAGGTAACCGATTTCTTCAATCACTGAAATAAAATGCAAAAATAAAACTATCTTCAATGACTTAATATTCCTCTGATTTTATTTAACTTCTACTGAATAGTAATTGAAATTTTCCAAAAGTTTTTTGTTTATTACCCATTTAGAAGAAAAAATAGTTTTTTAGAAACTTTTATCATAATAGACTACGTAAGTCCACCGTTGATGTTGGTTCAAGAAAAATTTACATAGTTTTACAATCAACTTACAACATTTCTTTATTTCAATGGACGAATTAAGCCCATGTGAAGTTTTATATAGTAAAAGTTTCTATTCAGTATTTCATGGTTTAAATCATAATGATTAGAACCGGTTTTGCTCATCGCAAGGATTATCAATGATAACAAGAGAAGTTCTAATAATATCCTCCACCATAGAAAAAAACCCTAATCAGTTAAGTGTTGTATAAAATACGTTCTACTGTTGAATGATCTATGCACAACACTTATTAAGAATATTTTCTTGGGTAAAAATCCATTGAATTTGTCTGCATAAAACAAGATAACGCAAAAAAAGTTACCTAACTGTCCTAGCTTTTCGCTGTTTGGTACCATTTTTTTAATCAAACTATCATACTAGGCTTATATAATTATTTTCTCCTTGTGTTTTTCTAGAATTAGTTTCACACGCGACCCCTCAAATGTCGCAGTGAGATCATAGCGTGATGAACTATGTCTAAATTGTATAGTCTTTCAGACACGGCCATATTTTAAATTTATTTGAAACAAATTTTGTTCAACGTGGCTGACTTAGCTTCGCTTGCGGTTTTAATTTTGTGAAATTAACAACGTCTCATGAAAAGATTAATTATTCAACTTTATCACATTATATCTTCAAGGTTGATATAATAACAGGAATTTAGTACAGCAGTCTTGAAAGAAAACACAATTTTGTGTCGAAATGAACTACAATATTATAAGACATGTATTAATGCTTCGAATTCTATAAATATTTATTATACACAAAACTATACATACTAAAAAGTGACTGAACATGAAAAGTAAAAAAATATTTTCGGCAAAGAAAATGTGTGATTGATCTCAAGTATTGTCTCTGGAAAAAGAACAAATTAGTTTGTGAAAATAAAAAATGGAAAGCAGTATCAGAGAAGAACAGGTCCACTCTTTAGTGCTTTCTATTAAATGCTTAAAATATTTGTTTCAGATTTTTCTGTAAAAAAATCTTCCATAGTTTCTTCTAATACGTGAATATAATTCTAGATAGTATACAAAATAATTTGTAGCATTTAATTAAGTTTTCAAATCTAAATACTTCAATTATATCAAATAATTTTTTAAATTTTCGATGAAAACATAAATTATAATTTAATATCATTCATATTTTAATAAACTAGTTCTGACGATGGCGTGAGCCGAAATAGCTATCAACTATATCTTATAAAAAAAATGTAGAACTTAAATACATTGCTATTTTTTCACTGTTTTATAATTATTTATTTTTAAAAATCCAATTCAATTAATAATAATATTGTATAATCGCAAAAAAAAATTTAACAAAAGTTTTCAATTAAGAGTACAATTCAAATAAAATAATATACAAAAAATACACAGAAGCGATTTTTTTTTTATCATTAGTTTTAATTTTTGTTAGTTATAACTTCACATAAAAACAAATGATTTCATCTTTATGCAAAATAATTCAGATATAATATTCAGTACTAGCATGCAAACAAATAAAATATAAATGAAACGTGGAGAACAGCAGAGGCGTAACGCAGAATTATATTGTAAAGAGAGAGATAGGGTATTGTAAATAGAGATTCTTTTGCTACAAAGCTCACGTAAACGGAATTAATATGCAAAATATTTTTTTATGCAATATAATAGAAATTAAATTGGCTAAATTTCAAAAGCTTAACATTATTTGACTGGCCAAGAACAAGAACAAAAACAATCCAATTTTCAATATAGATAAAGGCACCAAAAGTCAAAAAGTCAATTAATTTATAAAACAAAATAGTGGAATACATGTGCTTGATTACACATACAATACTGGATATAAAGTTGGCTACAATTTATTTAGTAATACATTTGCGACTAACAACCTGTAATGGCTGAAACTCGATCATTAAGCTCTACTGTCATTGATAGAATGACTGATTGCATTTATT
Organism: Himalopsyche japonica; assembly: GCA_028555115.1. NCBI lineage: Eukaryota > Metazoa > Arthropoda > Insecta > Trichoptera > Rhyacophilidae > Himalopsyche > Himalopsyche japonica. The sequence goes on from JAHFWJ010000620.1 coordinate 1,259,921, forward strand.
GAAAGCAATCATACGAAACCAGACTTTCGGTTGACAGTATTGAAACCAGGTTTCAAATTTCCGAAAATGATAGGGACCACTCGGCGCGGCTCACTTAATATTTTGTCTGATTTTATTTGTGGCAGACGTTGTCTAAAATACATGTGATTTTTCAACGGCTTTGACATAATATATTTATCAGATAATATCGAACACAAAACAAACATTTACCTTGCCTTCAGCAAATATGTGGCCTTGATAAATATAATCATCATTATCAGCCATAATAAGGAGAAACTTTAAAAGAAAACTTTAAAAAAATCTAAATTGTTATTTTTCATGCTACATACTAAAATTTTTTGGCTGTAAAATCTTAATCAATCATAAAATGACTTTGAAGTTTTTCATAAAATATAAATTATTAAGTCATCATTATTTTGATTGTCAAACAAACCGAATTGTTTAAGACTTCAAGCCTTTATAAATTGATATTTAACCATTGTATGGATTTCCACGACCATTAAAACGATCTATTTCTTAACTGGCGCTCTTCTTATTAGATGGAATATCATTTGTTGAAATATTGTAAAAACGTCTTCTTTAGACACTCAATTAACAGTTTCTAATGCTCCGAATTGTAAACAAAAATTATCAAAGGCATCGCAAATCAAATTTTTATCATTTGCTTAATTATAAAGCTTATTTTTAAAACAATGATTGTAAAAATACTTCAATAAACTCCAAAAGGCTTGACATCTACGCCGCGAAATAACACAGCTCTACGCAGCGTAGCACCATTAATAATGAAATCAATCACGAATCTCTCGTAGTCTTTTTGACTTCATTATTTCATATTAAATCAAAAATATATCATTCTTATGCGGATGATATTTCTTTATATTTTAAATATTTATAGTTATATATACTGTTCGTATTTCATATGATTATCACAATTATAGTTACTAGAATTCCATTGTAACATCATCTGTATATAAAGTATTGGTTCTAAACAAATTTTATTACATAATTTTATCTTTACAATCTATTTCTAACAGAAATAGCTATCAACCATTTTTTTTTAAATTTGTTTTTTTTTTCAACTAAATACGTCAATATTTTCTCAATTTTCTATTATCATACATTCTTGAAAATATGTTATTATAATTAAGTAAGTAATTTTTTCATAGCTAAAATATAGCTTGAACATATTGGTTTGTAGCGTTTTTCATCACGTTACTCTTACGGTTAAAATATTTAAATAATTCTTTTATAAGCTAGAATATGTGTGTTTTTTAATTTTCAGGGTGCGTTGCTTCGGGCAGCGGCGCGCGGCCGCGGACATGAGCCGCTCTCCGCGCGCCCGCAAAGCACGCCTCTGGGCTCTGCTACTCCTTTGGTAAGTAAAATTACATATAACAACAACCCACTTCATTAATTTTTATAATATATATCTTTTAATTCCTTCCTATTTTTATCACGCCAAGCTCTTCAATTAATTGAAGAGCGTTGTATGATAATTATGTATAATCTCATGGCTTATTTCTAGGGATTACAACCGGAAAAGTATATCATTACCGGTATTGTAAATATAAATACCGATACTTGAATAATTTTGCCACCCATTGGATTTCTAATGCTGGATAGAAAAAAGATAAAATGTATGTTATATATATTAACAATATTCAATACCGGTATTTCGTATTGAGAAAAACAACCAAAATACCGGACTGCCGGATTTGCAACTTAGCTCATTAAACCATTATTACATACGAATTTCCTTCATATTGAATATGTATGCTTAGTAATTTTTTTGAATGTATAATCGATAGCGAATAAAAATAAATGACTTGGCTATTCCATTACTAGTGATATTCATTTTATCATAAATTCAGTGTGATAGTGTACTTAAAAATAACATAACAATAAGTGATACAACAAATTTGTCAACTTTCAAATTATTTTCATAAAATAATTTTGATTAATTCTTCGAAAAATATTTTTTCACACAATTACAAACATTGTGGATTTTTTTTTACTGGCAATGCAAAATGTTTTTTTTTTTATACTGAGCTATCTTCAATGTGAAGAAAGCTATACAAAATTTACCAAAATAATAGTTGCAATATTTTATGTCTATCGGTAGAAAAAAGAGATTTAGACAACAATTATGAGTTAAAATGTGAATTATTTGTCTTTCAAGAAAATATTTTAATAGCGTGAAATTTTCCCAATGATTTTCTCAATGAGAGCTATTAACATAAATACATACGAAATTGTATTAAATTTATCATTTGTAAAAAGTTGATTGTAATGTTTCAATCGTGAGACAAAACATCTGAAATCTATACGACTAAATCGTTTACTTTTATGAACATCTAAATGTGCTGTAACAAATTTAACCGGTTAATAAAATGTTCATCAAGAATAAAACTTATTCTGTTTTTCACAAAGCTACAATAGATTACTTCGTTACTAATAAAGCATACACATATTAGTATCATTAAGTTCATGCCAATATTTATTATAAATTAAAAAGACTTCTTTTTAGCCACCCTGTTTATAAGCTTATTATAGATATGGTGACATCCTGTGAATGGATTTTCAAAATATTTATTATTTGAATTTCAAAAATAAAAATTAAGACAAATGGTTCTTAAATAATAAAGATGCTTTAGTGTTACTAATTTTTCTTTCAATTTAAGCGCAGTAACATGAATCAAATTATTCTTAAACTCTTATTCCTCAGTTATTAACTAAATCAAGATATACAATAAATCTCTTTAATTATCTAAAAATTCAAATATTACAATAACGTGTTTGTATTGATATTTCGTGCAAGAAATTGGCATAAACGACTTTCGAAACAAATGACAATAAAATTATATTCGATACCGCAAATTTTGAATAGTGCAAGGGTGCTTAACCTTTACCACGATGGCGTGGGTGCTACAAATAATAAGCTTTCATTTTAATAACGACTTACAAAGAGTCATACGAAAACTAATTTGTATACAACATCTAATGGAAGTGTACGGTAGTTTCTTTGGATACACGTTTTGTTTAATCGATTTTCGAAATTAATAATGACTCCGTACTGTTTTCATTTTTTTCCCAACATTTTCAATTCCTAAAGGTTAGATGATCTAATAAAGAATTGTATTATATTTGGTTACTTTTATAAGCTTTTTCCTTTTTAAAATCGATTTTTTAAATCAAAATTAAGCGGAAAATCAAAAGATTAATCAATCTAAAAAAATCCCCATTCGAACTCGATTTTCGGACACAGATTTAAAGAGCGAATACCGTTACTCATGACGTGCAATCAAAATTCATAAATCAATTTAAAAATGTGTGTATTTTTAATTCTATATTTGTTCAAAAAATGTACACCTCGGGGAGGTAGGTTATCCGGAACGACACAAATTTTATCCGCACGAGTCCGTGCACATCGCGGACGCACTCGTGCGGAATGGCTTCGTTATTCAGTTACGTTTTCACTGTCATATAGATACCTTATAAGATCGTACAGTTTGTAAAAAAAATACGTGATGGCACTCAGGATTGCTTGAGCATTGTATCTGCAACTACAATTACGGGTTAATAAATGGAATATACACAAAAATAATGTTGCTTCACTAGCAACATGGGTAGACAAGTTTTAAAAATTAATGACGAATTACAATGAACTTGATAGGAAAGAAATAGCGTAACAGATAAAGGTGTAATTGATTTTATTATACTTCGAATGACATATTTTTTTTTTCTGCACTTTTATTTTCACTTTCAAAGTATTGAGTCTATGATTACTGTTTTCATGGCAACACCAACCATTATATGACTGACATTTACACTTTGATGATCCGCGTTACATTAAAATGGTAACATGTATGACTTTTCAATTATTCACGACTCACACGACACAAAAAAGGCACTCAAAAAATTTCATTCGAGATCTCGAACATGTATATATGTATGTGAAATCCTTTTGCCTCGGATTGATCTCTTCACTCTTCATTAGTGATTTTGATCCCAAAAATATGTATAGTACGTAAAAGTGTAATAGTTTGCTTGATCAGCCCATGTCATTGAAATATATACAACTTTTTCACGAATATAAAAAACATGGTGTAACAAAGTTGCATTTGTCAAAATTCTCAAATCATTAAAAATCAATCAGTGTGGACGTTTCAAAACAATTTGAGTGCTTCAAAGGGCATACAAAATAACACTCAATTATCGTGTGCAATATTCAATCAAAGTCATAAAAATGGTGTTTGCTTTTTTATAGAATAATAATTTCATGAAGCCATTGTAATTGTACGAAGCGCAACGTACCGAATTAACAGTTATTTTATAACTTAAATTTATTGTTGAATTTTTTATTCATTGAAATCTAATTATCATATTGTACCTCATTCAATTTATTTTTAGTCGATGGTCTCATCGAATTTTAACATATTTTTTTAGTTGCAGAATACTTAATCACATTCATATATTAAACAATCACTTTTCTCATCAGTTTCATATAAGATATTTTGTTACATTTGGATCAAAAAGTTAATTTATAATATATTTAGGCATATTTCTTTTTTTACATCATTGAAAACCAACTCGTCACATTGACAAATTTTAGGGTACTTTTGTGCCTATCTTTACAATACTTATACTAATGTCGATTCTAAGTGCCTTCTAATTCTGGCCCTGTCATAAAAGAGATAGATTATATGAAGGTGATGGAGGACTAGGTTAAGCACTAAGGTGTTTTACTTACGTAACAATGTGTATTTATATGGTGCTAGTTTTAACCCACACTTAATCATGTGGATTACTTACAACTAATAGTCCATATCTGTGCATTCCGACAAGGAATACTTTTTCGTGCAATAAAATCATCTACCCTGAAACCTGCAAATATTTAATAAAAAATCCTATCATAATTTCCCAGAGAAAGAAATATGTGGTACAGTTTTTTTATCGCGTATTCGAAAGACGATTCCACGAAGAACGTTTTATATCCGCAAACAAATGTTTTACGCGAACAGTATATATTTTCAATTCGACTGATTTTTTTCTGGCTCGTGTAAATACACTGATCCCGAACACTCAAAACAATCAAAACATACTGTCTCTTACGACCGTCACATGTTAGATTCTTCACTTTAAACCCGTAGTTTTATGTAAAACATATCAAGTCTCAATTTTTACGATAGAAATCCGAACAAACTTTTTATACAATTGCCGCTTTGAATACGTTGATATACGTCCTCATATTGTCTGACACGTACGAAAATCTTTAGTATAAATATCTCAGTTTTAAATCATGGCAAGTAAATCATTTTCACCATTCTTTTAACGGGCATATTTCACGTTATATGATAAAAAAAATAGTAGAATATACATATTACAATCATATTTATTTGACAAAAATCTAACGGCAATATTTTTCACTATTTTCATTATACTTAATTATTATCCAGTCTAAAAAATAACGAATACCGTTAATGATATGTAGAATATTTTACACGGTGAAAAAAAATAGCAATGTACTATATTTTAGTTCTACAAAATTATTTTTTTTAAATAATTTTGTAGAACTAAAATACATTGCTATTTTTTTCACAGTATTATAATGGAATTCTACCAGGTGAATGCCAATTCAATCAATAGAATATTTTAAATTTATTTATTGAGCACAATTATTTTTTCAATAAGGAAGCCAACGACAGATTGTGTTTAACATACTAAAAACGACTTATATTGTATAACATATCGTTCTTTTTAGTTGCTATTTATTTATATATTTTTTTGCTGTAATATTTTAATATTTATTTGTAACTATCTAAGTCAAAATATCTGGTGAAACCTTATACCTATATATTTTTATTAGCCGAAGCAATGCAACTTTAATTGTTTTCTTCATTTACGGAGTAAAATAACGTATTGTCATTTGAATTTTGGTAATTTGACAAAATTGAAATAGACGAACACTAACTTTTTACATTTCAATGAATTAAAATATAAGTAAAAATGCTCGTCACTAATTTAACCCTGAATTTAATGAATCAGAGAAGGGTCAAAATTTTAAAAGGATTTCAGCTTTGACGACAGCGATTTGCAATCTTACCACCCTTTAGAAAATTAAATAATATCGTATGAGTCAGAAAAGCTGACGGTTGATTTCCCAAGCATGCCATATGTGTAAAATATTATTGCATTAATAAATTTTTCATCGTTTTGTGCTGTAATTTTTCAACGTTCATACAACGTTTCCATTTACATGTAATTGCGGTAAAAGTGTTGAAAAGCCAAAGCGTATGTTTATTTTTAGATTGTTGGCTTTATATTTTTAGACTGATTTTTAATACATCAACTGTAATCGAGCTGTCAGCATTAAATACGATTTAAAAAGCATTGTTCTAAAAAAGGCGTAGATTACTTTATCGAGAAACAGGCATGTTGCGGAATCAGAAAGTTTTTAATGGTTATTAAAAGTAATTTTACAGTTTCTAGCTATAAATAAATACAGCATGTATTTTCAACTGTCAGGAAAAATAACGAGAAAAGAAAACATAAATCAAAATACTTTGCTTAAAATCTACAACGAATTTTAATTCACTTTACTTCTTTCTCATCGTCCATTCAATTTAAAAATAAACATTATTGGAACAATAAATTAATATATCTTCCACATATATTATAAGCAAAGTCATACATATTTTAATATATAAAGTGAAACAAAAGATTATTTTCAATGTGACATGCTTTTTCTTTTGTTTTTATATGTATGTTTTTTTTTCGCAAAATATAAAGTCAAAATGAAAAAAACGTTTCGCAAAAATTCTTTCGAGAAAAATTATAGAAAATAAGTCATGCAAGATTATAAAAAGATGCTCAAAAATTATAAAAATACAACCTTCGTCGTTGCTTATACCAAAAGTTTAACCCGAAACCTACTGTTAGACCAAAACATAGCTTTTACCGCCTAGCGATACTATATTATTTATATTGTAAGTTACATGCTATCAAATTTATAGATAAATGGTTCACAAAATACATAAATTCATTTTTTTTATTCTTTCATGGACTCCTTACCTATTATAAATTTTCTTTGAAAATATTTTGAACTTGAATGTTTGTGTATTTTATAGATGTATATTATTAATGGATCTTGTAAATAATAAAAATAATGAGTATGGCAATGATAATCATATCTATATAAACTATTCTATCGCATGGTATATAACATATTAAAAAAAAAAACTAAAAACTTTCCGATACACCTATGATGTAATCAAAAATTATATTAGTTTCCTGAAACGATTTTCGGAGAGTAGAATCCATTATAAAGAATGTTGTTCACTGGAATTTCTAAAAATTACTAAAAGTTAACGCATTATTCTTATTAATGTATTCTTGCTTGTAATAAATTAATTATACTCATTAACAAGCTGTGCAAATCCAAATATGGAATTATGAATGTTTTAACTCTGGCTAATCGATTTAATTGTATCGTTGATAATTAAACTATATCAAATAAAATAACAAATAATTAAAATGTCAGTACAAACCCTACATAAGAAATAAAATTCATTTATTACATTACATAGATAATCATCGCTCAACAACAATAATCAATGTAATGGAGTAATAATTTCAGTTTGTTCAATTTCCTAAATTGCCATAATGTAGGACAATTTTTTTCAAATATAGCTAAGCATTTTAGTAGAAAAACCTTTACGTGAAAATAGATATCTTTTATTGCAAAATAAATTCCAAACGTGAAGTACATTTGCCTCATGTTTCTTCTGTTATTGTATATTTTAGAAAGTACAGCAATGCAGTGATTTGATTAATAAACACATATTTATTCATGTTGTTCATTTACTGCAAAGAACAAGTATTATTATAATCCATTCTATTTATAAAAATGAAATGACAGCAAGGAAAAAATCGTTTTTATATGTTAGCAATAATTTTGTATGTTTTATTGTATTCGTAGATTTTTATATCACACGTACCTGTAACAGTTCAGTGAACCGTAAATTATATTTCAAAAATAGAACTGATACGTATTATATTATATCTTATCCGATTTTCAGTTAATTTGTTACTTAATAATGACTACCATATTCTAAACGATACGAACTATTATCTAAAATATTTAAATTAACTTTATTTTCAATAATGACACAGGCTTTTTCACGAAATATGTATATTTAACTTATAAAAGAATGTTGCGTACTCGCTTTATTATTAATCTCAACCGAAACACTTTTTCTGAATATTCCATTTTCTGATACTTTGGGGACTTCCCTTATCAATTAATTGTAACGTTATATTGATCCCACCAATCGTCCAACCTCATTGGTCAACCGAAAGGACTATACATTCTCGTTTTTCATTGTTTAATGTTAAATTATGAATATTTTTCAACATAATTTGTCATCGATATAAATAATATACTTATTATAAAGTGAATTAAAATCGGATATAACAGCATGATGTTTAAGACTTACGAGTGAGCTAGATCGTTGTTTTTGTGAAATATATAACACTTTTCCACTTTTGTAGGGACACAATAATATTATTTTTTAAACTTACAATGACTTAACAAATATTTTTTTTTTGACTGTTATTTACTCTTTATATTGTTAGGTTATTTACGATAAGGGTTGTTACAATGAATAGTTTGGATAGGAATCCCACTGGACGACTTTAAATCGTTTACTTTGATATGGACTTACGTCACATATCACCTTATAAGAGTTTTTCTCAATAAATCTGAAGAAAAAATGATCGAATATGATAATGGATTTTCTAAGACGCTGAAGTTATGGTTTTCTTAAATGATGTCTTACGCTTACGAGACCGATTGCTGAAATATTTTTACTGGACCATTTTAAAACAAAACTTGAGGCTGAATTTAATGAAAATAAATTTCAAATTAAAGTAACTAGTATATATTTTTTTATAAATAAGGTATTAATAACCTAGTTGGGTTAAATTAAATAAAGTGTATGAACTTGCGAGATGACATATTATGTAATTTCTATTTGTTGGCATGTAATTCTCACCACCGAGTCTTTACATCTGGTATTAAAAATCATTTCACATGGCATAACACGTTAATCGTTAACATTAGATTGTCTCACTCAAGATTCGGTGACTTGCACTTGTGCAGACTGTCCCTAATTTAATCTGAGTCGTATGCCTAGCTATGCAGGTCAGCATGCTCGCCGCACAACGCCGCAAATCTAAAGAAACACTAAGCTTCGCCTTTGTTGCTACCAAGTCGGATGACCCATCGGCCCGACAGTTGGTCGGACCGGCTTTAGTAATTCTGCCCACTCTTCCGACAAGAGAGGACAATCCCAGATTATCCTGCGTTGAACTTTATATACATGTTGGCCTTTCCACTATCCAGCCAAGCTTGAAGAGCTTGGCGGCGAAACCATTATGCCCGGAACGTGTTGGCTCGTCCAATTATTAAACATCAGTCCCTTCCTAATTTCTTTGATTTTTCCTTTCTGATTTATTGTGGACATTACAAACTTCAACATGTGTACAATTCTTAGTAGTATGGCTTTTCGGTCTATTTAAAATTCTATAAAATCGATAACTCTTGAAATTGGAAACATTTATATATATAACTAAAAAAATTAAGAAAACACAACATTAGCTGTTTGTGCCATAAAGAAGCAAACTTTATAGCAACCAGCTCGCAATTTCATTGATTGATATTCAATCATATAATAATTTTATTTGATCATAATATTATGTAACAGTTTAACTAGAACTAACTTCAGTTGTCAGTTCAGTAGCTTTCAGTAGCTTCACCAGTAGCGAAAGCCACCACGCATTGTCAAACGCTTCGGCAATATCCAAAAAATATACTGATGACTAGTTTTTTGCGAGAACTTTCTACTGGTACCATTACAAACGTATTTCATCCTATACTAAATCCAAACTGTCTATTCGAAATAGGACAGTTTTCGTTTAGGTGCATTAAGTTTGGCGCATATTAGTCTTCCTTATACCTCACCCAGTGTGGGGAGGAATGTAATTGGACGATAGGCGTTACCTGGAGAATGATTATTAGATTTGGAAATTACCGCAAACAATGCCTTCTTTCAACAGTTAAAAAATATATTACTTGTCATACAGTCTCGGTAGATCGTGGAGAAACCGTATTATGCGAGGTACAATACCCTTTGTGCTATTGCGTTGTCTATAAATTCTGGGCCCGGGGTCTTGCTCTTGGCTAGATTATAAATGATCATACCGATTTCGTGTGATTTAGGTGGTTGACTATTAGGTGTATAGAAAGACAACTTGCGTCGAGCTCGAACAGGGTTGGAAGGTAAGAGTCCTTCTAAAAGTACATAGGCGATTTCCTCCACGCTGTTAGTATGTCCACCATCTGGACGTATGATAGCAGATAAACTTTGACTTGATCTAAGATATAGTTTCGTCACACGAAAAGAAGATCTCGATGGATTTGGTGCGTGGTGTAAAAAATAATCTTAACGTTGGCCTCTTATAGAAATATGTTTTATTAACATTGATTTTAATACAAAACTTTTGAGAAATGGCCTCAGTGTGTTTGCTGATATAATTTCAACTATTTTGAATCGAACAATAGATTCATTATTGCAATAATCTTTGTTCATTGAAAAACTTTATTTAGATCGATTCAAGGGAATGGCGAGCACAATGATAAAATCTAAATAACTTTAATCAAAGAAGCATTAGTAACACCCATAGAAGGCTTTCATTAACCCATACTACTGATCCATTTTGATCTGCTCGCAAAACGCGATAAGGCATATTGTTAAGTTTGAGCCTTGAGCTGCGTCTAAATCAATCAAATATTACGTGTATAAAGAAACGCGTAATACCTACAGCAAAATAATCACACAACGAAATATTTCTTGAATTAAAAATTGCTTTAAAATATTAACTACGTTATGTTTTTATTAACGAGAACCTAACAATAAAAACTGAGTTATTTTCAAGGCGCAATACATACTTTTTCTTGGGTCTAAGCTCTCACATTGACAGTTTTAAAAAACTTCATCTTTCAAAAATTGAGTAAAGCAAAAGAGATTATTTCATCGCTAGTCTTTCCCGAAACCTGGCATTAATTCCATGCAATGAGAGGTTGAGCAACTGAGTTACAAGCAGTTTTGAAAGAAAATCTTCTGTTGGGATAACTTAGTTGGGAGCCCATATACTACACATTTGGAAGCGGAAATGGAACAAAAATTAACAGTGTCTACAAATACAGTGAATCGCATGACACAAATTCAAGTAAAAAAACAAATCTTCTACCTTTATTTTCAAAAGCTATTCTATCAATAGAGCCACAAAAAAAACATTTCGATCCCGTAAAACTTTCCTCTATTTAACGTTTTTAAATAAAACATATATTTTAGACTTTTTGTATACATGTCACTCTGGCATCATTGCCACTTTTTGTTTAATATTAAAGATGAATTAAAAATATTTTTTTTTTGCAGAAATCTCTTTTAACCATTGAAAAAAGATGGAGAATAACACAACAGTCTATTAAAAAGTGACAACTTTTACTGAAAACGTGCTATCACATAATACATAAGTAACCCAACCATAAACGTCAATTGTTACTTTTCAATCTTCGGATTTCTTACACTTAAATAAAAGTGACCTTCACCTATTTCATATAATACATTATACAGCGTGATATCCTAAAATGCAAGGACAAAAGACCAATCCATCATAATTTACAACCCACTATACATACAGTTTGTGAAGCTCATCAACTTGGAGTTTTTGTCCACCAACAAAATACTAATACACTATAATAGTGAACTTCATACTTAGTTGCAGTAAAATTTTATGCTCAATTAGAATAAATTACCTTTTTTTTAATTCATGATACAATGGCATTTAATGAATATATAGCTATGGTGGGCAAAATAAATAATTTAATAATGAATATTTTAGCTTACATTTAAAAACCTTTACAAGCGCTTAACTGTCGACCAACAACGGATTTCTGTTTAGCGACTTACGTGGATTTGCATACAAAAAAATGACTTACTTTAACATCAAAGGCATGTACGAAAATAGCTTTAACTTCCCAGGGTTAATTTTCTATACTCATATATTTATGTATTTCATAAAAATTATTATGGGTAAAAGGTCAGTACTTATCCAGTAGACCTCTACCCTACATGGCCCGTGAATTTGTTTTCGCGCGAATGAAACATATTTGACTCTAAGCTAGGCCAAGTTTAGTTATAGTATTTACTTACTGTCCAGAAAACCTCTATTGGGTCCATATCGTAGCTAACGGAAATCAATCATAACAATGTTTGTTGAATGTAAGCTTTAACAAATTACTCGAAATGTATAAAATCGTCATCATTTTTCGACCTGTAAAAGCCTATGCATATAAATAAGCGAATATTTATTTATTCTAGATATATATGCAAATAGCCAATAGTCGAGATTGCATTGCACAATTATTACATTTACATGCTACTATTTTATATTAAGTATACACACAGAATTAATAATTATAAAAAAAAACATTACACAATATAATATTTTTGTTCTAAGCGATGAAATATTTTGTCAATTTGCGTCCTTTGATTGGTAAAAGGGTTGCTCGCTCCCATGCCTGACCGGATGCCGAAAAAATAACCGAACTACGTTTTTTATGACTGAGAACACCGACACAGTATAAATCTACTTCCGAGCCTTTATGGCAACTTTCAGAATTCAGTTCCGAGATTTACCGCTACTGACCGATTCGATGCTATTTTGGAGTATAATATCGCGCGTCGCGTGATGCTCCGTAGTTGGGGAGGCAAAGAAACATTACGAGGGGTTTTAACTATCCACTAAAATGCAGCACATATAAAAAGGAGAATGTCTTATGGGAAAACAACGCAAATATTTTGATAACGAAAACGTATTTGCAATAAGTCGTTTAAAGGTTAACTTGGGACAGGTCACAGAAACTAAGGTTATATAAGGTTTTACATTCGATATTTAGAATTTCAAGGGTAATATCATTGTGCAGTTCGAAAACTCAATCGAACTTCTTTGCGACATTAAAAAAATCAATCAATTAGGATCTAGGTTATAAATGTTAATATTCCATTTAATCACGATATAATAATTACGAGACGTTTATATTATATTATACTTGAAAAGGAAATCAATATTTTTTTAGAAAAATTATTGCTCTTTTTTGCGTTGCAAAAGCACTACAAAATTATCATCATCATCATCGTCATCAGCCGGGGTCGATCCACTGCTGGATGAAGGCCTCCCCCTGTTTTCACGGGGGTTGTTTGGACATAGCAACACCACGCTGCCCAGGCGGGTTGGTGTTCGGTTTTCTGTCTGGGTTTTCCTTCCCAAAATTATACATCAGAATATGTTCCGTCTTAACTAAATGCACTCGCGTATTTTTTGAACGGTTGAAATTTTTAATATGGTTTGAATGATATTCAAAATTAGCTAGCCACTAAGAAAAAGAAACATTTGCTTTTCTATAATCATAAATTATAAAGCAATATTTAAGTGATTCTATAAAGCAAACTTTCCATAAAGATAAAAACATGTGATTATGAAGAGGAAAAAATAAATTTAAAATACAACCGTATATTTCACAATATGTCATTTTTGTATTCTCATATTGCATATGAAAATTATTTGATCTTGTTTCAGATTGACACACATAAGTCAATCTGCTTAAGGTTTTCTGAAATTTAATTAATTTCCTTAACAGTCCTTGCAAGCCTTAGAAGCCACTTGCAATCTAAAACCTAGAACCCTGAGCGTTGTCAGTGTACACCAGGCCTAAATAATACATTAAGTAATGGGGTCAATAAAAAATAACAATGAAAAACTTACACATAATACGTTGTTTATTTGCTAACCATAATCCTCACAAGACTTGTGTTGATAACTAGTTTGAGTCAACATTTTGTTATTCAGACTAACAATATAAAAATAACTATTAATATGCATAATGAGGTCGTCATATTTATTCAAATATAATATAATATATTCGAACACTTAAAGTTGTTTATATTTGTTACTCGAATACTTTTTGAACATTTATTCTAAAAATATTATATTGATGATAATAAATCTATGGCTTATGTATTTTCGTTGCTTAATTTCAAATAATATCTGCTTCATCTTACTTAAGAAATTGTGCTAAATATTTTATTCAGCACTGACCTGTTCCACATATTGTGAAATTTATTCTTGCATGCAATTTGTATTGACAGCGATACGAACGAACTGACCACTTACTGTCGTCATATCCCCTGTTCCTGCTTACTCAAAGCACTCCACTCAAATAATTTGATTTATAAATTGAATTTGTAATAATGCGGAACATTCCCAATGCATCATATTGAAAAATCACTATAAAGTCTATGGATTTAAAGCATTTCATAAGTTCGCGAATATTCAATCGTCATTAAATAAATCAGGTCACAAAATAAGATATTCCCAGACTATGAATAAAAGACAATAATGAGAGAAAATCGGCAAAAGAATAGAATAACATATCAACACTTTTTTGTTTGTAATGGCAACTTACCATTTAGTGAAGGTGTAATTCATTCGAATGCATTAGGAAAAAATACAGGTGAATTGAACCTTCATTGTAGAATATATGGACTCATATCGAAGTATCTCTACTGAAATTTTTCCACGCTTTTGTGTTTTTAGACAGAATGACATGATAATGACGGAGTTTGATGACTGTTGAACTGATTTGCTTGCGTGTGTTCATATTTATAAACGACATAATGAAATTCAAGTAGATCTTATGCAATTTTCAATTATTTCAGTATAAATTTAATAACTTGACTGCTCCATCTTATGTCACACTTTATGTACTTAAATCGTGAATAGAAAATGAAAAATTTTGATTAAGTAACCTCTAAATTCATTGAAATCATGCTCATTTTTTGAAAGATTTCATATATTGAACCAGCGTATAAAAAATGTACATATTAATTGGTATAAAAGCTTTTTATGAGCGAAAATTTCCAGCAACGAATAACTTTCCGGCTATAGTACCTGAAAGTTTTTTGTTGAACAATTTACTAGCACTTACTTTAGCTTTGTCAATACCTTAGAAATATATTTATAGAAGCTTATTTGTACATGCGTCATAAATCGTTCAAAATATCCAACTTTTTCTCGCATGACACAATTTAATGACACAAAATGTCACCAGCGTTATATTTATTATTTTATTGGAGAATTTTCGTATCAAATTTTACTGTCATAAACCTCGTATTGACTGATGGTGCGTTATTTATCAATACAAAAATACAATTTTTTATTGGAAGAATATAGTTTTAAACAGTGTTTTCGCTTTGTTACCAGGCAACTTTTTTCGATATATATTATATAATGTTATCTTAATAATAAAAACGATTTTGAACTAAAATAATTTTAATTAACATGAGTTTTTTCTGTCAAAGAATTTTCCACTTTTTTCCGACCTTGCTTAATTTTCTCTTTTTCACAATTTTTCAAGATTATCTATCTCTAGTTTGTAGATTAAATGTCAAAATGAAGGCTGTTATATTTTTTTACATTATACGTAAATATATTTAATAAAAACAACGCGTTATTATATTTGAGGTTTTTCTTTTTAAATGTGCCGTTTATTAACAATATTTTCAATACATGTCACCTAAGAAACTTGCGGTGACAATAGAAAAAGCTTTCGTTTCCTCGCAATGAAGTAAGCACTCGAACACATAACTCAAGACCTAATCATATTCATACAAGCGGGGCCGGGAGAGGCTTTTACGGGGGCCACATCCGTAGCCTTTACGGCTTCGCGGCCGTGAAAGTTGGCTACAATTTCCTTTCCTGCTGGCGCTCCATCGCGATAAGACCTGCCGTCTGTTGGCTCGAAGGGCAAGGTGACGTCACGGACACATCACACAGTGGCACGTTCGCGGCAGCCAGTCGGACTTTGACTTATCTTGACGTTTTTAATGCTCGTAAATTGGCCGACCCATGCCTTAAGTAGATAAGAGCCAGTGTCCGGGCGGTTTACTTAATTTCCATCAAAATGGCAGAAAACCCGTGACATTGATCAAGACACCACACAGTTTCCTCATATTTCTTAATATTGATATTTCAAAAACAAATATACTAATAAAAGATTGACAAAAACATTAAATTTTGCTATATTATATTGTAAAATTATCGATCCAATGAATTTATACCTGATTCCTGATTTTGGGTTCAAACATAATTTGTACATCATACGGCCTTCTCTATTTTACGAGATATATTGTTTGAAATATAAAATCTACGAGAAAATAATTTTCATATAATTAACAAGAAAAAAACCATCAGGTACAAAAGATTTTCATTTTTGCCAGAAGCATCACAGATATTATTTTACCTGAAAATTTATTTTCATTTAAAAACATATTTATGATATCGACCGAAGGTGCTGGATGGAATTTCAATATCAAATTTGAATTGTTAAAATTTTGTACGATTCCACATGTCTTGTCACTAAAGACCCGGGTTTCGCCTTTCGGCATCTTCAGGCATCCCATCACACGGATGCAAGTTGTCAGTCCATCAGTATCAAGAATGTCAGCTCTGTTGCATCCGTGTGATATCGTGTTGCATCGGGTCTTTAGTGACAAAACATGTGGAATCGTACAAAATTTTAACAATTCAAATTGAAAAACATATTGTTGAAGATTCAATTTTCATTGGTATTTATATATTATATATATACATAATTTTATAATAAACATTTTATTTAGCAGTTTATAATTATTGCCGATGCACCAAATATTTTAAAATTTCAAAATTACACCAGATTAATTTCACTCGGAATCAACTCGAGAAATAACAACACCACGCAGATCCATATCCAAAATCTCAAATAATAATAATACAAAACATCTATCTGAAAAATAGACCTTGATTGGACGTAATTTCTACGTCATAGATCCAACAATAGTTTCACAGGATACAGTGATCAATGGGGATCATTCTCCTACGATTCTATATACATTGATATGCTATACATAAAATGTCACGTATTGTTCATTTTTACGTGTTAATAATAAAAAATTATGTATAAATACATTCTATCTTCGAAATAAATCAATGCCATACATTATTGCAATCGAAATTAATATTGAAAAAGTATAAAAAATTATAAGCTAGAAATCGTTTGGAATTATATTTCACTGCTAAATTTATTCTATTGATCTCCAAAATAACCTAAACATTTGAGATTATTGTTTTCAATTATACCGCTATGTATTTTATAAATGTTGATATTTTTATGCAAAGAATAGTTTCTTATACCAATTTTCATATTAACTATCGATATTTATTTAACTACGCATTGTGAAATGCCGTTGTCTTCCAAAACGATACTTCTGTACGACAAGATATGTTATGTCAAAAAACTTGTATTTTTAAAAGTTTTCACAAACCGAGGGACATTGTGGTCGCGACATAGTTTTTTTAACTTTGAACAGCGGCAAATAAGTAATGAACGCATGTCAGGTCACATCTAAAAATATACATGTAAAATTGTTTTTTTTTTTTTGTAGAGGTGTAATACAGTAAACAATGATTTTTTTTTTAAATATGGCAAGCTTGACAAGACAAAACTTTAAAAAATCAAATTAACAAAAAAATGTGCTATTTTAATCCGTACATCAACCATGAAAATAAAACAGGAATACATCCAGTGTGATGCAAAACTTCACAAATATTTGTTATTCCCAAATTGATATTTTTGATGTGTCGATCTCTATAGTCTATAATTAATTCTCGTTTTATTAAGTATACAACTGATACCGTGAAAATCTCATCTTAAACACATACAACAAATCATTAAATCAATATCTTAACTATATACATGGACTGCTTAGCCACAGAGACTTTATAAATCTCAATAATTAGTTGAAGAAGTCTGTAAATTAAAAAAAAACAGCTAGTTTCTATAAATCTTTAACGTAGGTGCTAGTGACACTAAGTCAATATTGTTGTGCTTAATTTTCAGAGAAATGAAATTTCTTTTAAATGAATATTCCCATTTACATTACTATTAATCTAATTGCCGTGAGATTGTTTTTTTATATGTTCAATAAAATGGAAATTCGCGCCGCACCTTTTAAGATATACAGAAACTGATTTATTTGATTACGTTTTGCTTTGCGGAAAGAGCTTTTTCATGCATTTGTTATTTTTACAACCTTGGTAATTAAAAGATTAGAAGATTAAAAGATTTCACCATAAACAATAGAGGCTATAAAACTTTAGATCGGAAAAATTTACTCTTTCATCGCATGCAGCTTTATAATACCCTTAGTTATAGCTTCTGAACGGAATAATGGATTTCCAATGGAATAATTGAAAAGCCTTGGCATTCAGTGATATCAATAAAATACAAATCAAATTCGTTTCAAAAAGTTCTAATTGTTATTTCGGAGCTATCGATTTTCATTTTAAGAGAATATATGTCTTTTTAGCGCATATATTTCGTTTAATTTAGTTTGAAATGATATATAAAACTACTTTTAAATTATATATATATTATTGTAACAAACTCTGTTCGTCACATTACTTACTCTTACTCTCATCTGATTTCAAATAAAAAATATTATATAAATTGTACGAATCATTACATTAAACAAAAAACATTAAATTTACTCAGATATTATTCGTTTTGATGATAAAGTTAACACTATACATACAAGTAGCATAGAATACACATTCACTTATTTGGAAAGGTGCATTTGATTGCATAAATTTTAAGTTAATTTGAATTTAACGTCACACATCTCTAGAAGAAAATCCAGCATCGAATATTTTGTGAAAAAATTTAAACTGTTGTAAAATTCCACCAGATAAATATTACATTGTAAATACACGTAGTGGTGAAGTGATAAAGACTTTACATTGAATTCATGCATAATATCAGTCATTGATGTTACAGTAAACTGTAGGTATCATTTTAACGTGTCTGAGAGTTTCCTATTTTACCGATCACGATATCAATTTTACAGTTTTTGTAGGCACTAATGGTTCTCTAAGATGTGTAGCCTAAATAACGTCACCATCATTACTATGATATTTTTTTCTTATTGCTTGTTCTATAAGTTGATCATATTACATGGGCTGCCCAACTGATCGTTTGAATACCAAAAGCGATGGAGATGTTTGGTAATTAGATAAGATATATTTCTTATAACAGACTGTTATTTTACAATTTTCTTTAAATAGGAATTGTTGAATAGATAGCAAAACGACTACAGCTTTCGTTCCATGTTTTTTAATATAAGTATCAGCATTTTTTTCACTTTATTATGTCATACTCCACGGAATACTCACCGAACATTTATAATCTCACATTTATATTGCAAAAATCTCACATTATTTATCTATCTTCAAAATTCACAGATAATATTACTATTTTTGATGAAGTCTTATATTCTTAAAAAAACATCAAACCAAGCGTTTTTCATTCATGCAAAAATTGCAAACATTAAAAAATGTTTAAATTACTTAACTCAAGTTGATATTTATTATTGTTCGTGAGTACCTTACCTAAAAAGCTTTTTTATCTAGATTAAGTGAAAATTAAGATAGTATATATCACTAGAATGGCGAGTTCAGAATATAATTATTCCTTTGTTGTGTTATTATTACGTACTGTTTTTTTCTTTTCTTATTGTTATGTCTCTTTTTAAGATCTGTTATCAGACTTTTTACGATAAGTCGTAATTCTCAACAAGTATGCAAAAAATTAACCAAAAGCTTTTTTGTGAATAACCTATGCCCTTAAATTAAAAAAATATTTATAAAGATAAGAAATTTCACTAAAATAGATTGTTCATAGTTTAAGTGTTGCAAAAAATCATCATATTTATTTTGAGTACTAGTCAAATAAATTCAAAACTGAATATACATGTTTTTTTGTTCAATCTTATATATTTCTGTATTTTCAAGAAATTCTCTATTTATATTTACAGTGGCAATACTACCAATTTTATGTACAACTTTTCAATAAATCATTTCAATATTTGACTAATTTTGTTAAGTGTTCAAGTTCAAATATTATTCTGATACAAACATCAATTTCCACTTCCATGTTTTTATTGAATAATTACTATTTTTTTCAAATATGGTTATTAAACATCTATCAATCAGTGTTTTTATCTGTCATATTTTATTTTATTTGTTTTAAAAGAACATAAGCACTTTATGAAAAGTCAATGTTTGAATATAAAGCTATAATCTTATACGGAGCGTGAAGTTTCGCGATAGCTCAATCGACTTTTGCTAAGATCAGAGAAATCGCCCATAGAAAAACATCTGCGCTCAGAAAACAGAGAAGATCGAATATTAACTTAGTAATAACTTATGAAACGTTATAAATAGCTTCTGCAAAATTATTTTAAAGTAATCTACCGGCTTAAAAATCAATACTTATTAAAAATTAAAAATCAAAAATTAAAACTCTTCCCAGATCGATTCTTTAAATTTTCATAAGCAATATAATAATAATATACATACATAAGTATTCTAATATGTGAAAAAAAGTCATTATGTTTTTCAAAGAATATTTTTTTGAATGTTTGGTTTGCTTTACAGCGATCAATTAATCGATGGTATTTAAATTTTGGAAACCAATTTTACATATTCAATAGAACAATTAATTAACTACCGGAAAAGGGATTGCCTATAAAAATACTTTGGAATTTATAGTATATTATCTACAGAACGCAAACGAGTTATTTGAGTTTTTGATTGAAACCCAATTAACACTGACAGAATCTCACGGTCACAATTTTCAAACGGTATATTGAAGAGTTTTTTAGTGTTCTATTTTGATTGTATACTAACGAGTATAACCCAATTCGAATGAACAATTTTCATTTCCGTCATATCACTAATAAACCTGATTAATTTTTTTTAGTTTAAAATTGAAATAACTTTCACATACAACTTATTCGAAGTTTTTTATAAAGAATTTTTTCTTGATAGCAAGCTTGTCAAAAAACCATTCAGCGTTGTAGCGAGACCCTGTTATACATTGAAAGAGAACAAAAATAGTATTTTATTGTAAAAATACAACAAATCAGATATATTTTTAAATATAAACTCTTCTAGTTGGTATTGATTAAAAAATATTGAAAATATTATGTTTGCTAAGTTTCAATTGCTTTATTCTTTCTGTTCATTCAAATATTTTTTAATTGAGATTTAAAAGATAATGAAATATGAAACATAACAAATATGGATCATATTCTATAATGGTATATTAAAATGAGTTCATGGTTTTCATTTTACTCATTTTAATCTAAGCAAAAAAGACGATACTACTCTGCAAAGCAATTTGATCGATAAAATGAGTTTCTTTTATCTTGGCACCTTTTTTCGTCCTGATATTCGAAAGTTAATAACAGGAACGTAATTCATCGGGCTCGCTTTTTGATGAACGCCGTGACCTTCACCCTCTCGCTTACTTGAGGCTTGGAGCGTCGATCGTCGTGTGCAGCAGCGGAGTTGGCGTGATTGCTAAATTGAGATATGAACATACCATGGAAACTGGGGTGGAGTGACGATAAGCATCTCCAAAAGTGTGTAGATCAACTCTATATTTATTGAGATTCTGTGATAATTTAGCAAAGCATAAGATGATCTATTTTTGGCGATCTCTTTTAAGCCACGCTCTCCCTCAGTGTCGATTATATGATCTCTTATCGTTTTTTGTTTATTTATTTAAAACAAGAATCAAGTCATTCAAAATATCTCTTTAAAAAGCATAAGAAGAGATCCGAATTAATTAAGAAGCAATGAAATCACCACAAACTTTCATTTCACATAATAACAATCGCTAAACCTATGTTCAAAAGTATTTTCTCGGCAATCAGTTTTGATTTCGTTGTCAATTTGAATGTAATAATATTCCACCAATTTAAGTTCTTCTAACTATAAAAAATCTTTATCCAGATCTTCAGCAAATAGATCACAACTCTCAGAATACCTCAAAATTAAGATTCTTTATCTTATCAAGCAAACATAAATCCATATTTTAGTCATGTTAGTGTACAGAATAATACTTCATTCTTCATAGAGAGTTTTACAGCACCGTGAAATTTTAAAAGGTGGTATTAGCAAGGACGTTGAATATCTTATCAAATGTAGTAATCATCATCAACAATCTTTGCTTCGCTCCGGTATATAATATAATATCTCTTAGGAATAGCTTTTATTTACGAAATTAGTCGTAAAAAGTTCATTGATATGTTGAAACATATATTAAATACATTAATTAATATGATGACTACTAAATGTTCATAAAGCTTTTTTCTCTTAACAAAACTATCTTATTAGAATAATTTTATGAACTTCAATGTAATCTTCATAAGAACGAATATTTTACAAGAGTTTATGTAACCTTATTTTTTACATGCTTGAGATTAAAAGAGCCAATAGTTGTAATAATAAAAACACTTTTTCAATTCTGTTACCACAATATATTATATTTATGATCAGAAATGTGTCGTTGAAAATGTAAATGTGTTTTTATTATTCAATATATAATACCAATACACCAAGAAATGACAGTTAACACCTTAAAAGTGAAGTGTATACATATTTTTTTGTAATGGATAATTTTTCACAAATATTTTAGCCCTCCAGCTAAAAACAATATTTCACCAAAAATGTTACTAGAAAAAACGGTCCAATATAGAAATATCCCACATGTTTTTTCAATATAACAGTGCGTGTTTACACAAAATAATCGTACATATCATATATTTACTCGACAGACTTATTGAAACTAATTTATATTTGTATTAAAAACCTTAAAAAATTTGTAGTTATTTCTTGGCCATTTTGATAACTCATGCTGGCCTTGGTTGTGTAAAAGTGCTATTTTTTATCTTTATTTTTTGGGAAAATAAAACGCTAAAAATACCATTTTAAAAATATGCACACATTTATTTTTTATTCAAACGCTTAAATAAATCTTAAAACTATAACAGAGGCTTGTGGAAAAAAATGATTTTTTTGTCGATAGTGTTTTTTCGTTATAAATGACACATTTGATTTCTTTGGATGAATAATTTCCACATATTTGAATTTCTTTCTTGCAGTAAAGTATTTAAATTCCCAAACCAAGATTATTTAGCTGTGCTTAACTCATTTTAGATTCTAATATATAGTACTTTAAAACCCTTATTCAAAAGTATATCTTAAGATCGTCGAAACTCTAAGTCAACCTTTTATTCATATGTCTTCCGCATTTCATAATATTATATATCGAAAAGGTGTCAATCTATAGCATCTTGCGATCAGTTTTCAGAAGATTTCAAATACAAAATATATTTACTACGCTAATTTTTCATTTGAATATTTAAAATTTTCCATTTTTCATTCGAATTCATCGAAGTTTACCTTTTTTTAATTGATAAACATAAAAGTTTTTGGTCATATAAGAATAATTATTGAATACATATACTTCACGAAATAGTAATATACAAAATCTTGTAGAGCTTTACTTTTTTTAAATTATTATTCTGAAGTTATCTACCAAAAATAATAAATACCAATCCAATTGCATTATTTTCATCTAAATACATTGAAATCATCTATTTTTATGAAATATTATAGTTGAAATGAAAATTCAGAATATATTTCATTACGTTGCATCTGCAAGCAATATTTTAGCAGAATATTTCATTACTATGCGCTGTAACGCTCCGCCACAACGTATATGTAACCATATTCATATGGGTATAAACGATCAACGCTTTCCTTGAGCATTTAAGTAACTCGACAATATGCTCACTTCATCGTAGCGGCAAACGATATCACAATCTTGATAAGTAACTAAATCTTTCATTTCCAAATGAAATCATGATGTATATAGAAAGCTGCGAAAGCGATAAATTTTCGAGATTCATACACATAAAAATATATTACTCAATTAACGTGGTTTCATTTTAACACGGTACGATTAAGTAGTAAATTATTAACGCGCAACGTTTGATTCAAACGAAAACTTCTCACATTGTTTTTATTCATTCATTATTGATTAAAAATAATACGCGAAAATAATTCCGGCAATATATAACATACAAATACAATAAAATATCTATGTAAATATATGTTAAAAAAATAACTATGATTTCATATAAAAAGAAAAAAATCAGATTTTTTATCTGAAATCTACGGGTGAATTATGGTTAAAATATTTTGAATTAATCTACTGCACAATAAAAAAAACATATTAAGGACGTGCATTATCATCGAAACTGTATAAAAACTTATTTCAGTACATTTATATTCATTTATATGTATGTAATTTGATAATAGGATAGCCATCCAAATATATTATATGATAAAGATGCCAATTGTTACAAATCTAATAAAATCAAATTAAAGCTCCATTTCCTTGGTTATTTAATAATGTGTTAATATTTATCTACTCAAAATTATCAAAAAATTTGATATTATTCTAATTTTAAGAAAATAGACTTATTTCAGAATTCAGCATAACAATTTTACATGCCTTAATTTTTTGGCGGAATGACAATTTTACAAGTGCTCTTATGGATTAATAATTAAAAATTATTCAATGTAGAATAAAACAAATGGTGGCACACCTAAGTAATGGTTTGTCAAGTAATTGTTAGATTAACGTTTGCCAGCTAAATGATTGTATTTAAAATTTATTTCTAGTGTACAGAACAAAATTGAGCTCTAGGTCAGCTTGAAAGTATCACAAGAAAATTAATACGATCTGATAAATTTCGGTTTAAGCACAAAAATAGAGAAATACATTTGGCGCGTATTCCAAAATGTATCACAGTAATTATGCCACCTTTTGCAGTTAATCAAATTTTCTATGAAATTGTGTCACGTTGTAATGTGACACAAAAGGTAATTTAATTTTTTAAAAGGTTAATTTAAGTGATTGACCATTATAAAGCAAATAAATTAAAATTTACGTCCGCGGTAATAAACTCGGCAAAAACTGCTTACAGAAAAAGCTGCTCGCCAACAAAAATTCTCGTGGAAACCGCCCAACTTCTTTTCGAACTTTCGGAATATTTATGGGCAATCAAACATTGAATAATCAAAGTTGAACGCGATGTGTGGTGGCCAGGGTTTGTGGCCATCCGAAAATAACATACCACCATTCTTGTATCACGATAGCGTTATCAAACACAAACTTTTATGCTCAATGTCAGTAGCGTCGTAGAAGTTTTCTATTCCAAGGTCTTAGCAATTAATAACTTTTTATATTCAAAAATATATTTTATAATAACATTGACTTTCGACTACTACTACTTTTAAATTCAACTATACTCACAACGTTATAACCATTAAAACTGAAAATATGATATGTTATAATATGATTACATTATAACAAGAAATGAAATTTGAAAATTTCAACTTTTAATAATGTATAAATTGACCATAATCCCAATATTCCCACATATCCCTGTTGAACTTTTTTAACATACTTCTTAAATTGTTACACATTCTCATAAACTTTCCTACCCAAGTGTTAAAATTAAGCTAGTCAAAATGTTGTAATCTATTGTACAATGTTTTCATTTTTTCGCATAACAACCTTGCCAATCATTACAAAAAAAATATGAGAATACTTTTTTTGCGTATCTAATAATTAATTATTTGCTTACGATATTTAACATTTAAATGACAATGTTTTTCTATATCAATTTTATTTATCTCGAGCAATATTAAAACTAAAACGTCCAGCACCACAGAAAAGGTGACCTTTTACAGTTAATATGATTATGTGTTTACAATTTTAATATTTTTAAGTCGGAATTCATGTAGGGCAATCCTTTTATGTAAATAAACTGCATACAATCAATCAAAATATACGTTCAAGGTTATAAGTCTTACAAATATATTAATGCATTATTTACAATTAATTTTATGGGTTAATGAATAAATAAAGCTGTGCTTTATTCTGATATTTTTTTTTTTGCCAAAAAATATATTTTATTAACAGTTTTATTGGAATTTTGAAATCTTTATATAATTTCCAATTATTCAAATAATCGAATGTTTATATAATATATATCCTAAAACCAATATTAACAAACTATGTGCAGCCAAGGAATAATTAATCATGTACGCCCCTGTCCCACGTTGCATAATTAGTGTGGGTGAAGGTTGTGCCTTATGCCTCTTGCTAATCGAAAAGCACCACCTAGAGAAGGTAATGATATGTTGCTTGCAGATTAATCGACAAATTGGTAATAGCCATTCATGATAGAAAATTCTTTTGCAGGTATTACTGCAGAACTTTTTTCGGGTAATTGTACATTAGAACCATTAAAAGTACAATTTAAAGGGCGCAAAGAGAATCTACGAATAAAATTGAAGTAAGAATCACTAATTTCAAACATAACTTTTGAATCTGTCACAATCAAACTATTATCTCAGTATCAACATTGTCATATTTTTTTTTGTCGTGTAAACTGACATAACAAGTAAACGTTTTCTACACAAAACCAATATAAGTATCGTCGCACATTTTGTAATAAAAAAGAAACATTTTAAAATAAAAGATATTTAAACGCTGTGTTTTCATAATTAATCATTGTATCTGTATTCAAATATTAAAAAGTAAATTTCTCGTGACAGATCTATTCACACTCGTATAATATTCTGATTCAATCGTTCGACTTTTAAATAAACGATGCACGATAAAACCATGTGTAGACTTGACATGTGAAACGCAAAATGATTCATTTTCGAAAAGGGTTGAAAGCATTAAATTATACAAAAAACTATTTATTATAACACGATCGTAAAAATGAGCTCGCCATTCATTCGGTAATTTTAAGAAATTGCGGTATCATAAAATACCTGCAATTCCGTCGGAACGGGAACAAGGTAAAATATACACACAACAGTTATGTAATTTTCCGAAATGCGTCCATTTTGATTTATTGTAATACCACAAATGGGTGGACGGTTTTCTGGAATCGTTACGTTGTTCATGATAAATTTATTATTTGTTTAATCTTAAATATATAAATTTTATTTTGGCATTGATATTTATCTCAAGTTCATGATATTTAAGACACTACAGATGTATAATTAATATTTTACAATTATATTTGGAATACTAAACTATGTGCTTTAACGTATATTATTGATCTGTTTTTCGTCATTGAAATTTGTATATATTGTTTTCCGACGAATTTGTCAGTGGATTTTGTTGGGAAATAAATAAATATTTGTGCCTATATTAAAAAATTTCTAAATTCAGGTTTTCACATTAAAATTCCTGCTGGCCACTTTCAACAGAATGATTTAAATGTGAACTCACCTACTAGACGCTTAACCTCTCTCTTCAAATAGTGTATGGATAGAATAACGGGGTTATCAAATTATGAGCAGTAAACTAATCACAATTTAGCTACGCACTGCTGCTTTGCGGTTGGATTTGGAGGATGGAAGTGATGGTATCTTGACAAACATAAATAGATTGGGATCAACAACAAAAAAGTGTGTATTAAAAATAATTACCGAAGTAACACGGTGAAAAAATTGCAATGTATTTTAGTTCTACAAAATTATTTTTAACAAATATAGTTGATAGCTATTTCGGCTCACGCCATCGTCAGAACTATGAAGATATATCTATAAAGATGGGGTGAGCCGAAATAGCTATCCACTATATTTGTTATAAATAATTTTGTAGAACTAAAATACATTGCTATTTTTTCACCGTGTTATAATGGAGTTCTACCAAGTGAATGCCAATTCAATCAATAAATTACCGAAGTACTTTTTTTCCATTTCTAACTCGATTCAAAGAATTACTATTAAACATGTTAGAATCTTTAGATAAATGGCAGTTATATCGTGAATAAATATCCATTACTCTATACTGGAAAAATCCTACAAAGATTAATTCATTGAACTACATCAATAAACAATATTTAAGGATAAAAAAAAAACAAAAAAATAAAAGAGAAACAACATTATTTCGTAATATTATGGCTGGGTTGGTCATATATTGAAATTCTGTACGAGCTTTGCTTAAGACTACTTATACTCACTGATGTATTATTTTTTATGATATCTCTAAAGTTTTCCAAAATAAAAAATACATGAGAACAACACTAAAAATGGTAGTAAACTTTATATTTCACATTTGAATGTCGCAGGTGTATGATTTCTGGCAGATGTAAAGGTCTCTAAATTTGAGCTTTATCATTTTTAAGTAAATTTTTAGCTAAAATTCTAGAATACTTCATATGCGAATAGAACAGAATAAGTCTTTAAACCATAAATCAATTGTATTTTAGAAATATATTATCTCTCTTTTTTTGACGAAGGTTTGGATAAATACAATTTCATAACGGCTTAATTGAAATATTGGAAGAATAATTAAGTGATAAAATCATTGGAAAGAAATAAATATTTTATATGAAATACTCCATAAGGTTTTATATATACACTTATTTTTTAAGGTATACATTTCGAAAGGTATCCACTAACAAAAGGTTATGTTTTTATATCTGAAATGACTTTAATGGCCTCCTTGTACGGAGTTACGACCTTGCCTTGAAAAGCATATCCAATAAACTCCAAAGGTACATTTTATTGGAAAAAAAGATTTATGTTCGTAACAAATTTAGCTCAAAAAGAAACGGATTTGTTAAGGTTTGTACCTAGTTTAAATAACTCATACAATAAATAATTTTAACTACTAATTTAAAAACCACTTACAGGAAAATGAAAAGTATAGCCGATTTCTAGGCAGTCATTATAAATATCATTTTTATTACAGAATTTGAATCTGGAAAGCAATTATTTTCCATTTTTATTTTTTTTATGTTACTAATATTTTTGAATCTTACATTTCTTTAGCAGTTAAAACATGTAAAAGTACTGCCTACTTCGATTTCACATATTTCACAGCATCACAACGTTATTCGTATAAATAAAGAAATTTTAATAAATATTTTTCAAAACTTGATGCATTTGCAAAATTATTGTTAAATTAAATACCATCATAAAATTTATTTTAGAAATTGAGTAACTACCGTTATCCGTATGATATTGCTAGTCGAAAGTTTGATTTCCATTTTGCAAAAATTTTAGCACTATTTTATGTGATTGCATATTTTTGTAGTGTATGATTTATTAGTAAATTGTATTGTGTTTTATCAGACATTCAAGCTTTTTGATTGAACGGCATAGTAAGCATTAAAGCTCATATATATATCATGGATAGCCATACATGAGCTTTTATGCTTACAGTAATATAATTTGTATTAAAGTAATCTGATCAAACCGTACGTATATGCATAAAAGCCAAAAACATAAATGGAGATATGTATTTTAATCATTTTGACGCAAATGCTTAAAATACATGCTAAATTATAATATGGTAATATGCGAACAAATGCCACATTCAGGATTTAATACTAAATTAGCTCATTTTGGAGGTTAAATTGTATTTTTAATATCATATCATTTTAATGTAAAAGAAAGATTTCTTAAAAATAATATAACATTATTCACATTACTGATAAAATGAATATTTATGGACGATACATAACGATAACATCAAATTTTTCAGTGATAGGTATTATTGTATGATTGAATTTAATTTCAGTCTATTAGGGTATCAAATTAATTATGAACCGATTTATTTTTTTGCAATACCGCTTCTAATTTTCAACGAAGGGTTTTACTAAAAATAGGCACATTTTTCATAGCGAGTTGTAATTGGAGGAGGTACTTTGTATTGTTTTCATTATAAGAATCCCTCCTTAATTATACGACGAAACTGATATTTATGTTATTAAAGCTCCTTTTGGGTCCATTTTATACGAAACAATCTTAACAAATGGTTTTTATTTTACAAAAAAAAAATATCCAGTCACAAAGATGAACATTTAAGGGATTTTCAAAATATAAAATTAAAAATTTTCAAGGAAAATGTTTCTTTTATTTAAGACATTGCAAATTCATTGTAATCATTTTGTCGTTGCAATATATTTATATTAATGTATCAAAAATTTTACATATAATTTTTACAATCGTTTAAATAAGCTTCATGATTATATTATCACATTTTGATTACAAATGATGACAATTACAGTGGTAAATTACTCAAAAGAACAAGAAACTCGTGTTGAAGACATAAATCATATAAATTCGCAATAATCGTTTCTGTTGAATACATATTAAATTCGATGGTTGTGAATTCATGAATGTAACATAATTCCGATATTTACGATTAAAAAAAGTCTTTAAATAGAAAAAAAAATATATTCATTTGCTCAGTTTAAAAAAAAATATTTCCGTAAAAAAGGGCATTCAAAGTTATATTGCTTACTTAAGGCTTTTCATGTGCTTAATACACATAATAAAAACTATACCTTGGACATGGAGAAACTATGGAAAAGTTACTTAGCATTACGTGTAATTTAACTTTGTCGAATTTACATTAAGCTTACAATCAACCTATCAGGCAGTTGAAAGGTGTTCATTAAAGTATTTGTTCGACTTCCTATATTTCAATTTCGCCATTTTTCGAATATATTTCATTTAATTTAAATGAGTATTTTTTGTAGTGACGATTTTCGTGGAAAACAGTGTGTTTATTAAAAAAGTACGCAGCATTGTTAAATGATTAGTATCGGATTCGCTCATCATGAACATTTTCAAATGAGACGAAAAATGTCTCACAAAATCCAATGTGATTTATGTAGTATTGCTATTTTTTTTTTGAAAAGAATAATTAGTTGGTTTTATCATATTTTAAGCTGTAAAATACGTTATTTATGTATAAAAATGAAAAGAAAATATGGTGCATTCAATAAATTTGAGCACTCTTCATTTCAGGTTTTGCGGCGAAGTGTCTTCGAAGAGAAATCACACCCTTAGACCACGGGTGGTTCTTCCGGAACATTATGTTAAAGGTAATCATTAAAATGTACCGCATGAAACACTCTATCACTATCACATTTTGCACAACGTTTGACCTTCGGGCGTATCGTTTGATCTAGTCTACAGTGTGGAAAGACTAGACTAGAGGCATACTTTGTTAATGTTCCACTATCAATGACCGAGCGGCATTTATATCAGTGCAGGCACGTGAATTTTGTTTTATTAGTTTCCATGTTGTCACACAACGCCTGTTACCTAAAAAAGTTCACCAAAGACAACTTTGATAAAAATGAATTAATGAAACATTTTCTAATCACAATTTTTTTTCGACCTAAACACGCGTGAGATATTTTTTATGGAATATAATAAGTCTACATGTTGATTAATTCAAACATCTACTATCTTATCCAAGACGCATAAAACATATTACTTTAAATATTTTTAATGGCTACCAATAAATAATTACTATCTCACTCACTTTATTGAGAAAACAATCGGGTTAAAAATATAAAAAGTATAAAATTAAAAATCAATATTTTTCTGTAGTTGCCTCAATATTTTTATTTTATCAACTTGCATATTTGTCCTCGTGTAGAATATTAACTTTATTGATTTCAAGCTAACGAAATCTTACATAAAACTAAATATCTTTTAGTTGAACGCTAACCATACAATTAGCTATAAGTTCCTAATAAAATAACTTGTAAGCTGCTAACCTCCCCGCTATCTATTATTGTTTATAAGTTCTCACGCAAATAAATAATTTAGTTTCCTTGTGATCGATATATACTTAGATTATTATGCGATACCTTTCATGTGTATAACTTGATATAAAACAAACCTATACTTTCAATCAATTTCAACAGTATCATAGTAGTAATCAATAGTAAATTAGGAATATTCACTCGTTTTCTACAAAAATACAAGTCTCACTCTCTTAGTTTCATATCATAAATAAAACGGTGTGAAAACCATTTGTACACAATGTATTTAATGTAAGTCTCTCAATTTTCTTCAATTATTCCGATACTCAAAATATTTTTTTCTACTTATTGATATTAATTAATGTCATTATTACCGATTATAATAAAAATAAGAAGCTATTATTTTAATATCGTTATTCTCTATTCTATTTGTCAGGAAAAATCATTTCTCTTCAACCTTTCATGTGTTGATTGATATTACTTTAATATGTGACTGTCTTGGTGAAAGTGCATTATATTTATAAAACTTTCCAAAATCCAAATCCAAAATCTTTTGCAATTATTAGCGTCTTACAAGATAGTAAATTTTTTATGTCCATATTCAAGTCCAATGCAATACATGATTTGTGTTTTAATACATATAACCGCAAACACTATTTTTAGTTGAATGCTTGGAAAGACGACGACGACTAATCATTTTTTGCACGCCAATAACAGAACGCGACAAGTCAAATTTATTATTGTAATTATTGTAATACTTATCCACCTACGACTGTGGTGCAAATTGCCGTGCAAATCGTAAATCTTCTTCCAAAAGTAGTTTAGATCCGCCATCATTATCTTATTCCGCATTACGTACCTACACCTTTTATCTGATTTCCTAAAAAAGGTAAGCGCGTTAGAATTTTTTATATGTAAATTTTTGCTACTGATTTAATGGGCAGATAATATTTATACCAAATGGCTTTCACTCACGCATAAGTGCAGGCAATTTAAGAGACTAGAATACTTAACCCTGATATTGTTGGGATATTCATTCATTAACACTCTCATAAACAAAAATCAATGAAAAATAACTTGTCTTCTTCTTTGACTATATCCGATCCTATCAAAAACTTTTCATCACTACATAAAACCTCCTCAGGTGCTTGTCATTTGTCTGCCATTTGCTTTGGTTTATTTCATGGCACACTAACATCCTTTTGTTCCATCGATTACACTCAGTTTTTCAGATTTTTTGAACTATCATACCTGTTATTATCGAAACATATCCTAATTCATATTTGTTTCACGAATACGAAATATTCAAGTCATTTGGAATGTTTGCTTCTCGTGTCTCGAAACTCCGAAAAGTCTAGACATAAAAATCCTTGCTGTTTAAGTCTTCCAGAATACCTGAATTCCCTCAGTTGGGAAATACCACACTCAAAGCTCAATTTCTTCGGAGTCATCCACAGAACTTACTCTCATCAGTTTCAACTGATTTGCATGACAATTGCGGTTCCATTGGGCTAGTTTTCTACCCCACATATTCCTTCTTATTCATGACGTAATAAAGTCACAGAATCTTTCATATTTGGAGCAAGAATTTGTTTAATAAATTTCCTCAAACAAATTATATAAAGTCGTTTTCGTTATATGTGTACTTTTGTTTTTAATTTGACTAGAATATTTTAAATAATAAAAACACATTTTATAGTACTTATTTCCACAATATATTTTTTGATCAGGACCAGTTGATAATGCTCGCGATGAGCGAAACCGGTCCCGATCAAAAAAAATATTGTGGAAATAAGTACTAAAAAATGCGTTTTTATTATTTAAAATATCATGCCTTTCAATCAAGAAGTGACAGTTAACACCTTCAAAGTGATTTATCTCATTTCTACAAACTCGTCATCGAACATTACCGTGCTTCATACTAAAACATCATTAAAATCACGCATTATATTTATTTCACTAATTAAATTAAATATTTTTTTCAGTACTATTTACCTATTTTTTAGTGAGACAAAAATGCTGTCAGCCTTAGTGTTGAGGGTTAAAATTAGGTCTGGATAATCTTTATGTCCAAACAGCGGGTTGTATCGTTTATATCTTGGACTTGAACTCTTAGTGAAAAAATATTCAATATAAAACCAAAATGTCTCGTACAAACGTAGCGTTATCTAAATTGATTCACACATAATGAATGTTAAACGGAAAAATTAGATTTTATTTTCTTTCGGGTGACAATTTAAAACAAAAGATAGATTATGTCAGGAATGCCATGTCTATATTAAAACGTAGTTTACTATTAGTTCTTAAATTGAGTGAAAATATTTTACTATTTAATCCATTACGACGAATGTATGCTTTACAACTTGTAATTACTATTTCTGATACTTTTTTCCTATGCTAAAAAATACTCTGATTTATTTTACCAACATATCTAACAATCAACTTCAATATCATTCGTGTACCTATAAAAGATATCAAATATTACTCTTAAGCAAAATATTCCATTCGTTGTGAATTCAGTTTTCATTGCATAAGCGGGTAGCGGTTTTTAACCTCTTATCACGGTCTGAATTTACATCATTCAATTTGGTAACCAAATCCGACAACCATATATAACGGCTTCTGCTCTTTAGTTCGACGATTACACACTGAGAGATACATCAAATAACAAAAGATTATCAAAATATTCACTTTTTTCTGATTATTAATTTTTATATATTGAATATCTACAGCTGAATTTATTTGAAATATACTACATCAGAGAATAATGTGCCTTTAATAATAATTTTAAATATAGAAGAGTTATCGGACACCTTCTTCAAACTATCCTTTCATAACAAGTGGCAAAGTTTCTTATTTTGAAAAAAGAACATTGAAAATTCATTAATCACGTACATTCTACCACTGCCATTACGTTTTTTATAGCATTCGATATCGATAGAAAATTTCTTTACAATTTGAAATCGTTCCAATTGAATTAAACAAAGCTAATCAAAAAATACTCCCAACAGTTCATTCAGAATATTTTTTAATATTTTCTTTTTTGTGAAAAAAATTACCTTATATCAAAAATGTGGAGTTGCAAAACCCTACAGCTACAGAATTTAAATAGATTAGGGAATCGGCTAACATAAAACAAAAAAATATATAGAAACTCTACAGTGGAAAACAAACCCTTGTTTTTATTGGAACCAATAGTCATTAATGACTTTCTAAGCGAGAAATTTTATGTATTTTCTTTTTTCTTTCAGTCACATTCTCTTGTTATAAAAGTACTTAAGTAATAGTAAAGTAGTAAATTTTGTGTATTATATATTGTGCACTAGTTTTCATGCAATATGTGTCATGACCATAGTCGGTGTTTGATAATAAGTTCATTGGTCTTAATAATGGTCGCTTACCAAAAGAATATGTGAGGGCGGTAAATATTCAACTGTTGTATAACTGGTTATTATATATTATAGAAAAAGAAAATGATGTTTGAATATATCAAGATTTGGTCGTATAATGTATGGCGATCCAATCATTAGTTAGGAATTGAGATCCTAACAAATGGGTTAAATTGATCCGTTTATGCAATGACAATGGCTAAATGTCGTCTGCGCGGTCACGTGAAGCGAATGAATGCAAAACTTCATTGAATCTTTATTGCTCAGGTGATCAAATTGAAGAAAAAATATCAGCATACATGTATGTATGTACATATCTATGAACATTGATAAACTTTTGACATACATTATATCAATGCATTACAAAAAAGAAAATGGAACAGCTATTATTTGTTTTATAAATATATATTTTTATATAACAATTTTTTTCTTTGATATATTTACTTATTTAAACTATTGTATTTTAATTTTACTGTGGCAATGTTTTTTTATAATTTATGATATCGACTGAAGTTGCTTGATGGAATTTCAATATCAAATTTGAATTGTTGTAATTTTGTACAATTCCACATGTTTTGTCACAAACGACCCGGGTTAGTCAGTTCTGTTGCATCCGTGTAATGGAATACCTGAAGATATCCATACATTAAGATAATCGGATTCTTATAACCATTACACTTCTCAATTATAAGTCGGTTTCCCGCTCAAAAGAGAGGGAAAAAAATAATACTCAGAGAATCCAATTAGAAGTAAACCAAAACTATTTTTACCATTCCTTTGTTTTATCAAAAATAAACAGTAAAATTACTCGAAAAGAATCAAATAATTAAATTTAAGTTCTTTACATAATTAAATAAAATTATATCTCATATAAGAATAATATCAGATGCTTTTAATTCATATTGACTTGTACTGAATAATATACTACCCGGAATCAAAAAAATTGTGATTGCGAATCTACTTTCATGAAGATAGTAGAATCTTAAAAAAACACTTTTAGTGACAGAATGTCAAAAGTAATCATTTGTTTTGATAGTCTTAATAAAGAAAACTTCATAATAAACTGGTGTTTAAAAAAGGTGTCCCTCTAACTTTTACAAAATTTCCACCCAGCGTCAACAGCGTTATTAAATTGAAAATACAGTTTTGAAATACAAAAAATTAATTCACCACTTCAGGTCGTGTTTCACTGCTCAGTATCGGTGAAACTAGATTTTACACCTACACGTAAATGAACTTAATCGACGTATTTTATGGTGACTTGTTGATGTTTACATAAGATATTGTTCACGTCAGACCAACCTAACCTTACCAAGCAGTAAGAACCTACGGCTGAATAGAAGAACGGAACGGAAAGAAAAAGTGACAAAAACTGGAATTAAACCCTTTAACAGATTTTGGCTGTTAACTTTCGACTAAATAATAGCCAATATTTATTTACCAGTGAGTATCTATCAAAATATATTAAAATTTTGAAAATATATCTCTACTGATGAAATATTACTGGAACATGATTTCACTGAAACGCCAGTAGAAATATATTTTCATTTTCTATGTACCCTCGCTGATAATTAGGTGTACCGGAAAAGAATGTCGTTTTTTTTTTGTTGTCGCTTTTGAATGGTTAGTTTGGTTTCTCCAGCTAACTCTTCACAACATATTTTTAGGTAGCATTGTTGACTATATATACCAGAAGTGTGTGAGATATATTTATGTTTGCAAGACAAGACGTTTATTTTTTAACGAACACGTATTATACATTAATCAGTGAAATTAATGATTTTCAATTATGATTAACAATTTTTATTTTTACTTCAATTTCACCACAAAAAAATCTTTCAGTGAAAGATTATCGAATCAAAATAGATTCTCCAACTCCAACCGCATTTCTATAGGTTTTAAATATAAAGCAGAAAATATATATATATGTAATAATCGATCAAAATATAATATAAAATAATCTATCGTAAAATGACCTAGTAAATGCATATGTTACTACGATGTGAATATTGACAAGGGAAAAACACACAATTAATATACATTAATTAAAACGTCAATGTTCAATTACAAATTGACAGAATAATTCAAAATATCGGCTTGTTTATTCCATTGCCAGAACAAAATATTGCTTGATATTTTAGGGGTACCCAAAAGTAATCCATTTTTTTAAATACAACAAAATTTTATTGTTATCTTTTTACAGGCACATAGTAATTATAAAATATGATCACCATTATTATCGAGGACTGTTTGCCCATCTATCAGTCAACTTTTCCATTTCTCGTTTAAAAAAGCTGGAAGGTTTTGATGCAAAAAACAAATTTAAATGGTTTTCCCACATCTTTCACACTATTGATTTTGTTTCCCTTAGTGAATGCTCTAAGGACGGCTCTATCTGGCGAATATGGAGGATGAATTAGACTTCAATATTCAGTTCCAAAAGTTTTTCACAGGTCATCAATGCCTTGTGTGGGCGTGCGTTGTCGTGAAGAAGAAGCACTTCTTTTCGATTCACCAGACGAGGACGTTTTACTTTTAATTTTTCATTTATTCTGTCTAGCTTTTTACAACAAACTGTAGCGTTTACTTTATTGCCCGTTTTTAAGAGTTCGTAATGGATAATTCCACCATACACTGAAAAAACAACTCACAGAGATGTTCACTTCACGGTGTCTGGAGAAAAAATGATCTCAAACAAGGCATGCAAAAATAATGGATTTCTTTTGGGTACCCCTAATATATAAATACCAACTTCGTTACAAATTTTGAAGAAGTAATTTTAAGTGCAAAATTTTATTGTCTGTCCATTTATCTTGTTTCCACATTGCTCATTCATGTAGAATATTATTTATTTATTATACAATACTTGGAAATTCGAAAACGTTTATCAAATTTAATGAATTCATTAGAAAACGCTTAAAACCTTTTCATTACATTTCTTATCATACTAATTAATCACAAAGACTAACATCGTACATAAACGACAAATTTTCTGATTACAATCAGGACAGTCGTTGTATCTACACATGAAAGCTTTTTCCCTAACTGTCATATACTTTGACGTGGAAAAATTCTACGTCTGATTGATGTTTGTGGATATTTATTACATGTATATCATTTTTATAAAGGAAATTTTCAAAAAATAACACACATTGTCATCGATTTTTCATATATTATAGTAATACCAAGACATTTTCATTTTCTATTGGAAAATTGTCAAACATTAATAAACATTTATAATGTTCTTTAAGCATAAAATGAAAATATAAAACACTCAATATTAAATTTTAAAAACGATTTTCAACGCTTAATTTCGTAGGTTGTGAATAATATACACTTTTAGTGATATTTCTTATTTTAAGTAACATACGTATATTTTTAAGAGTTCTCCTTATCATTGACTATCGCTTTTTTCCAATTCGTAATCCATTTATTCAATCTTTATAATGCATACAATAAGAAAAAATATTTAGAATATCGGTTGATAAATAAAAAATGTGCTCTATTACGGCATTTTTAAATGAGATAACATATTTATTTAAAGCACGAATGTAGTGATCATTTTCTTGCTTTTAGAAGTAGACTTTTTATCCATTATTTAATAATATAACCATTTTCTCTTTAGAAAAAGTATTAAAATCATTTTACGTACCATATTATGGGAACTCTATATTTAGATATAATCGAATATTGAACGGTTGTGCTTCCTATATTCACAATTGTTTCATATTTGACTATTATGACGTCAGTTTAACACAGATAATTCTATCATATATTTGCTTAACCAAACTACCAAACAGCTTCATATTATATTATATTAATTTCGAGACATGGCCGATAATTTGTGAAATATTATGATATAAAACATCTTTAAATATCTTCCCTAATATGTTATAAGGATAAGATAGAAATAGTCGTTAGTTAATCAAGTTCATCGCTTCTTATTGAATTCTCTAGTCTAATCTAGAAACCCAATCAGAAGAACGGTTAAAATATCAGCGCCATGAAATCAGTTTTTATATTCGTTCATAGTGTACATTTTGTAGAATTGCCAATAATTTACAGGGACGAGGAGACAGTTACTGTGACAGTTTATAAACGCGGGCCTACGGTGATTGTGTTCATTGTTGAGCGGTCTTCCTAATAGATCCGCATCCGGGATACGCGATTTGTGATGTGAAGTAACATTACTTATTAAACAACTCAAAGCGTCTGTTACTTGTATGACCCATAAAGTAGCACTTCACGATACGTTTTCCACTCGTCGTTCTTTTATGTATTTAGTTTGCATGTAGCATGCAACCGATACGTGACAAACAAGCTTCGGCGTTTTGTTTTGTTTTAGATTTATTATTTTGATGAACCAATGGAACATATTGCAAAAATATTATAAAAATAATATTACATAGATTTTTACATGAAAAAATTAGAGTCTTTTGTTTGTATTATAATTAACATTTCAGGGAAGAAACGTGAATTAATATCGTATACGTTTGCGATAATATTTAATATTGTAATTTTACCAATGACCAGTTACGCGATGAAATAAAAATCTTTTGTAAATTATATTATATATTGAGTAACTGATTAATGCGTAGTTATCATAGAAAACTTCACATTGAGATAAATTCCGTTTAAATAGCACTCACACTAGTAAAAAGATATGATTGATGAAAACTAAAATACTAACGTTTCCAACGTCTCTTTAGGGCAGGTATTACTAACGTCAGTATAGCATTGTGTACGGGAATCGTTTTCGAATAGCCAACTGAAAAATGACCCGCTAGATCGCTGAGAGGCAGCAATATAAGGCCATTTCTTTGTTGAATTAACGTCGCTCGTAAATCAATTTGCAAGTCATACACGTGATGCTAAATTTTGATTAACGACCGCAGCTCTGTTAGCATTATGCGGACGGTCGGCTTTATATTTGCATATTATCTCAGCAAGTTGATCTGTCCAACTAATCTTGAGATTTTCATCGCTTCACAAATTATTTCTGTCGTTTGCGAGCGAAGTAAAGGATTGATGCCTTTAGTACGTTTTTAACGTAACAAATAATTCCTATACAGGAACCTACCTATTTCATGTTGTATTCCAACTTTACTGATTGCTATCTTCATACTGTTTTGACGATTATACAATAATCTAAAACATGTTTAAAACTTACCGCTTGGTGATTTGTTTTCTTTAAAAATCTGTCTATCAATTTTTTTACAAAAGAAAGTCCAACTCATGTTTCAACAAATGTCTAAAAATGGGAGGTGTACTAAAAACGGGCATGAATCTACAGATGAATCAAACTCTTCAAACTTTTCGGGCCCTATTTTTAGTATCCAAATAATCCCAAGTGGCAATCATTGAAATAAGACTTGCGCATGAAATTGCATTATTTCCTATTTCATCGTTTTTTTTTATTATTTATATCATAAATACTTATAACGAATTCAGTGAAATAAAATATAGGACTATAAAAATTATTGGGAGGAAACGTTCCCGTAAATACCAAAATTCTCCCGAGCGAATTCATGTGAAGGGTTCGATGTAGTGTTACTTATCGACTTTTGGGACTCAACTAGTCACTTACCAGAAATCTAAAAAAACACTTTTCACTACGCTAGAATTTGTATACGAATGTGCTATGCACTTACGCTGTATTGATTTGTGATTTAATAGAATATAGATTTTTTCAATATTATTTATTAGGTAGATTTCGTTTTCATTATAACCAACATCCACTGGTTACAAGACATCACATCGTAGATACCGAACAATTCTTGAATAAATAAAAAAATCACTTTTTTGGCAAGAACATGATTCTTATTCTGATTGGTAGCTACCAATCTATTACAAAAAAGCACGCAAAAATGAATACTCATAGCGGTCAATATAAGATAAGCTTTAATAGATTCAGATTTACGTTTTCCTTATGACGCAGTAGTGTTAATAATAAAAACCATTGCCGTAATAACACTACCAACAGGGAGTGGCTTGATTTTAGCAAAGAAAAATTGCTACCTCCTTATAAATTTTATCACCGTTTAAAATTTGTACAAAATGGGTTTGGCTATGATTTGGCTTCACGTCATTCCAAAAAAAAGTATCCTCGAACTACAGCAGGTACGTAGAAATAAGCAAATAATACGCATA
Source organism: Himalopsyche japonica (assembly GCA_028555115.1). Lineage (NCBI taxonomy): Eukaryota > Metazoa > Arthropoda > Insecta > Trichoptera > Rhyacophilidae > Himalopsyche > Himalopsyche japonica. The sequence continues at coordinate 1,301,133 of JAHFWJ010000620.1, forward strand.
GTGAAATAATTCATTTTATGGGGTAGAATAATAAACGCAAAATTGGACTTTTAACTTAATAATCCCTTTTTGTTATTTATTATCATTTTCTCACCTGTTTGCTGCGAACATTTTTTTCTTTGCTACACTACAATTTCTGCACGCAATAGTTTATTTTAAGCTTAAAGTTCGTTGGTATAAATAAGTCTAACATTTAATACCTTTATTACAAAAAACGTTAAGCTCCTGGTTTGGTCGGAAGCTCATAATTTAAAACTTCAGTCAACTTCTCGCATGATATTATTTTACTTCAATCCGTGCGTCAGTACATTTTAGACATAACCTCAAAATATGAAGCATTACTATTAAAAACGTTAAATTGTTTATTGCCATGCAAAATATAAACCGTTTTCGATACTAAGTTACATACATATACGGCTATTATGTTGAGCTAGTATAGTATAAAAATAAAGTAGCGACATTTTGCATTATTATATTTTAAATTCAATCGTATTTAGAAAGTAATACGTTGTGCTCATCTTTGGATTTAATACTGTATGAAATTTTTATTTATACATAATATTTGTTACTCTGTAGAGCTTATGCCAGTATTCGAATCAGGGGCTTGAGTCCAAAAAAAAAGTATCTTTACAACCTCTTTTTTGTTCATTGGTATATAAATTTTCTGAAGACGTTTATTTCTGCAATATTTTCCAAACCTCGTCATTCGCCACCTGAATACTTCTGAAAACGGCGCGCTGAGAAAATGACTTATTCATAATTTTAATTTTTTTTATTTACTAAAAAATAAAACTCAATAGATATATAATTATTTTCTATCGATTACATCCAGACAAAAAATAATCAAAACGACAGTGATCTTTATTAAAATATCCATCTACAAATATCACTCTTTCGCAGAATGTTGCATCTGTAATTAAATCCCAATTAACACCGCTCGATTTAAAACTAATGAGTTTTCCTGAAGGAAAGTATGCTGTAGTAGGTAAATGCTGCAAAAATGTTGTTTTCATGTTATGCATACTTTACTACCATATAAAATTTATCTAATATTGATGCTTGTAATTCGCTTTATTTAAGTTTTTCTGACACCTAAATGACGAAAACAGCCAAAATTCATTAATGTTTAAAACTAGTGTATAAATGCAAAATGAAAATGAAGAAATTAAATAATTTCTAGAACTTTTCAACTCTACTGTTTTTTCCTGTGATTACTTTCGAATTCTTCCAAATACATATTCTGCGAACTGTCTAAATTCGAAACACTGCCAAAATGCGATGGATGGATAACAGTGATTACAACTTTCATTTCGTGTGTGCAATTTCATCCATCTGTAAATTCATGATAACTTTGTGAGTGCGAATTCAGGTGGTGTTTCTACAATCATATATTTCGATCGTACTTTTTTTATTTTTTAAGTTTTTCACGCTGGCATTAATTTAGTTCAAATGTTATTTATTACGTTTATTTTTAATGCGAGAGATTTCTGAAAGCATCGTGTAGTACAAATAGAAAACGACGCATTTTTTATTACATAATTCATTCAATTACTGCTTACAAACTTATACCCTTTTTAATTCAGTCTAATTGAATTCTCTTCACGCATAAAAAACATTCTCTTTCTTCAATTTGAATTAATTTTTAACACCAATTAAAAAGCAGATTCGTAATAATTGAAAAGATTTCAATAAAATCGTTAAATATATATTTGTTTTTAAACCTTAACCATCAATGTTCACCGTCCGATGAAACAATATACTATGTTCTATATCATTGTTTTCACAAGTCGGTCAATTCATAAATATATTAACCATCGCCGACTAACGTAGTTACACGTTTGGCGGAATGTCAATTTGTACACCTGTTATATTTTGCAATATCTTCACTTTTTATATTACAATTATTTTTTATCAAACATTGCTCAGGATTATAAGGCGCTTAAAGTTATATTTCGGCAGTATTTTGGTGCTAACTAATGTTAAAAGTTGTAAATATTACCGTGAACTCTGAGTACAAATTTTACATCTTTGCTTAAAGTTGTCTTGGAGAAGATCTTATTATAGATAGATCGAATTTATTTCTGCCATATAATAGAGACACATTGTTTTATAAGTTAGGTATGTTTGAAGGGATCGATGAATTCGTGTTCTTTTATAGCCATTGATATGTCTATATCTCATTCGATATTGAAATTTCCAATAGATAAACCGATTCCAACTTGGTTGTATTTTCCAAGATTCAGTACGACAGATATTTCCTCATATGTATATAAATTCGTTTTTTTATTATTTACAGAAGTTCGACCTCCTTCAAGAAAAGGGCAACCTGTTGTCGTAGAGTTCAATATTTATGTTGTGGACGTCAATTCAATCAATGTAGAAGATATGGATTTTCGGTAATATAATGCTAATGTTATTCAATTTATTTTTAATAGTAACAAATTAATTAAACAGAACTAAAACCATTCGAAACCACCTCATACAATATTTTAAATGATTAATGATTAAAAAACAATGTTTTTTTCGACATCAAAAAATCGTGACTCGTTTCACATTTATAATTTCATATTTACCATGTTTTTAGTACTTTCTATTGCTTTTTAGAGTGGACATGTTCATCAGGCAAACATGGGTTGAGTCTCGCCTTCAATTACCAAATGATATTTTTGAAGAAGGTGATGATTTTGTAACTCTTCCTTCAGAATTTTTTGACAATCTTTGGCATCCAGATCCCTATTTTCTCAATTCCAAAATCACAGGTTAGTATTTTATTCCTCAAGCTTACAAAAAGATTATATCCCATCGTATATTTAACTTTTTGTCTATGTCGATATTTAAATACTTTGTAACTTGCCGCAAAATTATAAAGATATGTTGATAAAACATTTCATTATTATAAATATGTGTATATGCGTATCAAATATGAACTATATAATTGTATAGTCAGAAATGTTACTTCTCAATTACTTTATGAATGATTAAATTTGGTTTCTTTTCAGAAATTGCTTCATTGACTCATAAGTTTTCTTCGGTAACTTTATATCGAAACAAAACTGTGAAATATTCAGCCAGAATGCACGCCATTATTGCCTGTCAAATGGAATTTCAACTTTATCCGATGGATATACAATCGTGTCCTATCTACATTGAGAGTTGTAAGTTGATATTTTATTAATACTATCATGTCAAGAGATTGCATTACTGATATCTCAATATTTCAGATCTTATTTTCATGCTTACCAAAATGCCGGCTTAGAATATTTTAAATACTATTTTATTTTAATCTTAAGTAAAATTTATTACTATTTACGAAAACTAAACTTTGATTATATATATATACATAAATATTGATATGACCAATCAAATTTTTTGTATTATGTTGTTCGCCCCGTTATTCTATGCGGCGAACACATACAAATAGAATACATTTAATAATAATCGTTTTATTACTTATTATTTTTATTTATTAGTCTCTTACAGTAATCAAAAAGTAAGATTAAGATGGAACGATCCAGGGGTTACAATAAATCCAGAGTTAAAATTACTTCAATATCATATGGGAGAGCCTCTACGTTTAGAAGAAACCAACGGCTACATGGTGGAAAAGGACGGTATGGTAAAAATTAAACTTGATTACATTTCTAGTTACAACTTTTCCATATGTATACATCATTGAATTTTAGTTTATTATCTGAATTCTAAATTATTATACCAAGCTACAATAGCCAGTTAAGAAATACAAAACTTCGAAATAAAGAAAAATCGATATCAATTATTTTTATTTATGTATGTAGAAAAGGTAAAAATCAGATATCAAAGAAGCATTTTCAATATTTTTTGCTCTAATTATAAAACACAACATTCAAAGAATTATCAGTTTTTATATATATAAACTGATAGCTTTTGAAATAATAGAAAACATTCCATTCTGTTGGGTGAAATCTGTATTTAACTGAAAATATATATTAAGATTTTTCTGTCATTTTTTATTTTTTCATAAAACTTCTTTAAAAATATTAACTAATTTTCTTCCGCACACATGTATATAATAATCCTACGTACATAATGTATCTGAAATAAAGAAGGGGAGCTTTTGGTGGAAAAATAAATTATATATTTCACAAGTTATTCATTTCAGGTTTGTATCTAAAAGTCTGTATTTCTGCAGTGTTTTCATTGTTTTGCCACTGACTAAAATCAGGTGACCAAAAAAGTTTTTTTGCCTATCCAATCAATACTTTTGATGCCTCGCCATTATTTTCTCCGAAAAGAAAAATTCAGCGACTAACTAGCAACCCTTTATCGCTAAAAATAAAAAAACAATCCATTACTACTTCAATCCTTTAACAGTGGAAGAGTGCAAGAAAAAGTAAATTATGACAAAAAATCTTATCGTACATATAATTCTTCAGGCAACTTTTCTCGGCTGGTGGTATACTTCAGATTCGAAAGACAGATCGGCCATCACCTGATACAGACCTTTGCTCCATCATCATTAGTCGTGATGCTCTCATGGTTCAGTTTCTGGTTGGATCTTGATGCAGTTCCGGGAAGAGTTACCCTTCTTGTAACTTGCATGTTGACTCTAGTCACAATGTTCACAGGATTGCGTGCTGACATACCACCTGTAGCATATGTCAAGGTAACAAAACTGTGTTTCTCTCTAATTGAATCGTGCTATTTTATATAATTTTGAATAAAATCGCACACGAAAAATAATAAAATTGGTAATTAATTACTCATAAAAATAATGTTTTTCGAGAAACTTTACCTTAATATAAACGACCTTTTTGGTTGATGGATAGGTACAAGAATCGGGTTGACTTATAAAATATGAATCATTTTTCATTATATTTTCTTTTTCTTTTCCTAAGAAATATGGAAAAACACTTTTGAGTAATATTGTTTTTTTTACCAAAACTCACAAAGTAATGTTTTTTAAACAATGTGAATTACTGTCAAAGATTTTTTAATTTTAACGAATATCATCGTTTTTTTATAATTGCATAAATCAACATTTAATAAATTTGATCGAAAATTTCCCCAAAAATTTAAAAAATCACAATATACTGAAATCAAATATCTTTCGTACATAATACAATGTACTTACCTCACGAGGCGCATAATAAATCTTCAATCTTTAATCAATAATAATTATGCATAATAAAAAAATAGCAAGCATTTTGATTTGTTAAATAATCAATGTAAAATCAACCATGAAACTTCAAAGATGCCCGACTTCGCTTAAAGGTTATTCTAAATATGACGACTAAGCTACGATGCTTGCGAGATATTTCTTAAAAAGAATTTGTATATTCAGGCTTTGGACCTTTGGATGGCCGGTTGTATGGTGTTTGTCTTCGCAGCGCTTGGAGAGTTTGTGGTCGTTAAAGTTTTGGATGTGCAGTACCAGATAAACAAAAAGAAGTCGCAAGACGGCATGCCTCGAATAATCCCTGTGGTAAATATATTCAAACCTTTCAAGACTTTCAAAACTTATCTGTTTGCAAAACAAAATGAACAAAGCAATATTGTTTCACATCAAGGCTTGCTATAAATCATACGGATAAAACATATACAGTATACTCTCGATTATCCGTGTATGGAATATCCGGTTTGCGGATTATTCGTGCTTGAAAATAAATATTTTTTTATTCAAATATAATCTGATTTATGATTATGATGATGATCTGTTTTTTTCTATAACGATTATGAGACGCATTTATAAATATCGATCTTGAATATGCGCGTTGTTTGAAAAAAATGATGAATTTAGCGATGTGTTTGTGTTTACGTAACTAATCGGTGATTTTTTTTAACCACTTGTGTGTTTTGAGTGTATGTATGTTTGCGTATACCGCAATAAGCATCACAATTTATGGGACTAGAATAAGTCAAGAATTAAAATCCTTTGTACTCCACATGCATTTCTGTTTACATTTCCAGTGAAGTGCATAAACCGGCGCGAGTGCCCCCAGTAAATTTGTTAATTTCGATATTTATTGCCTACATTTGTCAGCTCTCGGGACTACGTTTGTTATTATGATAAAATATAATATTTTTAGGTATTTTTTGTGTTTTCTTGATAAAAAATGAATATAAAAATAATGTGTTCAAAAATTGTATTGTGTATATGAAATTATATTCGAAAATAAAATAAAAAATTGATGATTCGGATTATCCGTGTTTTTCAATCCTCCCCAGCATTAGCCCGGATAATCGAGAGTGCACTGTACATACATGTACATACATGTCTTAGCATCAATACTTGACTATCAAAATGCATACCTAAAACACGTCATTGAATAAAAAAAAATCATAAATTAAATGTAATTGTAGATTTTAAATCTAATTTTAAATCAATGTTCCGGACCTGTTGGTCCTCAAATGTTTCATCGATTTCAATTGTTACGTGACCTTAATAAGGTGAGATATTTTATTTTTTAACACTGAAAGACATCGTACTTTACAGAGGATAAACTCAAACGAAAAAGGAGGCTGTAACACTGTGGCGGCGTGGGACACCGCAGGGGTGAGGTGTCGCAAGGTGGAAGTCGTCTCCCCGTCAGGAAGCAGTGTGGGTCGCGGTGTCGAGAGAAGACAGAGCATCTTACAAGTGGCCTGGTTGGACTCCGACACGGGCCAGGAAAAAGTTCTATGGCGGGAAATCGACAAGTTATCGCGCGTCGTTTTCCCGGCAGTTTTCTTACTTTTCGTTATTTTATATTGGCCCGTTTTGTTGTTGAAAACCAAGATGGTCGCATAACGTGGTTGCGTACTGGGGGAAAGACATTAGGTTGTGCTAGAGTAGTGTTTATTTGCAATTATGAATATGCTGATGGAATGTGATTAATGTATTGCTACTAACTTAAGTGATTTCTATTGTAAAAATAAAAATAGTGTTTGTTTATGACTATTTAATTATTGTTTGATTTTAGCCTTCTTCATACATATTCCGTGTTTTTTTTATTTCTTTGTTTTTTACAGCCCAGTATATCATTGGAAAATAGTGACAAAGAGGCAAACATCACGCTCCACAATATCGTCGTGGAAAGCGTTCATATACTGTGACGATCTAGTCTAGAATAGTAGTTGTTTATTGGAACGGAGTTTTAGGCCATAATGTATATCATAACTATTGTACATTCGTTTTTGCTTGTTGATGTTTATGGTGTCTTAAATATTTATTGTATCATTTAATAAACCTGAAAACCATTTATGAAATGTCTTTAAACGAATAATCACAAAGATATTTGATTGTGTAAAAATAAATGTTGATAGAAAATGCCATCAACTAATAAAATCTGATAATTATTATATCTGAATCAATAAATATTTTTTTTAATAAAATCAATAATTTTAAATGCATAAAACATTAAAGTCGATATACGAATTAAATAATATATATTGCGTTTTCAGCTCTATTAAAAGTTAAGGAGACTGGGAGTGAAATGAACATTTATACGATTCGCAAAATTAAAGTGTGTTAGTTTACAGTTTTACATCCAAATTTTTTAAAATCTTATTCATGTTAATCGTTCAAAGACTAAATCTGTTCGTATGAAATGGTTATGAATCTGATCAATGGTTTAGTTCGCTCTTTAAAACTATATTTTCTTTATATATTATTTATCAATAATCAAAAAAAGAATAATTGTAACAAAAATATATAATCTTATCCAATAATAACACTTGGATTTCCCCGTTAAATATTTACTTGATGAGAGTGCAAATATAATTATATAAATAAAATATAAATTTCAGCGAACAAGATGATGTATTAACATTCGTTATTTATCTATGGTGCCAGTCTCCCCTATCCACCCTACCCTATCTCCCCTACCACATAAAACTCTAAATCATAGGCTCCCCCTGGGGGTCGCCAACTTACACGATCAACTAAAAAAAAAAAATTGTATGCTTTTGGATTGTATGGGAGATCGCGGATCACATGAATTTTATGAAAAGGGGTCGCCACCCAAAAAAGGTTGGGAGCCTATGCTCTAAATCATAGAATCGCGATGCGTCTGTAAGCTATGCTATACCTCATTACCTGTGTCAGACAGGTAAAAATGAACCATTATCAAATTAATTGCAATCAATTTTTAATTGATGTCGACAAGAAATTGTTTTCAAATATGTACTATTTCCCGCCATTGCTCTTAGTGATAGTTACACAAGTTCTTGTACGATTAGTGAATGTCACTGAACAGTTGATGTTATTATTAATTAGACTTAAAAATATATTAAAAACTACCGAATACATTGAAATCAATATATTCATTTTTGTTAGAGTAAGAATATACCGTAGATATTTTAAAAAATAAAATGTTATTTGTCATATCATAAAGGTATTTTTTAAAAAGATTTTGCGTTTATTGAGCTTTTGTACATATGATTGTTGGCACAAAGTCATGCATCCGTATTTTTCATCGTATACATGTGTTATAATTTAATACCATTAGTTACCACCAGGGCTGTTTAGTCGGTGTCGTGAAAAACAAGTGACTCCAATTACTTTTTCGATTTTGAAGAATATTTCAATGAATAATTTGCCGGATCGGTTGGTTGATTTTTAATTTAATACACATATATAGGAAAAGTAGGAAAAAACCTGACAAAATAAACTTATTTTAGACAGGGTCGTGTTTTTGGTCATATCGTAGTCAGAGTCGAGTTTTTTTGACAACTCCACAGCCCTTATTACCACAATTAGTGTAATGGAAAAATTGCATACAACACCGTGTGGATAAAAAATTAATTAATATAATAAAAAAAAGTAATTTTAGGTTCATTCTATAGTTTCATGAGACAAATATATTTATTTTTGAATGGAAAAATTTATGTGTCATAAGTCCAAAAGAATGATTACCACTGTGATGAAGGTTTCTTCCAAAATATTATAATCATGTTGTTTTCCTATAAATTTTAAATTGTTGCACTTTTTTCAGCTTAAATTTATAATGAAGATATAACTTTATTATTTTATATAATCGAGTGACTCAAATCCTTATATATATATATATAAACGTGTGTGTTTAATCAAAATAAATAATTATGTTGTCTGTCCATCATTTTTTTCCATTTATGTTTGCTCCTTTTTCTAACAGTAAAATATTTTTAGTACTACTAAGAAATATTATACTTTTAACCTTTCATATTTTTTTAATGGACCTATTCAGTATAAATAAATATGCAAGAATTTGAGGCATTTATTAAAATGATATCGAGTGGCGTGGTTATTAAAATTGAGTTTATACCTACTCCAGTTACTAGAAATATCTAAATATTATAATAAAGCCCACTTTTAATGGAAAAGACTTCTTTAATCTAACTTATGTATTGCTTTCAGGGATTTTAAATTTATATAGTAAATTTAAAATGTCTTACATTTTGGATGTATCACAGTATGTGCATCTTTTTCATGCTTTTATGAATGTTCTAAATTGACTATTATTCTTCGTTCCTTTATAATAAAATCATTATTCCGCTAGTTTCACCAAATCTGAAATTGCACATCTTTTGCAGTGATTTTAAACTAAAAAAATTATCCTTAGCTTAGCTTTTAAATGTGAATAAAATAGTTTTGATATTGAGTAAGTTATCATATAGAATATGTCCCAATTTTCATGATATCAATTGGCATTCTTTATTATGCCGTATACCATGTGTGCTTTGGTAATTGCTAATTAATTAAAACTCCAAATATTATACCTATTTTACATGGCAAACTTCTGTCTTAGTGTAAAGTAATAGTTATAAAAAAAATCTTTAAGTACTAGCAATAAGACGCGTCCATTTTATTGAAATTAAATTTTGCCTTTTTTCACAACAACTAATAAGCTAAATTTTCACAATTATACTAAGTACCAGATGTATAGATTTATATAACATACCTCACAGAAAAAAAATATTTATCAATAAAAAGTTTGTATACCATCGTCAAGATAAAAATGAGAAATGTCTAATTCATATTATTATGAAGGTAATTATACTTATAAGGCACATTTAATGTTTATAAAATTCTATAATGGTCATCGGATTATTGCCTATTAATTGCTTTTTGTTTGAATATGACACAAAATAACAAAATTGTTGAAAAAAAAATGTTTATCAAAGGACTTACATTTGTTCAAAAACTGGAGATATGTGGCCAGCATGATAACTTTATTACACATACACAATTTGTGATCGTATGATGATTGATGAAATATAATTGTTATCCAATAAAACTCATTACAAAACATAATATATCGAAATGTTTTTTGTTAATAATAAATTTATATTTAAAGAAATCATTGTTTACTAAAATTAACGGTGGCATCCATTACAAGAAAATATAAATACTTGGTTACTGTACCATTTTTTGTACAACACTTTATGGCTGTGCTTTCAAAAGCTGACGAGGTTTGGCTGATTGTTTCAAAGTTATTAGATATATCATAATGTTATAAAAATAGCACAAATTTTTTTATCATGTGTAAAATAAACTTTAGTTTATTGTAAATCTGTTATTCTTAGAAATATTTTACCACCAAGCAATTTTTTTAAATCATATTTATGCTCAATATTATAGTTATTTCTCTACCAAAATGTCAATCAGCTTAAAAAATGATAACCCATTAGATGCTTAGTGAATCTTTGCAATTCCAGCTACTTTTTATGAGCCAACAATTTTTCCATGATTTTTATAAATTTCTTGATTTCATATTCAGGTTTAATTTCTTCTAGGGTCTTATAATAAAGTTTTTAAGCACTGCCCTTACTAAAATAACAACTCTTATATCTACTACTACTTTGCATTCACCTCATGGGATTAGCCTTTTGGTGTTTCAAATTACTATCACATTTTTATTAAAACTCATTATATTATTTGGAAATAATATTGAATATCTATTGCTGATTGATCAATGCTTACAGATCATAGATGAAAACCAAGTAACAATAATAAAAATTTATTTATATTTTTCATGCAATTAATAGTTTATTTATCTTTACAACTCACTATGTTTATTGTTCAAACTATTGTTACTTATTTTTTTTCTATGTTTTTGTAAATACATATAATACTTATCTTTTTTTACCAATTATTGTCAAACATAACATACTACTAAAAACATATTGATTCACCATTTGTGGTAATTTTTCTGAAAATAATTATTTTCTATTAATTTAGAACAAAGCAAACAACAAATTTTTCGAGTATAAAAACTTGAATGTATAATATATATTATCGCTACATATGTACCAAAAAAAAATATTTCTATGCAGATGATACATTTTTGTATTTAAAATACCACCATTTATGACGGATTTATTGATTTTATTTTATTGTCTAAACTTACATTAAGTTAATAAATTATATTATCTGATATTTAGTTGAATGAATTGATTTGTCAATATTGAGATGTTATAAGTCATTTTTTAGAGTATATCATGGTTAAGTAAATATATAACTATAGACAATACTATACTCTGTTATTTGTGAACAATCTCGTGGCCTTAACATTTAAAACAACGGACTTAGAAAATAACATAAAGTTATTAGGTTCTTAAAGAAATTTAATCAATGTGAAGGTATTTTTTTATGACCTTGGTAATGAAAACGTGTCATATTATAAAATGCCTTCTGGTCTAAATAACTTTAAGGTTTGAAGAAATGTAATGATACAATATAAAACAAGTTTGTTATTAAAATGAATTTAAATCTTGAAATATAATGGTCATGTTAAACAATATACTGAAGTTTTATTAATTTCATAAGTATAACTGAAAGTCTTTGAAAACACTTCTCAAATGACATGACTCACAAGGAAAAATTCATCTGCATACTATGTGATTTACATTAACAAGATATTAGATGATGTCTGTAGCATATTGATGGATATATTATACTTTGTACAGTTTTTCAACTTTTGTCTGTTGATGCCAACACTGTCAATATATTCATAATGGAGTAAAACATATTGCGAACACATGCTTCTTACTTAGTCACATTTCATAATCCCCTTGTCTGTCGAAAGATGTTGTATCTTAACCCATGGTATGCTTTTAGTGACCATATGGATTCAAAATTTTTCAACAGAAAAAAGCTTGACTGCCTAAGAACTGGTTTTTATTAATGAAATAAACCCTCTTTAAAACCCTCTAATACTTTACAGATAAGGTCGGGAAAGAACTTTATGTCACTAACTACATATATGCTATATATATATATATATTGTGTTCGCATATGGACAGAATAGATGGGAAGAGTTTAAAATGTTACAAATACTTATTATTACTTTTTTAAATGAATAAATGGTAAAGTTTATTTAGGAATTCAAGCCTTTTATAGCACAGCTGAATAAGAAGCTTTCTCTCTGTACATGAAAAGATGATAATAAAACTATTTTTAATATGAGAAAAAAAATTTACATTCAAAAATATTGAATGTGGTTTATATTAAAACATATATTTCTTACAACAGTTTAAATAAGAAAATAAGAAATTGACAACATTGCAAAAACTCATTATCAACCTAAATTTATTTATTTAAGTAATTTGGGTACTAAATTATAAATGAATAATTTATTAGATAATTTTTTTTCTCTCTCTCACTCTCTTTTGTTATTTTTTCTTTACCTTTCAAATATTAAAGAGTTAGATCCAGTTCTTTGGTCATTAGTACAAATTGCTGATACCACTTTCAACTTCTTTAGTATGCATAGTATCCCCAATCAATCGGAAAATTATTTTATATAATATATTACTTATAGTAGATATTAATATTTCACTCCATGAATTTTCAATATATAAGGCTTTTTAATTAGCTTTTTCCAAAATTGTAGTCATGATTTTTGTTTTTGTTTATCAATAACCCTAATTGCCTGCCGAAATGCGTTTCGTGATCATTAAATAGTATGTATTTTATTATTTTCTCTTAACATGTACGTAACACAACGAACACACTACAAAGAATATAAATCGAATATCTATGAATTCACATAATTCAAATTGGCATAAATCGAATATTTGCTTCCTTACGAAAATATTTTACGTATTAGAGAGGCGATATGAGAAAATGTATATTTGGCCGTGAGTATATGGCCACATATGACAACACTTTTACATTATCGTTTGACGTTTCGCTACAATAATTGTTATTTCAATAACTAGAAAGTTTTATGTAAAAGTCTTAGTGTTGAGCCTCCGTTAAATTTTACTAAATGGCATCTTTTAATAATTTATCATACCATTATGATATTACAGAAATATTGGAATATTTTTGTCGAAATTCTGATACGTTGTGTGGAAATTACTTAATAATAGACACGTTTGACAGACTATCATAGTGACATTTAGTATTTCGTTTTACACCCTGACGTTGAAAAGTGCCGTGAAAATAATAAAGACATGTTTAAATTGCTATAATGTCCGATTACGAACTACAGTTTCAAGCTGATCTTGAAAAGGCCCAAGCCCTCAGCTTGGAAAGTTTGGCACTAGAACAATTCAGGCAACAAAGGAGATTTACTTCAGGTACTTCTTGGTTTTTCGATTATCAGATCTCAAACATATTGATAGAGACATCAATATTCTCCACCTGTACTAATTCTTTATTGATTATGAAATAAAGGTTACGTCCATACTAGTTACCCTTATTTTCGACATATTATTTTAAACAGTGGTGTAATTCTTATCAACTTACAATCTGTCTATTTCCTGTGCCCAAGAAAGTATGGACAAAACAAATTAATAATGGTTTGTTTTCATGAATATTCTTCAATTCCTAGTACTTAGAACAGTGCCCCCTCTATAGTGATGCATGATCCACATAAAAAAAGAATAACTGTTGACAATTTAAGAAGGTTCACTTTTAAATTGGATACCTAATTTGTGAATGCCACTTTAAATTCCTGATTTCCATTATTGGCTTAGTGGGATATTATTGCCTTCTTTCAGTTTGATATTTTATTTATCCGCTGCTCTGAGAATAATTCAGAATTCAAATGGCAAATGTGATATGTTCGATTTTGTTAATTATACAGACGGACTGTTCGAAAATTCGAGATAATTTCAATCTTTCTGGGAAATATTTCTTTGAATGAAAGATATGTTTATTGAACATTTAAAATGGATTTTTATCTCAGTTTTTTAGTTGATTTTCGATAGATTATAATGAATACTCACTTTTACTGCATTATCTTAATAGTTATTGTTATACATTTGATTATAATTAATTAATTTGTAATTTACCTGTTAAAAATGAAGCAACACTTTGTTAATCACTGACAATCTACATTAAATGGTATTTGCAATCTACTAGTAAGCACATACAATACAAAAGGATACTAGTAGTTTAATTTTGTTTTTTTTACATTATTGAATTACGATGACAATTGTCTACAAATACATACGTATATTATTGATACCAGATGTACAAATTTTTATGGGATCACATAGTAAAAATATTGATTCAGTAAAATAATAAACTAGTGATGTTGATTTATATAGTACTAGTACTGAGGTATGTAGTACCGTTGATAAGTTAGTAGAGTCACTGAAATTTCCACATATATATCAATCAATGCTGGAGAATGTGGGTTTTTTTCCAAAGTCGGAGTTGGAGTCGAACAAAATGCAACGCCATCGATTCTTTTTTTAAATTTTAAATTATATGCTTGAGATAAAGAAAAAAATAGTATAATATTGAATACAAAAGCTCATTTTGGATCAACTCCTTCCTGGAATCAGTGTCGATATAAAACCACATATTTTTATTTTTACAAAGATATATTATTTTATGTGTAGTAAGACTTATATTTTGTCAATAACAGTGTTTATTTTATGAATTGAGTGTTGGTCATGCATTAAATTTTTTTTTTTCAAATCTCTGTTGATCGCAATATTTTGCTCGTCATAACCTCCTCCAGAACATATCCCCCATACTCAACTCTCTATAACTTTAAGAGTAAACCCCTATAGATATAGAGAGCCTCTTACATGTAAATGTTTCTAAATAATTATTTTAATACAAAAATGATTTGGTTATTTTTTTGTTTTTTCAAATGTACATTCCAAGATTATAAAAATAATATTCACTTATAGATAATAGAATATATTCTCTCTTTAAGCAGTTTAATCAAGAGGTGAATTTAACGGTGGGTTTGTGTTTTTTTTAAATGGCTCCACAGCCCTGATCAACAGTCGAATTGCAAAAAATGATTACTGAAAGGGAATTATTTGCTTCATATTATACTTGTTACATCACTATATTTCTATACTATACTATACTATCACTAAGTCAACTGCTGCTGCTTCTATACTATATATTATCACTAAGTCAACTGCTGAATGTGGGTTTCTCCATTATGCTTCTATCATTTACTTCTAAATCTAACAATTTCTTCAGTCTGTCAGGCACTTCTCCACTCATTTATCATGTAAAATTTAAATTGATAACTTTTTCATCCCTCTAATATTGTGGAATAGAAAAGTATTAAAAAGATTTTACTTTTTATGTATTATAATTTGAAATGCTTTTATTTTTGTCCATTTACTTCGTTGTTGATATTGACACATCTAAAACCAACTATTGCTTATTCACAAGCTAATTATTTGAACTATAAATTCTTTTTAAATAATAAAAACACATTTTTTGTACATATTTCCACATTATATTTTATGATCAAGACTGGTTTCACTCATAACAAGCATTATCAACTGATATTAACACCTTAAAAGTTATTAAGGTCTGATATATCAATTTTGACAAATCTTGACGTAAAGTAACCTCTAAATGTCTTGAATGTATACTCTCAGATTCATTCATTCTCAGTTGAATATAGGTTCTTCACTTCCCATAACATTCATTTTATAAAATGAAAAAGTTCACATCAATTATAATTTTACTGCACGGTTTTTACAATGTCCCTTTTTCACAAAAATATTATTTTTTACTTATAGGCCTACTTTTCATATTGGCTCAAACTTTTAGTCAATAAAGAACTGAAACAACGCCACCTATTGTAGCTTGCGTATTCAGTTGACATTCATTACAATTCATATTTTGTAAAAAGATAAGTGCATTCTCAGTCTACTTTCTACCCACTCACTTAATAAATATGATAACATGATTTTTCACTTGCTTTATTGCGATACTAAATGTGGTTATTCCCAGTTTGTGTTATACAATTGAATTCATCCTTGTTTTACTTGGAATTATTGAGTTGTGAAACAAATATATATTTACTTAAAAAGAAAGTTGTGAATGGTGTATCAATAACTATTTATCGAAGCTCACCACCCGTTCAATGATAGGTGACCTCTATTATATTAATGTATTTCGTGTAGTAGTACTATTACTGCATTATATACATTTTGACCTGAGTGTGTGAAAAAATATGTTCCTATTGAATTGTATGTATCTATATATGTATTGTAATATATTTAATGGGCTTCATTACTGATCATTATACCTTTTTATTTTTTTTATAAAAATGACTTTCTGTATACAAAAAAAACTCTTAAAATCTTGTTGAGAAATTATTCATTATAATATTTTGTTACAAAATACAAATTCACTATCGATGGTCATTTCAAAAACGATTCATGAAGAATCCTCTACATTTTTATAATAAGTGACTGAAGATTGTAATCTTTGCTGTTACTTTTTTTCAGAAATTCAATCCCAAAATTATCAAGTATCACAATATCTTTATGAAAACATTTTTTTCCAATAGTGTAATATAAATATTCTCAAATAAATCAACAATATTCAAAACAGCATACACAACAAATGTTCATTCGGAAGCTTCTCATATATTTTAGGAATGTTAGTTATTAGCTAATTGAATAGGACTTGTGCTTATTTTTTTGTTTTATTTATTGATTACGGCTATCAGAACTAAATTGTCTGTACCTTTTTTATGTTAAGATAGAGAAATGCATTGATTAAAGATTGGTCAGTACTCTTTTTAGCACAAAAAGCAATAAGGGTTTTAGGAGCATATGGCTGTTAAACCTAATCATTAATTACATCCACTGTTTAAAAAATCACATCTGAAATACGCTTATGTGAAAATTGCTTACTATTTTTATTTTTTATTCTTTACAATACAGGATGCAATTGACCAGGTTTTATGAACTCAAATTTTTCAATCACACTGCTACAATTAATTGACAAAGCCAATTCATGTCCAATCATGACTGTATTATGTTTGCAGGCACATTGAACTTATCAGTTTGTTTGTTACAAGTGCCTGTTTTTTTTTTTTTTTTTTGATAACATGTAAAAACTGTAATAAAATAAATGAAATGGCCATCTCACACTAAGTAAGTATTTGCTTCACATTTTGAGTGTAACAATATGGTATTTATGTTTTGCAT
This sequence comes from Himalopsyche japonica, assembly GCA_028555115.1. Lineage (NCBI taxonomy): Eukaryota > Metazoa > Arthropoda > Insecta > Trichoptera > Rhyacophilidae > Himalopsyche > Himalopsyche japonica. The sequence goes on from JAHFWJ010000620.1 coordinate 1,318,503, forward strand.
ATATAAACTAGCAGCCATTTCTTGTTGAATTACTTATGTTCAAATGAAATACATATGCTTCATATTGTGGTGTGCTCCCATATTTAATGACAATTATTTCTCATTAAATAGCTTTGCATTGTGAAAACACCTTGTTTATCATATTTTTGTAACTATTACTTGTAACCAGTTTTCGTTAAAAAAATGATCCACAAATACAGTTCATATGCTACTACAAATTTGAAGCACACATTTTATTACAAATTTATATAGCACTATTTTCTATACTTCTGTCCGAAGTGAAAAACCGGTTTGTGGAAAAATGTATTAGATTTAGAAGTTTATAAAATGCCACAATAGCAATACTTAAAATGAGTCTTTTACCTTTAGCTGCCATTTTACTCATGACAACAGTACAATGGTGTTTAGATTTTCATTGATGTTATCTTTATAGCTGGAAATTAATTTTCATCTCACTAAAATTATGTATTGTGAAATTGTAGACAAATCTAATAAAAATGTTGATTCCCTTATTAGTAACTACTCCAATCCTATTTTTCATTTGATGATAATTATTATCACTGCATAACTGCTATCTGAATACTTATCTTATGAATAAAATATTTCATCTATATGCAATAACAATTGTGCTATACATGTTATAGATTTTCACCCGATACAATACCTCCATCTTTAACCTATTTAAAAATAGTTCTGTGAATTATAATCAGTCTTCATTAAAATGCTCTACATATTCATATACTCAACATTAGAAACAAACACAGATTTTAAAAAGCAACGCATCTCCCTAGCTCATGTAATTTAATATATTCATTTCTTAATTTATACAGAGAGAACTATATCAGAGAATGAGTTCGATGGGCCGCCACGTCCATCTCGCTCGCGTTCAGGATCCGGAGGATGCCCTCCCCCGCTTCCTCCTCCTCCGCGACGGCCCCTTCGCCGGCCGAGGACATCTCCTTCTGAGGAAACTCGCTCCACTTCCGGAAGTCCAATCCCATGTGAGACTGAAAGGGAGAAAGATGATAGCGATTTGATATCGTTCACTGGTCCATCTTCGGCTGGAAGAGCACACATTGAATTAAAAGAATGTATTGAGCACATTCACAGGTCGGTTGTTATAAACATTTGCGTATTTTCAATCTTTCCTTATACAATGTAGGCATCGATCATAATACCTCTTCAGTTTCTATTCATTTCCTAATTGATCTTACATACTGCTTTTTATTTAAATTTTAAATTGGAGCTACATTTATCATTATCGTAATATCAACATTGTGGAACACATTAAATCAGTTTTATCAATTGCGACTCGCAATCAACTTTTTAGGTGACATTTTTGGCATTGTTAATGTTATAAAATTATTCCCAAACTTATTTTGTATGTTTTTCTCATTTATCTGTAGAATAATCTATAGATGTATTAGTTTTATTGTGCTCTGTGGCTGACACTAATTGTCATTGCTTGTCTTATAGCCTGAACTTACTTGATGTTACATTTTCAATATATTCAAAATTCCATTTTTATATGTGTCATATTCTTCTTACAGCTTATAATTTACAACCAATAAATAATGTGATAAATCAGATGAACAAATATACAAAACACACCACATGAGTTTCCCTCTCATTCTCGGTTGCAATTGTAGATCATAATTAACTGACGAGTAGTCAAATTCGATGTTTCTTTATCATTAATCCCAAGTTTGCTATCCTCTAAATAATGAGAGGTGTATCTGCATGTCGAAATATTTTTATCAATGATAGCCATCTCAAATTTTTTTTTCGATACAATAAAAAAGGGATGTGCATTTTTTAATTCCGAGAGGCAATACAATTATGAAACGAATAATTTCTCACAATGGGCTTTATTTTTTATCAGATATCATTATTATCTTTCAATGTACTAATGATTCTTAAATTAATATTCTCTTACACATTGCTAAATTGAATAGTTATCTTTATTGCATATTTATTATTGCAATAAAAAACATGTAACATTGATCATTTCATTGTTAATTCAGTAGATTGAAAATATATATTTCTAAATCTCCACAGTGACCCTATGAATTCATCTGAAGTGGCGGGCATAATACTTTGGCTGAATAATATGTTTGCCTGACATATTTTATTTGATAATTACCTACCCCATTGAGTATCAAGATTTCCATGAACCAGAAAATCGTATACAGTGTATGATAATATATCGTGCACTAAACTTGCAAACAATTCATCCATATCAAAATCAAACATTTTTTATCATTCAAAATCAATGTAGTAGTACAAAGAATTTTGGTTCTTATCGATTAGAAGTACTTTCAAAATTGTATATTCTGTCTTTCTATAGTATTCTTTTTTAAAAAGTGCATACCTTTTCAGTTTATTTACTAACACACACTGTTCATTGGCCTGTTGTTTAATAATGATTCAAAAATGTTAAAAATAAAGAAATAACTTGTGTTTCTCAATATTTATTTATAATCTTGTTTGATTTGTAGACTGAATCAACAAGCAGACCAGCTAGCATTGGTGCCCGCCTTCAAGGGGTCTGTAAAATTGCAGCGAAGTAATTCGAGTGCCTCATCGTATTCGACCAATTCTAATAACATTATACCTTACATTGCCAATGCCTCGACCAACAACTTTGTGAATCCTTTAATAGCATTACCCAACAATTCCTCTTACGCACAATATAACAATTACGCACCGAACAACCTTAGTACATATCATAACCTTAGCAATTCCCCAAGTGGGAACAATATTCCTATGGTAAACAGCAAAACTATTGGTTTTTCTGTCAATTCTCCAATTAATCCCTCCTATAATTCAAAGTATTCCTATCCCATAACCACCAATATTTATCCCACTCTGCCGAGCTTAACGCAGAATTCTGGGCAAGTGCAATATCAGTATCCATTCACTAGAGGAGAAAATAATAATACAATACCGCCGCAAATGGGAAATATTCAAAATAACTCGCAATATCTCGACAATACTACTCGGACGATTAACTTAAACAAATCTCACCAAATTAATAATAGCTCAAATTCTTCTAATGCTTTATTTTCGACCCGCCAAGATGAAATTAGCGCTCTTCCAATACGAAACGTATCGAGCGGCTCGACAACGCTTAATCTGTCCACAACTGACAATTTTTCCAGCAGCTCATCAGATGCAAATTTTATGAATATGTCTGCAATGCATAAACCAAACATTATCCCACCAAAACTGAGCAAGTCTCAAAGTAGCGAGATAACTAAAATGAATGACAGAAACTCCGCACAAGCATGGAGCGATGTCACTCACTCAGATACTAATCGAGTGAATGCATTTTATGGGAATATTCCAAAAGTGATGTCGGACTCTTCAATCAAGTCGGTGCAGGTAACAATTTGTAGAATATAGTATATTTGAATAGTTAAAAAAATTTACATTCTCTTATAACCTAATAACACTAATAACCAGAGTATCGGCATCTTTAAACATTCATTGATGCATTCAAACTTGTAAAAAGTGTACAACATTTTAATCATTTAAATTATATCAAGCACCTTCAGTTGATATGTTTGATTATTGCTTGTTCATTCGTTTTGTCATTCTTCTAGGGGTACCAAAATATTTCAAGTGATAGAAATTCGAGTGATCTTATTGACTTAGCAGCAAATGCAAGGTAAAATATTCAACCTTCTTCAATCATAAAGCAGCTTACAAAATTTTCCTTCAAGTCTTAATGATTTAACATTGTTTATGTTATAGTACATCTGGAATGGGCAGCGTTCGAGTGAGCGTACTTGAGGCATTTGACCCTCTGATGGCTGATTCAAATATAAGCGGTAAGTATCATTTAACTAAATTATTTATAAATGGTTACTTTACTTTCTCTCATTACATTATTTGACAGCAATCATCAAAATCATTCAATTTTTCTAAAATTTCCCTAATGATTTCATTAGAGCAGAATCTATGACTTATTTTCAATCAAAATCAATCAATACACAAACTTGATTAACACAAATCGAGATTTTAAAACAATTACTGATCCCGATTTACTTACTTCTTAAAAATTAACAAAGGAACTATAAATTTTTTTCTGCTGTATAGAATAATTTGATATGATGAATTGGAACATTAGTCGCACTATTAAATTTTAGTATAATCAATAATTTAGACAATGAGAAATGAAGAGGGCCAACTGATATTATCAAAAAAAAGTTGGATGTCGTATAGTGTTGTGTCATGTATCATGTCATAATATCTCATAAATTAAAAATATGGATTGTACTAAAAATCATTTTATTAGTCAATAAATTTGATACCTCCAACAAACAATTTTTACCAATTTGCCACCAAGCTCACTTGTCATTGAGTGGTAAATTAAAATGTTTATTATTCAAAATTTTTCACAGAGTACATGTATAGTAGTGAATGTTCGAGCGTGTACGATGCATATGATCCGCTGGACTTCCTGTATGGAGGTAACGAAAATGCCAAAGAGATGTCTATTTATGCCACCGTCAACCGAAAAGGTGTCACAGAATCCATTCCGTCACCGCTCCCGTCACCTCAGCCTAAGTCGTTTACTCCTCAGCCTTCAGTTTTGAAAAAAAGTAACACCCTGAATGTAAGAACACAATGCCATTTCTTTCTACCAAAATGCAAATTTTTGCTTCTGAACTGATTAATACCTGCTGACTTGAATTTAGTAGCTGAGCATTCACAAATACCTAATAATACTTTCTTGCTTACAAAATCAGCCTCATTATTTTGCTTCCAAAAGAAATATGTCTGAATTAAAATATTGTTTTGTATTATAATAAGGTAGAATTGGCTTAGTTTCATTTTTTTTATTGATTATTAGCTGACCCATTTTGTCATATATGTTTAATTTTAAAAATTGTGCCCAGTCCTTGCAAGCATTTTGTTCTAGTTTACAACGTGAGCTATTCTATCGATTGTGCTATGATATTCTAACATTATGTAAATATTATCTCGTTAGTTTTGTAACAAAATATTTTAATAATTGTATTTCAAGAGATCTTTATTATTTAAATTTCTTTTTTCAGAGCAAACTATATGAGACCGTAACCTTTGTGAAAAAGCGTAAACATGACCCAGAACTCATCGCTTTTCTGGAAATGGTTAAAAATGTCCGAGGTTTGCAATCATTTTATACTATTCACTATCAATGCTTGCATTTCCCAGCTTTTTAAAGACCCCTGGTTTTGATTTGTGGTTGACTTTTTTTTACTAATAATTTACATGTAGGATGCAAACATAAATGGAAAACGGTAGAATTGTTACAAATATGCGATTTCAACTCCATCATTGATCCACAGTTTTGGAATTTGGAATGGAATTTTAAAAAAATAGTCTCAAAACCCTTGAATTTTTTGCCTCCCCAGCCCTATATAAATGGTTCAATCCTAATAGGTGATAATATAGTTTTTCCAGTTTCTAAAGTCTTGTGTACATATTGTAAATGAATACAAGAAGATAATTAATGTTAAACAAAATTCCTAAAAAAAGAAGTCAAAAGAACTGTTACCTTGTCATATTCGCTGACAATATACCAGACAAATCATTGAATAAGACACTTTTATAAGGCCATAACCAATACTTTCTTTTGTGTTCTATTCTCACATTACCTTCATTTTCAGCTGGATACATTTACACGGACCCCACTACGAACCCCGGTTATGTTATAGCGTCAAAGACCGAAAGTCAATACCCTGCCGGAACCAGCATAAAGCTTTTGGTTTACCACGACAAACCTAGTAATCCAATAACATTTACATGTGATGGTAATAAACAATGAAATCCTTACAATAATGTCAATTCAATCTGTAATTTCACAATAATTCAATTTGATATTTACTCTGGTGTTTTTTTTATTTTAGTTGAATCTACCGTTGAGCATGTAATATTACATGTGGTATGTGAACTTGAAGGAGAAATTAGTGAAGACACATCTGTTTTCACACTGCGGGTAAGAATTTATATTAAAGTTATTTTGCAATTTTATTGGACTGCTTAATTCTTTTAGAAACATTTTAAATATCGCTTTGTATCCGATTATTCTACAAATTTCGCTGAAAGGATCCTCACTTTTAAGGTGAAAAGATCCTGTAAATTCCTTCTTCAATTACCATGTAAGTCAGTCCAGCCAAGTGAAATTTCATATAACTCTGTTAAATACACACATCCCAGAAAAAATGATTTCATACATTATTTGACTAATCTATAGATTTGTTTTGTATCCAATATCATGGATGTATGCGATTATTTTTACCTTTACATGCAACCAATCTGCACAGAAAATAGAGAGACAAAGAGTACCTAACTATTATTTATGATGAAAGTTCAATTTTTCGTACTAACTTCACTTATTTTATGAAATAGTACCATTAGCAAACTCAAATAACAGCCAGACCACAAACTACATTCCTCCTGTTCACTTAAAAATCCTATGGAAAAAATCTTCAGTGAGTCTAATGATAGCTACATATAATTTATAGGTATGGGGAATGAGTGAATATCTCACGCCGGGTAGCTGTCTCAGTGAATATGATTACGTGAGGCAATGTGTCAGACTAGAAAAAGATATATTATTATGTCTACAATCTACGCGTAATACAAGTTTGGCCCGAACCGAGAGAGATGACACAAGAGATAATCTTCTCACATTAGAAGAACTTCTGCCAAATCAAGGAGCCGTGCCGCCGATATCATTTCACAACCTGTCAATATTATTAGGTGATCATTTTTTAAATGTTAATACATTAACACATTCGTTTACTATTTTTTATTATAACACACTATTTCTCTATTATGATTCCTAAAATTCTATGAGTGTGAATCTATTCTCGAGTTTTAGGCGATTCGACAAATATTTTCTTCCAAATTCATATTTTAATGACATTTCAAATATGGAAATTAACATTTGCACCGTCGATTCTACTTTAATACAGAAAATGTATCACATGTTTTATCTTAATGAAAATCATAAATATATATAAATGCGTACAAGATTTTTTTATAAATTTAAATGCTATGCGTTATATTTTCAACATTTTTTCATATTCAATTTTAGAAATCCTTGAGAGTGAGTTGAGCCGCCTGTCATCATCGATAGCAGACGGCGGAGTAACGAGAGCAGGTTCCACAGCTCAAGCCGTCAAAGCGATTTGTGCTCTTTTGGGCGGTGTTGAAACGGCACATGTTGCCACCGCCTTGGCCACTTTGATGAATGCATGCAGCCAGGTATTTTCAATTGTCATACCAAGCAGTTGATTTTTAATAAAGATACGCTGTACCTATTCTTCCCACCTTTAGAATGAAGTCACATAAGATATATTTAGTATAAATTCTAAAATTATTTTGCAGTATCATTGTACTAGACATACAACACAAGAGAAGACAATGAAATACTTATTTGACAAATTCCAATTGATAATGTGTCAAACAATATTGTGCTATAATCCAGTGTTGAATATCTGCACAGAACTGTTTTCATCTCCTTTCGTCAGAATTGCTGATTATTGTCCACTATAGTTTTGCACAAGATTCATTAATGATCAATATTTTTGAATTTCAATTCAATATCTTTAGATTCCTTGTCCCCGTCCGGCTGTTTGGTTTTTTATAATACATCTCCGCATCCCGTAATTAATACCCTAATTTCAATGTCTTTATCCTTCTTTAGGTCCAGACTGATACTAATATAATGAAACCTGACATAGTAGCTGACGAAGGGGACTATTGCAATGTAACTCTTAAGAAAGCTACCCTGAGAGACACTATTGGCCTGCACGGTCAACGGTTGAGAGAGGCCGTGAAAGGATTTATTGGCATGTATTGCCGTTCAAACAGAGTTGATTTTCAAATTGATGACAACCAGTACAATTTACCGGGTGAAAATGAACGTAAGTTATTTTTATTTGATAACTGATTATTAAAATAATATTTGACATCACATAATATATATTAATGACATCAAGACTTCATCTGTGTGTCTCATTTCAGAGCATACCCCTCTCTCGTCAATCAAAGAAACAGCATTATTCAACATTGAAGGTGTACATAGGCCACCGATCAATTGGAATCATGATGAATACGTGATTCACGCCCAGATTTATCATGGCACAAATAAGATTAAAGGCAATCGTTCTACTCAACCTGTCCCCATTAATACAACTGGGTTTTATCCGAGGATTATGTTTGAAACATGGTAAGTAACAATTCCTTCTGAGCACGGCATAAACAAAATATATTTAACTAGGCTGCGATAAATTCTATTTTATTTTAATTGATTTACATTAAATCAACACATTAGAATCCGTGATCCAGCACACATTTGTCAATGCAGTTTTTTGAAAACCTATTAACTACAAGACTCATTTCATATCACCGCCAACATGTATATTGTAATTGATTTCCCGACAGAATTTATGGCACCGAATCATACATTACTATGATTCAAACAAATCTCCACACCAGGTCGCATTAAAAAATTAGGACAAAATAGAACTACATTACCTCACTTCAAATGTAATACTGTTCCCAAATAGCATCGGTTATCAAATGATCTAAATCCTTCATAATCTTTAAATTTTATTGCATTTTGCGAGATCCTTATTTTGCAAAAATAACTTTATTCGATCCTCTTCAGTTTAAATAAATGCGGCAGGTATTATATTACTTATTGATAATTATTTCTAGACCAAAAATAGAATAATGATAAATCATACTTTTTCCACAATTCCACACAAAGAATGCTGTCATTAACTGCATTGTTTTTATTCACCATCACAAATTATTATATAGAAGATATTTTCTTAGGTTAACTATTGACGAGGTCAGTATAGCGAACCTACCCAAGGAAGCTCGCTTAGTTTTAACACTAAGCGGTCGAACGCTGGCAACACCGGACAGTCAAAATGTTGCGCCTTCGACTGAGAAAGACAAAGCTGCCGAAGCCAATCAAAGAGATTCATTTGAAAAAAGAGACAACGATGATGATGACAGCAAAAACCCTAATTTGGTTCATGTCCAACAAGAAGAATTAGGGTGGGCTTCTATTCAAATGTTTGATTATAATGGGTGAGTTATTTTTTTTTTTATGAAAATCTTTATTTTTTTGTTATATGTAAAATTATATCATTGGCATCATAATAAACAATTACATATCTTCCATTAATATTTTATAAATATATAACTACAATGATTCCTTAAAGCATGGTAGATGTATGCTTCATATTCCTTCACAAAATTTTCAGCCTTCAGCACCCTAAGTTTTGTGTTATTCCTGGGCATAAAATAGATGAAATAGTAAGCAAATTTAACGTACAAGACACACAAGACAACAATCAAGAAATTACAATACACTGTCATAGTCATTGTCAAATTTTACAAAAGTAACATATGGCTGATTGTAATCCACCCCATGCATATTGTTGAGATTTTCCATAGTGCATCGTTGTGATGTCTCATTATAAAAGGCGTCAATTTCACTCACTGATTTATTGATTAAATTTCTGATTTTCTTCTTATTTATTTTTTCAGATTATTGATTTGTGGAAGTTTCATCCTTCCCATTTGGCCAGTTTGTGCAGATAAAAGACTCGGACCGGCTCCTGAAATTACCGATTATCCTCCTGTACCACATCCATTGATTCATATAGGTAAACCAGTTATATTGATACAATTACCAGCAGATATGTCATGCTACCATTGATTATCTGGCAATAATTTTTTTTACATATATCGCTGTTGGAAACACTTCAGCAATATTATATTTCATTACTTTTTCAGAAATTCCTTCATATAGCAATGGTGGAGTATGTTGGCAAGATGATGAAGAATCTGAAATATATACAACAACGCCTTCGCGACATTCATTTGAAGCTTTGGACACTCATACTCAACAACAGCTGATGCACTTGGTAGATCAGGGACCTTATCAACCAATGCCATCAGAGTGCCGGGAAGTATGTTATCTGTTAATTTATTCAAGCCACAGTAATTATTAAATTAATATCAATAATTACACCATTAGCAATCATCACAATTATAAATAATGGGAGTAAAATGGGCTCGTCTCTTTGATTATAAAAAATTCATATGTGATGGCCTTAGGTAGAGAAGGTTAAATCTGAAAAAATTGAACTGTCCAGGAGTAAGTTAAGGTTTCAGAAATCATATCTTTTTGTTCAAATAATATTTCAGGTGAAAAGTTAATTACTTCAAACTGTTATTATATTCCAAATAATATGTATATCTAAAATATCATAAGTCGCACTGATATAAATAATTAGCATACATATTTTTGAAACTTTTGAGAAAACTTTCGACCTGCAATAATGAGAATCTATTTTAAATGATGTTCTCCTTAATTTTACAATACTTCTTTACTAGTTAATTAATTATGTCAAAATTTGTCATCCGACATCCCAAAATATTACGTCTCCCTCCTTCATTCAGAGGGGATAGCTGTATGAAATACACTGATTCACCCGCCTGCGTGAATGAAAGAGTCTTGGAATTCCTATGTAGTATTTTTAATTTTTTATTCAGGTGGAACTTTGATGTACTGTAAAATTCATGTTTTTTTTTTGGGTTGAATCTTTTTTTTTTGAATTGAATTTCACTGAAGTTATTTATATATTTAATATTTACAATTTTAAGACTTTTCATTGCCCAATTTTTAATACAAAAACTTCTTTAATTTAAGCGTACGATTACTCAAGGCAACGAGATTCGTATATATTGGTTTACTAAATAAGTTAATTATTTATATAACATATTTTTTCTTTCAGATTTTATGGGAGAAGAGACATTATCTTGTAGGAATACCTGGAGCAGTGCCCTTAGTTTTATTAGCAGCCGTCAGTTGGGACGCTTCAAGTCGACGGCAATTGATGTATTTACTAGACCAATGGACATCTCCAACTCCCTATGATGCACTACATCTATTACTACCGTGGTAATTTGTCCCAGCAAAGATTACTAATTATAATACAATTCTATGAGTGTGAAAATCTTGTTTACTTGGGAGCATTTCCTACAGCTACCTTTTCAATTTAGTACATTTAATACCAATTTAAAAAAAAATATTTCCTATATTTTAAGCCTTAGATTTTAAAAATTTAATCACATTTAGACATTAAACAGTCTTACTTAAAAAGGATGAAAACTCATCCCATTGATGACACACTACACATTGTTTCCCAAGCTTTTCATTTGCGTCCATTACAAAAATTTTCATTCTAACAGTTAATAAAAATTAAAAAATCATACATGAATATAACTACAAATGCCCTTATGTTTTGCAATCTTAAATGCTATGACTACGATTAGGTTTGGAAAGTCAGCACTATAAAATAAATGCATTTACAATGTTCAATTGTTTTTTCTTAAAGAATAAATCATTTCTTTTTAGTTTTCCTGATGAAGGAGTACGTGCAAGAGCTGTCCGATGGTTAAAAGAAGCTCACGATGACACTCTCACCACCTTGACACCGCAGCTATGTTTAGGTTTGCGGTACGAGCGCTTTGCATCTTCTCCCCTTGCCAAAATGCTTCTTTCGAGAGCATTAGAATCTCCCCGATTCGCGCACAGACTCTATTGGCAATTAGTCCATGACATTCCAGGAAATTCCCCACAGGTAATTTAAATATCCTTATTTTCCCAAAGGTCTGCAGCCAAGTAGTCAACATCTTCTTTAGTTGCGGTGTTCAGAGGCTTATATCACAAATTATCCTAAAAGTTTTCTTTCACATACCATAAGTCCTGTCCTAGCTTTAACCATATATTCATAACGTCTAGAAAAGATAGGTTTTGTAATAAATTCACTTCTCAAAGAAAATATTCTATTGAAATAAATACTATAAAGGGTTCATTTAAACATATCCTATTTTTTATCTTGATAAGAAATCATCATATTTATGAAAATAAATTACATTTTTAGTGCCTACTACACTGCTTGGGTCAACTGATGACAATACTCACATCAATTTATACATTTGTGGATCTGATACATTGAATATATTTTAATTTTTATCACTACTAATGTATAATTATATCTATGTTTCCATATGACTGTAATCTTCTCTGTATTTTGCATATGTTACATCAAATTTTTTGTACATTTTAAGAATTCCAGTGAAGAGTTCCTCGGTGTCTCATTAGACGGTGAATCAATGGTAGCCGGCGGAGAACCAGATCCCAGTATTATTGCATCATCCAGATGGGTGAGACGAAACCAAATGTTGTTGCGAGCTTTGCTAGCCATAGTTGGAGAAAATTTGTCCGAAAGATTACTGAAGCAACAGCTTCTAGTAAAGGTAAAAAGTATTTTTTGCATTATTAGAATTTCATTATTCAGCATTGTGTATATTACCTGCAAGTGTATGATAAAAAAAATTCATTTGTCAATTTGGTTAATGAATATTATTTTGTAGACCTTGACTGAAATTGCCAGCTCTGTGAAGAAATGCAAAGAAAGCTCCAGGAATAGAACTCTGCAGTCAGGAGTAGAAAGCCTCGTACCACTTATCAAATCGAACAATATTTGTCTTCCTCTATCTGTGTCCCAAGAAGTTTATGACATAGATGTGAAGTGAGTGACTTATTTTTATATTGATTAAAACTGTTTTCTAGTATCAGCTATTTTTTATGCCAAATTATAGACAAATCGATTCTGACTAATATTATATTTCAATTTAATAATTTTGTAATCATTATTGATATTTTTGGATGAATTATGTTGTTTGTTTTTTTTAGGTCATGCTCGTACTTCCCTTCCAATACTCTACCGTTAAAAATAAACTTCTTGAGTAGTGACAATGCAATAATTCCTGCAATTTTTAAAGTAAGTATCGTTTGTGAGTAAAAATTTACATTCATTTAATTTAGTCATTGTTTCGTTCGAATTCTAGAGTTGTTTTAATATTCACACAGGAAATGCTGGAAAAGTTTTTGATGTTTTAAAATATCCCATTATTTTTAGAATAAATAATGAATATAAGCCATGATTCAATTTTTTCAAAGAAAAATAATGTTGAGTCGTCAATATATTCATATCATATACATATAGAAATCAGTCTGGCAACATTTTAAAATTTTTTTTTAAAGTTATTTATTTAAATGGCTATTGTTTTTGTTTGTCTTTTAATCAAAATATTTTTGTATGTTTTTTAGGCTGGTGATGATCTACGACAAGATTCTTTAGTATTGCAAGTTATGAATGTTATGGATCAATTATGGTTAAAAGAAGGTCTCGACATGAGAATGGTCACTTTTCAAGCGGTCCCAACTCAATATAGGAAAGGTATTGCATCCATAATATTTCCATCAATGCATTTATTTTTCACCCTCAAACTCAAAAGACACTCAAATATATTTTTATTTAATACTAGGTATGATAGAAATGGTATGTTCAGCTGAAACTCTACGCGCCATTCAAGTGGAGTGGGGCCTCACTGGCTCATTCAAAGACAAACCCATCGCCGAATGGCTCGCCAAACACAACCCATCAGAACTGGAATATGAACGTGCTGTCACCAACTTCACTGGTAAGTCTCACCTCGCTAAATCCACAGATAATGTTACATTACTCATTAACCTTTTAAATATTTTTGTTCATTCATATGTATTTCTCTTTCATTACAGCTTCGTGCGCAGGTTACAGTGTGGCCACGTACCTTCTTGGAATATGTGACAGGCACAATGACAATATCATGCTGAAGACGTCCGGTCATTTATTCCACATTGATTTTGGAAAATTCTTAGGTGACGCACAAATGTTTGGTAATTTCAAAAGGTATATTTTCAGTTTTACATTACAACAAGTTAAGAAATGTTATTTTCTTTCAATGGTTTTTTTTATTGATATTTTTCTTTTTAGGGATAGGACGCCTTTCGTACTGACCCCTGATATGGCATATGTTATCAATGGAGGTGAACGACCGTCTCAAAAGTTCCACCATTTTGTTGAACTGTGTTGCACCGCATTCAATATCGTCAGGAAACATCACAATCTTATTTTGCATCTGTTTACGCTTGTGAGTATAACATTCACTCAAAACATATTATGCAGAAATATATCTAATAGAGTGTTTATCAAACCAAGCTCTGTTAATCTCAAGATTCTGGTGAAAAGCTCTCCAACACAAGAAGTAAAAACTCAAAAAGAGCTGAGAGAATTTTACTAACATCAACGGTGTTCCTGTGAATTGAAAGCGTCGTATTGACTTTAAATAACAAGTAGAATGTTCTTAGACAAATACACTTTTGCCGTGTCTCCCTAACGAATTTGAATCCCTAATTTATCATTCTTTCATAAATTATTTTACAAGAACTGATAGTAAGTCACAATTACCATAATGATTTTTAATTTGTGTTTAGATGGCATCGTCAGGAATATCTGGAGTGTCAACCACAACCATTGGTTATGTTAGAGCTGCCTTACTTCCTGGACAAACTCCTGCTGAGGCCGCTGCAGCTTTTGCCAGGCTCATTCATTCCGCTCTGAGGTTCACAAATGCTTTTCATTGTTTTAATCGAGTCATGTAAATTCTCAGTTCAATCGTCTTCAAATATCATTGTTTTTTCTAGATCCCGGTTCACTCCGATCAATTTCTTCCTGCACAACCTCGCTCAACTGAGGGCTGGTGATCAACCTGCATCATCAAATGAACTCTTATCATTCATTCCGAAAGTCCACACGTAAGCTTCCTTCATTATTTTTATTCTGAGTCATGATTTATGGGTATTTTAGATAGATAGATTGTTTGACTCTTGCTCCCTTTTTAATCAGTTATTTAATTAATTTGTGCTTTAGTTCCAATGAAAAAAAATAAGGAATGCTACAGTTACCACCGTATGTAACCGACAAATTCATTTCCCATTTCTCTAAGAATTCCGCTTCTGCAGAAATTAGTTAAACTTTTTTGATTATTATTATGATATTCACTGTCAATTCAAAGTGACCAGTCATTATATTCTAAAATCAAAACAGACTTGTTGTACTAATTCTACAATTTCCCGCAATGAATTCTTTGAATTGCTGTAATTAATAATTGAAATGTTAAAGTTATATTAATTACTTGGCTAATAATTTAAAGACTGTACAGTCCTTATTCAAAGATCTCCAAAAATAACCATTGGTATACTACCAGTGGCGGATTGCCCCGCAAATGTATGAGGTACTTACTTGGGACCTCCGAATCTTAGAGGCCTCATAAATAGTTATTTATTGCCCAAATATTTTATATTCAGTTTTCACTGTTTTTTGCAATTTAATTTTTTAGCCTGGAATTCTCATAATATCGCTGTAATAATTGTGATTGTAACAGATTACAAATAAGATATTTTTTTATTCAGTATAATTTCATATGATATCAATATTCCAAAGAATCTAATAAATGTGGTGCATTTTTGTTACTTTACAGGTCCTTCAAATTATATTGCGCCTGGGGCGTTCCATGTGCTTAATCTACCACAACTGAATACCCTGCACATTGTAATTCAATCAAATCTTACATGAATTTATTCGTATTGTCTTTTTCTTTCTAGGATGGCACAAGAAGGACGTTTGACGAAAGTGGAAGTACTCGGCTATGAGAAACGATATGACCCAGAGAAATACTATGTTTACGCTCTGAGGATTTTCAGGCAGGGTCAAGCGACACCGTCCGTCCTATATCGCAGCTATAAACATTTCACAGAACTCTACCAAAAGATATGTTTACACTTTCCACTGGCTAAAGTGCACAGGTAAACTATAAAATATTTTTTATATAGTTATTGATGAATTGAGCCATTTATCAATACTATTTTACAAGTTGTCGATTGTGCTGACAATGTTCCTAGGCTTCCATCTTACTTAGTTCGTGGCCAGCAGCTTAAATGTCTGAATGGACAACTTTATGTATATTTTCATTTTCAATCATTTGTTTGATGCAACCCTGATAACAAGGGAGAGCAATCAAATGATTACTAGTGCTAATTGGCTTTTACCTCATCTTAATATCCTTATATAATTGGAAAAATGTTTAAGGAAATGATGTGCAGCCAATCCTGATTCGATTCTTCATTGAGAGTGAACATGGTTTTAAAAATAAAATCATAAAATATTGATGAAGTTTTTAATAAAATGAAAGCAATTCCGATCCATGTGCGATTTTTTTTATTTCTCTTGGAAAACAAACATACAAATGAACTAACTTGATAATCATATAAATTAGTCAACTCTTATCAACATGTAAAAATACCTACATATTGTTCTGTAAATTATTTTTTGAATTGAGACCTAATTGCAAAATATCAAAAATCACACATTTTGTATATAATTAGTTATTTGTGTGTGCAATTTTGCTTTTTATATTTATTTTTACATTCATATATTTAATATACTTCACCTCAGTTTATCATTTATTTAAATATTTTATTGTAGAAATTCTTCATTCTTTATCTGTGGACTTAATTTTAATCCCTCTAATCCGATAATATTGTGAATGATTTACCATTCTAACAGTTGATCAACGAAAATAGGTTTTCTTTAAAATTTGCATTAATATATATACAATATAGCATACACATATTTCATTGACCAGATTGCTTAAAAATAATGATTAAGTTTTTTTGTAGGTATCTGGAAGCTTTCAATAAAAATGATTTTTTTATTCATAATGATTTAATAGATATTTATTAATTGTTCTAGCATTAGTTTACAGTGATAAATAACAAAACAATGTCAGTACTGTTACTCATAGACCAACAGTTCTCATTCATTGCTATCATTAAAGTTGCTTCAGCACTATAGTAAAATATATACTTTCTTAATAACCCTTATAGTAATAATAAATAATATAATAGTACTCGTTTTAATGTTCACCAAATATAGAGGTTTTCAAAATCATGGATTATATTGCTTTGTATTCTTATAAAACTCGTTAACTTTTTACATCCACACTTTTCGAGATATCAGCTTTATTTTACTTATTTCCTTTCACTGAAATATCTTCATTGGTAGTATGTAACAGTGTTTTAACTAAATGGGATTCGCAAGTTGTAGTAGATTGCATTCAGTTGTTACACAATAAATTGATCTATAGTCAAATGCGAGTAGTTTTCTTAAAACTACTATACTAAAATCATCACAGATTTGCTCCCGCTCTATGTAAATGAGTTTTTTTATTATTATATTTTTTCCATAATGGCGTACACAATACTGCTCAATATTTCAATCAAGCATCGGTATTATCCATATCTGAACCATCAGAAGAGTGTCTTTGTAAAATATTGAACCCCCCAGATGAAATATTGCTTGCAGTTTTCACCTCCCTTTTAGGATCTGTGTTTTGACTTGCAATAGATCTTAAGTTTTTGCCGGGATTTATTGTTTGGAGTTCTCTCTGCATATTCTGACGATGCTCCGCAACAAGATCCCAGCTACTTGTGAATGAATTATTTACTGCGGCAGGCTTCGCTGATAATTCTTGCAATGAACCGGTTAAATTCTTTTGTCCCTGCTTACTGTTATCTAATACCGCTGGTACATTTTTTGGAACTGCTGTAGCGTTGTTTACAGGGTTTTCTGTTATCACACCGGTGACAGGTTTCAATGGCGCCTTCGCTTTCTTCGTCTTATCTTTTTTTCCTTTTTCTTTTTCCTTTTCTTTTTCTTTTTCTTTAGCTTCTTTTTCCTTCCTTGCTTTTTCTTCTTTGTCTCTCTTTTCCAGTAATTTTTTATCTTGTTTCAGTTGCTCTGCTTTTTCTTTTTTTAATTTGTCTTTAATTTTAGCATTTTCGTCTTTTGATTTATTATCTTTCCCATTTGTTGGTTTTGGAGGTGCAGAACCTTTGGTACTTTTTTTTTTATTTGGTTGAACGATTAACGAAGTAGAAGCTTCAGGTATTTCCGGAGCTGCCTGTTTCTTTTTTACTTTTACTCCTTGAACTATTGGTAATTTTAATTTGGGATCCGTGTTTGCACCGCTCACTGTATTGTTATCGATCGATCCACTTGTATCCATTTCTGCATTCGGGGATCCAACGATTGAATGAGCCGGAACTGATTGAACTGAAAATCATTTTTAATTATTTTGCTATTAATGTTTCGGTGACAGCAATAATAAAAAAAAATTATTGAATTGCATCATTGAGTTGAAACACGTATAAAGCTTCATCTATCATAGATTAGATCTCTGTTATTTCATAAATAATAAACTATTTGACAAAAAGTCCAATCTACATTATTTTTCTTACAAAAATTATAATACAACAAAAGTTTGCCGAATAGAAGATAGTTTCACATTTTCTGAATAAAGTAAAACCATAACTCTATAATTTCAAGATTCGATTGACTATAAAAAAGTTACTGTCGTATTTTGTTGTTTGCATTTGAACATAGTGAAATTGAAAATTTCCTTAAATTTGTAAATTATTTATTATATCATCAATTCCTGTTTTAATAAAAATTTCAAAAATGCTCATTATTGAAGAGATGTTTTATGTTATAATTTAAAAAAAAACTGTTTTACACATGGATAAAGGTGCTTTATACCTACATTCTATATAGACATAGCGGACATCTTAAGATTTCAATGATCTTGCATTGTGGTTGACAAATTTTGAATCTAGGTTATTATAACGTGTTAACTGAAAATGACAAAAAGTTTGAGCTCCAATCCATCAATCATCAGTGGTAACTGACTTTTCATATATATGATAGAATGATACATTTGTCTTTGACACAATAGTTCATAATATGTATGTTTTTAAAACACTTAAACACATATTTTCTTATCAATGATATAAATGTATCAAACTATCCTCATTGAAAATAACTTTTACTCTCTCACACTTAAAACTTTGATTTGTAACATAACTCCTTTGTCCATTTATATCTTCAATTCAACTGACCGCATATTTATTTATTTTTTACCTTCACTAATCTGTGAATAAGTTGTATATTCATAATTTCTGTAGACCCCTATTCGCTGCTGAACTTCTCCTCTTTCTTCATTGTTTCTTCTGTCTATACTAAAATTTGCAGAGAACCTCTTAAAAATCCCCAACATCACACAGTATAACGCTCCCAAAAATGCTAAAGTCGTCATCCATTCTACGCTCGAAAGTTTTCCTGCAATCAAACCAACAGCAAGTAGTCACTCTTCATATGTGCAGAATATACCAGAAGTATTTTTTGTTTTATGTGAAATCTACGAGTCTGATGAATACATGCCATACTTAAAACATCTTAAAACAATTTAATATTTAATTAACCTCCCTCACAAAGCCCAACACGTTAACAGCACTAATTTTAAACAATGTTTTGGGGATATGCTCAGAATTGTTTTTACAGATAATCAATAGGCATTAATACACATAAAAACCATATTTTTAAATACAACCATTAAATAACCGTGGAGAACTAAATATTTTTTTGTGTATAATTTCAATGTGAAATAACAATATTCATATGAAGAAATAAGAATAGATCAAGATTTTTGTATGCACTTTAATTAAAATGTAAATGTGAAATTGGCTCTATTTATATTATTTGTAATTTTAATTTATTATTATAGATTTTGATGACTAATAATTCGATTGATATATACAAATTCACACTTACAAATATCACTTAATCATTACCTGCATTTGTTTCTGTTATTTCAGCCATTTCACGATTTTTTTTCAGTAAGTTTCACTCTATTTTATTGTTTTCATCTTCTATTGGAAGAGTTCAACCAAAACTGTCATACTTGATTGTTAAAAATATGCTGTATCTTATTTTATGACAAAAATATGAAATATTCAGTTAATTCTTTACTGACACGTCAAGGTGTGAATGTGATGATAAGATATCTTTGTTAATATGACTACCAGATTGTTTATCTGGGAATACTTTTAAGATAACACCAATTATATCCGTTGAAAAATTAGCTTAGATATTATATTGTGTATCTCATCAATGAAATTTCATGTTCTCTTAATATTTGTATTAGTCATTGCCATTTAGAAACTAAATGTTTAAAAAAATATTTAATAACGCTAAAAATCAACTTTGAGATTTTCCTTTTCATTTGAAAACTTTTTCTAAATATTTTGTTTCGTTTAACCTTATTAACTACATTATTTTATCCAATTCTCTAAATGTACACAATATAAAGAAATGATTTGTGATTATTTTTCACCATGATTGATTGTACTGATCTCAAAAAAGATTTATCAATTGCAGAGAATGAATGAATAACATCTATTCTATTATTTTCCTAGCAATCGTATATTATTAATTAATTTAAATGAATATGCGCGTAACAGTTACAGATCAGATAGGCAGTATTAATCTTTTTTTGGCTTCAGATTAAATACTTACAATATCCATTATTTAAGTATTTTATCATGTATAATTATGATAAAAGTGTGAGTTGTCATAGTCTCCTGTGAATAATGATAGTGATTGTATACATGGTGGTGATCTCATGCATTAATGGCAGCTCAATAAATGGCTTTACCGTCACAAATACTATAATATAATACTGGAATATTTTTTTTTTATTGACATACATTTTACTTTATAAAAACAAGTTAGCTTATCTTCAAAAAAAAAAAAAAACAGCAAAACATAAAAATTTATCTGATTTGAATTGTTGAAACTTTATACAATTGCACATTTTTTGTCACTGCAATCATTCTGTCAGTTCTATTGGATCCTTGTGATAGAATGCCTGACAATGTCAAAAGGTGGAACCCCCAGTCGTTGATGACAATACATGTGGAATCATATAAAATTTCAACAATTCAAATTTGATATTGAAATTCCATCAAGCACCTTCAGTCGCTGTCGTAAATAAAATAAAAATATATCTTGATGCAAATAACATTACTAATCAATTTGAATCATTTTTATCATTGCTAAATTGTCTATTTTTTTATGTTATCATAATTTAATAGTCGTGTTATACTATTGTATATCATGATCAATGTTCCTTCTGAACTAGCATGACAGCGGACATGCAGTGGTTTTAAGAGCTCCCGCACAATATATTTTGATTTTGATACAATTTTTAAAACAATATCTGGTTTTCTTAAATTAATGAATTTTAAATAAATACAAGTTATGAGAAAATATTCTTTTTGTTTAATTTTACTGGTACATTCTATCTGTTAGTTTGAACATACATACTTTTTTAATCAGCCATTGATCCTAGAATATCTTTATCTCTAATAGACCCATTCAATTCTTAATCTCCGTTCTGTTGGTTTACTCTACTGTTGTTATTCTTATGGTTATTCTGATTAGTTAAATTAACATATTTCCAGATGGCCAAAAGCATACAAATATATTGTAATATTTTACACTTTCAACCCTACCCAATCAAAGTACTAATAAAATAGTGGATTTTTTTCCCATTCACTTTAATAACAAAAAATATATTGTTGTTAAGCATAAAATTTCATTTTTTCTATGTTTAGCCTTCCAGTTGGACTTCACATGGGACGATCCAACACAAAACAAGCCGCAGAGCGACGCTTTCACGATGTCCAAGCGTTCCTCACGAGCCTCTTTTATCTAGCTGATGAAATCGCCCACTCTGATCTTGTTTATACTTTCTTCCATCCTCTACTGAGAGATCAACAAGATGTCGGCCCTCAGAGAATAAAAAATAAAAGTAATGCATTTTCAATAATTCTTTTTATTTCTTATACTACAATAGCTCATGCATATTTTTCTCTTCGTTCACACAAGCAAAATAAACTACAGATTCTGAAACATAAAAATATTTTATTATGAATACTTCTCAAGGCTACCAATTCATATCAATACAGCAGTTAAGATTACAACAAAACATTATTTTGTGTCCAGCAGAAAAGTTTTCTTTATTACATCAGTATATTTTGTTTGTCTTAACTGAATAACTTTTTGATTATATTGCATTTTAGAGATGATTGTTTAGCTGTCTTCTTATATATTATTACATCTTTCCTACATAGTGCTTACAAAAGCTACAGCAGTTTTATCAATATAACAATATCTGAAGACTACAAGTACTATTTATCATATCAAATGGACCACATTTAATCGACAGTTGCTATTTTCCCCAGGTGAAAGCCAACAAAACGTCTGCTCAGGAACTGGGGCATTAAAAATTTCCATTCAGTATTCGGCGGGAGTTCTCTCTGTGCTGATTCTTCACGCACAATCTCTTCCCATGGCAGCTCAAGGTGTTCCTCCATCACCATACGTTAAGGTATTTCCTTAAACTAATATTCTTACTAATTCGACTTTATTTCATCGCTATATTAAAAAAATTAAGTATATAGATGCTTAAAAAAATTTAAACACAACATGACATCTGTTCTCTGTGGGTGCATCGATTTTTCAGTTAAAGAAGTCAATTAGTGTTCCGTGTATCTGAAATTGTTGCTTCTCATCTCAATTATCTCACCTGCATAATCCAAACTTTTTATACATAATTCATCTATTAGATAGTAATCTGAAATTAGTTTGCTCCACAGATTAAATAATATTGATACCTTGAATACCTGTCCAATATAAACATTTTATCATAGCTAATTTTCATATGTTGATACAGGCGACGTCATTACTACCCATTTTTTTTCATATATTGTACACTGTATTGTCTAGTACTTTGTGATTGTACTATTTAATTGTGCACATAAAAACATCAGACCTGTGAAAATTATTTATTATTTCATGTTTTTTACTTACGAATATTTTCAAAACAATTTAGTTCTAATTTATTTAATTTAATTAACTGGCGTATCTATAAAATATGATTTAGTAAAAAGTTTTTTTTTGTATCAGAAACGAATACTTACTATGGCTAACCGGTGGTACATATCGCAGAATCCGTTTAAGGTTGCAATCTGGCATTAGTATAAATATAAAATATAAAATATTTAATATTTATTTATCTTTACTTGTTGGCCAATATTTAATTAGATCGATTTATAAGTAATAATTGTATATGTCATTGAGAGCTGATAAGAAATTAAGAAAGCTGCTTGTTTTCATTTTATTATATTTCTCTTGGCTACTGTATAATATAATTATCATTTTTAATAAAAAAATATTTTTAAATAATAATTTTATAATAGAAAATAGCGCACCTAACGACTGGACAGGGTGTGTGATCTTATCAAGGTGTAAAAGATATAAGGCAATTTAGAAAAAGAAAATATTAAATAGAAATTAAAAACTGTGAAAATCAGCTCACATATACTAATCATTACTTTTCTTTATTTTTTTAGGTTTATTTAGTACCAGATCAATCAAAGGAAACCAAACGTAAAACGAGAGTATTGAAAAGAAATTGTCACCCTTCGTTCATGGAGATGGTAAATCATTAACTTAAAATTGATACTAATTCATTGCCAGCCTTAAGTTTCGCCTTAGTGTAATGAAAATGCCATATATCTAGGCATTAAGTTCTTATCAATCTTTACAAATAATACTTCACATAAATATAAAGTAAAAATACTGCTGCAATGTTATTAGCGTAATATTTTCATGAATATTGCTGTTTGCTGGGCTGTATGCTCCTGGCACCACCATGCAAAGTGTTTAAGAGGGCAAAGCATAGTAGAAGATTATTTCTTTTATTTTATACTTTTGTATGTTTTTTTATTTATGCATATTATCTTCATACGCAATGTAAATATGACACAATACAATATTTAAATGGTGTTCAATTACATATAAATCAACCACAAAAAATACAATTATTAAAATTTTTATATTTTTAAACATTATTTTAATCCAAAATATAATGTTAATTTACTCTACAATAAGAGAAACAGGAGAATCAGGCAATTCTTTCCAAACCGATCTTAAAAACGCATAGCTGGGGGAGCAAACAACTAAACACTAGTCCTGAACTAGCCCCAGCTTTCTATCCTTACTTTCTTTAAGAAAGATTTATTCAGCGAATTTGTATCGAATAGACCAGAGTAGATATATAATTGAAGTGAATATTGTGTATATTAGTAGTTAGACCTCTATGGACTACAAAATGAAACTTAGGCCTGCATATATATATATATATGTGGAAAAGCTAGCCTTCGCATCACACTGTATAATGGATGCTCGGATGTATAGACTGCTGTTTACTTACAGCAAGCTTGGCAAGTTGTTTGTACGCAAACACCTCAATGCTATAATACTCAAAATAGAATCGGCAAATACATATGCTCTGCTAATACATAATTAGATTAATATCTTTTGCATTTTTCAGTTGGAGTACCGTCTCCCGATGGAAGTGATAAGAGGAAGAACCCTGCAAGCCACTGTCTGGCATCACGACCCTCTCCAAGAGAATCAATTCCTCGGTGGAGTACAATTGCCATTAGATTCTATTCCTCTCACGGCAGAAACCACAGAATGGTATCCGTTACAATACATACCAAGATAGGCTTAATTTTTCGCTCAATTATTATCACATCCTCCATCGCACGGTTGCATAGTCGTTAGTACCTAGATACAGAGTAGTCGTAAATAATTTTGGCAGTTTTTCCAATGCTATTCAATGTCACTTGTTTAACAATATTAAAAATAATACATGATGCGTGCAATATTATGCAGACTATCATATTTTTACAAAACCCTTATTAATTTTGTAATTACTTTCAAAATTTCTTACTATCGTTTTAATCAGCGAGTGATTTGTTTTTCAGCCTTGTAATATTTTAATCATTTTAAAATTATTTTTCCAGTCTTTTTAAATTCCAATGTCAAAAATCATTATTAGTTGGAATAGCATCAAAATCACTTTATATAAATTATAATATATAAAAATAAAAAAAAACATTTTCTACCATTATTTTACGATAATATAAATGTTGTCAATGCAATTATTTAATCAAAAATGAGTATATCTCTCTCTTTTAAACGAAATTTTGAAAGATTTTTGATATTCTCTGTGTATAGCATAGATGAAAACAATTAGAAGATATATTTTATTTTAATTTATAGTATGTAACAGATATTTTTATACACTTTAAAATTTTTGTATATTAGTAGCTAGATGATACCATACAGTAAAACGGAGCTACGCTTAAAGATTTACGATGGATCGCTTTTTTGTAATGTATTTATTCTAATAAATTAGCATCATAATATGTTTCTTCTCTAGATGAATTTTTAACAATATGTCGTTAATAATCTGAACATTCTGTATGTTCTCCAACATATCAAATGCTTATGATATTTGAATGAATATGAACATTTCATTCTTTTTTATACATTTGTCACGTCATTATGCTAAATAGATTTTTTAACAAATATAATCTTAACGCTTGGGTTATATTCAAATCAAAACGAGGTGCTGGTAAGTAATAAAATTATCGTAGATGAACTGTGCCAATTTCTGAAGACTTCAGGGAGTGTCATGGAAGGTTGTTATTTTTCACCTTTTTTAAGTCACTTATAAATTTAAGTATTATTATGGTGGTTGTTTCCATAAAAAAATTGTTCTACTCAATACTGTCTGCCATCTTAAGTAAAAGGACAGCATATTCTGAACACTGAAACCTTAACTGTGGCTTCAGCTTCGGTAAGTAATTTTATGAATGGTTTTCATATAAAAGAAATTATCTTTCTTTTGACAGCAAAATATGCCTGAATTCACATGTATCTTATTCACAATAACTGAATGGAAAATTAAAACGATATGATGGACTCCAGCAGATAAACAGTATATATTTTCTATGTATAAAAAAAATTGAAGACATTTATTAAAAGTAATAATGTAAGTTTCACATTGGTTATGATTAGTTATATGCCAAATTCCAAATTACCTCTTCTGTTTTGTAGGAAGTATATTAAAGTAAAATAAAATTTAATTCCTGTATATACCTAATCTATAACAAAGTATATTTACCAAAGGAATTATGTTTATCTAATATGTAATCATGTTAAAGAGAAAGTATTATTATCACAGGGGGTCTTTTCCAAATCAGTTTACTTACAAATAGTTAATTATTTAGTAGTAGGTTAGAACCTGCCACATTTCAGAAACGAAATTTCATATGATTTTCTTTAAAGCAAATGAATACTGATTATAATTGCCTACATCAGTGACCAGTTGTCCACCAACTCTGCTAATATTAACCTTTTTAGATTTGTAATTGAAAAATCGTAACATAAAGCTATCTCTATATTTAATGGACCCTGGAAACACGGGGAGCTAAATTATTTTGTAAGGGTAACATCATTCAAAGTGGCTTATTAAATTATCAATCGTCAATTCATACCCAATATTTATGGAAAAGAACCTCACGATGATTTTGAGATTTCCGATGGGCATACAATGTAATACATGCTTGAAGCCAAAACAACACTTGGTAAATAATCATAGATTATTTTCATAATGCTTATGCATTTCACTAAACTTTTTAAAGTCTTAGTTTTTGGTCAGTATACATTTTATCTGACAACATGATTTATTTCTATATTATTAGCAGACCATTAACTCAAAAAAATTATGTATTGAAATACATTGTGTATATTCCAAAAGCACTATTTTGTGAACAGATGTATACATATTGGTTTACACTTTTAATTTTACTCCCAAGCCAAAAGCTTGAAAAAAAAGATTGAGGATTATTTAAAATAATTTCTTCAAATGATTCCTCTTTAATACATGGACCATATTATTGTTTTGCCTTCAGTTAATAATGTAATTATATTATTGTTTAAAGTTTGAGGTGGATGCGATGAAGTCAATCATGTAATGATATGTTTTTTAAATGTATAATAAAACATTAAACACGTAAAATGTATTTTATATTACAACACATCTACTTACGTTTTGTTGCCTATGAGATAATTTCCTTTATATTATTACAGTCAAAAACATCAATAATGAAGCAAATCATTTTATAAGGAAACCGTATCTGGTTTACTATTGTGTGAAATAGTAATTTTTCATCACACGCCTCAAATCAAGACTCCAAGAGATAAGAAGATTTTTTCTCAATTTAAAGGAAGTATCAAAATTAAAATTATGTTTTAAATCTTAGCTTTTTTCCACATTTAACACATTTGTGTTGACAAAGCAAATTTTGATATCAATATGAGACACAAATCATGAAAATATCTTTTATTTACATTTATTGGCGGTTTCATTGAGGTAATTATTTGTATGATATGAAATAATGTTTTTGATATTGAATGAGAGTGAGTAATAAAAAAAAATATCGATTAAGTATCTGTTTTAATTTTTTGGATTCATTGCTTGATACAGGCACAAATTTAAATTTACAATTTCAAAAAAATTTTGGACCATCCTGGTCTGATATTTTTGAAACACACACACCTAAACTTTAATTAAAAACATGTTTGCATGTAATAGCACATATAATATAAAACGAGAGATAAGTCACTCATGTGAGAATAATGTCAATTCAGCGATGAATGTTTTTATGGTATCCCATATTACTTAAAGTGAAAGTCAAATGAATTCAAAAGGTTGTGGAAGGACAATCTGAAATCAAAAGATGTCATCTAATAAGTAATCATGAAAAGATATAGATAATTATTCCTCTTTTCATTTTATTAACACATATATCAACAGAACATTTGAGTAGTGAAATTTTTTTTTGAGAATTGTTATATGGAACAATGATATTAAGCAATATTATGGTAACTCAATTTTTCACGCAAAACTCAGGATGCCAGTAAAACATTAAGTGAGGATGTTATTTATAAGCTCCAAGATACAAATTTATATTCTAAAGCAATTAATTATTATAACACACACTGGTTGTCCCACTTCTGCCTATCATCTGTACGCAGCCACTGTTTAAATTGAAACAAAAAGGAAATTAAAGTAGAAAAATTTTAAATTTGAGACTCATACCCAGGCCCATCTTATCGTTGACACGATGCTCCAACCAAAAGACCACAGCGGCTGACTTTACCATGGAGCTTGATTCAAGATCAAGCTCTGCCATTATAATGAATATAACAAACTAAATTATAATATATGCATCTTAGATGATGAAGATATATTTACTTTTGTTGTGCATTACAATAATAGAAGAGTTAATAGAGAGAATAGAAGAGCATCCATCTGATGATATCTGGAGAAGGGCAGTTTTCATAAATAATGTTCTCTAATCTTTTAATACCTGCAAATTGATAACCAATATAACAGTCGGATTGAACATGTTTTTTTATTCAATGGAATCCTGGCCTATCAATCACATATATCTTTATTTTCCTGGCCAAACACCTTAAAGAACATTTATGAAATCGACTGAAGGTGCTTGATGGAATTTCAATATCAAATTTGAATTGTCAAAACTTTGTACGATTCAAAATGTTTTGTCACTAACGACCCGGGTTTCGCCTTTCAGCATCTTCAGGCATTCTATCACACGGATGCAACAGGACTGACTGGGTCAGTTCTATTTACTAAACAAAGTTTTAACAATTCAAATTTGACCTTAAAGAACACTACTAAGTAATCCTTCATCCATTGTTCTCTAATCTATTGTTTTCTGGAAATTATTAGTTAAATATTATGATCCCATCACAAATATTACTGTGATTGATCATTTCGGTCAAACATATCACTCCTACTCAGAAATATGTCCACAACTCTTTTTGTTCGGTTACAAACTTTGACCTGATATATTTCTTTTGTCAAACATTTGATATTCGAATAAAAAGCACATTCCCTTTCAAACATTAATATAAAAGACTATAGATCTGCAACTGTCGTCTTGTTGCTATGATTCCAGCTTTTAGTATTTCTGCTATTGAATCACCTTCTGTACATCTATGTGTGTGTTCTGCAATTCTGACCTGCTTCTAAAAAGAATGTCAGGATTCTAGCCAAGACTTTTAATATTTTTGATTTTCTGGCATTTTTTTTTTATCCAATGTACCAGCAGAAAAATTCAGGGAACCTGCACCGGCTCTCGAACCATCGCTTGGGAAATTCTGCTATACACTATCAAGACGAATGACAGATACAAGATAATTATTTAAACTTTTTTTTAGCTACATATAAATAAAAACAAAAATTGTTTTTTTAAACATATACAAAAGTAAGTATGATAAAATTTTTCTAACAACACAATAAATTTTAATAGAAATTTATTATTATTTTCAAAATGATTAAAAACTTAAAATGAGGGACAGGTGTATAGCTCAAAAATGGAAACGATCTCTACAATCACATTATTAAGCACACAGATGTAAGTGTATATATTTTTTTATAAATATACGGCGTATATAAAATACTCTTATTATTACATTAAGTACATATTTTGAAGTAGGATTTACAATTTATAAATTCGATATTTCATCACAATTCGGCCATGCCGACTCCGAATAAATTGGGATACACACGCAAAAGGAAAAGTAAAATACCGATAACAGTCATTCAACTTGTTTCGCTGGGTGCTATGTTGTTTTTACTGCAGATCAGTTAAGGTTCGTGCGTGACACATAAAGGAATTATTTGTCGATCGCTGTTTAAGCATGATCCATAAAACTTCGATAATATTTACGGCACATTAATAATCATTTTGGTGGCATCAATAAAATTTATACGAAGTGTGTGCATCGAGAATAATTAATACAGATAATATAGAAATACGCAGAGAGAGAGAGTGAGTGAAACATGTTGCGCGAGGTTGTCGACTGCCGAATTATTTTCTGTTTGTGTCTTTGAATTCGGAGCATCGGTCGCGCGCTTTTTTTTATTGTTCCCGCGCAAATCTATCGGAGTTAGTTCAACGGTCATAAAAAGTGTCGTATATTATATTTTAAGCTATTTTTTACACTGGAAGCCTGTTGAAAAATCAATATATACAAAAAGGAAAACTAAGTAAGTATTATCACAATATAAAATTATTTTCAATATATTGTTTATTTTACAAAAAAAATCAAGGGTATTTTTTTCAACAATTTTCACATATTTATTTCTTGTTGATTTTTAAGATGTTGTATTGTAAATAAACAAATCAAGAATTTTTAGTCGGTAAATACATTCTTACGTCCATGTATTTTCGATATTATTATGCACAAATTTATATATTGTATATATTTATCATCTGAAAATTTTGAATCTTTTTTTGTCTTATTGTACAAAAAAATCTTATCATAATAAAACGAGTATTATCAATATGTAGAATCAGATAAGTTTCGATTGATGTTAACTAATAATTATGATAAACAATAAT
This sequence comes from Himalopsyche japonica, assembly GCA_028555115.1. Taxonomy (NCBI): domain Eukaryota; kingdom Metazoa; phylum Arthropoda; class Insecta; order Trichoptera; family Rhyacophilidae; genus Himalopsyche; species Himalopsyche japonica. Next base: position 1,348,726 of record JAHFWJ010000620.1, read on the forward strand.
TGTAACATTTCCAGATAATTCAAAATTCCTTTCAATAAATGAAAATTGTATGTCATTAATCTTCACCGAACAAAACTAATATATGATATATTCAATCCTATTTTCATGCATTTTTTTTTATAAAATGCAAATTAAAAATTATATACGACTTATAATCAAAAAACGAAGACGAAGTGGAAGTAATTCCACTTTTCCTCACTGCGAAAATAATTCAAGAAGGTATCCAACTTGAATCAAATTTGAAAATCAAATCATTCTAAATGCACATTTAAATTTCGAAGAGAGCTTAAAAATTATATCTCTGTGCATAAGGAATAGCATAAACAGTTAACCGTCGAAAAAGAAAATCTGTATCAACTTTGATCATTAATTTCTTTGTTACAAAAAAGAGCTCCTAACCCAACGATTGTGTGGTTGAAATAATTTCCATGCGTAAAAAAATTTTCTTTTTAATTTGATAGGTATATGATTTCTTCAAAAGAATAGAGTGGTTCAAAAACCACAACACAAATCGAACCGAGCATTTTCATATAAATTTTAAATTGAACTCTTTTAATGCGATTCTGTTTACACTTTAACTGCCTGTTTTAAAGTTACGCGGATTTTTGTTCATGGAACGTATCCCTACTTTTTCTATGGGAATGAAGTCTTTTTTATGCGATATACTGTAGAACAGTGATTTCCAAACTCACTTTGGATGCGACCTACTTTCTTTCTTTATAAGTGGTGATACAAATGAGCGAGGTAGAGACAAAGAGTATGGTGCAGCTCGCATCAATTGTAATACATCTCTGACCGATTCTCTATTTTACTTCGTTGTACGCACAAATTTTTATGATCAAAAAAATAATCTTTAAAAGGCAACCTTTCAAGCATGTCGTTGAAATTTTGCTTGATTAATTTTTTTTTATTTTCGGAGTTCAATAACATAATTTCATAGGCAAATTTATAAATATCTTAAAATATCCTACACGAACTACCGGTAGCTCGCGAGCGCCCGATTGGCGATCACTGCTGTAGAACATATCAAGCACATAAAAAATCGATGACTGCGCATAATAATCTCATTTCTATGACAATACGCAAAATAACTTTTTATTATTTATTCCATTTCTTATGAATTCTATAATTTTTTTCTTTTTTATATATTACTAAACCTTTTTAATATGTGAAATAACAATTGTGGAATAAGCAAAACATTGATAATATTAATTGAAGAAACTATCAATCCGACAAACAAATTATATTATATATTTTATGATGTAGATAAAATAATGCCTTTGATCGTGTCGATAACACGTACTGTATACTATTCTAATATGAATTAGGTGAGTAGGCGTATTACATGAGCGAAAAATATTTTGACATAGTTATTCCACCTCATCATGATAAGATAATTGTGTTTATAATGACAATTTTGAGATGTTGATATAATCTTTTCAATCCCGACTATAGAGAGGATTCCGGTATAACCATCCCTAGTTGTCGCTTATTTTAAATATATGAAATGTTGACATTATGCGTAGCATATACAATATTTGTATTATGAAAATAATAAGAATTAACAATATTGCTGCAGTAAATAACTTTTATCTCAAAAAATATTCCGGATTATGCTGTAAAATTGATCGAGAGATTAATATTCGCTTACCTCTATCTCTCTATCAATTCATTTTTTTTATTACTGTCAGATACGCATGGAAACAGCTATACGACCTTTTTCTATCATATTTTTAAAACGATACAAACCATGTTTATCTCTCATCAGCATCAAGTTAATAGCATATATATAATGAGTACTGAATAATAGCATGCATTCCTTTGGCCTTCCTACTAATTATAATATTATATTTATCTCTTGTCACAAAGCATTCATTTGAACGATAAATGCTAACAACTTGTTTTTACATTAGAAAAATAATGCATTATTAAATTCATACTCATTTTCGTACAAAAATATCAACAGGAAATTAATATTCTTAGAGCTACTGACGACAGTTGGTAATTACAAAAAACGTGACAAGAGTGTTACAGTTTTTGTATTTGACGCCTTGAAAAACTGGGCATTGAAATAGTACTAATTTTATATACATAAACTCAAATGATTCTAAATACTTTTTTCACTTACCTCGACAAAGAAAACACTGATAGCTGACAAACAACTATCCCTCTAAATCCAGTTAAGAGGATCAGATAGAATGAGTTTGAAGACATTGCAAAAACCCTGACATTCATACCTCTGGAAAAAAATCATAAGCAGACCTTAAAATCATTTTTTAGATACTTCAATTCAAACGATCGAAGATAAACCAAAATAATAAAAAATAGCTTCTAAAAAATAAAATATATTTTTACACTAAATCAATGAACAAAAATTGGTTCACCCACACCAAGTATTTTCTGGGTAATGAAAAATATACCAAAGTATGATTCATACACGATTTCAACAGAAAGATTTTTTCTTTGCGGAATATCAATAAGGTTTGTATGTGTAAAGAAAAAAGTAGTTTTTACATTGGAAACAATCAATTTAACATAAACACGTATCGTCATTGGCAAGGATCTCAAGTTTGTGCTTTGACCTTCTTTGATGTTGGTAAATACTGTGATTATAATAATGAAGATCCCAAAAACGACGCGATGAATTTTGAGATATCAAATATGGGTATTACAAATATTTTTGTTAGTAGTTTTATCTTTAAATATATCTAATCATTTTTCACAGGTATAGCAAACTCTTGTGGACTAAATATTAACATAATAAGTTAGCTATTCAGTGTTTTAATTGGTGTCAATGCCACTGCATAAATTAAATCAGGTATGAAGCAGGGTCGCCATTTTTTCAGCACATTGTTTATAAATGTGTTTGTATAAAAATAAAAATGATAAAAAAATATTTATTTTACGTCAGTGAGAATTTCGAAGTCAAACCATTCCTACAATAAATGTATCCCAACGCAAAGGAAAAATCAGCGGCACCTGTATTTTTTTCTCATTGGTGTGTCGTTTAGATCGATTAATCTTATGAGCTAATTCTTTAATAACCAATCTCTCTTTATAATTCGTTTACAGAAATGAATTTGATAGAAAATGTTACCACCAAGCCTTTCAGAGTTCTTTATAAGATAATAAAAAGGTAAACTAATGTACTAGAAATATACTTACCCCTGAATCGCGACACAAAATTGATTTCATTCGAGCATGACAATCATCGTACCAATTTAGGATCCAAATTTGACGCATGGATAGTATTTTCAAAAGAAACACCATAAAATAACAATTTCACGAGTGTTTGCTAAATATTATTCGATTAGACCTCGAAATATTAAGCATTCAACACCCACTCTATTTACCATAAAAAATAACATTTGAATGACCTACTTTTTTAATATCTGTTTTCACTAGAGGACATCTTCATATATTTATATGTATATAATTACGGTTTCGCATTTAAAATAATACAATAAAGATAAATCAACTATAACAATGATGTTTTAAAATAAATGAATCGTCTATATGAATATGTACAGTAGTGACATTTTCTTTTAGCAAGAATATTCATTTATAGTTGGTCCGCTTAAATTATAAGAAACATTTTTCAAACAAAGTTTATTAACCAGCGAGAATTTGAATTGTGGAAAGTATGTCCACACATTTTTTCTCTAACAACACAGGTTTTTGCATTTTACATCGTATAAATATAAAATGGATTTAGAAAAAAATGCCTTCAAAATCAGACCTCTCGTGAAGTGCTTAATTCACTATTAAGTACTACAGAATCATTCATTTTAATCATTTTTATGACGACGTTTTCCATTATTTTTACTTCTAGAGAAATTAAAGCAGTTGTCTCTTTTGCTAGATAGTAAGATTACTACTATTTTGTAAATTTCAGATAAGATTATTTTATTTTAGTATTTAAAAAAAAAAAAATAGCTTATTTTTTTATATTTAGAAAAATCAAATTCATGGAGTTAGTTCCAAAAAGTTAATTCGATAAAGTTATGCGCTAAAATGAAACATTACTGCCGAGCAGCTTTTATCTACAGAGCGTATTTGATTCTAAACATCCTATTCTATATACCCACAAAGGCACTTTGATCACTCGCAGATTAAACCTAGATTCGCTTACATTATGGATTCTGTAATATTATTCAATATATTTTACTTAACCTAACTTGGTGTTGTCAATCTTTTCAAAAAACAAAATATATCTAAAGAATTTTTCCTTTCCAGAATCCATCAGCATGTCTTGGATAGAAGATCCAGGTATTGAAATGTATAAGGGGTTGAACCTTAGTAAACTACATATGGATGAAGCATACGTCAATATTACTAACTGGATTCCAAAAGCATGGCTCTACATTGTATCTGATGAATGTCACAGGGTAAAATTTTAAGATACAGCGATAAATGTGCTATGCAATGTTGAGATTAATATTATAAATAATTTTAAAACACCCATGACCAGATGACGAACAAATAAAATTTTCTGTAATATGTCATTTTAAATTGACAGTATCGATATGTGACATAAAAATGTTCCGATTTTAGCTCGCTACCTTCTTATAGCCAAACAAAGCTCTTTCCGTTAGCTGTAAACAAAAAACTCTTGATATCACATTATTCTTTGACATTCCGTTTCTTCGCTTTGATCACAGTAAAAATTATAATCTTATGAAAGACAAACTATTTCATGATGGAACGAAAATATCTTTTTGTCAACTCTGCCATCTTCACGAAAGATCATTCAGTAGTAGATAAGGATCGCAGAATTTTTGATATAAAAGAAGTTTTAATTATAAAAGAAATTTATATAAGTTGATGTAAAACTAACATTCTGTCATTTTTACAGTGCCCTTTTACTAGAATTTCATATTTTAAAACTTCAAATACTGTTTTGAAACGTCATGTTGTTCATAGTGAAACTTGGAGGATATACACAGATGGCAATGAATCGACAATTATTGATGAAGATAAAAGGTTTGTACATTCTTAAGTAAAATAATTTGTTGAAACGTCCCAGACATTTTTGAAGCAAGCATCGTCTTATTTATCACCATATCAATAAATTAGATACCATAACCAATAAAGCATTAGTCTGAGTAATTTTTCATTTCTCGAAAAAATGTAATCTATTTTCTTTCTATTGTATATTGTAAACAACGTTTCAAGCATTTTCTTTCTTGGATTGGTATTTTTACATAAGCTTATCCAAATTTGTAAATGGTATCATAATATAGTATGGATTGAATGATTTTAGCTTAAAAAAATCAAATATAGTGTTACAGTTACGTATATTAAACGAACAAATCTGTAGAGAAGTTTTTTTCGAGGAACTTTCCCTTACTTTAATTTCTCCTAGTGAATAAAATACTTATCGGCTGTTAACTATTCTACATATTCTATTGTATTACAGTTAGCAAAATTGCACAGCCCAATGTAATAAATAAAACCTATGGTCCAATACTATTTATGTTCACTACATTTTTTACACGTGTTTTATTGCGCACGGCTGTTTTGTATAGGTCGTGATCCTAGTGTAAAATAAGATTGATCGTATAACATATTTAAAAATAATAAAATTGACTTTCTTCCAGTAATATGCTATGCCAGTTTAGGCCAGAAATGGGGGAATTTGGTGTATATAATTTAGATATCGATAAGGAATCATGTATTTTTTCTGAAGAAAGGCCCCCTGTCAACATTTATTTACGTAAGCGTACCGTTTGATTACGAAATACTTAGGTCTGTTTAATATGACTTCATCAGTTTCGTTTTCCATTAACCACTTATTTAATTTTTACAGCAATCTTGATCGTATTTTTTGCACTAACTTTATTGACATTGCTGCTAAAATTATATCCCAGAATCAAAGGTTTAATTCTCAAAAAAAGCAATGATGCCACAGGAGAAGTAGACAAAAAACCTGTTAAAAGAAGAATCAAGTCTTTGGATACATTCCGTGGGTAAGTAGTTTCAGAAAATAACACAATCGATATCAATTAAACAAATTGTAATGTTATACCATAGTTAAACACAAACACTAATAACAAACTTCCTGTCCCTTGGAGTCGTCACGCATCATGACGTTTGGATAGAATAACGAATTGCTCACCGTGTACTTATCGTGATTATTCATGTCCCCATTTTAGAGTTAAGAGATTGCGAAACGAACGATTCCACTAGCAATATTTCAAAGACGATTTCAGCTATTTCAAAATAAATATATTATATACATAACTATGTACTTCTTAATCCGAGAATAATGACTTTTTGGCTTCAGTTCATTTTCAAGAACATACTTCCTTCAAATTAATGTTAGCAAGCGCGATTGCATTTCATCTCTCAATATTCCATATCGAACCCTTATTCAGATGCTTTATGGCTAAATGAAAGTATTCATTATATTTTAGCATGAGTATGATTTTGATGATCTTCGTTAACGATGGAGCAGGGGGCTATTGGTGGATGGAACATGCCACGTGGAATGGCTTAACGGTTGGGGATCTGGTGTTTCCTTTCTTTTTGTGGATAATGGGTGTCTGCATACCAATATCAGTGAAATCTCTTGTAGCTAAAAAGGTTCCTAAATTGGAGGCTTTGTGGAATATATTTCTGGTAAAGCTATTTAAATATTTATTAATCGATCACAATCCAAGCCTAATTTAGTGGTTAAACATTTTGGTAAAACTATTTTTAACTGACAACAACTGAACTTATTTCTGTGATGAGAATGACAATGATTAATTGACATCTAATTAGGAGCTTTATTGTAATGAAAATTCGTTACCACTTTTCAATAAATTTATGAATCCAGAAGAGAAGTGTCTTACAACCTAATTGATAGAGTGTGACGTAAAATGAAACGAAGAGTTAAAAATAGCATGTTCGCCTGAGATATAAAAATCGAAGCCTCGTAATCAAGGGGATTAAGAATCTTGTTTTTATTTATGTTTATGTAATTTTAACGAAAAATAAATCGAATGCTCTGATACAAAGAAATGAATGCACCAATCTCAAAGGGAATTATTGTACAACAATGCCAAATTTTTCAAACTTGTACAATGAAAAATAAATAAAAATGCGAATCGTGGTTAGTCATCCGAGCCTTTTTGAACAATATATATTTTATATTACTAAAACAATAATTAATATTTATAATTATTTTTATTTTTCCATTTTTCCACATAAAAAATGACATACATACCAGAATAATAGTTCCTGTTTCATTATTTTTCTGAGTAATACAATATTTACTCAATTATTCTAATGATTGCGATAGACACGGATTTTATATGTAGGTCTTGAATTCTTTTAGCATTTTCCTTGTCTCGATAATATTCTTTCATTTTCCATTCAGAGAAACACATATAATAATATATAATACAATTTTTCCTAAATGATTATTTGTCGTTATTGGTACAATATTATAATGCATTTTGTATTCTTACAATAACAACTTGAAATTTGTTTTTATCTCTTCCAGCGGTCATGTAAATTGTTTTTGATCGGTGTTGCACTGAACACAATATATGGAACAACTTTGAACAAAATAAGGATATTTGGAGTACTGCAAAGATTTGGAATCGCATATTATGTTGTGGCGTCAATTGCTTTTCTATTGGCAAACAGGAGTACAAAAGAAATAAAGGTGATTCAGAAATTTTTAAATATCGATATATGTTAGCCCTTAGACTAAGTATTAGGAAACTATAAGCCCAACAGAAGTTTTTTCCCGAATTCCATACCAGTCCAAATATTCAATGGTTTCAAGAAATATGACGGGAAAATTTTTACAACATTTTAAACGAAAAACAGTTTAATATCTCCGATTTACCATAATAACTCCTTAATGAATAATGATTATTTCAAATAAATTAATTACAAAACCTTATGCTTATTTGTGGTACGTGTGTGTTTTAGGGTAAATATCGTACAATGTTCATTGACATCATAGAACTTATCCCTCAATGGACTATCATGCTCTCCATTCTGACAGTACATATAACGATTATGTTTCTACTTCCTGTACCAGGTTGTCCAACGTATGTATACTGAGGGTTTTTTTTGTTTCCCATAAAAAATATAATACAAATATCTTTGTTCTACTTGCAAAAAATTAATCTCGAAATAAACAAAAATGAAACTTCAATATCACTTTATAGTGCATAATACACAATTTTCGCCATTTTCACAACTGCTCATAAACTGAACGGAGCCAGTTTTACCATTTTATATGCAATCATAATGTTAAAACACAGAATATATTGGTCGAATCATCGAAGTTTAGTGTGTGCTGTTATATTATCGATATCATGGAATTTTTCATTAAATATTCAAAAAAGACGTATGTTTTTCAATATTATTCAATTCTAGCGGATACATTGGAGCAGGCGGTAAACAAGACAATTGGACGAATAAAGACTGTATCGGAGGTGCTACAAAATATATTGATCTCGTTGTACTCGGAGACAATCATATTTATCAAAATCCTACTGCAAAAACGGTATACGAATCAGGTTCATTCGATCCGGAAGGAGTGTTCGGTGAGTTTAATAAAACTTGACTTATTAGCGGTCTCCAAAGAGAAACGCACAACTACTTACATATTTCATCAATAAAATATATAGATGCTACGAAGAAAGGAACATTCGTATTCTGTTACAAGCGAGAAGCGAACGGAAATTTTCTGACTATAAATATGTAATGCGATGGTTCTTAATTTATGTACATTAACTGATTATAAAATAATTATACTCTTATTATCCTTTGTTCCGTCATTGTAATATATTATATATGTAGATTTTTGAGATATTATCCCTTTACGGGACTCATAATTCTAAGAAGAAGAGTAGTTCCATATATTGTAAGTGATATTTTTTTTGTTTTTTTTTTGCTTCGAATCTATGCCAACAGATAAGTTTGAAGACCACTATTTGATACAAGATGTGTGGGTAGCTTCATTCAATGATTATACAAGACAGGTTGAAAATACTAAATGTAATAAATTTGAAAATTTAACCCTTAGGATGCTTGATAACAATTGTTCACGTATTCTTTGGACTACAAGCCGGCAATACAATGCTTCATTATAAAAAATGGAAACAGTTGATACCTAGATGGCTTACTTGGGCGGTTTTCTGTGGACTCTTGGGAGGAATTCTCTGTGGATTTTCTAAGGAAGATGGAGTCATTCCTCTGAATAAAAATTTATGGTAAGAATTTCTTTAGAGACAACATTACTCTCTGTCTGTTCTATAGTATCCGTGTGATAGAGTACTTGAAGATGGTAAAAAACGAAAATCGGTTCTTAAGTGACAAAGCGTGTTGAATTTTACATAGTTTCGTCAAATCTAATTTAATACTGATTTACGATTTGAAACATGTATGTTGAAATATACTTTACGTGGTTCAACAGGAATCAGGTTAACTAATACCATGAAACACTTTCAATATGCCAATGACACTTTGATTACTTTAATACTTTTCTTAGCAGAAAGGTATTAAAGTAATAGAAATAGAATAGAAACATTTAAAGTATAATTTCACAGTTTTGTAATATATTCATCGCCATATTATACCGAAACCGTTTTCCCATTTAACTTTAGGTTTAATTATATAATTTAAAAATTTTATGAAAAAGACTCAAATTAATCACATCACCTTATGAGATAAATGTATGAAAATTAATTGTACAAATAGCTCTAATTTTCTTCATGTTTGAAGTAATGCATAAAATTTCCTGAAATAGTGATGAGCAATCATGATATGTTTTTGTGTCAACATAATTAGATCAATTTTGATAAGATGCTGTTATGTCGACTATGTTACGGTTAGATAAGCACTGCAGTTATCTGGAAAATTGTACCTCAATCAGGGTTGCCAAGCATCGGAATTTTAAATAAAATCAAAAATAAATTTGATCCCATATCTGCGTTGAAAAATGTATAATTCAAGATTGAGACATACAATTCAAATATTGAGCAACGACCAACAATTATTTCTACGCGTATAGTAACGCTCAATCAAAACAGATTTTTTTTTAATATTATTTGTTATGGTTTTTGTATAGAAATAATATTTACAGATTTAATAATAAAAGGAAAGAATTGGTTTATTTATTAAAAATCACCAAACATAAACCTTGTGATGGATTTTCATGTACTCATTAAAGCCACTAATTAATCAAAAGTCACCTCTGTTGCTTATCAATGCTCGAATACGATCTCAGCGCTATGGCACGGTGCTCTGATTTGTGCATCAAAATTCACCAATCATCAATCGCCAATAAATTGGAAAAATAGCTTATAAACGTTAAAATTACAGATATTGGCGGTAAATAAAACATATTGGTTTTAAATAATGAAAATTTGAGTGTCGTTTTTTTCATTATTTAGTAAGCCATCATCTTAAGAATCGGAACAATACAGCAAATTTTTCATGCCTATAAAACAATGCAATTATAAACCGACAAATGTTTTTTCTCATTTCATCGATATATTCTTCGTCTACACAGTGTTTATTTTTGAACGAAAATTTTCAAATCATGGCAATATTTTTTTCTACTTAAATAATATACGTTTTATTTAAGTTAGCTTTGGACGTAGACCTGTTTATAATTTTAGGCAAAATGATTTTAGTTCATTCCAAAGTACAGTCTATGTCTTGTCTCCTTTCCTTGCTCTTATAATTTATGAAGAAATTTCATCTACTGAGTAAACCCACAGATCGCCTTACGTATAATATAATGATACGATTTTATAACGCAACGAGTTGTCTGGATACGTCTCAAGCTTTGAAAATCAAACAAAAAGGTAAGACGATCTTTGCCTGAGTATAAATATCATTTGATTGCATTTTCAGGTCTCTATCATTCGTTCTGGTGACTAGCTGTTTCGCCCTTGTCATGCTCTCAATTTGCTACATGCTGATAGATGTGGCGCAATGGTGGGATGGTTCTCCATTTATCCAACCAGGGATGAACCCGATTATCATGTACTTTGGCCACTCCATATGCTGGGCTATGTTTCCGTTCCACTGGGCCATAGAAGGATCGCGGACACATTTCATACATCTCATTGAATCCGTTTGGGGAGTTGGTCTATGGATATTACTAGCAATTACTTTAGCTAAAAACAATTTCTTTTTCTCAGTTTGAAAGTGTAATTTCAAAAAATATCCATATCATAGATTCTAGATAGTGAAAAATTGTGTGAAAGTGATAGTAATGTAATTTTCAATTAGTACTTAACGGATAAAAATAGCAAAGTCTTTAGATATATATAAAAAAATAAGATTTTTGACAGCTATTACGATCCTACGCCATCGTCAAAACCTCATTTAATTAAGCCATATATATATTATATCACATTATTATAGTATTTTTTCATGATTATGCTTAATTACATCAGCTGTAAGAATGGCGGACAGGTAGACCTTCTATTTGAAGGTAACTGATAACCATAGACAAGTATTCCTGATAACAATATATATATAACAGAATATGACTGACCCGGTAGTAATAATTCTCAATTATAATTGCCCGTTGGCATTAAAATTCCAACATGCCCTGTCATTGACTAAAATATCATTACTTATTTGTAACAATTTGTAAAAAGATTTGTTGTAACATATGTCACAATACAACAATAAACTATAATTATATTAAAACTCTTGTTAAGCTGATTCGATATTACGTTAATACATAATCAAGATAATTAGTTCAATAACAATTGTATCTCTAGCATTTATTTAGGTAACACTTTAAAATGAGGCGTTTAAATTGTGACACGTAAATATATTATGGTGTCCATAAGATGTATCGTATTTTTTTATATTAAAATGTACGTAGTATGCATCTCGATATCTACTTTTTATCATACTTAAACCATATTCAACTATATGTATAAAAAAAGAAAATCATTAATACCATATTGATAGCTTTTGTTTTATTATATCCATTTTTTTTCTATCAGTCGAAATTTAACCAGTAAAGTAGAGCTTGTCGAAAATAGGTATGTGTTACTGATTGATATTTCTTTCAAAGAGAATCTATATTTCTTCATCAAAAATTTGATTCTCGCACCACCTATATATTATATATAAAAAAATAATGTTGGTTTATTTATATGTCCCATGTGCCTTTCTATACCGTTTATTTGACTGATATGAAACTTTAATGGATTATCTTAAGCGAGCCCAAAAAAGTTTTTAAATTATAACAACCATTAGATCAAAACTAGTAAAGCTCATTATGAACACTACCAACTGATGTAACAAAAATTAATACAATACTATTTGTACAAAAAAAAACAATTAATTATTACCTGGTATATAAAATATGTATATATTCATATTAATATAAAAATTAATGTTTCTTTGTTCGTTGCCACAATGTGTCGACTAAATTTGAAAAATCCATGCCTCTCACAGTTGTATATGATCTGCTCACTCGGTGGAAAACCTTATGCTTTATTTGTGTACGCACCAAAAGGAAAAACAAAAAATGGTGTATTTTCAAAAACATTTTAATTTACTGAATTTAAAGTGGCATTACAACGCATGCTGGGTGCCCCCTAGTTAGGAAAAATTTATTCCTAGCCCTTCACCCCAGTATTAAGCTCATAATTAGGGAAATTCTGGAAAATAATTATTCACATCTACATCTTTACATTATAATTTATTGATTTAAAGATGATTTAATTACTACCATGCAAGATGTACATACTTTGTTTTTATTTCGGAAATTGGTATTACTAATTGTATCGTACATAGTGACTTCGAAATTTAGGTATTGAAAATACATTTGAATTGATGCTTTTCTATTACAATGAGCTGTTTTTGAACAGTCATCTCTACGATTTTAGTTTCATTTCCAATCATAAGAAATGCTGCGATTATATTAATTGAATTTTATCCGTCTTCGTTATTTTCACTCCAATACTGATAATAGGAAAATCACAAAGTTACAAACATTAAAGTTTTATGGTGAATCGATGATGACCACAAAGACTTCATAAAGAGTGACACCTCCAAGCATGTCGAAATGCCGTGCTCTCAGGCGGCATCTTCAAAACGTGCCCAAGCAACATTGTAAACCGCTTGTATTCTAAGTCCATATTCATTTCTTAAAAGTTATCAGTCACCACTATTTATATCCGTCCAAAGAAATGGTATAACACGTCCATCTTTAGGTAACTCGTGTTAAAAATTCAGTAAGTAGAAATATGTTTATTTAATCAAAATAATATAAATGCATTAAAATATGAGTAAAAAACATACAGCTGTTCTTTACAAGAACGCAATTTGTTCAAGTAATTTACGAGTTCCAAGAGCCAATTAAATATCCCAATATCAAACGTTTGTTTCGTTTGATCAATATGTTAATATTCCAAAATAATGTTACATTAACGTATTATCGCGTACTACTACTTGGACGATTTATGGACATTGGTCATTCATCCAATTTGATTGGATGAGCGAATTTTGCGTAGAACAAAACGTAGACGACACCATCAGAGTTGATGGAAAAGCTACGACTCTCAAAGTACCTTCGGGTGTTACCTGAAGGGTATTATAGAGAGGGACTTGGGTTTGCACTTTTCCCGTGTTGACAGTTGTGACACCGGGAAACTGGATCTCTCCGGTGATGGGATTGTATAAATTGCATCGAGACTTAGCGAGGACACAGCTGGTGATATTTGTGAAGTAACGGACGTTGTCGTTGTCGATGGTTATGTTCACTGCTCCTGCACTTCGAACTTCACGCGCACATTGAGCTATCTACAAAAAAAATATGAGAATGTTAAGTTGGCATTGCGTGAATGTTTTGTAGTATTGATTTAATTTAAGAATAATATATGATAAAGTATATAAGAAGTTTCATTAAACAGATCGTGAGTTAAAAATAGTATGAATTTTTGGTAGACAAATAATAGCATCAATTAAAAATGCTATAAATTTCGCAAAAATCTCATGTTGTGGCTTAACTTTTTAAGTCATTCAGTTTTGATCCATTTTCTTGTTTCTGAAATGTCTCTGTGCACATAATAATAATCTATTAAGATTTATGTATTAATTTCCCTAAACACTCATATTAGGAAACTGTAAATCAATAATAACTATCAATTTTTAAAAAGTTTTCTTACTACACTATCTGAATTAACTCTCCTGAGGCATCTTACAAATTCACAATAACCTGTCGTGCACTGCCCATTCGTTGGAGTAAAAATTGCCGTAGAACTGACAACTGTCTGAAAAATGAAAGGATAAACGTTAAATGGGACATGTTTATTCATTTTATTACCAAAAATTATACTTAAAGAAATATTATATGTCTTTAGGCAACATTTTTAGTATCAAATGAATGTAGAACAGTGGCTCTTATGTACGGCCAGTACTTATGTACCAGAGGATTTTGCTTCATAGTAAATATTGAAAAAATATGGTTTTTTTTAAATCTGTACTTGTATGATCACAAGGCATTTGCATAAGACTACTGATGC